>JAECWI010000006.1:0-600000 GCA_018150345.1 Drosophila equinoxialis | reverse complement strand
TTGGCGCAACTTTGCAGGTCGGCAGCAAATTTTGGTAAGAAATACATTTATATGTAAAAGGTAATTAAATATTAAAATAAGTGTTTATTTGTAGGTAAATTTTCGTTGGTGTTGGTGGCGGAGGGATGGACAAATTTCTCTTGAAAAACTCACAGGGTAAGTTCCATTTACTGCTCAGCAACTCAAGTAACTAATTTATGTTATGTATGCATGTGCTTTGTTAAGATGGACAAGACAGCAGCATTGAGGCAATTGAGGAGGACAACCAGCTAGCAAAAAGGCAACTATTCGACCCACACTACAAAATACCGTCGCGGACTACCCTCTCTTATGTCATGATGACAAATTTATTTGATGAGCACAAACCTAAATTTAAAAATTTGCTCAGCAAAATAAATCACTGTGCCATCACAACTGATATGTGGACGTCCCTGGCAAATGAATCTTATATGACAGTCACATGCTCGTTTATTACAGATAGTTACTGTCTTCGCTCTGCTGTTTTATCAACAAATAAGCTAATTGATTAAACAAATCATACTGCTAAGAATAAAGCAGATACCCTGCAGGCTGTTTGCAACGAATGGGGAATTTTTGATGAAATAACTGCAATTGTGACCGATAATGCAAGCTCAATGATCAAAGCGTGTGAGCTGCTTTTAAAAAGGAATTTACTCTGCTATGCACACTCACTTAATTTCGCGGTGCAAGATTGCCTTAAGCTGGATTGCACAAAAGAATTACTTAAAAAATGCAAGTCCATTGTCGAGTTTTTTAAAAGTAGCACGATTGCTTACAAGAAATTTAAAGATTCTCAATTGAAGGAAACTAAATTTACTTAGTCTAATACAGAAAGTTGCCACCAGATGGAACAGTGCATTCCTAATGATTGAAAGAGTCTTTAAAAATGGGTACATGTCATAACGCACAGACACACATTTTTGCGACATGAAGCCCAGGGGCGCAATGACATTTTTAAATGTGACATGAAGCACGCCGGACTTTATTTCACTTTTTTATGGGCGTTGTGACACGATTAAAGGGCTTTAAAAAATAAGAAAACAAAACAATTACATATATTGAAAACTCTTCAGTTGTGTCATAGCGCCCTCGGGCGTTATGTACCCTTTAAAAACACATGAAGCAATAAATATAACACTTCTAAGTTTGTTGAAAGCGCCAGAGCCTCTCACAGCTGACGAAATCAACATATTAAAAGACTTGTCACAAATACTTTCTCCCTTTGACATTGCTTCCAAAGAAATGTCATCGAATTCTAAAGTCACAGTATCACTAGTTATTCCAGTTAGTTTGGCCTCTTAAACAACTTGGAAAATAGCACAAAAAGTCTTCTTACCGAAGTTGGCCTTAAAGTAAACGAATTTTTAATTGATTGCGTAATCAAAAGGTTGTACAAGTACCTACGAAGATCGCACAATAACTAGCATTTCTACATTGCTTGATCCAAGGTTTAAAAAACAAGGTTTCCATTCGCAATACAATGCCAAAAATGCTGAAAAACTTTTAATTGAAGAACTTATTCAGATGAAGAGCAAGTCTTCAGCTCCCACCTCAGAGCCACCAACACCAATTGATCAACCAAACCAACACGACATCCTCTTTATGAATTTGTAAAAATCAACATAGAAAATTTACCTAGGACCAAGCGCTCCGATGCAATAATTGATTTACACCAATATATTGGGAAATATATATTGGATATATTGGGGATATATTGGGAATGTTTCCGTATTTACAGCATAACGAAAGTAGTATAAAAGACAAACATTTTTTAGACCAAGTGTTTAAGATTAAACATCGTGGTCAGCTGAAATGGCTTTACCAAATTAGATTGACCAAAGAAATATACAAAACGAAACATAAACAAAAGTAAGTCATAAAATTCATATGACAATTATTGCTTACATTATAATAGACGTAGTCGTACAACGCTCAGTACGAACAAGTGGCCCATATGACGCTAAGTAAAGTTAATATTACAACCTCTGCCCACTCCGACCTAAGGGCATAGGCGTATTACATATATAAACATAAAATTAAACTAAAGAAATAGAAAATGTTAAATGTAATAAGATAATAGGTTACATATAAAAGGAAGACAGAATGAGTTTAAATAAAAATAAATTACAACTAATTACGAGCGAGGAAGGACAAGATCGCAGGTTTTACAACCGGAAGCAAAGTTTCGGAACCGATAACGTGCCAAAGTCTGTTGTAGTCACTACATAGTATACGAAAAGGTTCATGCATAGAAAAGTTAGTTGTGCAAGTAGGAAGTATAAACGGTATGTAATTGCGGGTCCTTCTAGATGGAACAGAAATGTTAATTTGGCTCAACGGCTCGGAAGAGTCAATCTCACCATTCAAAAGTTTGTAAAGAAAAGTTACACCAAGCATAGTTCTACGATTAGTTAAAGAAGGTAGGTTGATTAACTGAAGTCGACTAGAATAAGATGGAAGTTGTACAGTTGGATCCCAGCGCAAATCACGAAAGGCAAAGAGTAAAAACTGTTTTTGTACAGCTTCTAATTTGTTTTGATAAAACTCATATTGAGGAGACCAAACACAAGATCCATACTCCAATATGGGGCGGACTAAAAAAGTAAAAAGTATTTTGGTAGTATATGGATCCTTGAACTCCTTCGACCAGCGCTTTATAAAGCCAAGAACACTCTTAGCCCTACTGACAGTAGTCGATATATGCTGATTAAAACTAAGTTTGTGGTCTATTAAATATTATTAATTCTTTCTAACGGGAAATTTTTTAAAAAGTAGCTCGTTAATGGGGGAGAACCTCTATAAAAAGACATAATTTTGCACTTAGAACAGTTTAGCGATAACAAAATAGCCCTACACCACTCTTGAAAAGCATTCTGGACAGCTTGCAAGGTATGACATGAGAGAGAGTCTACGATGCGATTAGCGATTTTTACATCATCGGCATACATAAGAACTCTGGAATTTAAAAGAACGGTGGGGAGATCATTAATAAAAATGGTGAATAGTAATGGGCCAAGGTGACTGCCCTGTGGGACTCCCGATTCAACACAAATGATCTTAGAAAGAGAGGACCTAAAAAGAACCCTCTGCCTCCTATTGCTTAGATATTGTGAAATCCAGGCAAGCAGAGCATCCGGAAAGCCAACTAAATTCAGCTTATGTAATAGTAAGGCATGGTTTACCGAATCGAAAGCCTTACTGAAATCCGTATATATGACATCAGTTTGCATTTGTTTCTTAGAACCTTGGATTACAAAAAGATGTAAACTGTAGAAGGTTAGTTGTGGTAGACCTATTCTTGACAAACCCATGCTGGTATGGCGAAAAAAATAGATTTACATAAATGCTGTATTTGAGACGTCATAATTTTCTCAAACAGTTTAGGTATCGCTGACAATTTAGAAATTCCTCTGTAATTAGTGACGTCGGATTTATTGCCACATTTGTGAAGAGGTAAAATAAACGAATCCTTCCATATAGTTGGAAACTCGGACAACTCAAAAGCTTAAAAAAGGCGAGCACAATGACTCCGCACAGAACCTCAGGACACAAGCGGGAATACCGTCTGGGCCCGGTGAGTATACCGGCTTAATCGTCATTAGTTCCTTAGCTACCGAACTTTCCGTTATAATAGGATTAACAATGCAGTTGGATTAAAGATTGAGTCAACAGTGGTATAAAATAAACAAATGGCGGAATTCATATCCGTACAAGTGTATAAATTAGTCCAATCGGTATTAAGAAAGGCATTGTTTAGTGCGACAAAGTCAGTCTTCCGAAAAATCGGGTGCGTACCGTAGGATCGCATTCGGAGATGGGCTCGCGTCTGGGAAACTCAATAGATAACTCTAAAGTTGGATGAAAACTATCCTCTGGTAACACCATTAGACTAGTTCTAGATACTTCACAAAAACTAGGATCAGAAGTAAAAATCAGATCCAGAAATCTGCCAGACGTATTAGAAATCGAATTCAGCTGGGCCAACGAAAGCTCAAGCAGACCATCAACAAAATCGTGACACCCAGAGGGCAGCAACGTTTTGCTACCATTAAGTGTTGACCAAGTTATAGTGGGCAGGTTAAAGTCCCCAAGGACAAATATTTAATGATAATTAATGATGATAATAGATTCTAAGTGTAGTAAGTACACATTCCGATTGGGGCGGAATGTAACAACAGGTAACAAAAATGGAAAAACGAGTAAAAGATACCTTAACGCATATAAATTCGATACTACTTGAGACAGGTATTGTTATCAGATCCGATGATAGGGTGGAATCTGCAGCAATAAGAACTCCACCACCCCTACGATCAGTACGATCACGTCTAAAAATATTGAAATTAGAGGGTAATACTGTGGCGTAAAAAACGTCAGGTTTTAACCAAGTCTCAGTAAGGTCAATTAGGTCAAAATCAAAAGACAGACTATCTACAAAGAGTTTAGTAAGTTTAGTATTAAGGCCTCTGACATTCTGATAGCCGACAGAGAAGGAAGTTGTTAGTTTTTTGATAGTGTACAAGAAGGAATAGGTAATGAAGGAATGGGAATAGATGAAGAAGAAAGAGGAATAGATGGTGAAGGAATCCTTGTTTGGCCACGTGTCTTCCTTTTCTGGATGTAAACTCCTTCACAATTAAGCTTTTCGGCCAGAAGCTAGAACTGCAGATACAGTCAAAGAACTCAATTCAATTCAATTCAATTCAAGATGAAATTTCTCTAGATTATGAAAATTTTAAGTTTTCTATGGATATATTGGAGACATTCAGTTTAGCCCGAATGTGGGCCATGACATCATCCGATGTAGCATCAGTGAGAAGTCTCGAAACAAAAATGTGTTTTTTGGGTGGCACTCCCACCAATGGTTTCGGCATTCCAGGTATTGCATCAGCTACCGCATTAATTGTAGCATCAGTTGCAACAAGTGGCACTCCGGCATTGCTGTCACTAGAATCCCTGTCGGCAAAATCCATGGGTGTAGGTTCTTGCCCATACAAAACGGACACTACAGACATCCTCTGCGGAATTGGAGTTTGCATTGGTTGAGAAGGGGTCGGAACCGATATAGATGTTGAGACCAGCAAACGCAAGGACAAATCGAAGTCTGTTCTCCCGCCTTCTTACGCTTTCGAGACTCAGTCAGTAGCGTTAAACTACTAAACTGAGACTCGACAGCTTTAAACTCTTGCGAGAGTTTAAGAAAACTGGCGGACAGACTCATCAGGTTATCCTTTGTTTGCCGCATGAAAAGTTCCATTTCATCTTCCACGATCCGGCATGACTCACATCCCCATTTGAGACCCTTCTTTTGTTCTAAAAGATCCTTCACCCTGCATGTAAAGCCGGCGCACTTAACTTGTACTGTAGTTTTACACAACCAACTGTAAATAAAACTATTCAGGGGTGGGGCGGGATGCAAACAATTTTTAAGCGAACAAACAGGCATTAAGGTAATATGAAAAATTGGTAATCAAACAAATAATGAAGTAAGTAAGTCGTCTGGCCGACTTAGGTATACCATACACCAGTAAAACAAATATTTCAAATTTGTAATAACTAATGCATTTGCTTATTTAAAAAAATTCTGTTCACATGCTTTTTACAAGCATATCTCAGTATCTCGCGCACTTATGCATATAAGCACCATAGCCGCCCCACCCGCGAACGCCCATCACCGACCTTATGCAAAAACGTTTATATGCATAACTCAGCTATTTTTTGTCCGATTTTGATCAAATTTGGTATTTTGCTGGGTATTAGTATCAAATTTAAGTGTGCCAAATTTGATTGCACAAGGTAAAAAATTACGGGAGATAATCGAGTTTTTCAAATTTCGGGGGCGGAAAGGGGCGTGGCAAAAACTTTATACATACAAATGTGCGCATTTACTATGCAAATATACATACTAAATCTTGTGTCTCTAGCTGCAATAGTTTTTGAGATAAACGTTTTTTTTGAATTGCGGGGGCGGAAAGGGGCGTGGCAAAAATTTGAAACAAACTTGATCACTCTGCATACTACACGAGCCTACATTCCAAATTTGGTGGCTCTATCTCTTAAAGTCTCCGAGATCTAGGCGTTCATACGGACGGACAGACGGACGGACGGACAGACGGACATGGCTAAATCGACTCAGCTATTGATACTGATCAAGAATATATATACTTTATGGGGTCGGAAAAGCTTCCTTCTGCCTGTTACATACATTTTGGCGACTTTAATATACCATTTCACCCTATGGGTGTATGGTATAAAAATAAGAAATGTTTTGGTAATAAAATATATAACTCACTCTGAGGTCCAGAAATAATAAAGAAGAGAGATTTTGAGGGTGCGCGAGGGTTAAATGAATGAAGTAAGTAAGTCGTCTCGCCGACTTAGGTATACCATACACCAGTAAAACAAATATTTCAAATTTATTAAACCAATGCATTTCCACATGCTTTTTATTACAAGCATATCTTATAATCTCCCACACTCACGTATACGAGCACCCTAGCGCCCCCACCAGCCAACGGCCAACTACCTCCTTATGGAAAAACGTGTATATGCATAACTTGGTTGTTTTTTGTCCGATTTTGATCAAATTTGGTGTTTTGCTGGGTATTAGTACAAAAGGTAGAAAATTACGTGAGATAATCGAGTTTTCCCAAATTACGGGGGCGGAAAGGGGCGTGGCAAAATCGTTGCATATACAATATATGCGCATTTATTAAACAAATACACATACAAAATTTGGTGTCTCTAGCTATTATAGTCTTAAAGAAAATCAAATTTGTTTAAATTTCGTGGGCGGACGGGGGCGTGGCAAATTTTTTTGCAACAAATTTGTGCGCGCTTACTAAAGAATTAATCATACTAAATTTGATGTCTTTAGCTATTGTAGTCTTTAAGAAAATCAAATTTGTTTAAATTTCGTGGGCGGAGGGGGGCGTGGCAAAAATTTGAAATAAACTTGACCACCGTAGGTAATACACGAGTCTACGTACCAAATTTGGTGACTCTAGCTCTTATAGTCTCTCAGATCTACGTGTTCATACGGACAGACGGACGGACGGACGGACGGACGGACATGTCTATATCGACTCGGCTGTTGATACTGATCAAGAATATATATACTTTATGGGGTCGGAAAAGCTTCCTTCTGCCTGTTACATACATTTTGGCGACTTTAATATTGTTAAAATACGTATATAAGCACCGCAGTATGTCTATCTCTTTCTTATTATTCTCGAATGATCCGATCTATGAATTGTAACGGACATTCTTTCATTTCTGCTTTACATTCATTTTCTTGCTGCCTGCGCTGCAGCGAATATTCTTATGCATAGATTTAGTCTCAAATAAACCTCTACTCGAATAGGTTATGGGCCCAGTCAGCAGAAAGTAAAACTGTGCGGGTTGGTCGGAAAGACTTGTAAGAGATTCGTTTTGTTAATTAAAGTTTGTGATTAACCAATTTGTTCAAGATGAGTGCACAATTTTCAATCGAAAAACTAGATGGTGAAAATTATAGTGTATGGTCAGTACAGATGAAAAGTCTGTTGATTCATTCTGATTTATGGTCGGTGACATGTGGTCGGTTAAAAAAAGAGGCGTCTGATACGGCTGAACAAAAGGAGTTGTTTGACAGTAAAAACGAGAAAGCCCTCGCACGTATGTATATTGTTGTGCGTAAGTCCGTCGCAGATCAACGGTATAAAACATTGTAAAACCGCGAGCGAAGCATGGGCAAAGTTATCCGCGATCCACATGCCCTCCGGTCCGGCTAGAAAATACAGTTGTTTAAGCAATTGTTGTATACTAAAATGTTGGCTACAGACAGTATTCGAGAGCATTTGAATAATTTTTCTAATGTGGTAGAAAAGTTAAATGAAATTCAGGAACAAGTGCCTGATGAAATGCTCGTTATAATTTTGTTGGCAAGTTTAAGTGATGATTTGGAAAATTTTGTAGTTGCCATTGAAACGCGAGACTCGTTGTCATCGCTAAGCGCTCTAAAAATTAAATTGCTTGAAGAGGGAGAGAGACGCAAGATTGGCGAAGTAGCCGAGAAAAGTGAGAATAAAATGTATTCGTCGCGTCAAGAAAACGGTAAAAAGAACAAAGCAATGAGAGAACCAAAAAACATTGAATGTTGGTTGTGCGGTCGTCGCGGGCATTTCGCGTCGAAGTGTGGTTCGAAAGAGAGAAAAGACAACGCGAACGAAAAGAACAGTAAAAAGTCTTTTTCGGTGCTCTCTACTTCTGGAACACGAATCGGTTTGTCGAAAAATGAGTGGTGTGTAGACAGCGGGGCTACAGCTCATTTGTGTGCGGACGAATCAATGTTTATGCGTGAGCACAAAGAGAAAATCAAGTTAGCAGGCGACAGTTATATAGAAGCCGAAGGTTGCGGTACAGTGGAACTAAAATGGAAAAATATCACGATCGAATTGCTTGACGTGCTATATGTAAAGGACTTACAATGTAATTTTATTTCGGTATCAAAGGCAACAGAAAATGGCTTAAGAGTAATTTTTGTTAAAAACAAAGTGTTTGTTAAAGACAGTAACAATCGTGATTTAATGATCGCAGAGAAACACAACGATTTGTTTTTGTTTGAAAGTAAAACAAAAACAGTGTTTGCTGCAGAAACAAATGTAAATCAGCTGGTCAAATGGCATAATCGGTTTGGACATTTAAATTTCGATAGTTTAAATAAAATGATTAAGCAGGAAATGGTCTATGGTCTCAATGCTAAAGTGTGTAGTACAAATGACCTTGTATGTGAAACGTGTGCAAAAAGTAAAATTTGCGTTAAGAAGTTTCCGAAGTCTTCGGAAAGTCGCTCAAAAGAATTGTTGGGCTTGATTCATACAGACATTTGTGGACCTATGCGTACAGCGTCACAAAGTGGTGCGCGCTACTTCGCAACTTTCATAGACGATAAATCGCGTTATGTAACAGTGTACATGTTAAAGAATAAGAGCGATATTTTCCAGAAATTCAAAGATTTCAAAATGCTAGCAGAAAATCAGACGGGTAAGCGTATAAAAGCCATACGAAGCGACAACGGCCGTGAGTACCTGAGCGATAGATTTGAACAGTTCTTGTCGAGTCATGGAATAAAAAGACAACTCACTGTTCCCCATACTCCACAACAAAATGGTGTGGCAGAACGCGCCAATAGAACCCTGGTGGAGACGGCGCGAAGCATGATAGTGCATGCTGGAGTTGGCGAATCTTTTTGTGAGTCAGATGTGGTAATCTTTCAGCCAAGTGAAAAACTTGATTGCGAGAATAATGATGAAATCCAAGAAAACTCTGTGGAGCAGCAAATTCCAATTGTTGATGAGCAAAGTGGTGACGAAGAAAATGCTGAGGAGGAGCAACCATATACCCGAAGAGGACCAGGGAGACCAAAGATTGTTCGCACTGGGCGTGCTGGTCGTCCACGAAGAGAGTACAATATGCTGAATGTACTAGATGCGAAAGACGTTATTGTTCCTACCTGTATAAATGAGGCATTTAAGTCAGAGCAGTCGGAAAACTGGAAATCAGCAATGCAGAAGGAGTATGACAACCTAGAAAACATTAAGACATGGAGTTTGGTTGATCTTCCTGCAAACAAAAAGGTTATCGGTTGTAAATGGGTTTTTACCACCAAACGAGATGAGAGTGGTAAAGTTCAGTGTTTCAAGGCAAGATTGGTCGCAAAAGGGTGTGGTCAACAATATGGAATTAACTACAAAGAAACTTTTTCCCCGGTTGCACGTTATTCCTCAATCAGACTGGTGATTGCGTTGGCGGTGGAACACGAGATGCACTTGCATCAGATGGATGTCTCCGCAGCATACCTCAATAGTGAGCTACAAGATGACGTTTACATGCGGCATCCTGAAGGTTTTGTCGATGCTGATCATCCCAAGCGTGTACTCAAGCTACATAAATCGTTGTACGGCTTGAAACAGAGTGGGCGTGAGTGGAACCAAAAGCTGGATAGCATTCTTTTGAAGATTGGTTTCGTTCCATGTGCAAGCGAACCGTGTATATACACGAGCAAAGTCAATGGGTATTTATCTATTATTGTTGTATATGTTGACGATTTTATACTTGCATGTACCAGAAAGGACGACGTGGCCTACATAAAGCAGCTCATATCAAACGAATTTGATGTGGTCGAACTCCGTCATTTTTTGGGGATGGAAATCGAGCGAGATGGCAAGACTGGCAATGTCTCCATAGGCCACAAGCAGTACATCGAAGGCTTGTTGCATGAATATGGTATGAAGGACTGCAAGCCGAACGCGACTCCTCTAGAGGTCGGGTTCCAGACGAAATACGATAGAAATGATTGCGGTCAGGTGGACAAGACACGCTATCAATCACTCATTGGTTCGTTATTGTATTTGGAGTTGACTACACGGCCAGATATAATACACTCTGTGGCTAAGTTGGCGCAGAGAAATGCAGATCCGCACAAGGAACATGAGGTTGCAGCCAAGAGGGTATTGAGATATCTAAGAGGTATCTCAGATGTGAGACTTCATTATAGCAAAACTGGTGTTCCTATTCACTGTTTTGTTTGATGCGGACTGGGCTGGCGATTGCAACGATCGGAAGTCGTTCACCGGTTGGTCATTCCTTATTGCTGGAGCGGCGGTGTCATGGGAATCAAAGAAGCAAAATCTGGTTGCCCTCAGTAGCACGGAGGCCGAGTACGTAGCACTTTCTACAGCAGCCAAAGAAGCGATATACATCAGAAAGCTGATCAACGAGATGGGATTCGGGCCGATGGCGAAGCTGCTAATTTATAGCGACAACCAGAGCGCACAATGTCTTGCTAAAGATGCTAAATTTCATTCACGTAGCAAGCATTTTGAAATAAAATATCATTTTGTAAAGGAAATGTATAAAGAAAATGTAATAGATATCAAATACATTCCCACAGATAGTATGACCTCAGATATATTAACAAAGAACTTATGTAAGGTCAAACATGTAAAGTTTACAGAAATGTTGGGATTAAAATAATTTTTGTATAAGATAGACTTCGCGTTGAGAAGGAGTGTTAAAATACGTATATAAGCACCGCAGTATGTCTATCTCTTTCTTATTATTCTCGAATGATCCGATCTATGAATTGTAACGGACATTCTTTCATTTCTGCTTTACATTCATTTTCTTGCTGCCTGCGCTGCAGCGAATATTCTTATGCATAGATTTAGTCTCAAATAAACCTCTACTGAATAAATATACCATTTCACCCTATGGGTGTATGGTATAAAAAGAGATCACTGACTAAGAGATATAAAGTCTACAGGGGTGGTCAAAAGTATTTACACAATGAACTTTTTTTCTGCAACTTTTATTTTCAAAGTTATATTGTTGTTGTTGTAAGTAAATTACAACAACAAAAAATTCTAAGCTTTAAAGCTTGATCATTCAAGAATACAATGAAAAAGAAAAATGAAAAAATAACGGTATGTAGAGATAATCAAAAGCAAATGAACGAATAATATACAGTTGTCAAAAGTATTTACACAGTTATTTTTTGCGACAAAAGTATTTACACAATGAAGATGTACTCTCATTCTTTGAGTCCAGTTTCTAGAATTAAGTTGGTTTTGCTTTCATTGGACTAAAAAGTGCCAATTAAAATATTAAGATTGATAATTCGGGAACAAACTATTAAAATGGTGAAAACACGAGAGTTAAATATTGAAATACGCTCTGAGATCGTTACAAAGTTTAAAAGTGGTATTTCCGCATCGGAATTGGCCAAATCTTATAAAATTTCCAGAAAAACGGTTTATAATCTGGTAAAGAAAAAGGAAACGACTGGCAATCTGCAAAACAAAAGGAGAAGTGGGCGAATACCGGCGATGTCTGAACGGGAATGCAGGCGATTGATTGGCATAGTTGGGAAATATCCCTCGACAAGTCCTCTTAAATTGTCAGCAGAGTCTGTTAGCTTGTTTGGCAAAAAAGTTAGCGATGCTACAATACGTCGAAGACTAAAGGAGACCAATATCCAAACCTATACGGTACGCAAGGTGATCAATATTTCCGAAACTAACAAAGCTAAACGACTCTCATTCGCACTTGAATACATTAAAAAGCCTTTGGACTTCTGGTACAATGTTTTATGGACAGATGAAGTTGCATTTCAGTACCAGGGCTCATTTCGTAAGCGTTTCATGCATTTACCCCAAAAACAAAAAGAAAGAGCAACGCAGCCTATTAACAGATTCGGAGGAGGCACTGTGATGTTTTGGGGTTGCATGTCGTATTATGGATTTGGCGACTTTATACCAATAGACGGCACACTTAATCAGGGTGGATACCTGTTAATATTAAATGATCATGCATTCGTATCTGGAGACAAGCTGTTTCCTGTCAGCGATTGGGTTTTACAACATGACAATGCCCCATGTCATAAAGGATCAGCGCCGACCAAATTTTTAAGAGACTTGAAAATGACGCTTCTTCCCTGGCCTGCGCAAAGCCCGGATTTAAATATTATTGAAAATGTTTGGTCATTCATCAAGAGACAAAGAACAATCGATGAAGATCGAAATAGGGATAATACCATCATGGAGATAAGAGAAATTTGGTCAAAATTAACAATTGACTTTGCCCGAACTTTAGTTCAATCTATTCCAGCCCGTTTGCAAGCAGTAATAGATGCTAAAGGTGGAAACACAAAATATTAAGTAAATAAAAACCCATTTTGTACAAAAAATTCAAAAAATTAAAAAAAAACAACCAAAAAAAGGTGAAAAACCAATTTTAAGTTATGTGTAAATACTTTTGTCGCAAAAAATAACTGTGTAAATACTTTTGACAACTGTATATTATTCGTTCATTTGCTTTTGATTATCTCTACATACCGTTATTTTTTCATTTTTCTTTTTCATTGTATTCTTGAATGATCAAGCTTTAAAGCTTAGAATTTTTTGTTGTTGTAATTTACTTACAACAACAACAATATAACTTTGAAAATAAAAGTTGCAGAAAAAAGTTCATTGTGTAAATACTTTTGACCACCCCTGTATATTAAAGACACACAACAGACTGCAATATGAGCGCAAATAACGGCGACGAGTGAAACGAAAACGAGAAAAAAAGTCAAAGAGCGCGAGCGCGGGAGTTAGAAATCACAATAACAAAAACACTGCAACAGGAACACGAAGAAATTGCAAGACAACAACAAATGAGCGTTGCTTGTGATTTGCAAGAAAGAAAAAAAATGAGATAAAGGAGGAGAGAGAGAAAGAAAAGAGAGAGAAAAAAAAAACCAACAAAGGTTATAAACAGAAATTAAAGTTGTTAAAAATTATTAACAAAAACGCAACAAGTGATTCGGTACAAGTTAGATTTATTAATAAATTTAAATTTCAATCACGATGCCGATAAAACAAAATAAAAAAAAATGTAGATCAGTTCAAAACGCAGGAGCTTAAAAAAACACGTCCGTCTTGTTCGAGAGAGTTGATGTAATAATATCAAACAAAACATGTATCCACACTCTGTGGAAAACACTTAAGATTATAACGGCGGCGCGGTATCAAGTAACCAGCGCTGAGCACGAAATATAAACAATGTTCAACCCCGAAAACGTGGGGCATTAAAATAAGTAAGTATTTTTAAGAACAGTTGTCGCTTCTTAGAACTTAAGAGTTTTCAAATAAAATCAGTTCATATTTTGAATTCAACGAATGAAGACTGGGTTATTTTCCTTTTCTCCTGGAATCCCTATTCACCAAGTATGGAAGAAATTTCATTTTATTATACCTATATAATTTCTTAAATATATATTAATATATTTGTAAGTCATAAATAATATATACATACATATAAGTGTTTTCAAACTTGATTTTTGGTGTATTATATTACGCGCAGATGACAAAATTCTACAATTCATCAAAGAATATACGTTAATGAGATTAATAACACAAATAAGTTGCTGTCTCAAACATAAATTACAAAACCATTCTGTGTCCTCCTAGATTTGCGAACCGTTGAATGATATCTTCTGGTTTTACTTCAATGTCGTAATGAATATTCAGCAGTGCTAGGCCTACCAATCTATTCTGTAGCATGGTTGTTCGGCGCTTGCATTTGTGACGCACATTGTACATAAAATTCTGAGCAAAGCGTGAATTGTAGGATACACATCTTTGTCGCAAAGTTCCAATGTTTCCAAAGCACTAACTGGTATCGCAGAGTTTTTCGGAGAAATCTGTGTTGTCTTATTTTCCAAAAGTACTGTCAGTGGGTCATTTCTCCTTTGAGTCTCAGGTGCAAAAGTTTTTCTGGTTCCTTAAGTAAAATGCCGAATCGTTTAATTAAACAGTTGATTAAATCTGTATTTCCGTTTGATGTCATATCCTTAACATTTGTTAACATTGAACAAATTTTGATTAATTTGTATAAGAACAGCAAATATCCAGTGTAAATGATTCGCAACGTTTCCGCTCACGATTTGGATTGACGATCACGATGATTTGAGCCGAAATTTTGCTTAAAATACATCATATACACTCGATATGTGCTGTTCTTATACAAATTAATCAAAATTTGTTCAATGTTAACAAATTGCTTCTTTGGATATGATTAAATACCTCTTAATTGTACTTCAACTCGATTTGTTGATAACATACTAAGTTATTTTTAATTTAAATTGTAATATATGTAGATAACAAATAGTTATTGACTATAAATGAAGACAGTTCTAACTATCATTTACAGTCAGCAATATATCGAAAATTAGTTACCTGTGCTTTTCCCGATTAATCGGAAGTTTCGTCGAATTCTATTGAGTAGAATTCAGCGTCAGCTACACGTCGTATGATTTTTTCTTGAATGTCAACTCTGCAGCTGTCGATAAGTTTATTTTGACTTGTCTTACTGATGTAAGCTGCGACTGTTGAAACTTTTTCAGACGGTCTTCTAGTGTTATATCTCCTGACTCCATTTGATATTTCAGCAGTGCCCGAAAATTTCCTTCATTTCGTGCAGGAATTGATTCTGTTGAAACTTCACCATCATCTCTATGCCCACGAAATGCCATATTTTGTCGTCCGAGGAAAATAACTTTTCTATTTTCTTGGCTTTGAGACAGATGTTCACCATTTATGATATTGTGGATTGTGATAATTCTTCAGAAAATCTTTGGCTGCAACAACTGCATTCTTGTGATAAAGGAGCTGAGAATGGCTTTCCAGATCTCCTAACTTGCCGGCTAGATTCTTGAAGTTAATTAACGGTTGCGTGTCTAGTATATCTAAAGATGTATTTTTTTTGGTAACCCCCTAAATTGTTTGTTGTAAACCATGGACAATTTGCAATAGAGCCCCTTTTTGACATAAAAAAAACCAACCATTCGTTGTGATCCACTAAATGTTTATGTGATACATAATGCCTAATCTCTTTTCCGCAAACAGTTCTGCTGGAGAAATGAAATATATAATTCTTCGATGGTATCCAAGGGTTTTCCAAAAGTTCTCCTTTAACTTAAATGACCTATGTCGCTGGAGAATTCTGGCATAACCATAGAAGCTAGGTTATCATTTGCGTCTCTCATAAACGATGAACAAGCGCCTAGTGAGTCAATTCTCGTCAATTTCTGAGTTCCTTGTATCAATGTAGTATTATTTTCGGAAGTAGTATCCGAAACTTGATCTTCGTCAACATGATACGTTTCATCTGAAGCGACGTCTTCTAACTGTTTTTTTTGAGAGGTTGAAAAAGTGGCAATCGAAGGCTGCTGGCGAGACTGAAATTAATCAACTCTATGAACATTTTTTCTAAACACTCATTAGGGATAATTTTTCAGAGCCACTATGGCCATCCCAGAAAAACGCATATGTTTATACTCACCATTTTCTAGATCGTTTCATGTGCCGAGAAAGGTATTCCATACATTGAACGCTTCAGCACTCAGTAGCGACAAACAATAGCTAAACAGTACTTACAATTAGTTTAAATATAATTTGAACTAAACTCGAAAAAGAAAAGCTCTTTCACTTTGATGTGATCTAACCTGTGGCGAAATCTGGCAGTATACGCACAGCTGAGTTAAAACGATGATTGATCAATCAATTCATCAGCGCTTATACGATTATCGATTTTACCATGTGCTTCAGCGCGTATACGACTATCGATTTTACCATGTGCTTCAGTGACATCATGCGTAGCATTGCGATAGCATTTTAGCACCCATCAAGCTCTCGACTGGCTATCTAGAATGTTTTGGTCTGTTTTTTGAACCATATATTGTCAAAATAAGTCAATACATATATCATATGAACTTAATATATTCACAAAAAGTCTCGCAATCCACGCTCAAACAAGTAGTTGTATTTCTCAACCAAACTCTGATATTCTATCCGACTCGGAGTTTTGCGGGGTGAAATTTCCTCTATTTCACCCCCCGTAGATCCGCCACTGCCCACGACTCTGTGATACTTCTCTTTGTTTTTGTGTATTCTTTCTTATTAATTTCTTTAGTTGTGAAGGTTTACTCTGCACATTAACCATAATGTCAAAACTGGTCAGTATTTTCTTATACACAGATTTTTTACCTTTACAATTTTTATTTTTTATTTCTTATTTTTTATTTATTTTTTTATGATGTAGTAGCCTATATTTGGAAGAAAGTTAACGTCTCGAATATTGCGGTGGAAAAGTTTAAATCTTCGTATTCTCGGGGCATTTCGTACTTTAAAATTAGTGTTTATGCTAATATCTTCGACATTATATGTCGAGTAGCTTTTTGGCCGAAACATATAATAGTTAAGGAATATACTGTAAAAAATAAAAATCGGCAACCGATTCGACTGCCAACAACAACAACTAATACTATTCCTGCCACATCAGCATCTGCTGGTGTGTCAAAAAACTAGCTTCGTCCCTTAACCTGAATTACCAGAACGTTTAATGACTGAAATCTAAACTTCCTAATCTCCATGTAGATAGTTTTTCTCTTGAACATAACATTTGTTGAGGAACCAATTGTCATTTCATTTATATTTCTACATATTTCGTACTCTAAGTCTCATGAATGATCTTGCACATCTTACAATTGTAAGATGTCAGTTATTTTGGAATTCTGTTAAATGTTCAGACTTATATCGAAGCCCGTATTTTAAGTATCCATTGTTAGTAGTAAGTCAGTATTATAAGTATCGATTGTTACTAGTAAGCCAGTATCTTTAAGTATCGATTGTTAGTATTAAGTTGCCCAGGGAAAATATCGGTATGCGGAGAATAAGGGCACAATGGAGTTTTTCTCTTTCTTCTTCCGGCAACAAGTCCACGAGACAGACGTCTAGCTCCAAAAATAAGAAAATATAATCTGTTGCCATTATTAAAAATTATCTTTCACAGAAAATAAATACGCCCTTACAACTCAGAAGTGGGATGACTACCCGAGAGGATATATATTGCGGTACACGGCAGGCCACGCGCTCCGCATCCAAAGTGACCGCCTCGACGCCCGCCGCTCCCACTGCTGTGTCTGCCGCCGCGGTGCCTGTTGTCACTGTGCCGGCCGCTGTTGTAGCCGCTGCAAACATGTCCACTACTGTGACTGTCGCTGCGGTACCGGTTGCCATGGTGCCCGCCGCTGATGTCGTACCCACCGCTGTGCCTGCCGCTGCGGGACATGTCGTCGCTTCACCCGCTGTATCCGCTGCCGCCGCTGCACCCGCTGTACCCGCTGCACCCGCTGTACACGCTGTACCCGCTGCACCCGCTGCCGCCGCTGCCACCGCTGTACCCGCCGCCGCTGCCGCCGCATCCATTGCTGTACCCGCCGCCGCATCCACTGCTGCACCCGCCGCCGCTGCCGCATCCACCTCTGCTGTGCCCTCCGCTACCGCACCCGACTCTGCTGTACCCGCGGATGCTGTGTCCGCCGCCTACATGTCTGCTATGCGGGCTGCGGCCTCGCTCGCCGCACCCGTCACTGACACCGACGTTCCCTGGGCTGCGGACGCATCGGAAGATATGCCCGCTCTAGTACCCTCCGTGCCGTCCGCCACCACACCCGCTGCTTCCGCCTCCTCCAGTCTGTACGAGAAACTGACGACGCTTCGGAAACAGCATGAAGTGCTACAGCTGCAGCAGCAGATCCTCAAGCTGCAACAGGGAATGGACGAATGCCGAGAGCCGAGGCAGCAAGTCAGTGACTTGAGTGTGATCAAGAGCATGGTGGCCCGATTCTCAGCGGATACGGCATATGGCGCATCAAGGCAGGCGAAGGATGCTTGGGATTTGCAATCGAAATGCAGGAGATTGCCATGAATGCTCCGATTCCGGAGAACGAGTTGGTCGACATGATCATCGATGGACTGCGGGACAAATCTACTCGAGTCGGCATGCTGTACTCAGCTCGTACGGTGGCCGAATTGAAGCCCCTACTGGAACGCTACGAGCGCTTCCGTCTGCAGGCGGCGGCCTCTAAGCAGAATCTCAGCGTGAAGGTGCAGCCGCCGTCTGCGAATAAAGCCTCAGGCACTGCCACGAGCGAAACCAGATGTTTTAATTGCTCGGGATGGGGGCATTATAAAATCCAATGCCCGAAGCCGAAGCGCAGAGCAGCACCAAGGCAACTCAAGCCAGGCTTCTGAGGAAGCACCAGCGGCATCAGCAGTAGCCATGATGAATGTTACCGGACCCAGTAAGCCAAACGGGCAAAGAAGAAGTACTCTACCAACTGCATTGGTACACGTGCGAAATTCCCAAGGAGCCTTGCATACGTGCCGTATTTTACTGGATAGCGCCTCAGACTTGTCTTTCATTTCGGAACGGTGCGTACAGACGTTAGGTCTTGCACTTTCGCCATTTCGAGTTGCCACATCGGGCATCTCAGACGTCAAAGCGGGAATAACCAGAGGTTTCTGCTCTCTTCAGATGATGTCTCGTGTGTCGAGTCAATCCATCGATATTGATGCGCACGTTTTAGGAAAGATCACCTCACCATTGGCACGTAAAAAATATTGATGCTTCATCACTGTCGGTATTTAATGGATACCGAATGGCTGACCCGGACTTCAGAACTAACGCTTCAATCGACATTTTGCTGGGCAATGATTACATTTGGTTAGTTCTCACCGGGGAGAAGTTATGCGATAGTCAAGGGTCAACAGCATATTTGGATGGGTAATTACATCGGTATACACTTCAAGATTGCCAACACCATCTACGTCATTGCTGACTACGATTAATATAGATGGACTACTGCAAAGATTCTGGGAACTAGAGGAAGTTCCATCACGCACAACTGTAAACGAAGAGGATGAAAGGGTCGACACGCACTTCCGGTGCACACACACCCGCAACTCGAATGGAAGATACATTGTCGATTTGCCGATCAAGGAACAAAACCCACAATTTGCGGATACATTTCAAGGAGCGAGATCGCGCTTTCTTGCAGTCGAGCGTCGTCTAATGAAGGATGCCAGCCTAAAGTTAAAATATACTCAGTGCATGAGATAGTATATCCAGCTGCGTCACATGCAGGAAGTGGTTGCAGACGAACCTACAAACGTCTCTAAGATGTCATTCTATTTGCCACACCATCCAGTCATAAGTGCCACGCTGCGGGTGGTGTTCGACGGTTCATTTCAAGATCGGGATGGACAATCTCTTAACGATGCACTTCATATTGGCCCCTGTATACAACGCAACCTGTTCAACGTTTATCTGCGTTTTCGAATGCACAGATTCGTATTTTCTGCGGACATCGTCAAGATGTTTAGACAGATTTCAGTAGCGCCGAAACATCAAGATTTTCAACGAATACTTTGGAGAGAAGATCCTGTGGCACCATTAAAGCATTACAAATTGACCACAGTCACCTATGGCACGGCATGTGCACCGTTTCTGGCAATTAGAGTGCTGGAACAACTGGCAGCTGATCACGAATACGAGTTTCCAAGGGCTGCTAGGATAATTTTGGACGATTTCTACGTCGATGACGTATTGACAGGAGCCATGAACGAACATGAATTGCTCGACATAAAGAAAGAGCTGGTACTCCTTATGTCACGGGCACAACTGGACCTAAGCAAATGGGTCTCGAATAGTACACGGTGCTGTGCTGTCTGACACGGCACGCATATTTGACCCACTCGGTATTTTGGCGCCAGTGGTGATCAAGTTTGAAATCCAGCTTCAGGAATTGTGGCTGCTTAATCTGGATTGGGACTCGGAACTGCCAACAAAGCAATCGCACTTCAGACAAGACAGTTTCACGTTAAGAAACCTCAAGATACCACGATTTGTAGACAATCAACCCGATAACATCGAACTGCATGGATTTTCAAATGCTTCGTTAAAGGCTTACTCTGCTGTCATTTACAACCGTGTGACACACCTAGATGGAAGCATCGGAGTGGCACTCATTGCAGCTAAATCAAGAGTTTCACCACTAAAGCAGAAATCGCTACCACGATTGGAACTTTGCAGAGCTCAACTGTTAGCTCGTTTGTTCCAAGCAGTAAAATCTGGTCTGCGCCAGAAGGATGATAAGATATACGCATGGACAGATTCTACAATCGTTTTGTCATGGCTTTCGCATCAACCCTGTAAACGGAAAACATTTGTTGCCAACCGAACGGCAGAAATACTAGAGACCATACCACGTAGCGCTTGGAGACATGTCAGCACTAAGGAAAATCCTGCGGATTGTGCATCAAGAGGCATGCTAGCGAGTGAGTTAATGAACTTTGATTTACGGGGGAAGGGACCATCTTGGCTGCACGACTGTACACTATACTCAGAGACAATGAATAGACCACAACCTTGCTGCTCAATTCTAAAACCAGCAGCAGAACTCGAATTCAAATCCAAAATCTTGACAACTATTTCCAAGGATGTTGAAGATTCCCCATTTGATGTACTACTCGAAAGAATATCATCTTGGACCAGACTGGTTCGAGTGGTCGCATATGTATTTGGCTTTGTTCATCGAATCAAATCAAGCCAGCCTAAATATTCTAGACCTCTAAAGTTTGATGAAATTACCAAGGCAAAGAAGTTTTGCCTACGACAGGCACAAAATCAATTCAGTGACGATAGACAGCTGCTCTTGAGGAAGCAGCCTTTGGAGCGCCGATCAACTTTAAGCAAACTATCTCCCTTCGTAGACGAAGATGGAATTATACGTGTGGATGGACGTTTATAAAAGTCACATCTGGCTGCAGACGCCAAGCACCCAGTAGTTTTGTTGAAACACCATCGCCTTGCGGAATTGCATGAGCATCAAGTCAATCTTCATCCAGGAGTTTCAGTCATGTTTGTAATAATTTGCCAGAAATATTGGATCATTGGCGCACGAAATCTTATTCGACGTATCACACATGATGATGAGTTTATGGCCAATTTGCCGGCTGTTCGAGTGCGACAAGCCTTTCCATTTGAGCATACTGGATGCGACTACGCTGGGTCTATTTTGCTAAAGGTTCACAAGGGACGAAATCCTAGGAAGGAAAAGGGCTACATTTGCCTGTTTGTATGTATGGTTACTTCAGCTCTTCATCTGGAGCTAGCCACTGATCTCAGCACAGACACATTCTTGGCGGCATTAAAACGTTTTATGGCTCGTCGTGGGAAATGCTCCCAAATATATAGCGATAATGGTCGCAACTTTGTTGGCGCAAAACGCGCTCTAGATGATATGGTACAGCTTCTCGCTTCACGCGAGCTCAATGAAGTCGTTTCGGAAGCCCTTGCAGATCAAGGCATTAAATTGAATTTCATTCCCCCATATTCACCACACTAGGGTGATAAGTGGGGAGTCGGCAGTACGCTCGGTTAAGCTGCACCGTCCTCACCTTTGAGCAGATGCACACACTGCTCTCGCAAATAGAATCAGTCGTTAATTTGCGACCATTGTGTACAACATCGGATACTGAGATTGCCTACCTGTCACCGGCACACTTCTTAATTGGCAGAACTTATACAGCAGTTCCTGAAGACAGCTATTTGCAGATTCCGACCAATTGGATGTTGGGTGTTGAGGAACCACTTGTCATTTTATGTATATTTCTACATATTTCGTACTCTAAGTCTCATGAATGATCTTGCACATCTTACAATGCTTTTGTTTTTGTATTTTATAAGTTTTTCTGGAATTCGCTGGCGCCAGTCTGATACTCTCTGTCTCTCTTATACAACTTTTATGACCTACGTAGATGCTTAAGAATTGAAACTTTAGTAATAAGCAAGCAAACGAACTATCAAGACGTGTTCTAGCAGTGCCAGACACAGTTCAGTACAGTTACAGTAAAAATAAAGTTAAGTTCTTATGAGATACTAAACACAGTGGTTTATTCATCATCAACATTCTTGCTTTTACGGAGACGTGGCTAAAAGCTGACATTGCTGATGCATCGGTCTTTTCCACTAACTTTTCTATATTCAGACGTGACCGAATTTCTCGCATAGGCGGTGGCGTTCTGATAGCTGTTGATGCTGCTTTATTATCTGAAATGATTCAATTTTCTAGTACCCAGGAGATTGAGTTTGTCGGTGTTAAAATCAATTTTAAATCTCTCTTTAGTTTCTCCTCTTTAGTTTCCAGCCAAGACATGCTTATAGTTGTAGGTGATTTTAATTTACCCGCTGTAGCATGGTCACTAACTGATGAATGTACCATGTTCCTGCCCTCTATGTCACAATACTTTATTGATGGCCTTCTAGGCTTATCTTTATCCCAAGTCAATCCTGTCTTAAATTCTAATGGAAAAGCGTTAGATCTTATTTTTGTATTGGATTCTTCTTATTGTGATGTTTCTAGGATCGAACCATTTGTTGTTTCCGAACACAAATTTCATCCCACATTAAATTTAAAAATTGAGCTGCCCTTGCTTTCACCATTACGTGGTTCAAATGAGTTACCTCTAACTAGGTGCTTTCTTAAGACTGACTTTGCTAGCTTTAATGAAAATATTTTTACTACCGATTGGTCTTATCTGTACAATTGTAGATATATGAACTCAGCTATTCGCTTCTTTTATGATACTCTGAATTCACTCTTTGATATTACTGTACCTTTTGGTAGGCAGGAGCGGCTTTTTAAACCTCTCTGGTTCTCTCGAGAGTGAAGGCTCGATATTATTTTTTTGTTTTTTTCCTTGTGTTAAGGCGGTGCTCAAACTAGCACCAATGGCCTTTAGGCCATTGGCTCCTTTATTGTTCTCATTCTAAGAACTTAGAATCTATAACAATGGGGCATTAAATACAGCAAATACATAGGTGCTGAAGGCATTAAAAGCTAAAAGATTTATTAAGACTAGACCAAAGTGGCCTAAAATTTATATAATATCATTCACATTGGCCAAAATCCATCAACTCAAACAATAGCAAGGGCAGTATGATTCAATCAAACATAGTATGAATTCAAACCCCCTGTAAAGAGTTAACAGAGGAGACCAAATGTTAATTAACAGTGCCTGTTTGTATAAACGAAGAGAGTGACAAATGCGGGGAAGGGTACAATCCATGATACAATTAATTGTATCATGGTACAATCCAGTTGCGTCGACTCCCATGGTTCATCTCTCTCTCGGCAAAAAATGGCTCTCTACAAAACTGACGCAGAAATATTAAAAAGTTTGGCAAAGAGCAGAAGGCTGATTACCCTGTAGTAGCAAATGCAAATATGTAATATGATTAAGTCGAGAAAAAATTTTACTTAGAATAAATTAAATAATAAACAGATTAGGTTTTGTGAAGGACAAAATTTTCATTGAAGATGGACAAAAGTACACATGTTTAATTTGTGCCAAGGTATTTTGGTAGTTTTGGGTAACCACAAGTCAGAAATGCCATAGTATCAGAGTTGTGCAGGGTAGCTCTCATAATGTGTGTACAGCAGTTGTTGTTGGCTGTACATTTGATGATTATGCGTGTGAAGGAGACGTCAAGAAACACAAAGTAACGTCTTCAGTCGCTAGGCAAATGAAGTGCTGAAAGAGAATTCGGAATTTAGTTGTTTACGTTGTGCAGCTATGAGCTGATCTTTTGTCAAGTGAAAATGTATTTAAATAATTGAAGTAAGACATTCCTTGCTTTTACGATTGTTACAATGAATTTGCAATTGTCCCACTATAACATCCAAGCAGCAGAAAATTGTGATGTGATTAAGTGTTTGCTTTATTGGAGCCAATAGCAGATCAGGCTGCAGGCACCCTCGCGACCATAGCATATATGTATGTATAAATATTATTCGCTAAGGTACGACGGGGCCTACAATCGTATGTTGCTACAAATTCAACATGTGTAAAGCAGCAGATTGTGAAAAGTGTAATTTTCTTATTGAAAACAAATAGCAAGTGAAAAAACTCCAATCGTTCAAGACCTGTGCGCATGAATAACTGCCCAGATCATGAAGGATTAGAATTTATATATTGCTATAATACATCATTTATGAAGCAGCTTAAGCGCATTACTCCATGCTTGTAGCATACACTTACACATATATGTATGGGTATGCGTGCATGGTGAGCGAATTTACATATGCAGCAAAATGTGTGTATGTTTAAATCTGAAGTAAATACTATATTAGATTTGATTAGTTCATGATTTATAATGTAATTGTTTTCATTTTAGGTGATTGTTGATTCCTGAAGCTGGTGTTTGTGTGGTGATTAATAAACGCATTAGTACCAGTGCATCGAAAGCTCGTTGCAGAGCATGTACATGTACATACATATATGTGCGTATGGCAGGTGATTATGCCAGTATAAGTGAGTTCATTGACATTCGCTGCGAAAGCAACTGTTTTTACTTGTTAATTCAAATTATTGATTTTTGGTTTATTATGTTTATTAACAGCTTTGGTGGTCAATTGGCAATATTTCCCAGTGCGGATTTGAGTGCGATGCGTGTGACCAAAAATCGAAAGCAGATACAAGAGCCAAGTCAAAAGGGTGGCAATTACGTAGCTGCGTGTTCTGGATCAGCGCCAAGGAAGACATTCAGGATGTATTGATCAAACGAAAGCAAAGGCTATTAATAATTACCAATCAATAGGATATTGAAAACAAGAGTTATGTTATTAGATCATGTTAGAAATATTAATATTAATCTAATCATGTTTTGTAACGAGGGCATCATGTAATCAAGACAAGAAGTTCAGCTGTAATATAAAATATTATATCAGCTAGCTGTATTCATGTAGATTCAATTACCAATCAACTGGATATCAAAAGTTATGTTATTAGATCATGTTAGAAATATTAATATCAATCCATTCATGCTTTGTATTTTAGCAAAGGGCATCATATAGTAAAAACAAGAAGTTAGGCTGAAATATAATTGCTGTCAGCCATCTGTATTCATATATATTTGCAAATCATAGTATATATTAATTAATGTTTTTTTTTTTTTTTTTTTTTTTTTTTTTTTTTTTTTTTTTTTTTAAATAAAATAAGGGAATTACTTTAAAATTATTAAATAAAATTTAAAGAGGGGTTTTTAAAAAAAAAATATGTTTTTTTTCTTATTTTTTGTTATTTAGTTTAAACATAATTTCTGCTATGGGTTTAAGTTGAGGCATAATAGTGTTTATGTTCGATATTAGCGCCATCTGTTTGTATCAAAGTTTGGCAATCTGGCATCACTAGATTATTAAGGAGATCTGGCAGCGCTATCAGACCATGTGGAGTTGGCTTCGGTTCTTGGCACTGTACAGACGTGTAGTTAAGTTCTAATAAAGTTACGTACTTATGTATATTCGCAAACCGTAGTATTGCCTTTTCATTTATACATAGCTGCGCGACCAATATCGCGGGGTCTCTCGGAAACATATATTTTCCAACAGGTTATGGGCCCAGACCCGTATGTGTAATTGAGAAAGACAATAAGTGAATGCAAAAGCTGTGCAAAATGGCAGGTGCACTCATAAAGATAGAACCGCTCAACGCGGAGAACTATGATACGTGGAAATTGCGAATGCGTGCCATTCTCGTGAAAAACGATCTATGGCAGTACGTGAACGGCTCCAAGGTATGCCCAGAGGCGGCAGCGGATCGAGCGGCGTGGCAAACACAAGATGAAAAAGCTCGAGCAGACATTTTGCTGTCCATCAGTACAGCAGAATTGGGTCTGATTGAAAGCTGTGGATCAGCAAGAGATTATTGGTTGAAATTGGAGGAAACATTTCAATCCAAGGGGCCTGTGCGAAAGGCCAGTTTACTCAAAAGAGTGGCGCTATCCCGTATGTGTGAGGGTAGTGATGCGCGTCATCATATAAATGACTTCTTCGACGCGGTTAAAAAATTAAAGGAAATAGGGGTAACTATAGGAGACGACTTACTCGCCATTCTCTTATTGTATAGTTTACCGGATACCTATGAGACTTTCCGATGCGCAATAGAAACACGTGACGAATTGCCCAGCCCTGATATTTTGCGTGTGAAGATATTGGAAGAGTCAGAAGCGCGCCAAGCCAAAAAAGCGCGCGAAGAGCAGAGTGCGTTATACGTCAACCGCCGCAAAGGCAACGACAGAGAGGGAAGCACGAAAAGAGACACACGAAAATGTTTTGCGTGTGACAAGATCGGACATTTCGCTCGCAACTGTCCAACTAAAGCGAGACAGCATGCAAGGAAAGAGAGAGAAGAGTCAAAAGAGAGCAAAAGACAAATGAAGAACGAAGCAATCAACATTGCAGAGTGTGCGTACAATGCGGAGAGAAAAAGTAACTTGTGGTGTCTAGACAGTGGCTGTACCGCACATATGAGTTCAAACAAAAATGCATTTGATCAAGTACAAGGTATTGATAAGACATTGCATTTGGCCAACAACAACACCGCAGAGGTGAAAGGAGTCGGCGAGATTAACATTGAAGTGAAAGAGAAGCAGCATACAAATGGAATTACCTTAAAAGAAGTTTTGTATGTGTCTGACCTACGACAAAATCTGCTTTCGGTATCGCGAATTACCGACAAGGGACACGAAGTTATATTTCGTAAGAATGAAGCAGTTATTATGAAAAATAATAAGCAAGTTTGGTTTCGAGCTCAGAGATACGGAAATCTGTATTACGTTAATGCCGAAGAACACGAATCAAATAATGTGTGTGACGAAGGAAATGAAATAGATCTATGGCATTACCGTATGGGTCATCTAAACGAGGTTGACCTGAAGTGTTTAGCCAAAGCCGGAAAGGTACATGGTATGAACATAAAGGAGAACGCAAAACTATCGCAGTGTGAGATTTGCATAAGCGAAAAGCAGGCAGCAAATGCCTACAAGAGCTCGACGATGAAAAGGTCAAAGCAGACATTGGAGATTGTGCACAGCGACCTGTGTGGACCGATGCGTACCGAGTCTATGAGTGGATATAAGTATTTTATTACATTCACAGATGATTTTTCCCGATATTGTTCAGTTTATTTTCTCAAGCAAAAATCGGAAGTTTTCGAAATATTCAAATCATATAAATCTTTCGTTGAGAATATTACAGGTCACAAGATAAAGATGTTACAGACTGATAACGGAACGGAATATCGAAACAAGGTATTCGATGAGTATTTGAACAAGCATGGAATTAGCCGACGACTCACTGTGCCCCACACACCCCAGCAGAATGGTATAGCTGAAAGACAAAATCGTACACTGGTAGAGATGGCCAGGTGTATGATGAAGCAAGCGGGCGCTCCACCATCATTTTGGGCAGAGGCCATTAACACGGCGTGCTATATCAGGAATAGATGTCCCACAAAAGGATTATCTGGAGAGTTGCCATATACGTATTGGACTGCAAAAGTTCCGAGTGTGAGACACATGCGTACTTTTGGCACAAAAGCATATGCACTAATCAAGGGCAAAAACAAGGGCAAGTTCGAGTCACGATCGGAGGAGTGTATATTATTGGGATATTCGTCAGAGTCGAAAGCCTATCGACTGTATCAACCAAAACGGCGTGAGATTTTAAGAAGCAATGATGTTAAATTTATGAACATTTCAGGATTCCAAAGCGAATTTCAAGAATTCTATGACGAGCCAGAAAATGGCGTAGACATTCCAATAGGTGTCCAAGTGGATGAGACAGAGAGAAGTTCATCAAGCGACGAGGATGATACCGAAGAGGTAAATCAACCTGAGAGACATGGTAGAGGACGACCAAAGTTGCTAAGAACTGGTCAGCGTGGAAGGCCACGGAAAATCTATCAACAAGGAAGAAATATTTCGGCAGACGAACATATTGATCAACAGGATGAACTAGACTCAGCTGAGGATACATTCGAGGAGTGCGAAATGGCATTCGCAGTAGCTACAGATGATCCAGTAACCATCAAGGAAGCCCAAGGCAGTGGCGATGCTGAGAACTGGACAAGAGCTATGGAAGATGAGTTTATGGCTCAAGTTCTCAACAAGACCTGGGAAATTGTTGAGCGGCCCAAAGGCCGAAAGGTGATTGGAAACAAAATGGTGTTCCAAACAAAGGATAACGGCTCTCCAGCAGGACGAAAGAAGGCGCGTTTAGTTGCAAAAGGTTATGCACAAAAACCAGGAGAGGACTTTCACGAAACGTATTCGCCTGTAGCGCGATTTACATCGGTTAGACTGCTAGCGGCCTTATCAGCTGAATATGACATGGAGATCCATCAAATGGATGTGGTCACAGCGTACCTCAACGGTGAACTGGAAGAGAAGGTATACATGGATATTCCAGAAAAGTTTAACGAGTTTATGCAAAAGGTGTACTCTGGAGCTCCTATGGGATCGAATCAACAACGCCCCGACGCAGAGTATAAGAGGGCAGCAAATCAATGGCGCAAAGCTGTAACTAAGATGAGAGATCCCGTGTGTCTAATAAGAAGAGCTCTATATGGACTACGCCAGTCCGGACTACAATGGTATTGTAAACTGACAACGAAGCTGCAAGAAATCGGACTAGAGGCCACAGAACAGGATCCCTGCCTGTTCGTGAAAATGATAAAAGGAAAACTTTTGATCGTCACGATTTATGTTGATGATTTGCTAATAGCATCGAATCATCCAGAATGGTTGCAGCAAACGAAGGAGCATCTTAAGCAGACTTTTAAGATGAAGGACTTTGGCGCAGTGAAGACTTGTTTGGGCATAGAATTTAACCAGAATAAAGAGCAGCAGAGCGTTTTTCTATCCCAAGAGAAGTACATCGATGCCATATTGCAAAGATTTGGCATGACAGATTGCAAGCCGGCGATGACACCTATAGAGGCAAAATCAGCATTGCGGAGCCCGGCTGAACCCAATGAGGACGAGATGGGAAAGTATCCATATCAAAAATTAATAGGTTCTTTAATGTTTCTTTCAGTAACCACTCGTCCTGACATAGCGTATGCAGTGAGTTTCTTGAGTCAGTTCAACTCAAGTTACACAGCTGATCACTGGAAGGCATCGAAACGCATTTTACGTTATCTTCAAGGCACAAAGATGACCGGACTCTTGTTCAGGAAGACAGGAGATGATCTTTTTGGCGTGGTCGATGCAGATTGGGGTGGCAATTTAACGGACCGCCGCTCCTACTCTGGCCAAGCGTTTATCTTGGCTGGTGCTGCCATAAGCTGGGAGGCACGAAAGCAGCGTACTGTTGCATTGTCTAGTACGGAATCAGAATACTTGGCAATGTCTGAGGCAGTAAAGGAGGCTCTATACCTGAAGGCCCTACTAAACAGAATTGGTATAGAATGTGGATCTGTGCGTATCTTCAACGATAATCAAAGCGCACAACATCTGGTCAAAGGTTTTGGATTCCATCCTCGCACAAAACATATTGACGTGCGTCACCACTTCATTCAAGCGATGTATAAGAGTGGTGATATTTCCGTGGAGTATATGCCTACGGAACTAATGGCGGCAGATGTCCTAACGAAGGGTTTAAGCGGCAAGAAACATAATGAATGTATCATTTCGTTGGGAATTAACCGTATTTAAGATTGCAACTTTGTGGGGGTGTGTGTTCGATATTAGCGCCATCTGTTTGTATCAAAGTGGCAATCTGGCATCACTAGATTATTAAGGAGATCTGGCAGCGCTATCAGACCATGTGGAGTTGGCTTCGGTTCTTGGCACTGTACAGACGTGTAGTTAAGTTCTAATAAAGTTACGTACTTATGTATATTCGCAAACCGTAGTATTGCCTTTTCATTTATACATAGCTGCGCGACCAATATCGCGGGGTCTCTCGGAAACATATATTTTCCAAAAATTAATTTTTTTATTAAAAATATAAGGTTTTAGTTTTAATATTTTATTTTTTTTATTTCCTTTCTAATTTTGATGTTCGGTTTTGGGGTTGTGGTTTTTTTTTTATTTTTTTGTTGTTTGTTGTTGGTGTTTTTAGGGCTGCGGTTGTTGGGTTGAATTGTTTAGAGTTTGTTGGTTTGTCTCAATATTATTGAGAACATCATCCCGGTTCCGTTGCTGCTGCTGTTGCTTTATTTTGTTGATAAGAACCAATGGGGACGATTGTTGTTGTAGATTCTCTAATGTAGAGTGTTGCGAGTCAGGCTGGAGGTCCAGTCGTTGCTGCTGTTGTTGCTGGCCAAGTTCTTGTTGATTCCGTTGAGATCTTGGATTTTTAGTAGGTTGTTGTTGTTGCTGTAGCGTAGGTTGTTGTTGAGTTAGATGATTTTTAGCTAGCGCTTTCTTGGAAATTAAAATTTCCTTAAGCTTAGCTTTATATACGCAACAGCCCCTATAACGGGCTATGTGGCCATCTCCACAATTAGCGGATTTGGGCTTTTCAACGCGTTTCTGGCAATCGGTGGTGGCATGATCGCCTGCACATTTCAGGCAGACAAAGTCTCGCCTGCAATAATTTTTTGTATGTCCAAATTTTTGGCATCTGTGGCATTGGACAGGCTCTAATCTCACAGATTGCTTCTGTGTAGAGACCTGTTGCCTGCCAATAGTTTTAATCGAAAGGAAATCATCGCTTTTAACATCTGAGCGAGGCTCCAATTCAATCTCAAACATATTCAACGGCAATCGAGTATGTTTGTGTTTAATAACGTTTATGTATTGGACCACAAATCCCATTTTATTTACCTCTGCACGAATGTAATCACAGGGCGTTGATGAGTGTAGACCTTTAATAACCACGGAGTTTTGCTCCGTGGAGTTATACTTGAGCAAAATTCCGAAATAAGAGTACGATCAGGGTCAAAAAAGGATTTATTAACGGGCTCATTCGAGTCATTCAAGCTGTTTATAGTTTGATTAGTTAGGTCTCCATTGTTATCTAGGCTTTGGTTCGGACTGCTTAGATAACTTTTTGTTTCCCATTTTTCTAAGTTCTTCATATAGGCTAGCAGCAGTTTGGTCAAACATATTTTTGCTATCATCTATGCTTGGAATTGATTGGCTGTAATCATTCTCATCACCAATGTATCCAGATAATTCTCTTTCACGTATTTTGGTGGTGGGTTTTTGTAAGTTAGAGAGAGGTGTATTGTGTACCTGCATGGCATTTGTCTGTGAGTATGTGGTAATTATGGCTTCCAGTGGAGAGGCGGCGCGTGTGTATGTGTGCCTGTTGAGCACTTGTCGTCGTATTAGTAAGTGGTTTGGCGCTCTCTTCCATGATGGCTGTTTGTATATGTGTGAGTATATATTAACGAGGCGGAGCAATGCTTATGTACTCATGTATATAGAACACTAATACACGTACAAGCAAATGAGAGAGAGTTAATTTTCACTCCAGCCTCTTTGCAAATGGCAGCACATGAATAAAAAATTTTTTTTTAGACAAAAAATTTAACATATATAGACATTTACAGACATATGTATAATAAAACACATATTTAAAATTTTATTAAAAACGTTCACTTGAGTTGTTTTATAAGTGCTTGATGCTATTTTTATACCATACACCCATAGGGTGAAATGGTATATTAAAGTCGCCAAAATGTATGTAACAGGCAGAAGGAAGCTTTTCCGACCCCATAAAGTATATATATTCTTGATCAGTATCAACAGCCGAGTCGATCTAGCCATGTCCGTCTGTCCGTCCGTCTGTCCGTCTGTCCGTATGAACACCTAGATCTCGGAGACTATAAAAGCTAGAGCCACCAAATTTGGAATGTAGGCTCGTGTAGTATGTAGAGTGATCAAGTTTGTTTCAAATTTTTGCCACGCCCCTTTCCGCCCACGCAATTCAAAAAAAACGTTTATCTCAAAAACTATTGCAGCTAGAGACACCAAATGCGCACATTTTGTATGTATAAAGTTTTTGCCACGCCCCTTTCCGCCCCCGAAATTTGAAAAACTCGATTATCTCCCGTAATTTTTTACCTTGTGCAATCAAATTTGGCACACTTAAATTTGATACTAATACCGAGCAAAATACCAAATTTGATGAAAATCGGACAAAAAATAGCTGAGTTATGCATATAAACGTTTTTGCATAAGGCCGGAGATGGCCGTTGGCGGGTGGGGGCGCTAGGGTGCTTATATGCATAAGTGCGCGAGATACTGAGATATGCTTGTAACAAGCATGTGAACAGAATTGTGGAAAATAGGCAAATGCATTAGTTATTACAAATTTGAAATATTTGTTTTACTGGTGTATGGTATACCCAAGTCGGCGAGACGACTTACTTACTTCATTTTATATAGTTTTTCGTTTGGGCACTCAGATTTGTTTTAGTTTAGGACCGCACAAGAAAAAGTCATTTATTTCATTAATTAGCTAGGGAATCGGCGATTTTCCATAGCACACACGTGAAGAGCATTAAAACACGATTTTTAAAATTTATTTGGGCAATTAATTCCCATTTTCACTATACTTTGTAATAATTTATAGCGGAGCTTTTTTTTTCTTTGTGTTGAGGCGGTGCTCAAACTAGCACTACAGTTCCAAGAAGAACAGTTACATTATGGAAATTTTTATGCTTTGTGGCTAACATGCAAACTAGCTACTAACCAGATTTTATGAAGTAATTCTGGGAATAAAGATTCAATTCAATTGCAAGAAGTAAAACCTTGGTCCCGAACGTTGGATTTGACGCTTGCTTTTATTTGGACCCCAGATTTCCTAATTTGATTGAACTCAAGCAAAAAGAAAGAGCTGTACATTTTTTGAAGACATTGTGGGAACAAATGACAATTCACGCAATCTGAAGACTTACAAGACAATAATTATGAGCTATTGGACAACTTCTTAAGTGCGAACATGGTGGTTCCAAAGGAATCCACTGATGTGTTTGAGAAGATTGAAAACTTAAAACTTTCTTTTATGAAAGCCAATACAAATGTCTTAAATTTTTGGAAGGACAGGAAATCAAGCGATCCAGAGCTTTATGCCCTAAGCAAAATATGTTTTGCTATTCCCCCCAACTCAGGTAACTTTTCTTGTTTAATTAACAATATTATTTTATCAAAGACAAACATACATTTTTTTCAGGTTACTATAGAGCGGGCGTTTTCATCAATGAAGTTGGAATTGTCGGATAACCGCAATAGATTGAGCCACAATTGAAAAACTGGAAAAAATATTTTTCTCGTTAAACTAAATTCGACACACTTGGACAGTGCCATCGATAATTTGACTTTGTTTGAGGATGAGTAAAAGGTGATTTCGGAAATACTAATATTTAAACATACATAGGTTTTGAAATACGGCTACGGCTACGTACGAAATTTCGTTTCATTTTTTGCTATTGCTATTACTATAGCTTTTTAAAACGTCAAAAAGTATAGCAGAGCATAGCATTTATTTTCGTAGTTTGCCTTTGACTCTGCTCCTGCTCTCGTTAAAAACGGTAGCGGTATCGAGAGCACAGCAAAATTTTCATTGCTTTTGCTTCTACAGAGCAGTTTTTGCAAACACTGCGTAAGACCTCTGCCCCGGCCCTTCCTAGATCCGAGGAACGACGCTGGTTCGTCGCTCCATCAAAAAATCCGGTTTTTAATTTGTTTGCGGGACGTGTACGCTCTGCAAAGTAAAACGGACGGCGTGAGACGGTGTTGGCTACGCAGGCCTACTCACGGTTTTTGGTGAATCGCCTGCCATACGGTCGTGTTTCCAATCAAGTTTTGATAGGGCCGGTCGTGGTCGTCCGATCAGGGGGGTGAGGGGCGCCAGTTGCTCTTCCCGCCTCTCCCGCGCACGCGTGTGTGGTAGTGGGGTGGTCGCACTCCCACCAACATCAACTTCGATAATTGAAGGAGAAAATTTCTATCCTGGTTTGAGTCATCTCTCCCTTCTGTATTTCCTCTTTGTTTCTCACTTTGCTTACAGCTGGATAACCTGACTCGTGGTGTGAGTATCAGCTGTGCACTGGGCAGGCCAACCCGGGCTTAAAAGCCCCGATATCGGCACCTGCCAACCCCGCTCATTGCGTCGAAAGCTTGAAAGCTTTTAAGCACAGCTTCAAAGTCCGATCACGCAAAGTGAGGCATACTTTTGGGGATTCCAAGGTATATAGCCGGGACTCAGCCCCTCAACTGTCAACTCGGTCTGTGGGCCCCAAGGCAAGCATTCAGCCTTGGAGGCGAAAGTACCAGGTTCAACTCCGCACTGTGGAAAAATTTTCAATTGCATTTTTTCACAGTAATTAATTGCCAGAAAATTTCTAACAATTAATTTGGGTTATTCGAACCAGTGGTTGGCACTTTCGTCCGTCACAGACCGAAATTTCCAAGTGTGTGGAGCCGAGCAGGGAGCGGCATAACTTCCATAAAGTTCCAGGGGGAAATACCTGGTTGCAAGCAATGGAGGGCTTGAGATCGGCTGGCTCGATGGCGGGGCCAACAAGTGGGCGGCGTCACTCATTGGCGCTCGCCGCAGTGCCGGTCAGATGGTCTGAATCTGTTTGCGAGGGCAGCCCAGTCAGTCAGCTAGAGATAGAGGCTATGTTCGGGGCGGGACTTCCGCCAGGAATAGATGAGATATTTGGTGTGCCCCACGAAACGCCAAAGAGACTGCGTGAAGATTCGATGAGTCCACCAGCAGGCGGTGCGGCACAACCAAAGAAGTCCAAGTTGCAACAAGCTAGGAGTGGCAAGCATGAGGTGGCAGAAATGGGAGTTCTACTAGAGGAGATAGCCGAGCGAATCAAGCCAGAAAAGGAAGGAGGCAAGCGTGCCATCACGAACACGCTTAGAGAGAAAATAGATAGACTGAGAGATTTGCAGCAGATAATTAGCCTCGTTCTGTGCAAGAACAGCGACCCTGAACCAGTAGTGGCATGCCCCAAGTGCACTAAAGCATCCGAAAATCTTTCGTCAGCAGAGAGCAACAACAAAAATTGCAGCACCCTAAGTTGCCTCGCCAAAAAGCGGTCGCCGCCAACACTTCGGAAACTTTTTTGCCACAGGAGAATCGCCGGCCGCAAGAAAACTTTTTGCCAAATGCAGGCCAGCAATCAGAGCCTGCTTGGCAGACAGTGGCTGCGCGACCAGCGAAAAAGGCGATACCTAAGAAGCGTCCACCTGCTATTTTGGTCCAGGGAAAAGGCAACATCTCGTACAGCGAAATGGTGAAGCTGGTTACTAGGAGCCAGGACGAGAAGCTCATTGCTGTGGGCGACAGTGTCCGCACGGTTAGACGAACTGCGAAGGGAGACCTGCTTCTGGAGCTAAATGCGTCTAGCGCCGAAATAGTTGGCCAGCTGAGACAGGACATAGGAGTGGCCCTATCCGGCCAGGTTGAGGCGCGTGCACTGACAAATCTCACCAGGATAGACGTGCTGGACATGGACGGTGAGACCACGAGAGATGAAATAGTACGCGCGTTATCGGAGCAACTGAGCGTGCGAATTGAAGACTCGCACATAAAAAGTCTGCGCCCGGCCCATGACGGCTGTCAAAGGGCAATCTTGTGCGTTCCGTCAGCAGTGGCCGAGATCATCTTGAAGGCTGGCAACCTCAAGATAGGATTTTCTGTGTGCCGCATCCGCAACAACACATCGGCGATCAGATGTTACAGGTGTCTAAAGTTCGGTCATGTAGCAGCTCGCTGTTCGGACCCTGTGGACAGGACAAACTGGTGCCTGAGATGCGGAGGCAAAGACCACAAGGTGAAGGAGTGCAGTAACGCACTTAACTGCTGTCTATGCGAGGCGGCCGGCATAAGCAACAGAGCCCATGCGGTCGGTAGCCAGCGATGTCCATCAACGACGGGAGTACCACCAAAGGCGATCGGTAAGGGCCACCAAAATGAGTAGATTCCTCCAGCTGAATCTTAACCATTGCGAAGCAGCACACAACCTACTTGCGCAGAACATGCATGAAGTCAAAGCGGAGCTCGCGATCATAAGCGAGCCCTTTAGAAGAAAATCCACCGGCAATTGGGTGGCCAGTATCACCGGTAAGGCTGCACTATGGTCATGTGGCGCCTCTCCGATCCAGTTGCGACACCCTATGGCAGGAGAGCACTTTGTACGCGCACAGGTAGACGGAAAATGGGTCTATAGCTGCTACCTGCCCCCCAGCGTGAGCCATGATAACTTCTGCAGAGCGCTCGACGAGATAGTCAACGACGCGCGTTCTCGCAGCCCCCTCGTCATCGCAGGCGACTTTAACGCATGGGCCCTTGACTGGGGAGTGCGGTCACCAACGCGAGAGGACGCTCGCTTCTGGAAGCTTTTGCTTCGCTGGACGTAGCCCTTTTGAACAGAGGGTCAAGCTTCACTTTCAGCAGCGCAAGTGGCGGGTCAGTCATAGACCTCACCTTCGTCAGCGGTGGGCTATTTAGGTCCTCATCATGGAGCGTTGGTGAAATCTACACGGGCAGCGACCACGAGGCGATATTATTTTCACTAGGTGTCACCCAACCCCGTCGGGTGGCGCCACCCCAAAGCAGGGTATATAAGAGTGACACTCTGGACGTCAGAGCCTTCGCCGATGCATTGGCAGCTCACGAGTGGACGCAGAGCACAGCCCAGCGAATGGCAGACCAGCTGTCCTGCATGCTGGCTGCATCGTGCAACGCGAGCATGGCGGTACGGAGACCTTTTAAGGGACGTCAGCAATCGGTCTTTTGGTGGAAAAGCTCAATCGGAGATATACGTGGAAGGTGCCTAGCCTCTAGGCGGCGTTACCAGAGAGCAAGGAAACGAGGATTGGAGACATGGCCGCAACTATGGGCAGCCTACAGCGCATGTAGGAAGGAGCTGAAGAAGGCTATATATGAAGCGAAGCGGGAAGTGTACCTCAGTCTTTGCGACACGGCCGATCAGGACCCTTGGGGCAAGGCGTATAAGATCGTGGTTAAGCGAGTCTACGCCAACAGATTCTCTTCTCCTACTGAAGCCGGCGAGTTGGAACGCATTGTCTTGCGATCTCTTCCCCCAGCGTGCGGACTCCCTGAATAGTAGGCGCGTTGAACAAGCTGATTCCGCCTACCACGTCCCAGTCACCACCGATGAAGTGCTGGCGGCCGCCAGGTCGCTGAAACAAAACAAGGCCCCGGGCCCGGATTGCATCCCCAACCGTGCACTTCGGCTGGCAATGGCAACTCGCCCGGAATTGTTCGCGGCAACCTTCGACCAGTGCCTGAAGGAGGGAGTATTCCCATCCCAGTGGAAGCTCCAAAAGCTGGTACTGCTCCCCAAGCCTGGGAAACCAGCAGACGTAGCGTCGTCATATCGCCCAATCTGCCTCGTGGACTCCGTAGGTAAGGTGCTCGAAAGCCTCATCAGTGCCAGACTGAACGAGGCGATCAACGCAGGGGGAGGCCTGTCCGCCAATCAGTATGGATTTCGCAAGGCAAGGTCAACAATAGACGCGGTCAGCAGAGTGGTGCGTACAGCAGCCGATGCTATTAAGGGCTCTCGATGGAAAGGTGGTGCGAAGGAATACTGCCTGGTGATCACCCTGGACGTGAAGAATGCCTTCAACACGGCTGATTGGGGCTGCATTCTTGATGCTGCCAGAAGCTTCGGGATTCCCTTGTACCTGTACCAGGTGATATGGAGCTTCTTTTCTGGGAGAAAGCTGGAGTACGCTACGTCGTCAGGATCCGTTCAACGGCAGGTGTCCGCTGGAGTGCCTCAGGGCTCTGTTCTGGGTCCCCTTCTGTGGAACATCATGTACGATGGCATCCTTCGACTGGACATGCCGAGTAGGTGTCAGCTAGTCGGCTACGCGGACGATGTCGCGGTCGTAGTGGTGGGCAAGCAATTGAAGGACGTGGAGTCAATGGCAAATACAGCCATTGCCACCATCACGAACTGGCTGCGCTCGGTGGGCCTAGTACTAGCGGCGCACAAGACAGAAGCGGTACTAATTAGCAGCCGGAAGATAGTGGAAACGGCCACCGTTACAATCGACGGCATCGAGGTGATATCATCTAGAGCAATTCGCTACCTAGGAGTGTGGCTCGACACAAGATTGTGTTTCCGAGAACACCTATTGGCGGTACAGCGGAAGGCAGCGGAATCGAGCAGAGCACTCGCCAGGATTATGCTCAACACAAGAGGGCCCAGACAGGAGCGGAGAATGTTGCTGATGAGCGTGGTGAAGTCCCAAATATTGTACGCAGCCCAGATCTGGGCACCGGCTATGGAGGTCGAAAGCTACCGCCGCCTCATCAGTCCGACTTATCGGCTCTGTGCTCTCAGAGTCTGCAGTGCTTTTAGGACTGTTTCGGAGGATGCAGCCCTAGTAATCGCTGGCATGGTTCCCATCGACATCTTGGCAGACGAAGTACGGGTCACTACAGAGGCCACCAGCAGGGGCATCCCGAAGAGCGTCGCCAAAGCAGACGCTAAAAGGCTCACGGTGAGGAAATGGCAGGCCCGATGGGACGCGGCGCTAAATGGCAGATGGACGCATCGTCTCATCCCCAATATTGAGGCGTGGGTCGGTAGAAAGCACGGGCAGGTGAACTTTTACCTCACGCAGGTGTTGAGCGGACACGGCTGCTTCCGCCAATACCTAAATAGATTTGGCCACGACCACTCTCCAACGTGTCCTGCGTGCCCTGAAGGGGCAATTGAGGACGCCCACCACGTCGTTTTCAGTTGCGGCCGCTTTAGTGTGGACAGACAGCGTGTCGAGCGAGCAATCGGACAATCCTTATCGGAGGCCAGTCTGGTACCCAGCATGCTGGAAAGCGAGTCTAACTGGGCGGCGGTGAGCGCCTACAGCGGAGTCATCATGCGCGAGCTTAGAAGACTGGAGCGAGAAAGAGTCGGTTCCGCATAGAGGTTGCCATAATTCTGGCGAAGCAATTCCCAATGGGACGTACCGCCGGGAGGGCATTCTTTATGTATTCATTCTCAATTTCTGTTGTCAGTTTGGTTGTATTTCGTTGGTCTTTTTTTTGATATGTAATAAATGAATAAAAAAAAAAAAAAAAACCTCTGTGCACCCATCTTTTTTGTCCTTTCCAAATAAAAAAGCAAGCACTGCTTCGGCAATTCCGATATGTTTGCAACTTATTCCTCAACGGAATATCGAGCAAGTCCGTATCCTTATCATTTAAAAAAGGTTAATGGTATTTTTAATCCAGTAATTGATGAAAGTTCTTTTCTTAGCAAACTTAAACTAGGTAAACTTGTGTATTCTCAGGGCCAGATGGTCTACCTGGATGTGTACTCAGGTTCTGTGCAAACGCATTATGTATACCCATTTTAAAATTGTTTCTATTGTCTTTCGAATCTTCCTCTTTTCCATATATTTGGAAGGAGTCGTATATCATTTATTTTATTTTATTTATTTATTTACGTCAACTAACCCAGCAGTCGACGAAAAAGCTTAAGCTAAAATGCAGATAATAATTAATTCAAGAAGGTAGCTTAGCTATAAGCACAATTAAATATCCCCGACCCGGTGGAGGTGTTTTATTTGCAACAAGGTGCCAGCTATGCCCTTATTCACAGCCAATGTGTTTTGAGGTGTTTTACTTGCAACAAGGTGCCAGCTATGCCCTTATTCACAGCCAATGTGGTCAAGGATGAGTTGCAGCCAATCCAGGTCCAGAATATTTTCAGTGGTTTCGCTGTAGATAATTAAAAAGTATAGCGCGAAGAGAAGTGACAGAAAGATGAGGAGAAATAAGGTTAGAAAGGTTGTTAAAAGATTGGCAAAGAACACGAAAAGGTTCGTGAAGAGAGTAGTTAGTGAGACATCTACTAAGGTGAAATGGAAAAAAGTTTCTGGTCCGACGTGATGGAACATAAAAATATAGCGTATATAGTAAATTAGAGAATGCCAAATACGAGCCTACGGTTGTAAAGTGAAGGAAGATTAATAAGAAGAAGTCTGTCAGAATAAGACAGACTTAATAGAGTAATGAGCTAGGAACGGAGACAAACGGCTGAATGTCATAAAAAAGCACTTTGTGGCATTAAGGTGTAATTTATTAACGTGGCACCAATCACAGAACGCATAGAGATCTGATCCAGTTTTTTTTAAACATTTAAAATATCTAAATTTAATGTTACGGAGATTAGAGAGCCTACGTGTGAACCAGACCATCGCACTGGTAAAAGTAGACACATTGAAATAAGGAACGCATTTATCATTTAGGGAATTATGAGCAGAGGAGAAAAAATTAACAGCACATTCTATATGACAGCACTCAAATAGAAATGACCAATCAAAAGAGAAAATAAGGCTATTAAGAAGATTGATATTCGTTTTGCGAAAACATCTACGAGGAGAATTTGAGATGTTATTAAATGAATTATTAACGGAATTGTAAGAAATAGTAAGGATAAGGATCTTCAGGCTTAACAGGGGGCTGTGTTTGTGATACAGCACTAACAGTGGGATCCGAGACAAAAACAAGATCAAGGATTCTTTTAGAAGAGTTAAGAAAAGAATTCAACTGATATAGCGGACATTCAAGAAAAACATGTTGAGATGAAGGAATTAAGAAAGATTGATTATCATCAACAAGCCAAGAAGCCATTAGGCAAGTTAAAATCACCTTAAACTATAAGGAAATCACGATGTTTAAGACGGCTAAAAACAGTTCGCAAAGCATCTGCATGGTGCATGTAGATCATGATATCAGAAGTTGGAGGAATATATGAACAAGAGATATATAAGCTAAAGTTAGAACATGTAACTTCGACGCAAATAAACTCAACACCTAAGGGGAGATCAATCGGCACAACACTTGAACACAGATTCGAGTTGACAGCAATGAGTACTCCACCGCCACGTCGACCAACACGATCAAGCCTATAAGAAATAAAGTTATTAGAAAGAATTTCATTATCCAAAACAGAGGAATTAAGCCAAGTTTCAGAGAAAGCTAATATGTCAGCCGAAAAGGTTAAGCTATCACAGAATAATTTAGAGAGCTTGGTAAGAAGTCCTCTTACATTTTGATAGTGAACGCAAAGACTATACGTTATTAGTTTTTTGAAGCAGAAGATGCATTAGGAAGGTGGACAGGCAAAGGGCGGGAGCGCTTATTGGGCGCAAATTCGTGTACAACTAGGCCCTCTGGCCAAAAGTTAGGGTCAACCATAGCTGAGAAATACTCATTTGGTACAATAATTTTAAAAGAGGAGATTTCGCGAGGCCTAGAAAACTTAAACTTTTGAATTAAAACCTTAGCAGGGCATATATTACCAATGTAAGCTGCCACAGACGATTCAGAAGTATCTGGAGCAAGCCTAGAGATAAATAATTGTTTACGATGGGGCACTACAGTTAGTGGAGGCGGAGGAGCATTGGGATCAGCAAGTGATTGAAAGCCAGCATGATCCTGTAATTGATCAGAGTTCCCGTGAGGGATATATTGAGGAACACCAGGGCTTGGAATGGGTTCTTCAATCTGAAAAGAAGAGCATAAAGAGAACAAGAAGATGGTGTAGGCGAAAGTAAAATGGGAGAAGATGTAATAAAGAGTGTTGGCGACTGCTTATGAGGCAACTCGAGGGTACATTTCTTGGGTAACTTCTCATTCCTCTGCATAAAAATGGCAAAAAGTCCGAAGCCTCTAACTATGGGGGAATCTCAAAATTGTCCGCCATACCAAAAAGCTTTTCAGAAAATTATAACTTCTCAATTGCAACATATTTGCAGCTCTACTATTTCGCCATCCCAACATGGGTTTGTGAAACGTAGATCTATAACCACTAACCTTTTAGAATTTACATCTATAATTATCAAGGGGTTTAAAAATACTACACAAACTGATGTCATATACACTGACTTTAGCAAAGCCTTTGATTCTCTTAATCATACTTTATTACTTTCTAAACTGAAGGACATTGGATTCCCACCGCTATTCCTTTCTTGGGTTCAAGAATATTTAACAAATAGAAAACAGAAGGTACTTTTGATCGTCCATCAGTCATTGTTCATTCACGTGTGTTTATGTATGTTCGTCAATGTCGAGCTTTGTTTTACTTCTAATAAACAAATTCATTTAGTCGGCTATCTGATCTTAAAAACTTTCAATCCTGGTTCCAGTTTAATCTACTAAATTATAACACTACCAAATGTAAGGTAATGACTTTTTTTGTAACTCTCCTCAACTGGTCACTTATTTTCTAAACAATAGTCCTTTACAACGTCTAAATAGTATGAGTGATTTGGGCGTACTTATGGACCATAAGTTAAATCTTAACACCCGTATTTACACCTCGGTCACAAAGGCCATGAGTATTCTGGGTTTCATTAAAAGATGGTCAAAAGAATTTGACGACCCCTATACAACTAAAGTTCTTTTTACTTCGCTTGTCTGTCTTATTTTATGAGTCGCACCAGACTAGACTTGAATCCGTTCAAAAGCAGTTCTTGCTATTTGCTCTTCATGGCTTTACCTGGGATCGCAATGTCAATTTGCCTTTGTATTCTCGTAGACTTCTCTTGATTAACCTTTCTTCCTTAATTGACCGTAAAATTATGTTTGGTGTTGGAGTCTTCTATTAGTATACTTAAAACATCTATCCTTTCCTATTTAGTTCATATATAGCTATAGTATTGTTTGTTTGTCTGGTTTTTCTATTGTGTATTTGTCCACGCGATTCATGCCGTGCGTTATACGGCTGCACCCCTCGGTCGGTCGTGTGAGGTGTGCAGTCATCTGCTTGGGCTCGCGCGTAACAGGCTTTGGCCTGGTGTCGTAGGGTCACGGACTGCGCATAGTATCGTCAACGTCCGCTAAAAAAGCCAGAGCAAGAAAACGCCAGCAAAGAAGAGGATCCACAATTATAGTATACGAAAGGAATATCAAGGAAGGGCCATCGGAATGCTGCATATGCTGTGGAGGGACGTGGTTCCCAGACAAGGTACGTGGTTTGCACAAATTATCTATGTCCTTTATGATTCCAAATAAAGATATAGGTAAAACATTATTTCTGTCAGTTAAGTTCCCTTGCCCGTCCGAAAAATTCCCGCCATTGCGGTGAAGGACGTCTAGTGGACTTAACATTGGACGAAGACGCAGAAGAACCGTCCTTTCCTACAATTTCATGAGGCCAGATTTTCAAAGCTAAAACTACATATGTCCGGGACTAAGATCGTCATCGCCCTATATTCCCCAAAGTCCTTTATATGTACAAGCGATAAGAGCTTGGGTGAATTAAGAATTCGTTATCCATTTGACTAAGAAAAAATCTGGTCCAAATGTAAAAGCAGCAATTGTGAGTGATATGTGGATAGTTTGAGATGGTGGATGGATATTAAATTCATTAAGGTTTTCGCTCAGCTGCAGCTTAATGGGAAAAAAAAAACTTTTGGATAACAATTTTATTAGTGAAGAGGAAGGGCAAACCTTTCGAGTTCTGAAAAAGCTCGGTTAATAAGCCCCAAAGTTTAACAATGGTGACTTCACCAATATTGAAAAGATGGTGAACTTTATCGATAGATTTATCACCACCAATGGAGACGATACTGAGCTACATAATGTGATTCGGTACCAGCGCCACAGACACAGCACATCATGTCTAAGGGGAACTCCAGGGTCAACAATTTTGTCGGTTTAATATGCGTTACCAACCAATGCCTCAAACTGAAATATTGTTTCCATTAGAAGATGAAAAGGCGAATATTGATCAATATAAAAACCTTTTCAAAAAATTAAAGAATTTCTAAAGCTCAGCACAGATGAAGAAGCTTTTAGATTTAATAATTTTAAGAAGTTTTTGTCGTACCTCGATACTACCTATGAGGTGTATAAGCTTGCTTTAAGATCGAGTTTGAAAAAGCCGCAAGTTCTTCTCCACTGAAGATTCATATACAGATAGGTAACTAAATGGTTCTAAAAGAGATATTTTGGGGGTACCGTGCAAACATGCATATTCTATTTATTCTAGACGCCTGTCTAGATGTCTGTTGTAGTTACATAATATATTACATAAACAAATCAAATAGGGCGTCTCTCAATTGCTTTGTATAGCCATGGCTGAGATAAGTCACGAAAATAACTCTGTTAACCGAATTTTTGGGATTGCATACGTCTGAGGCAGACAGTGCAGAAATTTTTATTAATACGTCCCACGCATATAAAAGAGTTCGGATGGTTAAATCCAGAAAAACTTCCCGATAACTCGACTGACCGATATGCTCAGAGACACGCCTTCTTGAGTCAAATATCCTTGGCAGACTATGCAGGGTTTTTACGATTTCAAAAAAATCAACAAGGGCAGCAAAATATTACCAGAGGGCCGCGGCTCACTTTAACCGCGACGAAGTTTGTATACCCTTGCAAGTTGTTTGGTACTCTTTCCTCACTTATAGCAGTCAAAGTGGAAAAACATCTCATCTAAAAAGAGTAATATTTGCGAAAGAACGGCGCACAATCCTAACATAGGAAAAAACGAACTTATTGATTAAAGTGACTTTTTCACCGATCGTAACCCAATCTTTATCGAATTCGGCACAGTCATTAACAGATATATTAAACTAACAAATGTTTAGTTTGAAAGCAATCGCGTCAAAAGTAACGAAGTTATTGACAAAAGTCACTGTTTTCGACCGATCATTCCTATGGGAGCTATATGATATAGTCACACGAATAAATAATATTAAATTTCACTACAATAGCTGAAATCGCCCAGCAAACTATAGAGGCTGTCCTTTTTATCAGGAGTATCTCAAAATAAGCGGTGCAAATAAGAAGAACACCTCGTTAAGAAAAGCTCAAAATTCCGTTAATGCTACATCCGCCCATCTACAGCAGAGGACACAAAATCTAACACAATCAAATACAAAGAATACAAAACAACAGGAAGTCCTGCTGAATGCTATCCTAAATGGGGCGTTGTTTTCAGATGTCGTAAGAGGCTCATAATCCTCCATTGCAACAAACACAATTTCCTTCACATCAACCTTTCTCTGCACAACCACAAACACAGCTGGGCGAGAACAGTGAGTTACTTGCCGCAATTAAAGAAATGAGCAAAGCGATCACCAATCTGGCGGAAATGCAATGCCAGCTTCTTGCTACGCAAACGCAGATTGTAAATCTGCTCAATTCACTCATTTTAAAATGACCTCTCTAAAAATTTTAATATGGAATATCAACGGCTTTCCAGAAAAAGCTTTAGAGCTTGAACTTTATGCTCATAGTAAAAAAATCCTTCTTAGCGAAACTCGACTACCAATTAATGCTCCTCCAAAACTGTTTGGTTATGATGCATATCCAGCCAACTTAATTTACCAACAATATGCAAAAGGCGGTGTGGCAGTATTAGTAAGAAAGGATCTTGCTCATTTTTCCTCAGATGGCCATCAGTAACAACGGATATCAACTTAGCGTAGTACGAGTTAGCGCGGACACAGGGGAACTAGATCTAGGAGCAGTGTACTGACGGCCGAATCAACGAATTGAAGTAGACGAGCTTAGAGAGAGTTTATGCTCCACACGGCAGGTAATAAATTTCTGGTTGGAGGAGACTGGAACGCCAGACATTGGCTGTGGGGAGATTTCACTATAAATACCCGAGGCAACAAGCTTGCCAGATACTTGGCATCCTGCAGTACAAAGGTTCTTGGCACTGGCTCCCCAACTAGATATCCCTATGGTAGTAGAGGAAGGCCATCTTGCATTGATTTTGCGCTCTATAATGGGATTCCGGATGATATGCTGAAAATAAATGACACCTGTGATCTTCACAGCGATCACCTTGCACTCATCATAACCATGAATACTAAGGGAATAAACTCGATATCCGAACCAGTTCTTCTGAGTAGGAAAGCCAATATCAAAAAATTCCAGCAGAAACTTAATGAAAGTATTCATCTCAACATGGAATTAAAAACTGGTGTTCACGCCACCGGGTGAACAGCAGTGAGTGGCGAAGAGCAGTGAGGAGTGAGGAGGGTTTTTTGATCCTCGGCGTCTACGGTCACACCAGGAGGGGTGACTGGTTTTTCTGATAGGCGCCGCCATTTCACTCCCGTACGAGATTTTCACCCGAACACCCGTTCTTGTGTCTTCAATTTCCTTTTTTTTGCGATTCAAGTTTTCTTTAAACCGAACCATCTACGTGTGTGTACCGGTATTCCTACAGTGAATAAATCCATTTTAATTTAAACGAAGTTATCGCGCGTTTTTAATTTCACCCCAAACTCACCAGACCCAGAAGAAATTGGCAGCCGCCAACCCCTGAAATTTGATTGGGATCCTTCCGCCCCTCTACGAACATTGGTCCTTCAAACCGGATATCCTTCCGCTCCTTCAGCTTGCATTGGCGGAATTCCTGATAAGTACAAAATTTCATTATTCATTTCATTTGCCCCTACATACTAATAAAAGTGTGAGGTTTTCCCGTTCTTCCATAGCGACCTACACACTTTTATATATATTGTATGTACATACCTGACCTATTCCAAGGTTACATGGTAGTTCCCAATCCTTAACGTGTCTGTCCAACGTTCGTTTTCCATTCCACGACTACAGGGTTTCTCTATGTTTTTTCCCTTGTCGCACTTGTCCATTTTTTACATACGTACATACATATGTAAAACTCGTTGCACTTACATGTACATGTATTTTCCACAGCAGTTCGCCAAGTCCGCGTAAAGGTTAAAAAGACAAAGAAATTATTAAAGTGTTATAAAAAAAAAAAAAAAAAAAGAGAAATATTAATCAAAGTGTTCACCGCGATTTCTTATTTGTTCCGATTATCCCCATTGCCCAATTAATTTCTACACGCGCGTATTCGCCCACCGGCGTATCTACCTACATACATACATCGTCATCTGTTGATGTACGCGCATGTGCATATACCCATGTGTATATAATTCCTTCGTACGTACATGTACAAAGCATCCGTCTATGCACTGATCGTTTACTTTGGTTTTTCTTTCGGGCACAACACTCGCGGTGTGTAAAAGCGTTCGTTTTGTTCTTTTTTATATTTCATTTCCTCTTCGCACAACCACAACAAAAAAATAATTAAAAACACTTAATACAAAACCAAAAACCAAATTTATAAACAGCGACCGACAGCTGTTTTCGGAGTAGTGGTGACACGTGAGTCGAGTCGTGATATCGATAGGCGGCTCAAGCGCGCCAAATTCAAACCACATTATTTCCGATTCCCGTTTTTTCGCCTATTTATATATCCATCCATATTTATAAACTATATATATAAAATGTTTCGGCCAGTATTTTGTGCACATATACATCCGCCCATATATATATATAAATAAACACATATTTATTTTTCCCAGCTCTATCGTGCCCATATTTATATATCCATCCATATTTATAAATTATATATATAATTTTTTTTTCGGCCAGTATTTTGTGCACATACATCCGCCCATATATGTATATATATCAATACATATATATTTTTTTCCAGCATTACCGCACCCATATATATCCGTCCATATTTATAAATTATATATATTATTTTTCCGGCCAGTTTTTTTTTGCGCCCAAATATATATCCGTCCATATTTATAAATAAATACACACATATTTTTTCCAGCACTATCGGGCCCATATTTATATATCCGCCCATATTTACAAATTATATATATTTTTTTTCCGGCCAGTATTTGGGCACATATATATATATATCCAGATCCAGATTCATATAAAAACGTATATTTTTCTTGGCCCATCTTTCTTTACATACTTCATCCGCGTTTTTGTCTTATACGTACTCCCATCGTTACTTACGAATCCAGCTAAACTTATGTTGTAATCACTCCGCTTGAACTACATGTAATTTTCGATCTGCATTAGTGCGTTCGCATATTGTTTCCGCATATATCCCCTTTAAAAAGGGCCCCGTTTCCGAGCCACGCGTGAGAGAATTCTCCCGCAATCGTGCGGGCACATTGAGAAAATTCTTGCGCCCTCATACAGTCCACTTCTCTTTCTTTTTTGTTATCTTTCCGGAATCAAAAAAAAAAAAAAAAAAACGCCCAACCGCGGTCTTTGTCGGTAAGGTCGTCCCATGAGTATGTCCACGGAGCCGTTTATTTTCAATTAAAATGCACTTGGAGCAGCTCAATTCCCTTTGGTCAACTGTCGAGATGGAATACTCCCGGTGTCACAAGGCCTTGTCGACCCAACCAGACGAGGACAGCCTAGCCAACATAAGCCACATCAAAGCGAAGCACGAATCCGCTTACGCGGCGTATGTGCGATGCGGGACGTTGTTCGGAGAGCGCATCGAGCAACTCTCGGCAGAGATGGCGAGTGGAGGTGGAGACATTTGATGGCGACAGCCTAGCATGGCCCACATTCCGCGATTTGTTCGCTGCCATTTATATCGCCAACCCGTATTTGTCTCAAGTGGAGAAGCTCTATCACTTGAACGCTAAGACTCGTGGGGAAGCGAGAACCATCGTGGCGAAGTCCCCCCTGACAAATGAAGGTTTCCAGGCTGCGTGGGAGAACCTCACCGCACGGTACGAAAATAGCCGTCTGCTTGTCATGACTCAAGCCAGACAGCTCCTTCAGATTCCCGCGGTGGCGCTAGAATCGGGCAAAGCATTGCGAGAACTGCAGACCGCGTTCCAAGAGGGTCTTACCGCTCTTGAGCGTTCGGGTGTTAGCACTGAGAATTGGGATGTCTTGCTTATCGCCATATGCACTAGCAAATTGTCGAAGGCCACAATCCTCCTGTGGGAACAATCAGTGCCAAATAAGACTGTCGTCTCCACTTGGTACGATTTGAACCAATTTCTCACCGATCGGTATCGTGTCCTGGATGCCACCGAAGAACATAAGTCCGTGCCGAGTGTTCAAGCCATCCCCAGTGGCACCCGCAAGTCCCCTGCAACGATGAAGGTTCAAGCGTTTCCCGCGAAAGCCCAGCTCAAACCAGCGTCTTGCAAGCTTTGCCATCGGGAGAATCACCCAATACGACTCTGCCCTTCTTTCCTTGACATGCCTGTTCAGAGGCGTGTGGAAACCATCAGACAGCAGGGACTCTGTTTGAATTGTTTTGCCCGCGGTCATCAAGTGAAGGGATGCTCCAGTGCGCATAATTGCCATACCTGCAAGGAACGTCATCACACCCTGTTGCACCCTAGTGACGTGTCGCCGTCCGCCGCGCAAACCACACCATTCAGTGCTACCGAGCGTCCGTCCACGAGCAATCAGCTCACAAATGCTCAAAGCTATTTTGCATCTACTCCAGGCAGAGGGCTTTTAGGCACGGCGATTGTCGCTCTACACCATCGCGGGGTGGAACACCATATTCGGGCGTTGATCGACTCGGAAGCCGATTCAACCTTCCTATCCGAACGTGTCTTCAACATGGTCCAGCCCCCCTTTTAACCAGTAGACTCCGCAGTTACTGGCATGGGCCAGAGTGATTGACATGATTATTGGTGTAGACCTGTTTTCATACATCCTCGGAGAGCGGATCAAAAAGGATATGGGTGATTTCGTCGGACTGGAAACCATCTTTGGATGGGTTCTGTGTGGAGCGATCATGCCTGACACTCCGGTAATTCGATTAGGTTTCGCGGCACGGACGCGAGTCAATCCAGAAGCAAAACTTGATGTACTTCTCACCAAGTTTTGGGAGGTGGAAGACCTTCCTGCAAAGCCGGAAAAGGAGGATGATGTATTCTGCGAGCGGAATTTTCAGGGAGACCACCCGAAGAGGGAAGGACGGCCGATATATTGTATCCCTTCCGTTCAAATGTCCGAATAGCGTCGATTTGGGTCATTCAAGACCGATCGTGCTAGCTCAATTCCTGCGGAATGAAGCACGCTTTCTCAAGGATCCCGTCCTAAAAGCACAGTACGATGCCATCATTCAAGAATACGAGGAATTGGGCCATATGAGTCGGGTGACGCCGCCTAAAGATGAGAAAAACTTCTATCTCCCCCATCACGCTGTGTTTAAGCCCGATAGCACCACCACCAAGGTACGCGTGGTATTTAACGCGTCAAGCCCCTCCACACGAGGCGTCAGCCTTAATGACGTCTTGCACACCGGGCCTACGCTTCAGGCCGATCTCACGCTTCAGGTACTGAAATGGCGTTTCTTTCAATTCGTTTTCAACGCTTACATAACACAGATGTATCGACAAATCCGAGTCGACCCCAGGCATACCCCCTTTCAGCGGATCGCTGATCCCTCTACCGGGATCGCTGCGGCAATAATCAAGACTATGAGCTACAAACCGTCACGTTTGAAGTTAACTGCGCGCCATTCTTGGCGATCCGAGTTCTTTTACAACTAGCCCAAGACGTGCAAGCGATGTACCCTCTGGCGAGCGAAATCCTTCGGAACTACATGTATGTTGATGATGTCCTTGCCGGCGCTCACACTGAAGACGACGCCCGTCTCGCCATACGAGAGCTTCAAGCTGCCCTCCAATCTGCGGGCCTCCCGCTTCGGAAGTGGACTTCCAATAAGAAGGAAGTACTTCAAGCTATCCCGAGAGAGCATCTTCTGCGAGAGGACTTTCTCGAAAAACCTTGGGAATCCGCTGGCAAGCCGCCGAGGACGTCTTTTTCTTCACCGTAGCGGACCCATCATTGCAGGAGTCGATCTCGAAGAGTCAGGTTCTGTCCCATATCGCCAAACTCTTCGACCCCGCTGGCTGGCTAGCCCCATTTGTTATCCGAGCGAAGATATTTATGCAGCAAATCTGGCTAACCGAACTGGGCTGGGATGACGCCCTGCCACATCTCCTGCTGCAGCAATGGCATGAATTCCTGCAGGATTACCCAGGCCTCAGTCAACTCCGCATTCCCCGTTGGTTGAACACCAGCGATACGCTCTCGTGGGAGCTTCATGGCTTCTGTGACGCATCCCAGAAAGCGTATGGAGCAGCCCTATACGTGCGGGTTCGGTGTCGGTTATTAACGGTTATTCGGTTATTAACGGCTAAGACCCGCGTGGCCCCAGTCAAAACAGTCTCGCTGCCTCGGCTGGAGTTGTGCGGAGCGGTTCTGCTAGCCGATCTCTGGGCGTCGATCGTTCCGGAACTCCCGATCCCACCTGCAACCTCCCAGTTTTGGACCGACTCCACCATTGTGTTGGCCTGGGGGCTCAACGAACCCCCATGTAGTTGGTCCACCTTCGTGGCCAATCGGGTATCCCAGCATCTCCAAGAGCCCCGGTGGCCAAAGCTGGTCACATGTACGTTCCGAGGACAACCCTGCTGATCTGGCAAGCCGCGGAACCTCCGCGGCCGAGTTTTCGGCCAGTAGCCTTTGGTGGCATGGGCCGGACTGGCTCCAGAGGGACCCCGAGTACTGGCCAACTCTCCATAATGAACTTCCAGACACCCAGCTGGAGCGACGAGTCCAGTGCCACACCGCCGCGACCACCCTACTCGATGACATAAGCGAACGGTTCTCGGACTACGGTAAAGCATTGCGAGTCACCGCGTACATCCTACGCTTCGCCGCCAAAGGGACGTCGACGCCTTCCACAGCCCAATGAGGAATTGCTCTCCTCTGAGCGCGCCTTGATCCGGACCTCCCAGCGCCGAGAATACATCGCGGAGATACGGGCCCTGGGTGAAGGGCGACCCCTTCCGACATCCAGCACGCTACTCAACTTAAACCCCTTCCTCGACCAGCATGGGATACTCCGCGCCTGTGGACGACTACGGGCCGCTGAGTCCCTCCGGTACGATGAACGTCACCCGATTCTCCTCCCCTACAAAACTCATTTCACGCGCCTGCTTGTTGAATTCGCCCACCGCATCACGTTGCATGGCGGAAATCAACTGATGGTGCGGTATCTGCGCACCAAGTTCTGGATCCCACGGATAAAGAACCTAGTGAAGTCCCACATCAAGGGGTGTAAAGTCTGCATCGTGCATCGTCGACAACTGCAGACTCAGATGATGGGTGATCTCCCTCGAGAGCGCATCACGTACTCCCGGCCCTTCACCCACACGGGCATTGACTTCGCAGGGCCGTTCGAGATCAAGAACTACACCGGGCGCGCGTGTCTCATTACGAAGGATTATGTCTGCGTCTTTGTGTGTTTCAGCACGAAGGCGATCCACCTCGAGGCGACCTCCGACCTCACCACGGAACGATTTCTCGCAGCCTTCTCCCGGTTTGTCGCACGGAGACAATGCCCACAGCGCATTTACTCCGACAATGGCAAAACCTTCGTAGGGGCCTCAAAGGCGCTCGAAAAAGATTTCCTGAACGCCACCAAGCTTGGTGTAATGAAGGCATTTCCCCAGCACATTCTATCCTGGCAGTTCATTCCGCCGAGCGCGCCCCATATGGGAGGACTATGGGAAGCCGGGGTCAAAAGTTGTAAGACCTTGTTTTACAAGTCCTCTTCGGCTGTCAAGTATACGTTCGAGGAACTATCCACTCTCCTGTGTCGGATCGAAGCGTGCCTAAATTCCAGGCCAATTTCTCCCATGAGCGAGGACCCAGAGGATCTGCTGGCACTAAGCCCTGGACATTTCCTGATTGGAGGACCGCTCGTGTCCATCGCGGAACCGGAGATCCTGGTCGAACCTATGTCGCTGATCAATCGCTGGCAGCGACTAAAGGCAATCCAGCAGACTTTCTGCCGCCGCTGGAAGAGTGAATACCTCAAGGAGCTCCACAAGCGTAATAAGTGGAAATCACCGGCTCGTAGCCTCCAAACCGGCGACCTCGTGATCGTCTCCGAAGACAATCTCCTCCAATGAGTGGCGCTTAGGGCGAATTGAGCGTACTCTGCCCGGGGCAGACGGCCTCGTCCGAGTGGCTGATGTCACAACAGCGCGTGGGTCTATTCGACCCGTAGCGAAGCTCATCCTGTTGCCAGACAACAGGAGTCCTGAGCCTAAAGACCTATCGTGACGTCCAATCCCTCTATGTTCCGTTCGAATGTCCTCGTCTCCGTGCATGTTGTCCGTTCCCGTGCATCGACTAATCAACTTCCCCCTACGTAATCTTTTTCGTTACAGCTCATTCAATTCGTACCTCCACCGCAACATGGCCCCCAAGCGTCTGCCGCACCGCCGCAGCAAGCGTTCGGTTCCACACGGGACGAACGTGTTCCGGTGCCGGGTCTGCCGGGGGGGTTCATGCACTCCGGCAGTGTCAGCGGTTCCTGAACCTCAGAGGGGAGAAGCGGCTCCGGGCGGTGCTTATCAATAAGTATTGCCCCAATTGCTTGGCGCACGAGCACTCAGCCGACGCGTGTCGGACTCGCCACGGCTGCCGACGATGTGGGCATACGTTGCTCCATATGGCCGACCAACCGCCGAGACAACGCTCTGGAGCCCAGCGTCGCAGCCAGTCATCCTCCTCCAGACGTGCTGCACCATCATCACCATCCCGTTCCGACCGCTCCGCTTCTCCATAAAGGCGCACCCGAGATCTCACTCTCCTCTCTGCTCCAAGCCAGGACGACGACCATCATGCCAACAGCGGTCATCCGGTTGGGCAATGGCTCGAAATCTTTCGAGACTCGCGTTCTCCTCGACGCATGCGCGGCTGGGAGCCGCATCAATTCGTCAATTGCCCGGTCCCTGGGGTTGGCTGTGACCAAAGTCGGGGTCGACCAATCCTGCACGGCCGTCCTCGAGTCGAGGACCGACCATACGTTCCGGCGGAATGTCATCTTCCGGGTCGAAGAGGACCTGCACATCCGCACTCCCATCCGGGAAGTGTCGGCACCGGTCCGGGAGAAATTTGCCACCCTGATCCTGGCCGACTCCAACTTCCATCGGTCGGCGTCGGTATCCGTAGTGCTCGGGGCAGACTTCTATCCTGAGGTCATCCAACCAGGCTGTGTGCCCGGTCATAGCGGTATTCCCCCACCCTACATATGTCCATGGTGGCAATTGCAACATGTTGCAAGGGGGGCGCGTTTTTAATTTCACCCCAAACTCACCAGACCCAGAAGAAATTGGCACCCGCCAACCCCTGAAATTTGATTGGGATCCTTCCGTCCCTCCACGAACAACTGGCAAAGATATTGATGCCGCGGTTCATCTCTTTGTCTACTTCATACACGCTAAATAGAGAATTAGAAGAGTTGATTAAGCTGAAAAGATGACTACGTCGGCGATATGTTAATACGCATCATCCAGGTGACAAGGCATCATGGCAAGAAACGAGTAAGAGACTTAAAGAGGCGTTACAACTTCAAAAGAATTGCTTTTTTTGAAAAAAAAACCTGAAGCTATGGACTATACTGTCGATTCTGGGTATTCTCCCACCACTGGGACGTTTCTGTAGATCAGATGATGAACAAGCATCAGTCTTCGGTGACCATTTGGAAAATCGTTTTAAGCCTTTCCAGATTGCTAACCCAGTAGTAGTTGAGGAAACTCTTAATGAATTAGATACACCTTTGCAAATGAGTCTTCCAATAAATCCCATCCGATTGGAAGAGGTCATAAAGATAATTAAAGGTTTACCAAATCACAAATCTCCTGGTCATGACAGGATCTGCCGTTACACTCTAAAAGCTTTGTCCAAGCGTGCACTGCTTTTTATAGTTTTAATATTCAACGCAATTTTAAGACTGCAGCATTTTGCAACACAGTGGAAACTGGCTCGGGTTATCATGATACACATGCCAAGAAAGCTGGAAGATGATCCAGAATCATACCAAGCTATCAAGTCCTTAATAGCTTCGTATGCAGATGATGTCTGTATGTTTTATTCCTCGTCCTGTGAGTATTGTGCTGCTGATGGAGTGCAAGAATATCTCCATCTGCTTGAGAGCTGGGCTCGCAGATGGAATATAATGCTAAACGAGGCCAAATGCTTAAATATATGCTTCACATTGAAAAGAAAGCATCGTCCCCATGTAAGGCTTAACGGCAAGGTGCTAAAAACAGGAGAAAAGGCAAAAAACCTGGGAGTAGTCCTAGACAAACGCCTTACTTTTAAAGATCACATCGAAGCCTCTCTAAAAACGAGCAGAATTAAATGGTCGAAACTAAACTGGCTGACAAATGTCAAAAGCATAATAGCTCCTACTTGGAGATATGGAGTCCAAATCTGGGAGATGGCGGCAGAATCCAATAGAAAAAAGGTACAAACTTTTCGAAACAAAGCTCTGCGGCATATGACAGGGTGCCCATGGCTTATCCGAGGCGCATCATTACACCATGATCTTGACGTGGAAACGGTAGAAGACCAAATAAATCACCACACCAGCAGGTACAATGAATGGCTGCAGACACATGCAAACCGGGTGGCGAGACCCCTTGCGAGCCAAAGGACCATCCACAGGCTGAAGACAAGGCAATATCTTACAATGATATGCTAAGTTGCTGATTTGTATAACTAAATACCACTAAAAATACAGATTTATATAAATAAGATTAAAATTTTCACTGTTAGTAGTAACTGTTTGGCGTATTACATTATGTTAAGTTAAAAGCTTAAAAAAAAAAAAAAAAAGAAAAAAAAAAATAACGAAGTTATTGAGAAAAGTCACTGTTCGTGACTTTGCCTTTTGTATGGGAGCTATATAACACTTAAAAATCGGAATCGTACTCTCTCTCTCTCTCTCTCTGATAAACATGCAAAGACTGCACCAAGTAACGGCGCCTTAAGCTCATATTATCTGATTGGCTAGCAAATCAGAGGGTGACAGAAAAGTGTTGCATACTTTTGGGCATAGAGATTATTTTAAAATCATCACAGACTTGTAGGCGTAGGTGGCCTTAATAGGCATAATGGACTCGCCATCCACAACCAACGCACCAATACAAACACCACCATCGTGGCAGTATAGCCCAAAGCCAAAGCCAGTGCAGACCAATCATGTAAAAGGTGCATCAACGCCAAACCAGGCTAAGATTTCACAAACCAAACCTAAAGCCAAGAGAGTCATCCACATGAGCGAAAGCGACGATAGCTCCTCAAAACCTCATTGCACACAAAGCGGCAATCCGATATCGCCAATGCTCCGAATATTGGCAACAAGGAGGCCTCAAGTAGCAGCAACAGTTTCCTCACTCTCTCAAAGGATGAGGAAGAGGAGGACGATGACGATGAAATGGAAGGAGGAGAAGCAATCCAAGAGCAGGCCCCCCAGAGTACCTGTGCGGTTAATAAGCCCCCCCCTCCTATCTTTTCAGGGTGTTATTAACATAAAGGACATGCTATCGGACGTATCTGCGGTCATTGGAAAGCAGAACTTTACCTATAAGTCGCGTAGAGACGGATGTGTGAGAATTAATACACCTGACAAAGAGAGCTTCACTCAGCTCAAAAACTTCTTAATTGAAAAGTCGAAGCTCTTTCAAACATTTCAGATAAAGGGCGAGCGTGCATACCGCATTGTCATCAAGGGATTGCACCACTCTACTGATCCAGCCGATACTAAGGATGCGCTAGCTACCTTAGGACACACCGTTAGAGGCAACGATATCAAAAATGGTTTCAGTCACCAAACAAAGAAGCCAATGGCGATTTCCTTGTAAACATTGAACCTGCCAGCAACAATAAGGAAGTGTTTACCATCAAGCGACTATGCAGCTGCATCGTCGCTATCGAGCCCCCTCACAAGTCGAAAGAGGTAGTCCAATGCCATCGCTGTCAAGGATTTGGTCACACCAAAGCGAATTGCGGACTTCGCTTTGCCTGCGTGAATTGTGGAAGTCATGACCACGCCACTGCCGAGTGCCCAAAGCCCAAGGAGGCCCCTCCCCGCTGCGCGAACTGCCAAGGAGAGCACACTGCCTCTTACAAAGGATGCAAGGTATACCTAAAAGCCAAGGAACACTATCATCCCAAGTCAAAGGTGCCTTCTCGTCCATCAGGCCCCATTTCTACAGCCGTCACACCTGGCTTAACATTCGCCAACGCTACAGCCGTCACACCTGGCTTAACATTCGCCAACGCTCTTAGAGGACCACAAAAGCCGCCACTGCAGCAAGAGCAGCGGCAAGAACAACCGGTAAATGGGGAAGTAAGAAACGAATCAAGAGTCGATCGTCTCGAGGTCATGATGTATAAAATGCTAGAACAGTTTGCGGCGCTGTCCATATACTAATATGGAATGCGAACGGCCTGTGTAAGAGCAGGCAAGAGGTCGAGCACGTTCTGATAACTAAACATGTTGACATTCTACTCGTCTCAGAAACCCACTTTACAATCAAATCTTATTTCTTAATTAACGGCTATGACGTCATACCTGCCAATCATCCCAACGGAACTGCGCGCGGAGGTGCAGCAATAGTCATCAAAAGGGGTATCAAGTATGTGGAACTCCCTGCGTATCAGGAGCCCTGGGCTCAGTGCGCCAAAGTAAGAGTCTTAAGCCCAACCGGCTCACCACTATTGCGGCCGTCTACTGCCCTTCAAGACACCACGTTGCTCAATCCCTGTTCCAAAACCTATTTGATAGCTTAGGTACTCGCTTCATTATTGGAGGAGATTTTAACGGAAAACATACTTGGTGGGGATCCCGCATTATCAACCCCAAGGGCACAGCCTTGTTTAACTGCATAGCGAACAGCAGGTTTGACTGCCACTCTACTGGAGAGCCCACGTACTGGCCCATGGACGCTAACAAAATCCCAGACCTTCTGGGCTTCGCTGTCTCAAAGGGGTTGCATAGACACAGGGTTATTGCCAGCAACTATATAGATCTCTGCTCCGACCACTGCGCAGTCAAGCAGGATGTTCGAGCGTAACACAAACGTTCAAGTTTACCAGTCGTGGCTCCAGAGCAACCTTGACCCTACTGTTCAGCTCAACTCCGAGGAGGATTTGGACGATGCTGTTGAAAAACTCAACCTTGCCATCCACAATGCGGCCTCACTAGCCACTCCGACACCAACCAGAAATAAAAATAATGTTAACAAATGCTTCCTGATAGGATACTTTCCCACCCAGTGGAAGTGCGCCGAAATAATCCTGATCCAAAACCTGGGAAACCTGCAGCCAATCTTGCCTCCTATCGTCCGATCAGTTTGTAGGCCGTATCCTCCAAAATAGCTGAGAGGCTATTTTTGCGTAAAGTACGACCAACACTGGAGGAGGCCGCTTTGATCCCTGATCACCAGTTTGGCTTCAGAGAGTGCCATGGTACACCCGAGCAGTGCCATAGGATCACGAACAAAATACTGGAAGCATTTGAGGAGAAGAAATACTGCAACGCAGTTTTTCTTGACGTCAAACAGGCATTCGACAGAGTTTGGCACATCGGGCTGTTGCACAAATTGAAGATCGGGCTACCAGCACCACATTACCTAAGGCTACGCTCTTACCTCAAGGATAGAATGTTCTATGTGAGATGCGGAGATGCAATATCTGGAATCAAAAACGTCAAGGCCGGAGTCCCCCAGGGAAGCGTTCTGGGTCCTCTCTTGTACACTCTCTACACGGCTGACATACCGACAACCGAAAACCCAAGAGTGCTCACAGCCACGTATGCAAATGACACTGCCTATTTAACCGTGGATCAATCAGAACAGACTGCTGGCGATCTAATGCAAGAGCAAATTGATTCCACTGGTGCATGGCTACAAAGATGGAACATGGCGGTTAACACAGAGAAGTCAGCGCAGGTTATATTTGCCCTAAAAGAGGATACTGTCCCCCGTCCAGCTGGATGGATGCATAATCCCTTCTTCCGTCTATGCCAAATGACCTGGAAGTCTCACTTGAAAAACAAGAGGCTATTGCTGGATCTAAGGCTCAAAAGCTACATGTGGCTCATAGGCAGAAGGTTAACACTGCAGCTGCGCATGAAGATGCTTATTTATAAGTCCAACACGAAGCCCATGTGGACATATGGGATTCCAATCTGGGGTACAGCCAGCTGCAAAAACTGTAAGCTCATACAGACTTTCCAGAACAAGGCTCTCAGAATAATATCGAATGCGCATATATACACCACCAACATTGAGATCCACGAGGAACTCAACATGCCCTGGGTTCAGGTCGAAATAGCTAGGCTCAGCAAGGCTCATCTGGAGCTGGCCATAAATCTTCTAGACAACAGCACCACCCGCCGCCTAAGAAGACTCCATCCATTGGACCTACCAGCCCGCGAGGAGTGATCAGCTCACTGGACCCCACTACCAACGCCCCCTTTCCACCCACATAACCACCCTAAATACCCTAGCCTTAACGATGATTTTGCCTAACATCATAGTCTGTTATATTTGTTGCAAAATTCCGCCCCATAATTTACTTATTGTCCACAAACGGACAGATGGTAAATAGGACATCCCCGTTATAATAAAAAAATATATATATATGATATAGTGGTCCGATCCGGCTGAATCCGAGATATACAACCCCTGCTGTATATACAAGCCTACATTCAAAATTTCAGCTCTCTAGCTCTTACGGTCTAGGAGGAGTTCGCGTTGATCCAGACGAACGGACGGACGGACATGGCTATTTAAACTCGTCTCGTCGTGATGATCAAGAATATATATACTTTATATGGTCGGAGATGGTTCCTTCTATGCGTTGCACACTTTTGACCAAAATTAATATACCCTTTTTGCAAGGGTATAAAAATTACGAAAAAGTTGAAGTCGGTGGCAAAGAAGAAGGAACTGAAGCGCGTCCAAATTATGCCCAGATGGATGGAAATGGTTCTGTAAAGCTGCGTTTAAAGCTACAAAATATTAGATGACGGCGCATTAGCTTAAATACTTCACCAGCCGACTATTTTAGTGATGTGAGCAGACAGAACACACTAATCAAGGAAAACAAATTAAAATATGATGTATTCGATGACCTAAACTTGGAAGCTGTTACCGAAGAAGAAACTAATTCTGATGAGGTATCAGCTAGCCAATTCCTAGATGATGAGTTCAGGGTTCTAGCTGTACCCAAATTTAAATCTGTTGCAGGATGAAAATATTGAAATTCAGGCCGAAGGATATAACGGAATTTGTTTAATTAGCTACCCCCGTTAGAATCAGATAGTAATCTTTGTTCCCTTGTACGCTCACTTAACTTTAAGCAAAGTCAGTACTATGCAGAATGTGTCTACCAAGAAAATATTCTATGAGTATGTAGGTGGCGGTGCTGGGGTTGGTAAAAGTCGATTAATTTTTACAATTTATTAATCAGTAAGCGAACTGATGCCACCGACTCTGTAAAAAGTCTTCTTTGCAACCCTAATGGAAAAACTGCTTTTGTATTGGGGGTTAAACGCTTCATTCCCTATTCTCCTATCTATCAACCAATCGTCTGAGGACTTAAGACAATACGATTCAACTAATTTAAATTGATGAAATTTCAATGGTCGGAGCTAAAATGCTATTATACTTAGATTAAAAGGCTTCGCCAAGTATTAAGAAACCCTGATAAATTTTTTTGGAGTAACGTCTATAATAGTATTCTTAAATCAGTTCTTACCAGTTGGATCCTTTCTTTCTTCCTGCTGGAAGAAACCTGTGGGAAAATTTCAAATTTTTCGAGCTTAGAGAAATAATGCGGAAGCGCGGTGACCGTGATTTTGTTGTTGCATTAAATAATATGTCTGAAGCCAATATAACGTAATCGGACATGCAGCTCATTAAACAAAGAGTTGTATTGTCAAGTGACGTTCCTTCCGATGCCATACATTTATTTTGCTCAAACGATGAAGTTAGTAATTGTAATACCAGGAAACTTGCCCAAATAAATGCTAAGGAATTTGTTTCAACTGCAATTAAGGAGGTTTCTACCTTGTTGGGCAGAAAAAGAGCTTTTTAGTAAGATTTTTTTTTTTTTTTTTGAGAAAAGTATAATAGATCAAGGAATGAAACTTTCCACAGTTGTTAGGAAAACTTTATTCTATGCATAAAATTTTTTTCGGCGATCCGTGAAAAGGGGGAGGGATGGAGGGAATTTTCCAATGGCAACCCCATTTCGTCCTTATAGAAGTCCTACCGTTCGCAAATGAAGTCTAAATCCAAAAATGAACATTTTTTCTTAATCTAGACACTTTTCCGCAGCGCTGGTAGTAGAATTGGAAAAAAGGATGAAAAAAATTAAAAAGTTATGAGCTTTTTTAGAAAAAAATTTGATTTAGCCTATTTTTCGATACTAATTTATTTTTTAAATTAACCATTTTTAATATTTTTCGGCAATTATATTACCAGCGATGAACAATATCCTAAAGAACATAGCGATTGGTTAGGACTTCCATGAACTCCAAAAACGTAGTTTTGAGATAAACGCGTTTGAAAATTTGCGGTGCGGCCCACCGCGCTTTACACCGCTCCACTTAACGACCGATAACTTTCGTAATTTTACAGGTTTCAACTTAAAATTTTTACACAATATTCTTGAAACATATACCTATCCGAAAATGCAAAAAAAAGTCTAATTTTTTTATAACACAAGGTAGAAACCCCCCTTAAAGCGACAAATAAGTCTACCACTAATAAGCAAAATATATTAGAGCATGCGCAAACTACATATGAAGCAGTCCAAAACTCAAAGCCTTGCTTACTTTTTATACCATACAGGGTGAAATGGTATATTAAAGTCCCCAAAGTGTATGTAACAGGCAGAAGGAAGCTTTTCCGACCCCAAAAAGTATATATATTCTTGATCAGGATCAACACCCGAGTCGATATAGACATGTTCGCCCGTCCGTCCTTCCGTCTGTCCCTATGAACATGTGGATCTCAGAGACTATAAGAGCTAGAGTCACCAAATTTGGTACGTAGACTCGTGTATTACCTACGGTGGCTAAGTTTATTTCAAATTTTTGCCGCGCCCCCTTCCGCCCCAAAAATTTAAACAAATTTGATTTTCTTAAAGACTATTATAGCTAAAGAAATCAAATTTGGTAAGATTAATACTTTAGGAAGAGCGCAGAAATTCATTGCAAAAAAAATTTTGCCACGCCCCCCTCCGCCCCCGCAATTCAAACAAAACCGATTTTCTTAGAGACTATAATAGCTAGATACAGCAAATTTGGTATGTATACTTGTTTAATATATGCGCATATTTTGTATATGCAAAGATTTTGCCACGCCCCTTTCCGCCCCCGTAATTTGGAAAAACTCGATTATCTCACGTAATTTTTTATCTTTTGTAATCAAATTTGGCACACTTGAATTTGATACTAATACCCAGCAAAATGCCAAACGCCAAAATCGAACTAAAAACAGCCAAGTTATGCATATAATCATTTTTTTAGTTGGCCGTTGGTTGGTGGGGGCGCTAGGGTGCTCGTAACCTTGCGTGAGCGAAATACTAAGATTTGCTTTTAAAAAGCATGTGATCAGAATTTTTGAAAAAAAAGAAAACGTAAATGCATTTGTTATTATAAATTTGAAATATTTGTTTTACCGGTGTATGGTCGGCGAGACGACTTACTTACTTCATTACATTTAAAAACATAGGGAAAGTACATGGTTAGTGTAAATATCGATACACGTGACGGTCTTGTAAATGGTACGACTGGGCAACTAATGCAGATTCTTTAAAGCAGTAGAAATGGCTTAGAAGTTATAACAATTTTATGGATAAAGTTTACGGAAACATCGGTTGGTAAAATCGCTAGAGCAAAGGTTCGAAATATTTCTGACCTTGAGCTAACTCCAATCCAAAAAGTATCATTGGTTTTCGGGTGTAAATTGGTAAATTTTTGTAGAGTGGATATATTAATTAATTATTAATTTGTTGTGATTCTACAAATTTTAATATTATACATTTGTGCATATGGCCCACTGATAATGATTCAGCATCAGCAGAAGCAGCGACTGCAGAAACAACAGCAGAGTCAATCGAGTGAGCTCAAATTCCCTCAAATGGCTTCATTTGGAACTGCCGAAGGGTTCAGGTCTCTCAGGGAGGCGAGCACCAAAGTCTTTGGCGACGATACATCGTGAAAGTCCTAACCAGCTGAAAGGCTGCAGCCATTCATGCGATGGACGAGAAAGCGACGCCCCAGGAGTTGGTTGCTAAGCTGGCTGACTAAGCATAAGTTGAGGCAACTGCGATTATGGTCAAGAGCTTCCGGCATAGTTTTCGCAAAACGATGTAAGCTGTGGTTTGTGCCCCTGAGGCAGTTGCACTGAAGCTCATTGTTTGTATTGGATGGGACAGCTGCCGAATTAAGGTTCTAATCTGTCTCCGATGTCTGTGTGTCGGACACGTCGCACAGTGGGGCATTTTATATTGCAAAAATCATAGCTTCTAAACCAATAAAGCGATTTTAAAAATTTAAAAAGTATATGATAAAGAATACCTTAAGCTTCAAAATAAATGTTGTGTGGGTGTTCGTGGTGCTGTAATATTAAAGGTCAAAGTCAGAAAAACCCGGTTTTTTTCAATCACAAATGCAAATTTTTCATTGTTTTAAACGACTATGTAACATTTTTTAATGTTTTAATTTGATTTTTTAACATAATAACAAAAAGAAAAAAATATAAATTTTTGAAATTTTTGTTGAAAGGGGACGAATAACGCAGGCAGAACAAAAAGGATAGTGACACGTCCGTACAACTCAGAAGTTTATTAGAGACTAACATAATGCGCGTGCAAGTAATTCAGTTGGGCAAGCGCAGTATACAAATACAACAAAGATATATAAATGTATGTGTTCAAATACATAAGCAGATAGAATACATGTGTGCATTGCTCTGGAAAGTACGGTACTATTTTTAACACCCTTCCTCAATACAACCATGTCCTACAAAGTTAATTCAAATTTAACATATTCACAAAATCATTATGCTTTTTCTTTGGCAAATTCTTAGTTAATATATCCGCTATCATTAAATCAGTCGAAACATACTTCAACTCCACAAAACCTTCAGATACAGTTTGTCGTACAAAATGATATCGTATATCTATATGTTTTGTCCTAGAATGATGAACTGGATTCTTCGCCAACTGTTTGGCACTCAGGTTATCTCCATATACAACTGTTGGGGTCTTGGCATCTCCACATCCAAGTTCAATGATTAAGCGGCTCAAAACGATAGGTTCTTTGCATGCGGTCGACAAAGCTATATACTCAGCTTCAGTACTACTTAGCGCCACACTGCGCTGTTTCTCAGATTTCCAAGATATTGGACCTCCGGCCAAAAAGAAAACATAGCCGGTATGGGACTTCCGGTCAGTTTTGTCACCACCCCATTCGGCATCTACATATCCAGAAAAAGCTTGACCAGTCCTTTTATAGTGCAGCTTTTTATCTATCGTTGACGCCAAGTACCGCAGGATGTGCTTCACACCTGCTTCATGCTCCGAATGTGGATCTTGATTCCGCTGAGCCAACTTTGCAACTGAATGCAACATATCCGGTCTGGTGGTTAGGGCCAGCCACATCAGTTCGCCAATTTGAGTCTGGTACGACCCTATGTCAACCCTCTTGCACTGCTTATTGTCGCATGCCACTTGGTGCCCTGCGTCAAGAGGAGTAGCCGCCGGTCTGCAGTTTTTGATACCGTTTCGAATCAACATATCGTTGATATATTGAGAATGGCCTAGAGTAATAGACCTAAGCTCACCGTCTCGATGAATCTCCATACCCAGGAATAGCTCAGTTGCACCTTTGTCTGTGCAATCGAACGCGTTTGATATCGCTGCTTTGATGGCATCCATCTTCGGTTTCGAACGACAAGCTATAAGGAGATCATCAACATAAACAAGAATTAGTGTTAAGTCTTCTTCACCATGTTTTTGGTATAACTACTACATGGTTTAAAACCCAAATCTAGTAATACAGCGTCCAGCTTAGAATTCCATGCCCTTCCTGATTGTTTCCAACCGTAGATTGCCTTCTTCATATGTAATGCGGCCTCTGGACGATTTTTGTCTATGTACCCCGTGGGTTGCCTCATATACACCGTGTCCTCCAGGTCGCTATTGAGGTATGCCGTGCATACGTCCATTTGATGTAAATAAAGATCCAACTCTGCTGCCATCGCCAAAACAAACCTTACGCTCTCTAGTCGACATACAGGTGCATATGTATCGGTGTAGTTTACACCGAACTGCTGCGAACATCCTTTAGCAACCAATCGCGCCTTAAAACGTTCTATGTCTCCCCTGTGCATCCTTTTTCAGGCTAAAAACCCATTTGCAGACTATTGTTCGTTGTTTGTTTGTTAGATCCATCAGCTCCCAAGTTTGATTTTTTACCAGAGCTCCAAACTCTTTGTCCATTGCCTCTCGCCACTGCGATGCATATGGTCATCCTCGTAGGTCGATGGAATTGGCACTTCACCAGCGACAATCAATCCAAGTATATTATACTGTTTCCTCGGGCGTCCAGGTTTACCCGTTCTGATTATTCGTGGTCTGCCAGGTCCTACCTGCATTTCGCGTTCATCTTGTGCAACTTTCTCCTCAGGTGCACTATGAAATGATTCCTCGTTAGTACCAGATTCGTCAGTACCAGATTCAGAAGCCTGCTCCTCTCATATGTCGCTCTCGCTTTCATTTATTTCCGAATTTGCATCTGCTATCTCATTTTGCCTACAGCGTCCAGGCAAATCAAACATAACCGTCGTGCAATTAGTTTGCTTTAAGGGATCTCTTTCATCAAAGCGAACATCTCTTCGTTCAACCACTTTGCGAGTTTCTCCATGATATAATCGGTAGCCTTTTGCTTCTCTTGAATACCCCCCCCCCATGCGATATTCCTTCCCTTTTGGTCGGAATTTACTTTCCTGATGACCCTTGGAAAGCGCAACTGCAACAGAACCAAAAACTTTAAGATGATTGATACACGGCTTCTTACCAGTCCACGCTTCCATTGGCGTTTGGTTTGTCAGCGCGCTTGTAGGCGAACGGTTCCTCCCCCACAATGCCTCACATAATCCAGACTGTGCCAACAAACACCTAGACATTTCCACCAGAGTGCGGTTAGCTCGTTCCGCAACGCCGTTCTGTTGAGGAGTGTACGCTTTGGTCAACTGGCGTAATATCCCGTTTTTCTTCAGGTAGTCATCAAATGCTTTGTTCACATATTCGCGTCCGTTGTCACTGCGGATACATTTTAGCTTCTTCTCTGTCTGCCTCTCCAGTAGACTCTTGAACTCCAAAAACTTGCCAAAGACCTCATGTTTGCCCTTGAGGAAGTACACAAAAATTCGCCTAGATTTGTCATCAATAAATGTTAGGAAATAACGTGAACCACCAAATGATTTTGTTCCAAAAGGTCCGCAGACATCACTATGAACCAATTGTAAAAGTTCACTAGACCGACTTTCTGTCATCTTGGGAAATGGCTGAACATGTATTTTACTCACCATGCACGTCTTACATGGAGTATTGGGCACGAAGTTTGTCACACTTAGCCCACGTACCAAGCCCTTACTTGCGATTTGTGTCAGACTTGTATAATTAAGATGACCAAAGCGTTTGTGCCACAATGATACATCTTCTCCAACAGCAGCAAACAGATTTTCCGATTCAGCTTCAAAAACAAACAATTTGCCAATCTTTTTTGCTTCTAAAATACATTCACCATTTTGTATGACCCTTGCCATATGTTTTTCGAAATGTACAACACTGTTATATTCAATAACACGCGCCACTGACATAAAGTTTCCTGCCAGCCCTGGTACATAAAGTACATTGTTTATTGTTAATTTACAGACTCCAGTCCGAATGGTGACTTTCCCTTTGCCTTCTGCACGTAAATACCCCGCATCATGTACAGAGAAATCCGAAAACATACTCTTATCGCAACACATATGACTCGTTGCACCAGAATCCAAGCACCACTTCTCTCTTTTCATATACTCTGCTTCCAAAGCATTTATCAAGCTACATTGCTTGTTCTCACTTTTCTCAGTGTATTTGTATTCTTTCTTTTTTTTATCGATTCTCTCTTTTGCCGCACTGTGCTTTGACATGCCCTTGCCGGCCGCATTTGTAACAAGTAATTTGCGAACGATTTCTCTGTGTGCGTGTATTCTGATTTCTGCTTCTGTTCTGCGTAGCAACAAATGTCTCTTGCCCATTCTCTTTCGTTACAGTTAGACGTTTTCGTTCTGCTTCTTCCTTTAATTTTATGCAGAGAATTTCAAAACTGGGCAAATCGTCGCGCGACTCGATGGCGACAACGAAATTTTCATACACTGGTGGTAGACTAGATAACAAAATGATAGTTCGTAACTCTTCATTTATCTGTACACCGGCACCTCCAAGCTGATCTAACACATCAGAGAAACCATTTAGATAACTGGCCATTTCTTGACCGTCCGTCATGCGTAAGCTTAGCAACTTATTGTACAGCGATACCTTCCGCACCGGTCCCTTTGGCTGATGGACATCACGTAGTCTTGTCCGCGCCTCATTTGCCGTCAAACAATTCTTTATGTATGCCAATTGCGATGGTTTTACGCTCAACGTAATACTTGCTAGGGCCTTCCGATCCAATCCTCCAAGGTCGACACCTTCCACCGAGGGCAAATTTCCAGCCGTTACATCCCACAGGTCTGAATGCACCAATACGCTGCGCATTTGTATATTCCTAGAATCATAATTCTTTTCGTCCAACTTCTCGATGTGGTACAGATTACTCATGTTGTCTTCAACGTGCTTTTGAGTCTCTTTTCCCGAATAAAGTTCGTACCTTATTCGTATCTTTAATGTTTACTGATAAAAATCGTTAAATATATCACTTCATTACTATACTATTCAAAACCGTGCCCTGGGCCCATAACTTGTTGAGAGGGGAGGGGACGCACAACCCGAATAACGCAGGCAGAACAAAAAGAATAGTGACACGTCCGTACAACTCAGAAGTTTATTAGAGATTAACATAATGCGCGTGCCAGTAATTCAGTTGGGCAAGCGCAGTATACAAATACAAAAAGATATATAAATGTATGTGTTCAAATACATAAGCAGATAGAATACATGTGTGCATTGCTCTGGAAAGTTTTTGTACGGTACTATTTTTAACAATTTTTTTTAGGTTAATTCTAAAAAATTTGATATTGATGGCTGATTTTCTTCAGAATAATTTTCAATATTTACATCAATATCTTATAAACTCAACATTTCGGGACTATAGTTGCTATTTTCCACGTGTCTCAGCGATGCAATAAGTGGTTCCGAAGAGGCTGCCAGCATGGTAAAAAGGTCTTCATTTTGTCTAACACGAGAAGTTTTTAATGTATTAGTATATCTGAACCTTTTGTAGTCCTTGTTTTTACATTCCTGTGCTTCTTGGGATAGCTCTTCAATTGGTAAACACGGATATTATATTAAATCCTTTGCGTCAGCCAAAATCCTATGTACCGTTGGGGTAAGGTTTTTGTTGGGTATACGATTCAGTCAAAAATTGAGCAGTTTTTGAAGCATCTTCTGAAAATTTTTCACCATTAACCATTTCCTTGCAATTTATAACATTCAAGATAACAGCCAACCTTTTAATGATCTCTTGACTAACACCTGTTATTAAAGATGTCATTTTATTTACAACAAAGTTTTCTTTAAGTATTTCCATCATTCGTGTTGGCGTATCCGTGCTTTGGGCTATCAAATTTCAGTCCTACCTTCTTCCTTCTCCGAATCTTGCATACTTCTCAAGCTACGCTTCATGTTTTTCACGAAATGTGGCAGATTTCTGCCGCTTGCGATCCAGTTTCGCCTTAAGTTATATTGCGTATATTTGATTTGTACCTTAAGCTCCGTACTAGCGTTTTCAAACGAAACGCCCATCTCCTTCAGCAATCCCATTTCACAATCATTTAAGTTCATTCATTCCTTAACAACATTTTTGCACAAATAAATACAACTGTCTTGAATTATATTGACAAATACTATTCAGTCCGGACTTAAGGTGTTTCCACTTATGGAGTTAAAAATAAACTGTCGCAAACGAGAGGAGCATTTAGCAATTTACATTATATTTTTTTTAACTAACTAGGCAGACCGCAAAATCGGTATTATCCTTTTTTTTATTAATTAGGTAAAAACTTAATATTTCCATCCAATATCTAGGACCAATTTTTCAACAACTTAAATAACATTTACCTGTCTTGTCAGTTTTTCCAAAGCAGTAATTAGCAATTTAACATTGTAGAAAGGCATATATATAAACAGGTAGTATTCGCAAAACAGCATTACGCAATGTTATCATTTAAATACAAAGAAGCTACAGGCCGATACGCATGCGCTCTTCTTCTTCCTTATACCTGCAGCGCATTTTTTAGGCGAGGTTGCCTTAGTTTTATGGCTTACGCTTCGGTGTCGCAGGTCTCCGCATATTGGGACTATATACATCTGATAGGTAAATATTTCACCTACCTAGTGTATGTAGTCCGGTAGTGATACTAGGTGAAACTTGTTAGTTGTATTCCACCAAAGTTCAAAAATGCCAATATTTAGTACATTTTTTAAACGCTTCTAATTCAATAACGATTTAAGTAATTATTAAAATTTGTAAAACATGATATTAATAAAGAACATACTTTTCAGATAAAACCAAAAAATCCAAGATCGATTGTTGAAATCGCCCAATATTCAGTTTTAAAGTTGCGATTTTTTTTTAAAATTATCATTTTTTCCTATTCACTAAAAATGTTTCAACTTTGGGCGCTTCTAGCACCCATGAATCTCAACCGATTTCAAACATTTTTTTGGATTCATAATCTCTAAAGTATTCCCTATCGATTGCATATATGCATATACCAAACGCGATCATGAAAAAACTTATTTTTGCAACGCTATCCGAGCAGAGGCCCAACTGTGCGTCGCTGCGAATTGCCCAAGCGAAACAGATTGGTCGAATTGCTGTCTACTCTTTGAAGGTCTCGCCAACTTAAGTATCTCCTTGCCTAACGTTGGGACACAACGTATGTTAAGAACGGTCGGTGCAAGAACGATAGTTGATATTTGCTTTGTCAGCGATTGTATTGCCGCTTCGGCCTTATGGAGGGTAGGCGTGGCGTACTTTATCACGGAATCGTAAAGTTTACCATAGGCGGAAACAGACACCCGCCTGTGCATACGCCACCCTAACGAAGGACGTTCAAACCGTTTTACCTGAGCTTGTTCGCCGAACGCCTAAAATGACTTAGTGTAAGCCCAGCGCAAATGCAGAGGAGATGGCGAGGAGACGTCTTCGAGCGAGTCGGTTATACCAGCGTGCAACACATTCGCCCAATTTTAATACACTCGGTCTGCAGTATAGGAGGCCGAGGAAAGTTCTTAAGGTGGTGGCAGGAGGCACACTTACAAGTATAAGAATGATCGCTCACAGAGACCATCGAGACGGTGAGGAGCCAAAAGCCAAAAGCCAAAAAAGGTTCAGGGCCCCGAATCTATCCTTAACAACGCGCTTAAGTTAGCCGCGAACACGTGGGAGTGTAGCGAGACTGCGATGTACTCGAAATGCCTAGAGAATTTTTTCCCAAAAGGTGGAAGCTACGGAACCTCGTGCTGTTGGCCCGGGCTTCGTAAAGGCCCATCAGCCTGTTGGACACTCCTGGAAAGGGGTCTGGGGTCTATGCTTTTTTCGAAAGTAGCGGGCAGTGACCTTGTAGTATACTTTTAGGTATAGCGTTATGCTACATACTTTTAGGCAGGGTTTGATATTACTATGAAACTCCGTAGTATTTTTTTTGCTCTCGCTACCGCTCCCGTTTTTGACGAGAGCAGGAGCAGAGTCAAAAGCAAACTACGAAAAAAAATGCTATGCTCTGCTATAGTTTTTGACGTTTTCAAAAGCTATAGCAATAGCAAAAAATGAAACGAAATTTCATACGTAGCCGTAGGCGTAGTTCAAAACCTAGAGCGAGATGAGAGCAGATGAAATATTTTTTTTTTTTTTTGCTACCGCTCTCATTATAGTCATTTTTGATATTACTATTATGTTCAAATTAATATTTTTTTTTATTTGAACATTGATTAAAAATAGGTAAAAGAACCTCTACAATTTATTTCCATTATTTAGATTAACACACAGTAATTATTTATTAAGTTACTGAATACGTAAGTACCCTGACACCCGCAATCTATTGCGGTTATCCGACAAAACCAACTTCATTGATGAAAACGCCCGCTCTATAGTAACCTGAAAAAAAATGTATGTTTGTCTTTGATAAAATAATATTGTTAATTAAACAAGAAAACTTACCTGAGTTGAGAGAATAGCAAAACATATTTTGATTAGGGCATAAAGCTCTGAATCGCTTGATTTCCTGTCCTTCCAAAAATTTAAGACATTTGTATTGGCTTTCATGAAAGAAAGTTTTAAGTTTTCAATCTTCTCAAACACATCAGTGGATTCCTTTGGAACCACCATGTTCGCACTTAAGAAGTTGTCCAATAGCTCATAATTATTGTCTTGGAAGTCTTCAGAGTGCGTCTCCAGTGAGTTACACAATGTCTTCAAAAATTTTACAGCTCTTTCTTTTTGCTTAAATTCAATCATATTATGAAATCTGAGGTCCAAATATAGGCAAGCGTCAAATCCAACGTTTGAGACCAAGGTTTTACTTCTTGCATCAATGCTTTCAATTAACTTTTTTCCAATAACATACATAATTGAATCTTTATTCCCAGAATTAGTTGCTAAAATCTGGTTAGTAGCTAGTTTGCATGTTAGCCACAAAGCATAAAAATTGTAAAATGTAACTGTTCTTCTTGGAACTGTACAATAGATTTTTGTAGCGGAGCCATAATAGTTATGTAGGACTGTTTAAAGTCCCATAAAGCTTCATTTGCTTCAAAATTTTCCTCCTCTTGTCTTTTAGCGTTTCAACAAGGCTCAATATACATTTCGCCCTATATAGTTGGTCAATCATTTTAAATGTTGTGCGGTGTGTGCTGCGCAACGGCATATTTGTATATCACCCACATACATATTTGCAAAGTGGTCAATTTGATTGATATACTCAATGTTCTTTTGTTCAATACCCGCTTCGACAAAATCGTCGTCGCATTTGTACATTTGCGATAAAATCTTTGATGCTTTTATCATATTGGCGCCATTATCAGATGTTATTGACACAATTTGGCTTAGTGATATTTCATAGTTAGCCAAAAAAATATAATTTCTTTAGCGAGATTTTTAGATGTGCTGGACTCAGCACCTTTCAGTTCCACCATTCCAAGAACTCGCGATTTAATTTCATTTTTTTCTTTTACCTATTTTCTTATTAGTTTAATCAATGTTCAAATAAAAAAAAATTATTAATTTGAACATAATAGTAATATCAAATATCAAAGAAGCTAACTTCGGCTATGCCAAAGTTTATATACCCTTGCAGTCCTTGGCAATAATTTTTTTACATTTTGAAATTTCTTTCCCTGCAACTGAATTCATCAATTCACAAACAAAACATTCAAATTATTTCTCTTTTTATAATAAATTTTCTTTCTTCTTGCATCATTCCCTAAGCAAAGCACAACACGCATACACATACAGTTCTTGTAGCGCTGCGTCTGTGTGTGTGTATGCATGTGCTCTGTTTGAGCAGCAAGCAGCGCTGCTTGCTGCCGGCAGCGCTGCTTGCTGTCACTAGGTCATCATTTGAACCGATTTGTGTTGACTGTAACTTCTGTTCTATTTATCCGATCAGATTCAAATTTTGGGATCTGTCAATTTATGTCAAATACTATCATATTGGTAAATTTCATGGGGATACTCCAATTTTTGCAAAAATGTTTGTTCTAGAGCTATATGATATAGTGGCCCGATCCTGACAAATTTCATACTTTATCATCTCCCGGCTAAAAGTAGCTCAAATATGAAATTTCATTCCGATAGCTCTTAAGATGCCGGCGTGAAGTTGATTTGCACAGACGGACGGACGGACGGACGGACGGACAGACGGACATGGCTATATCGACTCAGCTTCTCATGCTGATCAAGAATATATATACTTTATGGGGTCGGAAACGTCCCCTTCTGTGCGTTACAAACATCTGACCAATTTTATAATACCCTCTGCAAGGGTATAAAAATGACTATAATGAGAGCGGTAGCAAACAAAAAAAAAAATATTTCATCTGCTGTCATCTCGCTCTAGGTTTTGAACTACGGCTACGGCTACGTATGAAATTTCGTTTCATTTTTTGCTATTGCTATTGCTATAGCTTTTGAAAACGTCAAAAACTATAGCAGAGCATAGCATTTATTTTTCGTAGTTTGCCTTTGACTCTGCTCCTGCTCTCGTCAAAAACGGGAGCGGTAGCGAGAGCATAGCAAAATTTTCATTGCTCTTGCTACTACAGAGCAGTTTTTGCAAACCCTGCTTTTAGGAGTAAGTAATTAGAACTTTCACATAATGTTTAGGTTTAAGTACCGTTAAGGACCACTAGCCATAATACACCATGTATTCGTCTGCCTATAAATAATTACTTGAAGTCTAACCTTGCCCTTTGCCTTAAATATGGCGATCCTGCCTTTTTTTAACGTTTAATATATTTATTGAATCTACTCTTAATTTAGTGCGTAACAACAAGTTTGCGGAATTTTTCTTAGTCTAGTACATAAGCTAAATCCTGGGGATAATAAGGCGGCCCTAATCATTGGATTGGTCTGTCACTTAAGGAAATTGGCAAGAGTATTTGGATGTGCATCCAGTTCTACAGAATACATTAGTTGCTGAGTACCTATTTTAGATTTTACGCTAGGTATATTTACATCATTTTGAATGTTGTCGTTCCGAATGAATCGGCTTGAGGAATTGGTACGTTGCTTAGCATTAGAGCTGGACAGTTTATTCTGAGCAATGGGCCGGGTGCATTGCCTTGCGGTACACCAGTTTTGATTTCAAAATCAACTGAGAAGGAGCTATTACATCAAATAGCGAATTTCCTATTGTAAAGGTAAGATTCCATGAGTTTGTGGGTCCTGTGGGAGTTTTTGCCGAATTTTAACATTATACGATCCAGCCAAACTTTATCGAAAGCCTGGGCAACATTGAAAAGGACAGACGCACAGTATTCTTTTAGTCCGAATGCTGTTCGTATTTCGGATGTTATGCGATTCACTTGTTCAATTGTCCCGTGTTTTTCGCGGAAGTCGAACTGGTGTGAAGGGCTTGGGTTTTCCGATGCCAGAAAAAAATTTAGTCGGATCTGCAGGACCTTTTCAAAAAGCTTCGAAAGACATGACAGCAAACAAACTGGAATATAGGGCAATGGCTGGGTTTTGTCATTTCCGACTTTATGTATTGTAACGATCTTTTTTCGTCCTTGGGGATGTTTGCACTCTTTTATTATTATTATTATAACTCAATGATTTATAAGTTTAAACGTGTGTTGATATTTATTTAGTATACTTTGGGGTTTGGTTGAATATATATGTATTTTCTTTACTGGTTTGGTTGTTGATTACACTGGATACGTGATTATTTGTTTAATGTTTGTGATTTGTTAATACTCGTGGAGTTCATAAGGTTACTCGAAAGGCCTTATAACGCGATAACTTGACTGTGACTTGTACTAGTCACTTGCTAGGCGCCAAATATTTTTAAGGTTACTCGTAAGGCCAAAAGATATTTGTTGCTTCGCTTGTTGTTGATCAGGACTCGATGACTTGATAGCTTGATCTTGGCTCGACAACTTGATGATTTCCTGATTTGCTGTTCGCCTTATATAGGCATCCTGGGGCCTCTAGAATCACTTGGTGTGATACCGCTGTACAGCCGGTAACTTTCCATTGGCCCTTGGCTTTCATCCACGCTGTTGCCATGTGTGGTGAAAGTCCCGTAAGAGTCCTTGGCGCAGGCGCATATACGTCTGGATTGCTGTGCGCCCATTGACTCTTGTCCTTGTTGCTCTGCATTGCCCACCTAGCGTCTCTGTTGCTATGCGAGCATCCATCCTTCTCTCTCCAGTCCTCTTTGTTAGTCGCATGTCCTCTCTGGTTGCTAGGCGACGCTGCTCTTTTCCACGTCCTTCTTTGCTTCGCTCGTTCCATCAATTTGTGGGTAATTGTTGGTCTTCTCTTTATACATAGATATTTTGTTTCATATGTGTAATATATTGATTTTCGTTTAACTAATTTAAAGGCCAAATTAGTTAATTTCATTCTTCTACGTCACAATATATTCACCTCATATTTAGGGTTTGCCCAAGACCCAATTCCCCTCTTCTTCGGCTTGCACATACCCCCTTGGCCCATCGAACTCGATCGACGATATTTGCATGATTTGGAATGCACGCAGCCCCACTCCACCTCGTTTGGCATGGATTGCCATTACTCTGGCTCTCCAGTCCATTGCTTGCCATCGGCCTCTCACGAGACTCGCTCAGACGTCCAGCATCATAAAGCGCGTTCACATCATTCACCGGTATCCACGCGCACTCTGCACACGCATAGTGTACGTGTGATGTGCTAGTATTGCTTGATATTCCATAGAGTCATGCATAATTTACTCTTATTTCCTTCATGACTCGCTCTTCCATTCCGCGTATGGGCCCATGCCTTCTTCTGATTGGAGCTTAGTAGCCCTCACCCTTGCGAATACATTCTCCCGCCGTTTTGGTACTTTCGCTCTCTGTCTCCCACGCATCTTCCCGCTGTGACGAAATTCGCTGTTGGTCGTATGCGGTTCGATCGAACATGTTGTGTCGTATCGTAATGTTGCGTGGTTTAATTGTAGCAACATGTTCCCAAAGATCACTCTTCTGCCGGGCACCATGAATTCTTGTCCTTGAAGGAAGCATCTCCGACCATGTATATATATTCTTGATCAGCAAATAGCCATGTCCGTCCGTCCGTCCGTCTGGATCAACGCGAACTCCTCCCAAACTGTAAGAGCTACAGAGCTGAAATTTTGCATGTGGGCTTGTATTTACTGCAGGGATTGTAAATCTCGGATTCAGCCGAATCGGACCACTACATCATTATTCACTATATCGTTATTTTCTGAACTATTGTCGTGAAATTTAATATTGGTAAGTATTATTACACATGTAAACAACTATGCCAAATTTTGTTAAGATCGGGTGACTATATCATATAGCTCCTATAGGAACGATCTGTCGAAAACAGTGACTTTTGTCAATAACATCGCCTTTGACGCGATTGCTTTCAAATTAAAGATTTGTTAGTATGATATATTTGTTAATGACTGTGCCGAATTGGATAAGGATCGGGTGACTATATCTTATAGCTCCCATAGGAACGATCGATGGAAAACAGTGATTTTGATCGTTATTTTGTGTGCTAAGATTGTAGGCCGTTCTTTTTTAGATGAAACTTATTACACTTTGATGGCTAAAGCTAAGGAAAGCGTTTCCAAAATGTTGCAAGGGTATACAAACTTTGACGCGGTCAAAGTTAGCCCCGGCCCCATGGTTTTAACTTTTATTAGGGCTGTGGCTAACAGTTTTTGTTGAGCCGTAACACAAGTATTTACTCTGTCCTGTTTTTCTCCAAAACGAAGAAGGGTATGGTGCCCCTTGCTGCACATTGAGCAGACTATTTCATTAGTGCATCTCTTGTTGCTTTAATGCTTCAAGCATATTGTAATTTTTTTTTTTTTAACGTTTAATATATATTTGTTGAATCTACTCTTAAATTAGAGCCTAACAAGTTTGAGATATTTTTCTTAATCTAGTACTTAAAATAAATCCAGGGGATATTATAGGCGGCCCTAATCACTTATTATTGGGTTGGTCTGTCATTTCATTTAAGACGAGTTCTATTATTAGTTCGCATAAGGGAATTGGCAAGGACATTATGATGTGCATCCAGTTTCGCAGAATACTTTAGTTGCTGACTACTTATTTCAGATTTTACGCTAGGTATGTTTAAATCATTTTGAATGTTGTTGTTCCGTATGTTTCACGGAGCCTCCGTGATGGATCTTAAAATCTTCGACTGCGCCCTTTGTATAATGTCGACATTGCGAGTACTTGCATTTCCCCATAGTACGGTACCGTAAGACCAGATGGGTTTCAGTACGGAGTTGTATAGGAGGACTTTATACTCCAGACGTGGAGGGGACCGAGCGTTGATGATGATCTAATGTAAGCTACTCGCTTTCAATTTAAGCTGTGACTTTTTTTGCTTCGATGTGCTTGCGCCTAGTTAGTCTTTTCTCTAGGTGGATACCAAGGTAAGTGATATCCATGGCTTGAGGAATTGGTACGTTGTTTAGCATTAGAGCTGGACAGTTTCTTCTGTTAAGCGTAAATGTAACATGTTTGCATTTCTGCTCGTTGACCCGGATACACCAGGTTGCAAGCCATTCCTCTACCACCTTGAGGTGTTCCTCTAATTTTGCAGAGGCTTGTATTGGGCATTTGGATCTGCTCAGGATTGCCGTGTCTCCGGCAAAAGTAGACTTTGTAAGTCCTGAACTCTTTGGTAAGTCTGCAGTGTACAGCAGGTAGAGCAATTTCAAAGTCAGCCGAAACGGCGCCATACATCTTACAGCGAATTTTCTATTGTAAAGGTAAGATTCCATGAGTTTGTGGGTGTACTGTGGGAGTTTTTGTCGGATTTTCAACATCAGACCCTCCAGCCAAACTCTTTTGAAAGCCTGGGCAACGTCGAGAAAGATAGCCGCACAGTATTCTTTTAGTTTGAATGCTGTTCGTATTGCGAATGTTACGCGATTGACTTGTTCAATTGTCCCATGTTTTTCGCAAAAGCCGAACTGGTGTGAAGGGATTGTGTTCTCCGATGCCAGAAATGAGTTTAGACGAATCTGCAGGACCTTTTCAAAAAGCTTCGAAAGAAACTAATTGGCCTATAGGATGATGGCTGGCTTTGTCCCGTCCCACTCTAGGAATCATACTAATAGTAGACCTTTTCCATGATCTTGGGAAGTAGCCATTTCTTATTATAGCGTTGAACAGTTTGCAGATGAATTGTATGGCGATGGTAGTGAGTTCTAGGATCATTTTCGGTGTGATTAGGTCATGGCCAGGGGCTTTGTTCGGCTTTATGTGGTTTTTAATAACTGCAGTGATCTCATCCGATTGGAGTTCCGAGTACTCACTATCCGTTAATGTGCTTGAAGGGGGAAGTACAAATGAGTTTGATGTTGGATTTGGCTGGAAAACCATTTTAAGGTGTGTGGCAAATACGGATGCCCTCTCTTCGTCACTGCGGGCCCATCCACCGGTAGGACCCCTTATTGGTGAAACTGTCTCTGTTGGAGCGCTTAAAGTTGGGTGGGCTTTCCACAGAGGATGTTTAGTGCTGGATGGACTGAGCTTTTCTATGTATTTCCTTTGAGCCCAGATTTTCTCTTGTCTTAACTCCTTGAAGAGGTTGCGGCTGGCATGCCTTAGGCGAAGTTTTGCTGCTGGTGATCGAGTAACCTGCCATTCTCTGCTTAGACGTCGTTTTTCCGTTACTAATTGTTCTATCCGCCGGTTCGGCAGGTTTAGCGGAAGTAGAGGCATGTGGAGTAGATACTCTTGCTGCAGCTCCCATCATCGACTCAAGTGTAGAGACGCACATGTCAATGTCCTCTGCAGCGTCCAGTTTCGGGGAACAGTAAATGTGGGCACTAGACATCTGCATGAATGTCAAAAAAGTGACATTCGGATATACTACTCGCAAATTGAGTTGAGTGAATATGAGTGCGAAACGGAATAAGTATGAGTGAGTGGATAGGCTTGCTTTATACTCGGCCGTGCAATGTTAAAACAGAGAGTATAAGTGAGTATAAGTAAGTAGGTTTCGAATCTATCCGAATGACAGGTGCCGACACAGCATTTTTGTTGTTTTTTCGTTGTGCGTACAGAATCTGTACTTCAAAACCCATAAAAACGAAAGCAAATACATAGATAGATTACATTTTAATATTCATTTCATATACTTATTTACATATATACTACATTTAATTCAAGTTTGAGTTCAAGAACATTATTTTATTAATATTATCTGCATTTGCAGCAATTAAGCAGCGTTTTTCAGTAATAAAATTTCTTGCGTTTGAAAAGGTTCTTTCAGACGCCGGGCTGCTTGCCGGTATACAAAAAATATTGTTTCAACGATGGAAAGAAAATAAATATACAAAATATGTACCCTGATACTTGGATAACTCGAATGTTTTTAGATGTGTCAAATTTGACACTCCGTTTTACTGAGTACTCAGTCAGTACTCAGTGTCATTCAATTTGCTTTGTATGAGTACCAAAATATACTAATACTCATACACACTCACTCATTGTGCGTCTGTCACTCACTCTATTCAATTCTATCCGAGTATACTCTATTTTACTTATTAAGTGAATGAAGTCATGCAGCTGTCTAGTGGGCACTCATGTACATTTTAAATTTAAGTCAATTTGTTTTGTTGTTTGTAAGTATATATGGGCGATCAAGTACTTGAGGTCTTGTTAACAGTGTGAATAGCACTGGAGAGTGATTGGAGGTTAAATCTAGCAGTGTTTCCGCAGTGATCCGATTACGCGGAATCCTCTTGGTTACTGCGAAATCAATCAAGTCTGGAACTTTCTGTGGATCTGTGGGCCAATAAGTAGGCCTACCCGGTGAGACCCAATCCATCTTATTGAGGGGGTTGACTATTGTGTTGTACAACTGCTTGCCCTTAGGATTTACCAGGCGAGATCCCCAGTGTGTATGTTTGGCATTATAGTCCCCTGCTGCAATGAAGCAATCTCCCAGTGTGGTTAAGAAATCGGTAAATTCCTTTTCAGAGATTGAGAAGCGTGGTGGGCAGTACAGGGCAACCAATGTAGCGTTGCCGCAGCTGGTTTGGATGGTTATAGCAGGTGCTTGTAGGTGCTGTGTTTCAAATACGGTTTTTGATTAGGATGCCAGTTCCGCCATGAGCTTTTCCGTCTGGATGGTTTGTTACGAAGGAGGTATATTTTGGTATTTGAAAATTATTTTTGGATGTTAAATGTGTTTCCGATATTAGCAAAACGTCGATTTTACTTGAGTCTATAAGCTTCTGGATAAGCAGGTTTTGATGCCGCATCAGTTCCTGCATTCAGTTTTGCATGAACGTCATAAAAGCGGTCATGTTTTGATTAAGTGAGATCAATAGGGTCTCTAAACCACTTGGAGTTTGCTGGCCAAGTTCTGGTGCGCTAGGTTGCGTATTCTGTAGATGGTGGAGTGACGGGGTCTTTTCGCGGGCTCCGTCTGTCAAGTTCGGAGTACACTAGCGAAGGATACACTAGGATTGGTTGTAGCAGACATGTTAGATGATGTAACAGTCTTGGCGAAGAATACCTCCGGTGTAGTTTTTGAGGCGTTGAAGGTGATTTTTGGTCCAGCTGGGGGTTTACGCCCGTTTAGGTGCGATTTAAGATCCTTGAATACAGGACATCCCCTGTAGTTGGCTGTGTGGTTCCCTCCACAGTTACTGCATAGTCTTAGTGCGACGTTGTTTCTGTCCTTGGTGCAAATGCCACTGCGGTGGTTGGTATCTCTTATGGGGCTGAAGGTTGTAGATTGGGTGCCCTTCATTTGGCTTCGACCGCTTTGCATCTGGTTGGAGCTCGATTTTAAAGAGCGGCTGTGCGACTTTATTCCTATTGATGATGTTGACAACGGACTTAACCGCAAACCCTTTTTCGGCCAATGCGTCTGCTATTTCTTGGGGTGCGACCGATGGCTCGATCCCCTTTAACACAACCTGGAGCCCTTTACTGCTTTTTTAGTTGGTAGGTATAGAAGTTGATGTTAGCATTACGGAGGTACTTTTCGATGATGCGGAAATTGTCCTCAGTTTGGGTTTGACATTTAATTTCTTTTATGTTACCCCTGTTGAGAGGGGTTACAACAAAGTTATTTGCCCCTACTGTTTCTACGAACTTCGAAATCAGGTCGCTGCAGTTGGCTCCACGGATGTATAAAGGGGGTGGTCTAGCCGATTTAACTTTATCTACAGCGCCGGCTTGATCGTCGGCAAGAATTTTTAAACGACTCCCGCTAAGAAGTGCTACTCGTTCATTTGGTTTGGTTATTTTCGGCGTATTGCTACTTTTTTTCTTTTTCGGGCTTAGCTTCCGCTTAGTTATTTTAATATGCCTATCCATTCCAGTTTGGACAGAAGGCGTTGGGTTTATTGTCGTGGCTGACTCTGGGCGACTTTTCGTTGACGGCTTGAGGCAGGTCAATACTTCGGCAGACGTTGCAGTAGTTGCTGTCAACGAGCTGACGGTGCTGGTCGGTGCAATCGGTGCCCCAGTTATTGATATTGATGGAGAAGCACACTGCTCTCTCCACGGTAAATTGCTATTGATTGCTGAGTGGCTTGCACTTTCGGTGTTATTGCTTACGGTAGCATTCAGTGGGGTCGGCGACACCACCGAAAAGTACGCGTTGTTGCGTTGGACCGAGAGTCGACGCTCACGTTCTTGTTGTACAAGTATTTCTTGTAGCTGTTGCTGTTGGGGACTTACAACTATCTTAATTTATATCTTATCTGATGATTCTGTTGTTGACACCGTTCGCCACTGTTGTCCGCCAAGTAGAGCTTGCCAAGTAGGTTTTTGCCGATGGGCTTCTTTGCAACTATCTTGTTACTCTTACTTACGAAATTACTACAGTTGCTCCACCAGCCAAACTCCCTTTATTTAACTCGGACGCACGCACTTTTTAATTATTAAGCAATATTGTTTTTTTTATATTATACTCTGTCTCTTACCACTGGTGGGGGAAAACAAGAGTTCACTTATTTTGATACCTATAGCTGATCTTAGCATTTACACTTGCATAAGAATTCAGACTTAAAGGAGCTGATTCAATCTCTGACAAGGGAACCTCAGGTATGCGAATCACCGATTTGGATAACATATCCGAAAATCATCCAAATCGGTGATTCGCATACCTGAAGCAGCTTCAAAATGACGGGGTATTCTATAACATATCCGAAATTCATCCAAATCGGTGATTCGCATACCTGGAGATCCCCTTGTGACTCTCTTACCACTGGTGGGGGAAACTGCAGATTTCCTTTTTCTCGAAGCACCAAAATGAATGGTGATTTATAACCACAACTAAAAACCCCAATCTTCATTCGCTGAATTCCAAATGTGAACTGATTTTATATACAAAAGTACGGAGTTTATATAGGGTTATTTTAGGCTTTAGGAGGTAACAATTGTTCTTAGAAGATCTTATTCTAGACTCACACCCACGTATTTGAGTGTTGAAAATTTATTATTATTTTGGGCATGGCGTCGGCCACTTGACATCCTGCCGTTGTGATCTTTTGGGTTAGTTTTCTTTAGTGCATCTGATGGTAAAGTCGCTTCAGATGAACACTATGTTTATTCTTAAACAATAACAATATTCCCGATTTTGATGCTAACAATTTATTTTATTTATTTATTTATTTATTTACGTCAACTAAATCAGCAGTCGACGAAAAAGCTTAAGCTAAAATGCAGATAATAATTAATTCAAGAAGGTAGCTTAGCTATAAGCACAACTAAATATCCCCGACCCGGTGGAGGTGTTTTATTTGCAACAAGGTACCAGCTATGCCCTTATTCACAGCCAATGTGGTCAAGGATGAGTTGCAGCCAATCCAGTTCCAGAATATTTTCAGTGGTTTCGCTGTAGATAATTAAAAAGTATAGCGCGAAGAGAAGTGACAGAAAGATGAGGAGAAATAAGGTTAGAAAGGTTGTTAAAAGATTGGCAAAGAACACGAAAAGGTTCGTGAAGAGAGTAGTTAGTGAGACATCTACTAAGGTGAAATGGAAAAAAGTTTCTGGTCCGACGTGATGGAACACAAAAATATAGCGTATATAGTAAATTAGTAGAAATGACCGCCGTTGACTAGTTCATGGAGACAGAGAATGCCAAATACGAGCCTACGGTTGTAAAGTGAAGGAAGATTAATAAGAAGAAGTCTGTCAGAATAAGACAGACTTAATAGAGTAATGAGCTAGGAACGGAGACAAACGGCTGAATGTCATAAAAGAGCACTTTGTGGCATTAAGGTGTAATTTATTAACGTGGCACCAATCACAGAACGCATAGAGATCTGATTGCAAGTACTGCTGGAAAGAAGGATCATTATATGAATAACAAATCTTGACGTCATCCGCAAACATGAGCACGCGTGAATGAGCCAAAGCCAAAGGCAAATCGTTTATAAACAAGGTAAATAACAGTGGGCCCAGATGTCTGCCTTGGGGGACACCTGACGTAACTCGAACAGTTTTAGATATCGAGGAACGAAAAGACACCTTTTGGGTTCTGCCAATAAGATACGACCTTAACCACGCCAATAGTTTCGGGGAGAAGCATAGAATGATCAACCGTATCGAAAGCCTTACCAAAGTCAATATAAATAACATCAGTTTGACACTTTTTAAGGTTGGTTAGCGACGAACGACCTTTCATGAAGCCATGCTGACAAGGAGAAATAGTGGATCTGGTTAGGTGTTGAAGGGAATACGTAATCATTTTCTCAAACAGCTTAGGTATTGCCGAATGTTTGGCAATGCCACGGTAGTTAGAAATATCCGATTTGCTACCCTTTTTATAAAGCGGAATAATAAAAGACGCCTTCCAAGTATCAGGAAAGCTACAAGTCTCACTCGATATAAAGAATAACCGAGATAAAGGCTTAGATAGGGAAATCGAACACATTTTAAGGATGCAACTAGGTATATTATCAGGCCCGGGTGCGAAGAAAGACATCATAGATGACAAGCTAGAGATAATACAGTCTTCAGTAATACTAGGAGAAAACATACAATTTAAATGTGGGATTGAGAAGGGTGTGAGATCCGAATCAGTAGTAGAATAAGTCGACTGAAAGAATTTAGCAAACAGATCTGCAATATCTGAATCATTATTAGCAGTCTGGTCATTAAGTCTGAAGGTGGAAGGTAGTAAATTAGAGCGTCTTATGGAATAAACAAAGTTGTAAAATCTTTTGGGGTTTATCTAAAATTCAACCTTAAAGCGAACGATATAATTATTGTAGCTCTGAGTATTTAAAAGACAAAATTGAGATTTGGCTACACAATAATTTGCATAGTCAAGTCGCGAACCAGTTTTTTTTAATCATTTAAAATATCTAAATTTAATGTTACGGAGATTAAAGAGCCTACGTGTGAACCAGACCATCGCACTGGTGACGGTGGACACATTCAAATAGGGAACGCATTTATTATTTAGAGAATTAAGAGCAGAGGAGAAAAAATTAACTGCACAATCTATATCACAACACTCAAATAGAAATGACCAATCAAAAAAGAAAATAAGGCTGTTAAGATGATTGAAATTTGTTTTACGAAAAAATCTACGACGAGAATTTGAGAATTATTATTATGAATTATTAACGGGATTCAATGGTAGGGTGATAAGGATCTTCAGGCTTCACTAGGGGCTGTGTTTGTGATACAGCACTAACAGTGGGATCAGAGACAAAAACAAGATCGAGGATTCTTTTAGAAGAGTTAAGAAAAGAATTTAACTGATATAGCGGACATTCAAGTAGGCTATCAAGAAAAACATGTTGAGATGAAGGAATTAAGAAAGATAGATTTTCATCAACACGCCAAGAAACATAAGGCAAGTTAAAATCGCCCAAAACTATAAGAATATCACTATCTTTAAGACGACTAAAAATAGATCGTAAAGCATTAGCATGGTGCATGTAGATCATGATATCAGAAGTTGGAGGAATATATGATGTGAGGAACATTATAATTAACTATAATATCCCACACAACAAGCCAGCAGCAACACAATCAAACGATGCAAAGGATGCACCAGATACAAGATACAGCCGAGACTCAAACCAAACGTACGATATGCGACCGAACTTGCTGCTGATGGATCGAACCGATTCAATATAAGTGGTCTACGATCAAACTTGGCCAGGCGAATCACACGCAACCGCTGGCGAGTTCGTACAAGCGGGAAGATGCGTGGGAAGCATAATGCAAAAACTGAAATGCACACACATGCGATGGACAACCAAGTCCAACATGGCTCGATCGAACCAACTCGAACCCATGACTTACGACCAAACATGGCTCGATCGAACCAACTCGAACCCATGACGTACGATCAAGCATGGCTCGATCGAACCACAGGCGACCGCTCGCAATTTCGTACAAGCGGGAAGATGCGTGGGAGGCATAATGCATAATATCGACTGTATGAAAGTCAACGGGATACGATGGGCGGCCAATAGAAAGGCGACGCCAATGGGTGAAAGTGATGGAAGCACATAGATGCAAGGGAGCTAGACAAGGACAAGGAAATAAATGGGCGCGCAGCCACAAAGAAAGTGGACACATATGCGTCAAGAATACGGGACTTTCACCACGCATGGCAACAAGTGGATGCGTGGGTGAAAGTGGACGGCCGATGGAAAATTACCAGCTGTATAGCGGTATTACACCAGCCAGAGGCCAGAGGAGCTGCCTATATAAAGGCGGCACAAATCAGAGTAATCATCAAGTCTTCAAGTCGTGATCAAGTAACAAGTAATTAAGGCCTTACGAGTAACCTTAAGAACTTATCAAGGAAACACAAGGAGCAACAGAAAAACTAGGAACTACACAAGCCTTACGAGTAACCTGTACAGTTCATCCGATAGCAACAAGTCCTTAAATAAGGATAACAAACACCGTACCCAAGCTAGAGTAAATTGTAGAGAAACCGTCATATACAACCAAGCCCACTAATGATTTTGAAAAAACATACGTATAAGCATTAGCAACTGAAACCAAACGTGTTTTTAATTTCACCGGGGCACAAAATAAATTTGTTGTGCCGAACCTAGCCCAAGAGATATTGTACATATCCCGAAGGACGAAAAAGGATCGTTACAATGAACAAGAAATATATAAGCTAAAGTTAGAATATGTAACTTCGACGCAAGTAAACTCATCACATAAGGGGAGATCAATCGGCACAACACTTGAACACAGATTCGAGTTGACAGCAATGAGTACTCCACCGCCACGTCGACCAACACGATCAAGCTTATAAGAAATAAAGTTATTAGAAAAAATTTCATTATCGAAAACAGAGGAGTTAAGCCAAGTTTCAGAAAAAGGTAGTATGTCAGCCGAAAAGGTTTGGCTATCACAGAACAGTTTCGAGAGCTTGGTAAGAAGTCCTCTTACATTTTGATAATGAATGCAAAAACTAGACGTTATTAGTTTTTTGAAGCAGAAGATACATTAGAAAGGTGGACAGGCAAAGGCCAGGAGCGCTTATTGGGCGCAAACTCGTGTACAACTAGGCCCTCTGGCCAAAAGTTAGGGCCAACCATAGCTGAGAAATACTCATTTGGTACTGTAATTTTAAAAGAGGAGATTTCGCGGGGCCTAGAAAACTTAAACTTTGAATTAAAACCTTGGCAGGGCATTTTTACTAATGTAAGCTGCCACAGACGACTCAGAAGTATCTGAAGCAAGCCTAGAGATAAATAATTGTTTGCGAAGAGGCACTACAGTTAGCGGAGGAGCATTGGAATCCGCAAGTGATTGAGAGCCAGCACCATCATACATGGAAAGAATTAGAATGTTTGAAAGAAAGATACTCAGAGCTTGCACCTCATTATATAGAACTCCAGCCAGTTACTGGATAAGATTTTATTCTAACAATAAACTTTATAACGCTGCAAATATAATAAGGATTGATAATCAAATTATAAATCTAATTAGGAGGCACATCTGCCGCTGTCTGGAGAGCTCTAACGATCTTATTAAAGCTCCATTCTATGAAGATGATGTCTACTTAGAGCAAGCAATATGTAACGGGTTTTCACCCCCTGAAACATTCCTACTTCTTCTTCGGCACACCTATCCTTTATCACATACTGAGAAGAGCAAATAATAAGTCAATACAGTCAAAAAGCTTAACTGTTGGAAATAAAAGATTTGATACATCCCTATCGATCAGAGACAAAGAATTCCAATTAGCATCAAGGAAGCTTTTCTGGTGGCTCATAGAAATTGATGCTCGGTCTTAAAATTTGTTTTTTTTTTTTTTCTTATTTTATCTTAAACTACCCTACTTACGCAAACTTTTTCTTTACTTTTTGTTGCGATCGATTTTGGTTTCATTACACTAATTTAGCTTTTAAGTATATATACAAAAACAAATTTATTTTTGAAAAGAAAGCCTAATTTACAAACATCTATTTCTGCCGAGAGCTCGATGAGAGACTAGCATAAGTTGAAAAGGAAAATTATATACTGCTATTTATTAAGTCAACCTAACTCAATTAACCAATAAATGATCTAAAAAAAAAAAAAAAAGGCACTACAGTTAGTGGAGGCGGAGGAGCATTGGAATCCGCAAGTGATTGAAAGCCAGCATGATCCTGTAATTGATCAGAGTTCCCGTGAGGGATAGATTGAGGTACACCAGGGCTTGTAATGGGTACTTCAAAAGAAGAGCATAAAGAGGGACAAGAAGATGGTGTAGGCGAAAGTAAAATGGGAGAAGATGTAATAGAGAGTGCGGGCGACTGCTTATGAGGCAACTCAAGGGTACTTTTCTTGGGCAATTCCTTCGAAGGTGGAGCAAACTTGAATTGCGACAATAAATGTATGCTAGAGTCACACTACGTAACAGCTGTTTTGCCATTTTATTTAGAGAAAGAAACTTTAAACGAAGATCCCTGTACATTCGGCTAAAATCAAGCTGTTGGCTGGCACAAGATGGGCAAGTCCAGCGCATTAAGCCGAGCTCAGGCTTAGACACAGACAAACCAAAAAATTTGTCGTAGTCGCGGCCGTTGAGGCCAGCACATTTTAAGTCAATAAGATTATCGCAACAGCCAACAGATATTGCTCTAAACTGATCGTCAAAAAGATCAGAATGCTTGCAAGTAGGTAGACAACAAGCCATTGAATAGCCAAAAGAAACACAGGGCAAAAAAAAAATATATATACAAAAATTTAAATACACAGCACAAAGATAAGTATCGATAAAAAATCAATAATTACAAATATAACAAAGAGACAGCTAGAGTATACAGCACAAGAGAGAGTGCAAGAACAGTTATAAGACGAGCTTTGAGAGGCGGCCTTACAAAAGTGATTACGCGGGAGAGAAGCTGAGCACAAGCACAAAGCAGAGAGAACAACAAAACCACTAGCACTGATGGTATGAAGGAGGTGATGAGGGGAGCAACTGCAGAAGCAATGACGAGAGAGAACAATAAAAAGAAAAAAACTTAAATGCACCAAACACTAATCACGAAAATAAAAAAAAACGGTTTAATTTAGCGAATTATGCAAATAAAACACAAGGGTGTCAAGCAAACGACACCAGCGAAAAAGAAAACGAACTAAGCACAATTGAAAATTGAGAAAAAAACAATATACATACATATGTATATTAATAAAATCTCAGGAGCAAAAACACGACCGTCACGTCAGAGAGCAGAAGCTTTATTTGATAGTGATTAAGATTCTGACTCTGAAAATCCTGTTTTCAATAACAATTGATGTAGAAGCCGACTTTTAGGAACATTTTTAAATGTAAATTACTGATTAATAGTAATTTTGAATGAATTGTTATTTTTACTTATTAAAGTTAACACCATTCAGCAGCATTTGCGGCTGCAGCAGCATCAGCCGCAGCAGCATCAGCCGCAGCAGCATCAGCGGCAGCAGCAGCAGCGCCATCTGCAGCAGCAAAAGGGGTTAGCGAGCAGGAGGAAGAGCAGCAGCGGAGTGTGGGCAGAACGGGCCAGGAGGCCGAAGCCGAAGGTGGCTCTCCGGGGAGAACACCCGAGAGAGATTAATAGAGCGAATAAACGATTATAACGTGAGACCGAACAAAAGTCTTGATGATTGGGAGGTGTGCGTGCCGTCGTGGGGGACGGAAATCAAATCCTTTGCTGCCGCAAGGTGACCTCCTCAAATAAAAGGAAGTTAACTGGCGCGCCAGCAGGGACCGTCTTCCGTCGCGTCTTTTGATAATAAAATTTTTTTCTTTCTTTCTCTTTCCTCGCCCATAAGTGCCTAGAGCGAATGTGTTACCAAAATAAGTATAGTAAATACAGTTCAAAACCAGAGGGCCGGGGTTAACTTCCACCGCGTTGAAGTTTGTATACCCTTGCAACTTTTTGGGTCACCCTTTTCCTTACCCATAGCCACCAAAGTGTTTTATCCAAAAAGTCTAATGTTTGCGAAAGAACGGCCTTCAATCTTAGCGTAGGATATAACGAACTTTTTGATTAAAGTCACTGTTTTCGACCGATCGTTCCTATGGGAGGTCTATGATATAGTCACCCGATCTTGACCAAATTTGGCACAGTCGTTTATAGCTACAATAAACTAACTTATATTAAATTTCACGACAATAGCTATAAAATTAATAAAGTTATTGAGAAAGTCACTGTTCGTGTATGGGAGCTATATGATATATTCACCCCGATCTTGATCAAATTTGGCACAGTAATTAATAAGAACACAAAACTGAGAAATACCATCTTTTATGACAATAGCTATAAAATTAATGAAGTTATTGAGAAAGTCACTGTTTGTGACTTTGCCGTTTGTATGGGAGCTATATTATATAGTCACCCGATCTTGATCAAATTTGGCACAGTTGTTTATAGGTGCAATAAACTAAATAAACCAATATTAAATTTCATGACGATAGCTCAGAAAATAGCGAAGGTTTCAGAAAAGTCACTGTTCGTGACTTTGACGTTTGTATGGGAGCTATATGATATAGTGGTCCGATCCAGCTGAATCCGAGATATACAACGCCTGCAGTATATACAAGCCTACGTGCAAAGCTCTGTAGCTCAGCTATGTAGCTCTTACGGTCTCGGAGGAGTTCGCGTTGATCCAGACGGTCGGACGGACGGCCGGGCGGGCGGACGGACATGGCTATTTGAACTCGTCTCGTCGTGCTGATCAAGAATATATATACTTTATATGGTCTGAGATGCTTCGTTCTATGCGTTGCACACTTCTGACCAAAATTAATATACCTTTTTTGCAGGGGTATAAAGAGTAAAAAAACACAAATAACAAAAAAAAAAAAAAAAAAAAAAAAACAAAAAAAATAAAAACAAAACAAAAAACAACAAAAAATTAAGTTTTGTTTGTTATGAATGCCCGCCGAAAAAAAGTGGATGGTTACACAACAAACATTTTGGAATCGCTGTGAAGAATTTGTGCATTGGATGATGAAACATTTCTCCGAATCTCAGCAAATACAATTTTTCAGTTGTTCTGTTTGCGTGTGCCGAACAATTCAATAATTCTAGTTAATCTGCGACAGCCGCGACGCTTCTAAATTCCTATGAAATAAAAATAGCGCGTAGCAATTTTTTCAATTACCCTCTGCGTGGGCCAAAGTTCCTTAGAACCTCGACAAACGCAACAACTCTTGTTGCTCTGCGACCGCCGTTACGTAGCTAAAATTCCTATGAAATAAAGACAGTGCAGATTAAATATTTCAATTATTCTGCGTGTGAATAATTGATAATTATCATAAAATAATCAAAAAAATTTTTTTGTTTTGTGTTGCCAAGTGGATGTGAAGTGTTGGTTTAAAAAAAAAAAATAAATTTTATTTTTTTGTGTCCGGAGTTCAAATCTCCATCAGTTTTTGGTTGGAACTCAAAAAGTTAATCTGGAAGTGGAATTTTACATCCTCATTGGCGACATAAGCGAATAAAAATTATAAAAAAAAAGGGAATAACATTCGTTCAGCAATTGATGGGCTCTCGTGAACGTGGCGGTTGGCGGTCACCTACAAATACAAATGTATATTAATGAGTGTCAAATCCACCGCGAGTGGCAAGTTTATGAAGAATAGAATAAAATAAAAAATGCGCAGGTATTGGCCACCAGTGGTGCTTCCCACCGAAGGTATCCTCCAAAATGAGGATGTCGAATCACCTCCACCTAGTAGTAGGACTAAAAGGAATAATGGAGATCTCCCTGAACTGACATAGGGGGCATCACGATAGACAGCCTTGCGACAATTAAAAACGAAAATATTCAAAAATTGAAAACAAAAAGCAAATAAAATTGTGAATTAACAAAATTTAAAAAAAAAAAAAACACAATATGAAAAAGAAAAAAAAAAACAAATGTATAAGGAATTAAATACATGTAAGGACAAAATTTGTATATACAAACACTTATTCCATTTTTTTATCTTTTCACATAGCACCATCGTTCTTTGGAGAATTTAGAGTCTTTGAAAAACGGAAGAACTGCAAACTACACTGTTATATTTTGAGAAAGAAGAAATACTTACAACACTAACATACGATGATTAAATAATGGGTGAGTGAAGAAGTTGCCTCTTAGAAATTGTACTTCGAATTTATTTTCGGGCGAATAAAACCCACACATACCCAATTAAGGATTCTTTTGATTCAGCAATAAAGAAAGTTTGAAAACAAAATTTAATGAATAAAACAAAAAATAAGACCCAATTTCATTCTAAAAAGAATGAAATTACATTATTGAAATAAACTGAAAAAATTAATTATTTTTATATTTTTAAAAATCGATAAACTGAAAAAAATATATTATTTTATTAAAATCAAAAAATAAGTTGGAGAACAGAAAAAGGTACAAGCAATGGAAGAAATCAAACAGTCAATTACATGTTTGGTAGAACAAGTGGCAGTGTTGGCCGAGGAGCTAAAAAGCAAAAGGAGAAAGTAACAATCTTAAAAGATAGGCGTGGGGAAACTGTGGTCGAAGTGGTTAGCCCACCCACTCGCGCAGTAAACGAATATGACCTTATGCAGATAGCAACCCTTCCCGATTGCGTAAAGGAGATAAAAAATATTTTCAGGCGAAGCCTGTATGTTTACCTCGTGGATACGAAGAGCAGATATAATCATCCAGGATTATCAGGTAGTCAGGGACAAGCCTATGTATAGGGCAGTGGTTCTCCATCTGAGATCCAAAATACGGTGCGAAGCAGATGAGATGCTCTACATATGCAACGTACCCAATGATAGTTGGGAGGAAATAAGGGCGGCATTAGCCTCTCATTATGAGGACAAACGAGACCTAGAAACTTTGGAATACCAAATAAGTGTGACGGTCCGAAATAACTCGACCCTAGAAGCATTTTACTCCCAGATCAACAAGCATCTTTCACTTATTATAGAGAAACTTAAGAGCGAGAATCACACTTGAGAAGCTCTTGAAGCGTTAATTCATTCGTACCGTGAAAGGGCCTTGCGCGCATTTGTGAGAGGATTGTCACCATTGGTAACAGTTAAGGACCCAAAAACGTTAGGAGAAGCTTATTCTACAGTCCTAGAACTGGAAATTGTTATTTCAGCTGGGAAGCCCTCCCTAGCATACGCCTCTAACGAAACTTGGCACACACGCACAAACACCCCTTGCTACCGACCCCGACTCACGTATCGGCCTTCCTTCGCTACGTCATACGTACCCCCAAGAGCAACACATACAATGTCTTATCCTCACCAACAAAACCCAATACCGTACCATTATGCGTTACCTTCCAGGCCACAGGCTCTAACACCGGCTATAAAACTAGAAGCAAGTGGATTAGGCCAATCTAGGAGCCGTTTTTTGAACTATGGGAATGGCAGTAGCCAAAAGAGGAACTCTTCTGATTCCATGAATCCCTTTAGAAATAGGAACAACGATTATATCATATGGCCACTGACGGTGGCGTAGTAAAAGAATTTCCCACACATGAACATGTTGGGAGACTCCGCCTCCGAGCTATCATGTTCGAAGAGAATCGAGATCGAAGATCAAGTAAATTTTATGAAAAAGGCCTATCCAGCGTACCCTACATAGAATACATTGATGCAGATAGAAAGGTGCGACAGTTTTTAATCGACACTGGCGCAAACAAAAACTATATAAGTCTAGATTTTTAAGAGAGTGTTATTCAACTACAAAAACCCTTCCCTAGTGCAATCAGCAAATGGACCCATAAAAATTTCACAATTCCTCAATGGACCTTTCTTCGCTCCCTCTGGGTAATGATATTCCACTAACCTTCATTACTCTTCCTAATTTAAAAAGCATTATAGGTGATGATACACTAAAGAAATTGAAAGCGAAAATTGATAGGGAACATAACGTCTTAATCATAGAACCATGAGTGGTAATACCACTTCTGAACCGGGAATCGATCCAACTTATTCATTGTGTTATATTAAGGGCAGCCCCAGGAAATCGAATCCATTATTCATATTGTCTGGACGTTGACGCGTACAATGCGAAGTACGTTCAAGTGGCCCATACGACACCAGGACATAGCCTGTTTCGCGCGAGCCCAAGCAGAGCGCTGTCCACCTCCCGCCCGACCGACCGTGGGGCGCAGCCGTATATCGGACGGCACGATCGCGTGGACAAATACAAATATAACGGACAAACAATTAAAAATATGATTAACTACAGCTAATTACGAGCTAAATGAGCTAAAATAGAGGTTTTCACAAGAGAAAGAGAGGCTTCTGATCTGATTACGGGATACAGAAGATTGTAATCAGAACATAGGACTCGAAAAGGTTCATGCAAAGAATAGTTAGAACTACAATGTTTTAAGGATAGAGGAATAAAATTTCTAGTAGGTCTACGGGGTACAGATAGGTTTAACTGGTTCAATAGCTCAGGAGAGTCTATTTCACCTATTAAAAGTTTATGAATAAAGATAGCACCAAGCATTACTCTACGATTAATTAATGAAGGAAGATTGATTAAAAGAAGCCTACTGGAGTATGATGGCAAATTGACATTGCGATCCCAATTTAGACCGCGAAGAGCAAATAGCAAAAATTGCTTTTGAACAGATTCAATTTTACTTTGGTGCGTCTCATATTGAGGTGACCATATGCAAGATCCGTACTCTAAGATAGGACGGATTAATGAAGTATACAGAAGTTTGGTTGTGTACGGATCGTCAAACTCTTTTGACCATCGTTTCACAAACCCAAGAACATTCATAGCTTTACTAACTGTAGCAGAAATATGAGGATTAAAGGTTAATTTATGGTCCATAAGAACACCTAAGTCATTGATAATATCTAACCTCTCTAAGGCAGTGTCGTTAAGATAATAAGTTGCTAAGTATGGAGTGCATCTATAAAAAGACATAACTTTACATTTAGAGCCGTTAAGGTTTAATAGGTTGGTTTCACACCAACTCTGAAGATCATTAAGATCCGATTGAAGTAGGCAAGAAGACGATATGTCTTTAAAACTGAGGTAAAGCTTAACATCATCCGCGTACATAAGCACCCGAGAATGTGACACTACCAATGGAAGATCATTGATAAAAAGAGTGAATAGCAATGGACCCAAATGACTACCCTGAGGTACTCCAGAAGTCACTTGGATGGTCTTAGAAAATGAAGACTTAAAGAGGACCTTTTGTGTACGCTTAGAAAGGTATTGAAGAATCCAATCTAGCAAAAGGCTGGGGATGCCAAGTGCATTTAACTTATATAAAAGCAGAGTGTGATTAACAGAGTCAAAGGCCTTGCTGAAGTCAGTATAAATGACATCAGTTTGCACGGCAGTCTTAAACCCTTTGATTGAGTGAGATGTAAATTCTAATAGGTTAGTAGTTGTCGATCTACGTTTTTTAAACCCATGTTGGGATGACGAAATGATTGAGCTACAAAAATGCTGCAATTGAGACGTTATTATTTTCTCAAATGCTTTGGGTATGGCAGACAGTTTAGAAATACCCCTATAATTGGAGGCTTCGGACTTTTTCCCCTTTTTATGAAGAGGAATATTATATATTTCCTTCCAGATGGACGGGAAGGCGGAAGATGTAACGGACAGTGTAAACAACTTAAGTATTGGCTTACATAGGGCCTCTGCGCAAAACCTTAATACGCAGCCTGGTATTCCATCCGAGCCAGGTGCATATATTGGTTTGACGGAACTAAGCACGCTAAGAACCGAACTTTCATCAAACACAGGGTCTAAAATGCAATAAGACGATTGCAAGTGATAGGGATAAGGAGGATTTGCTTGATAAATCGAAGAGGAATAAGTTGTTTTGAAGAAATCAGCAAACGTATCCGCGATTGCCTGATCATTGTCAGCTTTATTGTTTTCGAAAGAAAAGTAAGACGGGTAAGTACGTTTTCCATTCACGAATTTATAAAATTGCTTAGGATCGCGAGAAAACCTAAGTTTACATCTCTGAAGATAATCCTTATAGCATTTTCAATTCAGCACCATAAAATTTGATCGAGCAACTACGTATAGGGAAAAATCCGATGCTTTAACGGATTTTTTAAATCTTTTATAGCATCTCGATTTTACGTTCTTCAAGTTACATAACTCACGTGAGAACCAAGGAGGTTTATTAGACTATCCTTGAGTCACACGCGGGACACAAAGACAGAAATGGCAGAGTCCATATCCGTGCAAGTATACAGATATGTCCAATCATTATGTCCATCATTAGATGAATTCAATTCAACCGCCGCCGCATGCAGACGTGTTTTTTTAATGCACTCCGCAAAATTTAGTGTAAAAAAAAAGACCGCGTTTGCAAAAATTGTTTAGGGCTCTCAGTCACCGCAGAGACGCCTATTTACAATCATATTGCTATTAGTTCTAATAGCAATAAATACTGAGTTGCAACAGGAAAGCCTGGAAAAGCCATGTCCACCAATTCGGGCCCAAGCTCTCTCGATCCCCACCAGCAACAGCTACAAGAACTACTTGTACAACAACATCGTGAGCGTCGTCTCTCGGTCCAACGCAACAACGCGTACTTTTCGGTGGTGTCGCCGACCCCACTGAATGCTACCGTAAGCAATAACACCGAAAGTGCAAGCCACTCAGCAATCAACAGCAATTTACCGTGGAGAGAGCAGTGTGCTTCTCCATCAATATCGATAACTGGGTCACCGATTGCACCGACCAGCACCGTCAGCTCGTTGACAGCAACTACTGCAACGTCAGCCGAAGTATTGACCTTCCTCAAGCCGTCAACGACAAGTCGCCCAGAGTCAGTCACGACAAGAAACCCGACGCCTTCTGTCCAAACTGGAATGGATAGATATATTAAAGTGACTAAGCGGAAGCTAAGACCGCAAAAAAAAAAAAAGTGGCAATACGCCGAAAATAACCAAACCAAATGAACGAGTAGCACTTCTAAGCGGGAATCGTTTTAAAATTCTTGCCGATCAGCAAGACGATCAAGCCGCCGCTGTAGATAAAGTTAAATCGGCTAGACCACCCCCTTTATACATCCGTGGAGCCAACTGCAGCGTCCTGATTTCGAAGCTAGTAGAAACAGTAGGGGCAAATAACTTTGTTGTAACCCCTCTCAACAGGGGTAGCATAAAAGAAATTAAATGTCAAACCCAAACTGAGGACAATTTCCGCATCATCAAAAAGTACCTCCGTAATGCTAACATCAACTTCTATACCTACCAACTAAAAAGGAGTAAAGGGCTCCAGGTTGTGTTAAAGGGGATCGAGCCATCGGTCCCACCCCAAGAAATAGCAGACGCATTGGCCGAAAAAGGGTTTGCGGTTAAGTCCGTTGTCAACATCATCAATAGGAATAAAGTCGCACAGCCGCTCTTTAAAATCGAGCTCCAACCAGATGCAAAGCGGACGAAGCCAAATGAAGTGCATCCAATCTACAACCTTCAGCTCCTATTGCACAGAAGAATCGCCGTAGAGGAACCTCATAAGAGATACCAACCACCTCAGTGTAAAAACTGCCAGGAATACAACCACACCGCTAACAATTGCAATCTTAGGTCAGTGTGTGTTTGGCTGCGGCGAACATCATAAAGATGGCATTTGCCCCAAGGACAGAAACAACGTCGCACTAAGACTATGCAGTAACTGTGGAGGGAACCACACAGCCAACTACAGGGGATGTCCTGTCTTCAAGGATCTTAAATCGCACCTAAACGGGCGTAAACCCCCAGCTGGACCAAAAATCACCTTCAACGCCTCCAAAACTACACCGGAGGTATTCTTCGCCAAGGCTGTTGGATCATCTAACATGCCTGCTACAACCAATCCTAGCGTATCCTTCGCTAGTGTACTCCGAACTGGACAGACGGAGCCCGCGAAAGAGACCCCGTCACTCCACCATCTACAGAATCCGTAACCTAGCGCACCAGAACTTGGCCAGCAAACTCCAAGTGGTTTAGAGGCCCTATTGATCTCACTTAATCAAAACATGACTGCTTTTATGACGTTCATGCAAAACTGTATGCAGGAACTGATGCGGAATCAAAACCTGCTTATCCAGAAGCTTATCGAGAATAAATAATGGCTTGCCTAAGTCTATGTCTTTGGAATGCTAACGGCGTCTCCAAGCTCAAAAATGAACTGCAACTATTCCTAGACTCAAGTGAAATCGACGTTATGCTGATATATGAAACACATTTAACATCAAAAAATAATTTTCAAATACCAAAATATGCCTTCTACGCAACAAACCATCCAGACGGAAAAGCTCATGGCGGAACTGGCATCCTAATCAAAAACCGTATTTGAAACACAGCACCTACAAGCACCTGCTATAACCATCCAAACCAGCTGCGGCAACGCTACATTGGTTGCCCTGTACTGCCCACCACGCTTCTCAATCTCTGAAAAGGAATTTACCGATTTCTTAACCACACTCGGAGATTGCTTCATTGCAGCAGGGGACTATAATGCCAAACATACACACTGGGGATCTCGCCTGGTAAATCCTAAGGGCAAGCAGTTGTACAACACAATAGTCAACCCCCTCAATAAGATGGATTGGGTCTCACCGGGTAGGCCTACTTATTGGCCCACAGATCCACAGAAAGTGCCTGACTTGATTGATTTCGCAGTAACCAAGAGGATTCCGCGTAATCGGATCACTGCGGAAACACTGCTAGATTTAACCTCCGATCACTCTCCAGTGCTATTCACACTGTTAACAAGACCTCAAGTACTCGATCGCCCATATATACTTACAAACAACAAAACAAATTGGCTTAAATTTAAAATGTACATGAGTGCCCACATTTACTGTTCCCCGAAACTGGACGCTGCAGAGGACATTGACATGTGTGTCTCTACACTTGAGTCGATGATGGGAGCTGCAGCAAGAGTATCTACTCCACATGCCTCTACTTACGCTAAACCTGCTGCCAGGCCTACGAACCGGCGGATAGAACAATTAGTAACGGAAAAACGACGTCTAAGAAGAGAATGGCAGGTTACTCGATCACCAGCAGCAAAACTTCGCCTAAGGCATGCCAGCCGCAACCTCTCCAAGGAGTTAAGACAAGAGGAAATCTGGGCTCAAAGGAAATACATAGAAAAGCTCAGTCCATCCAGCACTAAATATCCTCTGTGGAAAGCCCACCCAACTTTAAGCGCTCCAACAGAGACAGTTTCACCAATAAGGGGTCCTACCGGTGGATGGGCCCGCAGTGACGAAGAGAGGGCATCCGTATTTGCCACACACCTTAAAATGGTTTTCCAGCCAAATCCAACATCAAACTCATTTGTACTTCCCCCTTCAAGCACATTAACGGATAGTGAGTACTCGGAACTCCAATCGGATGAGATCACTGCAGTTATTAAAAACCACATAAAGCCGAACAAAGCCCCTGGCCATGACCTAATCACACCGAAAATGATCCTAGAACTCCCTACCATCGCCATACAATACATCTGCAAAATGTTCAACGCTATAATAAGAATTGGCTACTTCCCAAGAGCATGGAAAAGGTCCACTATCATCATGATTCCTAAAGTGGGAAAGGACAAAACCCAACCATCATCCTATAGGCCAATTAGTTTGCTGCCATGTCTTTCGAAGCTTTTTGAAAAGGTCCTGCAGATTCGTCTAAACTCATTTCTGGCATCGGAGAACACAATCCCTTCACACCAGTTCGGCTTCCGCGAAAAACATGGGACAATTGAACAAGTCAATCGTATAACATCCGAAATACGAACAGCATTCGAACTAAAAGAATACTGTACGGCTGTCATTCTCGACGTTGCCCAGGCTTTCAAAAGAGTTTGGCTGGAGGGTCTAATGTTCAAAATCCGGCAGAAACTCCCACAGTACACCCACAAACTCATGGAATCTTACCTTTACAATAGAAAATTCGCTGTAAGATGTAATGGCTCCGTCTCGGCTGACTTTGAAATCGAAGCTGGTGTACCGAAAGGCAGTGTACTCGGCCCATTCCTCAACCTGCTGTACACTGCAGACTTACCAACGAGTTTAGGACTTACAACGTCCACTTTTGCTGATGACACGGCAATCCTCAGCAGATCCAAATGCCCAATACAAGCATCTGCAAAATTAGAGAAACACCTCAAGGTGGTAGAGGAATGGCTTGCAACCTGGTGTATCCGGGTCAACGAGCAGAAATGCAAACATGTTACATTTACGCTTAACAGAAGAAACTGTCCAGCTATAATGCTAAACAACGTACCAATTCCTCAAGCCGTGGATATCACTTACCTTGGTATCCACCTAGAGAGAAGACTAACTAGGCGCAAGCACATCGAAGGAAAAAAGTCACAGCTTAAATTGAAAGCGAGTAGCTTACATTGGATCATCAATGCTCGGTCCCCTCTACGTCTGGAGTATAAAGTCCTCCTATACAACTCCGTACTGAAACCCATCTGGACTTACGGCGCCTTACTATGGGGAAATGCAAGTACCAGCAATATCGACATTATACAAAGGGCGCAGTCGAAGATTTTAAGATCAATCACTGGGGCTCCGTGGTACATACGGAACGACAACATTCAAAATGATCTAAATTATCCTAGCGTAAAATATGAAATAGGTAGTCAACAACTAAAGTATTCTGCGAAACTGGATGTACACCCTAATGTTCTTGCCAATTCCCTTACGCGAACTAATAATAGAACTCGTCTTAAAAGAAATGACAGACCAACCCAATAATAAATGATTAGGGCCGCCTGCATATCCCCTGGATATATCATAAGTACTAGATTAAGAAAAATATCTCAAACTTGTTGTTCAGCTCTAATTTAAGAGTAGATTAAACAAATAAATTAAACGTTAAAAAAAAAAAAAAGTAAAGGTTGTCATGCGAAAACATCAGTTTGGAGGCATCGAGTTATTATATCGAGACATAACCCCAAAAGGAAGGTCAATGGTTACATCCAGAGTTGGATGAAAGTTGTCTTCAGGGATAACTAAGGGATCAGTCCTGGAAATATCGCAGTTGGAAGAATCCAACACAAATACCAGATCTAGTGATCTGTTCCGACTATTCGGACAGGATTTATTTGAGTTGGGGATAACTCAAACAGACCATCTACGAAACAATGTGACGAGGAGCGCAACAGTAATAAAGAATCATATGAGAGGGTCCAGGCAATCTCAGGTAAATTAAAATCTCCCAGAACAACGAGCAAGTCGTTGTCAGAGATATATGAGGAAACAAGTTGAATAGCTTCCAAATGGTGAATGTTTACTGCCAAGTCGGACTGTGGTGGAATATACGAACAAGTAATATAGGCAAAAATAGAATTAAGAAAAATTTTAACACAAACCAATTCAATCTCCTGATTGGAAGACTGTACAATTTCAGACGAGAACGCCGAATCAACAGCGATCAAAACACCACCACCATTACGGATAGTCCGATCATATCTATATATTAAATATTTTGAGGGGAAAAAATTGTAGCATCGGCAATATCAGGCTTCAGCCAAGTCTCAGTGAAGGTAAGAATATGAAAGCTAAACTATCTACATAGAGTCTAGAGAGTTTAGACTTTAGTCCCCCGCACGTTCTGATAGGCCAGAGTTAGGGACGAAATTAGTTTTTGACTCGCCAACAGGTGCAGACGAGCCGGAAGGAACGTTATTCACAGAAGCAGGTAGCAGGCTAATCGGAGGCCGATTCTTCTTTTTTGTTGTATACTCTTTTACAATAAGGTGTTCCAGCCAAAAATATTTATGACATATTTGGCCAAAAAGATCTGGGGAGACACTTATTTTAAAGGACGAAATGTCCCGAGTATATGAAAAATGGAACTTTTCGCCAGCAATGTTTGGTGCTTGAACTTTGCCCTGGATGTAGGCTATGACTTCTTCAGAAGTAGTATTGGGATCAAGCCGCGAAATAAAAATTTGCTTTTTGGGTGGAACTACAACAAGGGAACTAGAAGTGCCAGGCACAGCAGTAGCAGCAACAGCAGATGCAGCCGCAGCTGAAGCAGCCAACACTTTACTAGCTCCTCTTGTAACTACTTTATTGGCAATATTCCTGGAAGCGGATGTTTGCCCGGACGGTTCGGAAACTACAACCGATATCGTGTTAGTAGGTGGGATACTGTCTCCAGGGGAAATGGGAAGACGACGATATCAGCTGCTGTATATTTGGTGACATAGGGTCATTGTCGGAAGCCGGAACTGGGAGAGAACGATGTGCCGACGGACTGAGGGACGCGCCCTGAAACATGGCCCTCTTTCGCGTCGGAGATTCAATCAAAAGTTTAGAACTTCTGAATTGAACCTCCATCGCCAAAAGCTCTTCTTGGAGCTCATGAACGCCAGCTGACACGGTTTTAAACGCGTCCCCAGTTCGTTTCATTAAACAACGCATATCGAGCTCCAAGCCACGACACGAATCACAGCCCCATTTAAGACCGCCACCCTGTGCAATACTATCCCGCACCAGCACATTTAAAGTGCATTACATTGCCACACATCCAACAGTAAAGAAACTCTTCACTGGTCTGCTGGGATTATTACAATTATATTTGCAACAGACAGACATTATTAAATAATTGATTTATCACAAACAAATTATAAATCAATATGTAAATAAAAAGGGGAAAAATGTATACACGCGTCATCAGGTTAGCGCCCCCCCCCCTCTCACTACATGTTTTTTCTAATTTTTACTTTCCTATTCCATTGTTTTTCGTAAAATTTTGTTGTTGTTGTTACAATACTCATTTATGATCCTTATGACAAGAAAAGAAAGCTTCTTAGAAGAACCGTTATATATTTTTTCGCGTTTTGCTTTATTCTCGACGAAAAAGCTTGCCCTTATTATGCGTCATCAGATTAGCGCCCCCAAATGCAATTTTAGTTATCTCGCTTAATTTGGCAATCATGGACACCAAATTTTTTGGGAACCTCAAAGTAATCAATATCTTTCTAAAAAAAGTACACTATGGGTAAAGGAGCAGTTTTATCATTTGTTGAAAAATCAAAGATTGAGGCATACTTTGAATCTGGACTATCCTACCATAAAATTGCTGAAAAGACGGGAAGACACAGAAAAATAATTGCCAATTATCTTAAAAATGAGGAAAGCTTTGGAAAAAACTACAAAGGCGGCAATAATCAAGTGATTACACAAGCAGATAGAAGAGCAATACTTAGAGAAGCTTCCAATTCGCACGAATCGACCACCAAAATCAAGGAAAAAACTGGTGTTAAGGCAAGCTTATCAACTGTCCAACGAGTAATAAGGAAGGCTGATCACCTAAAGAGACTGAAATTAAAAAAAAAAAACACCACTTAATATGCTGAGAAAAGAAATGCGCCTAAATTTTGCACAAGTGCACATGACGTGGTCTACCCAATGGCGATATGTTGTCTTTTCAGATGAAAAAAAACTTAATTTCGAAGGACCTGATGGCTACAATTATTATTTTCATGACCTACGTAAAAAAAGAACATCATTTGGACCGGTTGCACAGCCGGGTGGGTGGGGGTTATGGTGTGGGGAGCAATATCGTACTACGGCACTAGCGAGCTTCAATTTTTGACATCGCGCATGAATGCACAGAACTACAATACCGTGTTGAAAACGGCTTTTCCGCATTTTCAAAACGTTTTTCAAAACCTACAGTGGACTTTCCAGCATGATAATGCGCCAATTCACACCGCCCGATCCGTGAAGTCATGGATTCAGGGCCAAAAAGTTGATCTCATGGAGTGGCCACTATACTCACCCGACCTTATCATCATTGAAAACGTCTTGATTATTGCCGCCTTTGTAGTTTTTTTTCAAAGCTTTCCTCATTTTTAAGATAATTGGCAATTATTTTTCTGTGTCTTCCCGTCTTTTCAGCAATTTTATGGTAGGATAGTCCAGATTCAAAGTATGCCTCAATCTTTGATTTTTCAACCAATGATAAAACTGTTCCTTTACCCATAGTGTACTTTTTTAGAAAGATATTGATTACTTTGAGGTTCACAAAAAATTTGGTGTCCGTGATTGCCAAATTAAGCGAGATAACTAAAATTGCATTTGGGGGCGCTAATCTGATGACGCATAATAAGGGCAAGCTTTTTCGTCGAGAATAAAGCAAAACGCGAAAAAATATATAACGGTTCTTCTAAGAAGCTTTCTTTTCTTGTCATAAGGATCATAAATGAGTATTGTAACAACAACAACAAAATTTTACGAAAAACAGTGGAATAGGAAAGTAAAAATTAGAAAAAACATGTAGTGAGAGGGGGGCGCTAACCTGATGACGCGCAGTGTATATGTATGTTAAGAGAGGTGTATACAAACCAATACAAAAGCTAACTGCAATATGCAAATTAGAAAGAGAAAACAAGAAGAAAAAAAAAGAGAATATTTTTTTCTTGTATTACAACACACAACAACAAAAACTGGTCACGGCCGCGAGCGCGATCAAAAGAGAAAGCATAAGAATAGAGAGCACCAACACCACACAAACAAAAACAAACTATGAACTGAATTGAGAGCGCGGCTGGGAGCAAAAAATAGAACAAAATCATAAACTAAGCAGCGCAACAACAAAATTATATTTGCGTTTGTTAAAGTTTTGATATTGATATAAGTAAATGTTAATGAATTTAATCAAACTTCGCGATGAATATAGCGTTATTAAAAATTGGTAAAGGCAATAAATTTAAATTGAATATTATAAATTAACTTCACGAAAGAACGAAAGACAGTAATTAAGCGAGAGCGCAAAAAAAACACCACCGACTTCGATGATATGACAATCATTTTGAGAAACTAATTAATGAGTTCGCTTCCGTATTCGACTCGGTTAACCCTGGTGGCTCTGTGGAACCCCGAATCAAAGCAACAATTCGGACTAATACCCAAGAGCCCATCTATTCTAAGTTCTACCCCTATCCAGTCAATATGCGGGACGAGGTTGACCGACAAGTCGCTGAACTTCTTCGTGACGGCATGATACAACCCTCAGAAAGTTCCTATAATTCTCGTATGGTAATTGATTACAAACAATTAAATGCTGTCACAATACCAGACACCTATCCAATTCCTGACATTACATCTACGTTAGCTAGTTTAGGCAAGGCGAAACTCTTTACGACTCTTGACCTAACTTCGGGGTTCCATCAGATACATATGGATCCCGCGGACATTCCAAAAACCGCATTCTCAACTCTTAATGCAAAATATGAATTTCTCAGACTACCCTTTGGGCTCAAAAACGCTCCAGCCATATTCCAAAGAATGATCGACGATGTTCTTAGAAACTATATAGGAAAAATTTGTTATGTTTACATTGACATAATTGTTTTTAGTGCCACTTATGAAGAACATTGGCACAACCTCAGGGCAATATTTTCAAGGCTATGTTGTCACATCTCAAGGGATTAATGTAGATAGGAAAAAAAGTAGAGGGAATCTTAAAAATACCGCTTCCCATCAATCTGAAACAGATCAAATCCTTTTTAGGCATGACAACATATTACAGAAGATTCGTCAAAGATTATGCAAAAATTGCCAAGCCCCTAACAAATCTCACCAGAGGAAAAAACGCACAAATCAAGGCCTCACAATCCAAGAAAGTTTCCATTGAGCTTGGCCCACTGGAACTTGAAGCGTTTAAAGACCTTAAGACCCTTCTTTCTTCATCGGAGGTTTTAGCTTTTCCAGATTTTACAAAACCTTTTCATCTTACTACCGATGCATCGGACTTTGCTCGGCGCCGTGTTGTCCCAAGTTAGCTCAGGAGAAGATCGTCCTATATCATACATCTCAAGATCGCTTGACAAAACTGAAGAAAATTACCACCATTGAAGAGGAGATGTTAGCCATTGTTTGGGCTCTGGACAACCTACGAACGTTTCTATATGGGGCTGGCTGCATAAAAATCTATACGGACCACCAGCCGCTGACGTATGCCATGAGCAATAGGAACTTCAATGCAAAGTTGAAACGTTGGAAGGCGAAAATTGAAGAATATAATCATAAGCTGATCTATAAACCGGGCAAGGCAAACGTGGTTGCGGATGCGTTATCGCGTATCCCCCATGCCCCCGAACAGTCGGACACGAATCTATTGGTCCTCCATGACACAGACTCGTTAACAACAATGCACAGTGGACAACAAGACGCTTCTGACCTTATTCCCCATATGGAAGTCCCAATAAATGTTTATAGAAACCAGATTATTTTCGAACCATCGCGATCTGTCTATTCTTGTATTAACCCATATCCCGTGTTCAAGCGTCACCTAGTCCCATTGAAAACATTGACCACTTCAGAAATAACTAGTTTGCTAAAGACTTACATCAATCCATCTGGAATTAATGGAATAAAAATACTTGAAAGCCATTTGCAGCTCCTACAAACATGTTACCTAGATTTCTTTAAGTCCTACAAGCTTAGGATCACACAAAGACTGGTAATTGATTTAGTAGGAGAAGACGAAATTCTCGAAGCAATTGATAACGAACATCGCAGAGCCCATAGAAATCCCGAAGAGGTCAGACGTCAGCTGTTAGAACGATGTTATTTCCCAAAAATGGCAAACAAAATAAAAACGTTTACGGCAACTTGTCAGATCTGCAAGGCACACAAATATGACAGACACCCTAATAAGCCCCGTCTACAGCCAACCCCTGTACCGAACTATCCGTGCGAAATTCTACGCGTGGACATCTTCATGTTGGAAAAGCACAAGTTTCTTAGCTGTATAGACAAATTTTCCAAAATCGCCAAGCTTTTCCCTCTAGAATCTAAATCGGCTCTCAAACTACGTGAGAAACTAGCAGAAGTGATTCACTATTTCACGGCACCTAAAATTCTGGTGATGGACAATGAGCGGGGCCTCCTTTGTCCAACAGTTCAGGTATACCACACCCCAACGCAGCGAAGCGAAGTAAACGGTCAGAGTCGAAAGATTTCAATCAACATTCATAGAAATCTACAGGTGTCTAAAAATAGAGTTTCCGTTACTTAAGGTAACTGAACTCGTGCCTATGTCAGTTGATAGGTATAATAACTCGGTCCACTCAGTGACGAAACGAAAACCGGTTGACATATTTCTTGACAGGGTCTTCCGAATAAATTATCAAAGGCTAACAAATTTCAAACGCGAAACATTTGACGACATCAGGGGGCTGATCGAACGTCGACAAGAACTTGCCATTAATAGACAAGCTAAAAACAAAAGACCCATTCAGTACGCCGAAGGGGAAACAGTCTTTGTTAAAAATAAGCAGATCAGGGTAAGGAAAAAAGTTATACAGTAAAGAAGAAGTACAGGAAAATAGAAAAGTGACAGTTCGTACAAAATGTGGTAAACTCTTTCACAAGGCTCACCTTAAATCTAACCGTAAGCATTAATAATTCGCACATTTGGCCTTTCTACTATTAATTTTTCGTTGTTGCTGTTTTTCTACGTTTTTCTTTGGGTATGTCGCCATTAAAACATTATTCGAAATCACTATCTTTTATCAAAATAATTAATAACTGGCACTCTTCACAAACCTGGTAAATAATAATAAACAATACCATTTAAGAATACTAACCTAACATTATAAGTAATATTTAATGTCTCTACCAACAAAGATGCCCACTCTACAACAGTTTGCTATAGCTCATTTCTTCAGCTCCTGTTATCCCAAAGCTCGCTCGAACCGCTGACCTGCGGCATACCAACTTTACAATTGAAGATGCAAGACAAAAAGCTGCTCTGATTGCAGATAGCTTTGCTGACAAGACATTAAATAGACTTGGCAAAACGTAAACCGTTGTCCTATTTTGCCGACCCAGAACCTATCGATTGGGCATTCCTAGAAAACATTACGGGTATTACCTACACACCGAGGCTGCAACGTGTTGATCCGCGGGACGCAGATCTTTAGAGGCTGAGGAGTTAACACCATACAGCAGCATTAGCGGCTGCAGCAGCATCAGCCGCAGCAGCATCAGCAGCAGCAATAACAGCATCAGCAGCAGCAGCATCAGTCGCAGCGGCATCAGCAGCAGCATCAGCGGCAGCAGCAGCAGCGCCAACATCAGCGGCAGCAGCAGCAGCGCCATCTGCAGCAGCAAAAGGAAGAGCAGCAGCGGAGTGTGGGCAGAACGGGCCAGGAGGCCAAAGCCGAAGGTGGCTCTGCGATTATAACCTGAGACCGAACCAAAGTCTTGATGATTGGGAGGTGTGCGTGCCGTTGAGGGACGGAAATCAAATTCCTGCTGCAGCAAGGTGACCTCCTCAAATAAGAGGAAGTTAACTGTAATATTAAGATTAAGTGTTAAAAAAATGAATTAAAAACTTTTTGTGAATTTTACGAGTCTAGCACTCAATCGTCCAAGTATAAATAAGAGGAAACCTATCTCATATGGGCGGCTAGTGAAGGCGTGGTCAGATCTGTCTGAAACTTAGATAAATTTTTATGTTTTTTATAGATAAATTTTTTAATTTTCGTCGAACTATCGGTTCGCTGGCCCAATGTGCATGGCAGCGATAAAAAGCTTAGTGCAAATGTTGCCAGTGCCGAAAACTTTTTCATCCCTGCTCTGTCTCGATAGTTGTAGACTTCGGACCAAAAGGTAATTAGGTGGATTCTCGCGTACTGCAACAAAATTTCATCAATATCGGTGGAATCCACCTCGAAACGCACGAAAATATTCACAATATCATCTTTATTTGCACATAATATTTTTTTCCACAGAAAATAACTTAACTTACTGGAGGATTTCAAAATTATCAGGCAACCTGAATCAAATTTATAAAATTGAATAAAACAAAATATTACAACTAATTCATATTTATATACCTCTGATTTAGCTCATTGATTAATGCTACGAGCCGCGACCAGTATTAATTCGTACGGCAAGCTTTTTACCCATATGCAATGTTTATCAGACGATATTTTCAATACCATAGATGATAACACATGTGTTTCTGAACGAAATGCATTATTATTGTTAGCATATAAGAAATTTGAATTGTATTCTATATTGTTATTGCAGTAAGATAATTATCGAATTGCAGTGTCATACTACCATGAAATTGTTATCGAGTTCGCTGGTATCGATATGTAATCGATATCGGGTAAAAGCTTAAGCTTAGAAAAAACTTCGAGTTGACCGGTTGTAAGAATTACACAAATTGCAAATATATTGAAGAATAAATCAAATAGGCGGTATCGCCTTAAACAGTCTAACTAGGCAGTTGGTTTCCGAACATATAAAAAATTTGGTCCTTCGAGCCGGATACTAGCTGCTGATTTATTTTCAATATTTTGCAAGTTGTGTAAAGTTAGACGGTACTTTAGTTGGAAGAGATCGTGTCTAACCTTATTCGCGATGCAGACAGTTATGCAACAACGTGGTTACTGCAAAAGCCAAATCACGCGGGCTTACCACAATGCAAATACATTCATCGACAAAACCCACGCAGTGGCAAGTTATGACACACGATTGCAACAACTGCAAAAAAACTACATGCGTTTTCTAGAACTCACCGAGGAGATGCATACCTATGAAGACACTTCGGACTGGGAAGATGCGGACGTGGACACTTGTCCCTTTGAAGAAAAGCACTACGCAACTTACTCGATGTTGAGTGTTGCGCGGGAGGAGCTGCAATTGCAGTCCGCTCGATTGCTCATCAACCGCCTTTTTGCAACAGAGGCACGTGAAGGTCACGTATCACAAAATCAGGTGAATTTGCACTATGAACGGATCAAGCTACCAACGTTCTCTGGCAATTATGAGGACTGGCAACTTTTTCGGATATGTTTCTTGGTTCTATCGGCGGCGATCCGCATCTCACCAGCTGTCAGAAGTTTCACTATCTGAAATCTTATTTGTTTGGCGAAGCGTTTTCGTTAATTAAACACATTGCCGTGACTAACGATAACTATAGTGAAGCTTGGGACAGGCTGGTCCAACGTTACAATAAGAGACATGTAATCATTCGTTCCTTCATTGATAGTTTTCTAAATCTCCCAACGGCATCTGTACTCAACTCTGTCGCGATTCGCAAGCTGGCTGACGGAGCCGATGAACTAATTCGCGGACTAAGAGTATTACACTGTAACGATCGACAGTTTTATCAAATTTCTGCTCTCCCGAGGTGATACGTTGGAATTGAGCCAATTTTCACGAGCGAATCACAGCCGACGAATAGCTACTACTCATCACGTCAACACGGAAACCCAGCCATTGATCGAGCCATACTCCCTGTGCCAGCACGCTCATCCGCTATCAAGATGTGAACAATTCAGAGCACTTGATGCAGTTGCACGACACGCACACGTGAGAAGTGCCAACTTGTTCTTCAACTGTTTAAGCCCAAACCACAGGATTGCAACCTGTCCTTCAAAGTATGTCAAAGAAAGCATAACACCCTGAATCATGCAGCGCAGCAGACGACTGGCCGTGAATTCAGAGATAGCGCGGCGCGAGTTCATCAGCCTGAAAGCCCAGGATCTAACGATGAATCCCCGGCTATTATTAGTCATCATGTTCAAACTACACGAGGTCATCAAACAGCAGTTCCAAAGCACAGCAAGGGAGTTTCTTGTCACACCCTGGAGAATATTCCGTATGCAGGTTCGCAAACGCTTTTGCCCACCATTCTTACATCAGTGAAAGACGCTCGGGGCAAGACCTTCACTTGCCGAGCTCTACTTGACACTGGGTCTACAGTCTCATTGGCAACGGAATCATTTGTCCAGCGGATTGGCATGCGACGTACACATGCAAAAGTTCCAGTTCGTGGTCTCGCGGCTAACAGAGCCGGCGTCACCAGAGGACTCGTAAAGTTTCGATTCTGCTCTCGCAATTCGGATCAGAACATTGAGGTCGAGACGTACATCCTCAGCACCTTTACATCAGCTCAAAACGTGGACATGAGCTCAACGCAATGGAAGGAAATTTTGAAGTTACCCTTAGCTGATCCATCTTTCGGCACAGTTGTTGCGGTAGATGTTATTCTTGGATCAGATCAACTCTGGAAATTCTGTGCTGGAGAGCAAAGATCATTTGGTAACAATGTTCCTATCGCACTAAATACAATTTTTGGTTGGACTCTTGCAGGTCCATATAGTACATTCGGGGAAAACCACCCACTGGCAATCACTCATCATGTTCACCTGGACCTCGATTCGCAGGTGCGATCGTTGATAGAGATGGATAGCATTCCATCGAAAACATCGACATTGGAGATATTTGATCCGACTGAGCAACACTTTATCACCACTCACACCCGTTCCCAAACTGTCACGTATGGAATTACTCAACACACAGCAGATCGACGAGCAGCCCGACGGTTGTTTCTATCTGCCGCATCACGCCGTATTGAGACCGGAAAGCACCACTACCAAATGTCGAGTGGTGTTTGATGGATCTGAAAGAGATAGTAGCGGAGTGTCACTCAGTGAGCGTCTTCACATTGGGCCTCCCATTCAACGAGATCTATTTGGTGTCTGTCTTCGATTCAGGCAACATCGTTATGTTTGCTGTTCGGATATAGAAAAGATGTCCCGCAAAATTGCTCCCCATCATACAAACTATCAACGGATTATCTGGCGCAGTTGCACAATGGACCCTATGCAGCATTATCGATTGCGTACTGTCACCTACGGATTGCCGCCTTCACCCTTCTTGGCAGTACGGGTTTTGAAACAATTGGCTATAGACTATGAAGCGAAATATCCACTAGCCGCGCGAGTCCTAGCACGCGATGGAGAAATCGAGGACAACCTTAAAATATTGGGCATTCCTTGGAATCCTGGTCGAGATGAGTTATTGGTTAATACACCGATGATTGCAACCAAACAGGCCCCTAGCAAATGGACGCAAATATCGGATCTGTCAAAAGTCTTCGACCCACTGGGCTTTGTTGCGCCTATCACAGCGTCGTTAAAGCTAATATTCCAAGAATGCTGGTTCAGCGCTATTAGCTGGGATGACCCAATACCGGAAACTCTTCAAAGGCGATGGCAAGCAATCGTAAAGGAATTACACCTACTATCTCACTGCCGAATTTTACGATGCATAGCCGCTTCATCGCCGCACATTGAACTTTGTGGTTTCGCGGATGCATCCACTCAAGCCTATGGCGCTGTCATTTATAGTCGCATTCTTACAACGAATGGTTACCGGATTCGGTTGGTGGCTGCTAAGAACCGAGTAGCACCGCTTAAGCCTATGTCTATTCCCCGACTTGACCTCAACGCATCTCTTCTTCTTAGCCGATTTTTTAAACTTGTAACAGAATCTCTAACTATACCCATTTCTAGCTCACATTACTGGACTGAACCGGAGATAGTCTTGCACTGGTTATCATCGCCAGTTTGTCGTAGAGTTGCTAAAATTCTAGAGGACTACCCACGTATCTGCTGGAACCATGTTCGCTCTGAAGAGAATCCTGCTGACTGCTCATCACGAAGTCTAAGTCCATCTCAGTTGTTGAATCATGAGTTATGGTGGAATGGCCACTATCTGATCCACAAGGGCAAAGCTTTACTGACATGGCGGCTGAGGAACGACGCCAGCCAATTACTGTGTTTCATGGAATGCTTGAGGAGAGCATTCACGAGTTATTAATCAACAAGTTATCGTCCTGGAGCCATCTCTTACGGGTAACCAGCTACTGTTACCGATTCATTGAGCGACTTAGGTGCAAAGGCACACTCTCCGATAAACCATTCCTTACATCTGTTGAGTTACAATCACCACGATGCCTACTTCTGCAACACGTACAACGAAAGAGCTTTTCAAGGACTATGAAAAGCTTAATAACCAAGAGCCGTTATCAATTTAATCTCGATTGATCCGGTACAGCCCATTCCTTGAAGAGAGAGGAATTGTACGAGTCGGAGGCCGAATCGAACAATCATCCCTACGCTACAATGTAAAGCATCCCATTCTACTGCCCAAGGAGTCACCGATTAGCTTGTTATTAATTCGACATATTCATCAAACACATTTTCATACTGGAGTCGATGCCACATTTACTATTCTTCGGCAACATTATTGGATTTTGGGTGCACGTAATCTAGTGCGCCGAGTGGTTTTTCAATGCAAGCTCTGCTTTTTGCAACCACGAGCAACTCATACTCAGCTAATGGGTAACTTGCCTCTACCTAGAGTTCAAGCAACTCCGTGTTTCCAGCATACTGGCCTAGACTATGCTGGTCCAATCGCAATCAAGGAGAATAAGGGTCGAACACCTCGTATTGGAAAGGCTTGGTTTGCCATATTTGTCTGTCTCGCAACAAAGGCAATACATTTGGAGGTCGTAAGTGACTTAACAACCAACGCTTTCATTACAGCATTTAAACGATTTATTTCTCGCCGAACGAGACCCACTGATCTCTACTTGGACAATGGTACCACTTTTCACGGAAGTAGACGTGCGCTAGACGAGATGAGACGTTTGGCCATCGATCACATGAAGGATAAGGAACTTGCTGGTTTTGTCGCGGGTGAAGGCCTCACATGGCATTTCATACCGCCGTCTGCACCACACTTTGGCGGCATATGGGAATCTGGAGTGCGATCCGTGAAACTACATCTCCGTCGGGTTATCGGCGCTAACGCACTGACTTTTGAGGAGTTGTCTACTGTGTTAGCGCAAATAGAAGCTGTATTAAACTCAAGACCACTGTGCGCAAACGGTGACAGCTCTCTGGACCCTCTCACACCTGCACATTTTCTTGTTGGGTCACCTTACACTGCGCTACCTGAGCCCTGTCATTTGGACATGACATTCAACCGTGTGGAGAGATGGAATCAACTTCAAGCTATGGTACAGGGGTTCTGGAAGCGCTGGTATATGGAATATCTCACATCATTGCAAGACCGAACCAAATGGTCATCGAAAGAGAATAACCTTTGTATTGGAACTCTTGTGGTGCTCAAGGAGCCACATCTTCCACCCACTAAATGGATATTGGGACGAGTCTCTGCGGTCCATCCTGGAGACGATGGATTAGGTAGTTACTGTAACTACTGCCCATGGATCTTACAAATTGTCTCGATTTGAATTGTAATCTATATTGTTAGTGCAGTAAGATAATTATCGAATTGCAGTGTCATAGTACCATGAAATTGTTATCTAGTTCGCTGGTATCGATATGTAATCGATATCGGGTAAAAGCTTAAGCTTAAAAAAACCTTGGAGTTGACCGGTTGTAAGAATTACACAAATTGCAAATATATTGAAGAATAAATCAAATAATCCGTATCGCCTTAAACAGTCTAACCAGGCAGTTGGTTTCCGAACAACATGCAAACCTATTTTTTCTGAAAGATCATTTTATTTTATATTATACATATAACAACAAATGTTTGTGTTACTTCAATAACAACAACGACAACAATAATTTCGTTAAATGGCTGCTAAACTGATAAGAAAAATTTTTACAAGTATTAATTCGTAAGGTGCTTTAAATATGCATATACTATATGTTTTTTTAAATATTAATATTAAGGAAAATCGCCTTTTGCCTTTACAACATATTAACAACGCTTTGGCATAGATTTTAATAAATTCAAGCATTGTTCGGTTGAGATAGAGTCCTACATCTCCTGCAATTTTGTTTTCAATTCAGAGATGGTTCTTTGCAGCTCATTTCTAAGGTTTCTTTTCATTATTCCCCATATATTCTCGATTGGGTTTAGGTCCGGACTATTTGATGGCCAATCTAATACCCCAATTTCCTTATTCTGCAACCATGCTTGAGTTCTTTTGGCAGTATGAGATGATGCTCCATCCTGTTGAAAGGTGTATTCACCACAGTCACCCAGTTTTGGTATTGATGGCAGCAGACTTTTTTCTAATATGGTGATGTATTTTTCTGCGTTGACCATCCCATCAATAAAGTGCAATTGCCCTACGCCTTTGGCAGACATACAACCCCAGACCATTAAGTTCGCTGAGAATTTAACTGCCCTTTTGAGGCAGTCTTTATGATATGCTTCAGTTTTGTTTCGGATAACGCTCCTACGCGCATCACCGACACTCACATTAAATTTAGCTTCATCGCTAAATATAATGGAATTCCATTGCCTTTGAGTCCAAGTAATCCATTCCCGACACCATTGTAAACGCTTCTTCTTGTGGCGAAGCGTAAGCAATGGTTTTTGCTTGCCCTAAAAGTAATTTAAGATACATATTAAGTTTGACATACATAATCCCAATAGATACTTAATAGAACTTGTATCAAATATTACGCAACTGCAGGCGCGTTCAATCACGCTTAATGCTTGTCCCGATTTTCTCAGACAATTCTGATGCCAAATTTCCTAAATTTCGGCGAAGATCAGCTTTTACAATTGTGGCCAGGGCTCTTTTATCAAGATCTGTTATTGCCACTATGCGGCGTCTATTTGGGCTTATGGTGCCACTTTTCTTTAAAATTTTGTAATATTCCTTAAACCGACAATTTAGCCAGATTTAATTGTTTGGCTATTTCACCTAAAGATTTCCCAGGTTTTTTAAAATCAACAACTAAATTCTAATTTCTTTGGAAATCGGCTTACCACGTGCCATCGTTGCTAAACTTTGAATAATTTAAAGCGGTAACACATTTCATACATTCCGCGTGGTATAACTGTTTTCAGATTATGACTTGTGTAATGTACAGGAATTCCAGTTATTTTAAAATTCAACTGATTTCGATTAGTTAGTATTTTTTTGTTATCGATATTGGCTAAAGTGGTGAGAATCGAAAATGTAGGTAACCAGCTTGTAAAACTACTCACTAAGTGGCAACGCCACACAGCTTTACATTATTTTTCTATAAATGGAGTTTGGATAAAACAATAAGAAAAATAAGGCAAAAGAGACTTATTGGACAGCGTGGTTTTTGAAAAAGTATTCTTTCTTTCCTCCACGTGAATTCCAACTGATCGGACGTATTTGTCCAAAGTTTTAAATAACCCAATAGGGGAGTGCATCATAACCCCCTACGCGTGTGCGGGGAAAAAAAATTAATCCGTGTGTGTGTGTTCAAGAGATTAATGTAAGTTAATTTCATTGCAATAATTCTCGAATTATTGTACATTTAACTTATGTATTTTCACTTCAACAGCATTGGAAATAGTTTCCATCCAGTATTGGCAATTTTCCTAAAAATTTGCCCTGCTTGACATTTCAATTGAGACACCTGTCTTCGGCAGACTTGCCCTCAGCAGTCTCAAGATTTTTGCGAGTGAACTGTTTGCGTCAGTCAACGGCTTGAACCGACGATCGATTGTGGAAATCCGAAAGTTAAATATATTTAACTTTTGCCTCGGATGGTATTAAGGGTAAATAAAACAAAAATTCCCGAAATAGTTTTGTGTCTTATACAGTGTTATTATAGAAAAGGCGTGAGCGAAGCAAAGTGAACATTTCGAATGTTGAGACATTTATCATTGTCAACATCGCACTTTCGCTTATCCTGCCTCACATGTAATCCAGACCATACCAGCAGAACACGTGTAGGATTCTAAAAATAGAAGGATGTACGAAAACCTAACCTTTTTCCCAATCTTAACCTAACCTAAAGCATGAAGGATGACCAGTAGAAGGATGTATCAAAATCTAACCTTTCTACGAACAAAACCTAACCTCACTCAACATATCATGTAGATGAGAAAAGCATTTTGGAATTATTTTCAAGTATAACCAAGGCGTTTAATTTGCGAAGGAGATTTTTTATTCGTCGTCGTTACGGACGAAATAATCAGGATTAAGCGAAATGAGTCAACATAACGCTCCTCAGTAGCTTAGAATCAATTTTTAGCTAAGTTTACATTGAATTTCCTTTTCTTTTTTGTTTGTTTGTTGGCCAAATGGTTCAATTTTAAAGGAAATGGAATTCAATGCCAGTCTATATTTTCGTTAGTTAATAATTTTTATTTTTCAGAATGATGAGTATGCATGTAAATTCACAATGTATGATGCTTTAGCTCTATTTGGAATACGTAAACCTTCCTATTTTCAACAGCGACAACAACACAACGAAAGATCTTTCTGCGTGGGAAAAATTAAAAAGCTGTAAGGGTATCAAAAACCAATTTTCCCTATATTTTTATAAAATTTATCTGATGAAATGAATTTGTTTGGATGAGCATTAGCATTTAAAACATTGTCAATGGACATATATAAAGGAAAATATTTTTAGAGAATGAATTTTGTGAAAATATTAGCGTAATCACGCCACATAAATGTATATTTTTTTTTTTTTTTTTTATTTTTTTTTAACTAATAAAATTAAAAGTTTAATTACAGTAAAGTTAGGAAATCATGAATCCTGATTAGATAGTAAAGTAATTATTAGTAATAAGAAACCATATGCAACATTTGCAACCCTTATAATCGGATTTGTACCGAGATTCAGCTACTTAGCTAACCATTGTTTTGGAAAATGAAGAATTTTTGTAGATCAAATTGATCGAACCTATCGCACGATGATGCTAATTATTTTGAAATGTTTGAATAAATATAAGTTCATATGAAGTATTAATTTCTTTAGTTCGATGTAGAAGAAGAAGTCCTAGCTTTTTGGGAGTCTGCAAACTTCCAGGCTCAGGTAGGGTGGGTACAGACGCGGAGCGCAATTATCATCTAAAGTGCCGCAAGAATGTCCGAAACTCTATTATATTCTTCTCTAAAAAACCCGGCAAGGGATTCGGTTAATATGGATAGACATACATAAAATACGCTAAAATACTACTATGACGTCAAAAGAACCCCCACAGGCTGTTTTTGTTGTTATGAATCCCATTGCGATCATATGCATACTAAACATCTTCTCTAAAGTCTATCACACGCGTTCCAATCTAGTTCTAGTTCGGGAACTCTAGTTGGAAATCGAGGTGAAGTCCTGGTGGAACAGCGGGAGTTAGTTTATCCGTTCTGCCTCCATCTTAAGCAAAAGGATCGCAGTGTCCCTAACCTTTGTGTTTTGCTGACCTATGTCGACAGTTACAGGGTGCAAAACAGGAGTGTTAGACTGCTCCTTTATTTTATAGATCTATATGTTTAGTTCTCTTTAGCTAATACATATATAAGGCGGGATGTCCCAATTTTTTTTTGAGATTATGTCGTCATGTGTCAGGGTCTATTACATTTTTGGCGCCCAACGTGGGGCCCTAACGAAAGGTCCTAGAATGGTGAGGCTAAAAAAAAACGTGGTCTTACTCTTTAGGGCAAGAGTTGGTCCCATGGACGAGAGGTTACTTAAAATTTTGTTTCTTACACTTTGAATAAAGGGGGTGAATAACATCAGACTATATTGAACCTTCGTCAGAAAAAGAATGTGTCATGATTTTCTTTTTTTTCCTTTCTTTTTTTTTTTTTGTTTTGCTCTCTACTGACTGAGGAAAATTTAGCTTGGAATTTCTTGTAGCCAGACTACAATAGCGACCACTAAAACTCTCCTTAGGACGTAGATGGTTAGCTCTTTTATTCTATTTTTGCGTAAAGTTCGAATGTTATGGATGCGGTCTCTATGCAACTAAATGGAAATCGTATGGTAGTAATTCTGCCACAGCGACCTCTAGTAGTAGGATTGGCTAAGTAAACTTCGTCTTTTCGCATAATTGCTGTTACTCTAATACTGGTAATAGCGAATTAAATCTAGTTTGGAATTCGTAACGTAGTGTGTTTACGTCTACGACCACTAGAGCGCTAAACCAATAGCTTGGAGGATCTTGTTGGTTCTTTCTACTTTGTTTTTTCTCTTTTCTCCTTTTCTGTTATGTATTTGCTATAAGATTCGATCAACGGATTCAATTTTTGGAATTCTTTATAATAGCGAAGCAGCTATAAAGACCAATCAATTCAGCGTTAAATTCACATTGGCATTTGCATAAAAGAAAGAAATTAACAACCAATTTTTTTTTTCTCTCTTTTCGAAAGCACCAGGTGCAAATGCAATCTTATAACTTAAATAGTGCAGTCATAAATTATGCTAGGAAATTCAGTTTTTTGGCTAAGCTAAATCCTGACCAGTTAAAAGAGTGATGCATCTAAAATTATTTGCCAGTAGCAACCCAGTGTATTATTTAATCTTTTTCTTTCATTTTCGTAAATTTGTTTTGGGATATATTAGAGTATATAGGACTCATTAGTAGAAAAATAAGATAGTGACTTCAAATTCACATTGAGGGAACGATATGATTTAAGATAAAATACCAATTAAAATTTAATCACGATATATTTTTAAAATATTAAAATTAATCAGATATTTGTCAAAATGGTTCTCACTAGGAGTGAAGAAAACTTAGCTCATGAGATCTCAGATGCGTTATGCTCAATTTGTCAGAAAGCAGTATGGGCCACGCAAGAGTTGGTGGTGAAAACTTCATGCCATCATCTATTTCATAAAAATTGTATATCAGAATGGATTGATCAGTTTAATGTATGTCAAGTTTGTAATGCGTCGATACGTAGAGCAGATTTAGAAGTGCAAAACGTGCCATTTGCAGAGATAGAATCCGAACGTCCTGTAAACATAGGTGCAATCACAACAGGAGCGGTGCCGAAAGGCCCAAATACACGCTCGTAGAAATTTTAGTGGGGGTGAACAAGCTAATAAAGCAACTGCAAATATAGAGATGTCTGCAGGAGACCGACCCACAACGATAAGAAAACAACGAGGAAGACCTCCAGAAAATGGGTCTAATATCCCTCGTAGAAGCTTAGACGCTTGTAGAAGACCAGCGCGAGCATCGGTAGAAATTGATTATGACAGAATTTGCAATCAACTAGAGTCCATAATAGACCGAAGAATAGGACAAATGGGAATTACAGAGCAACATGTAAATGCGTCAGCGCAAAACCAAAGTATTCCTAGGAGTTCATCTTCAGTCCGACCAAACAGAACAGGTCATAACCCAGATAAAATTACACAGTTAATTCATAGTTGGAATGTTAAAATTTGACGGTTCGTCAAAAGGAGTTACGGTCGAAGAGTTTCTTTATCGTATCAAAACGTTAACGGAGGATTGCTTAGACCAAGATTTTGATGCAGTATGCAAAAATTTGCATATTCTTTTAGTAGGCAAAGCTAAAGAGTGTTTGGAGATACCGAGAGATGTAGTAAACTTAGAGTGGTCAGAATTTTGTGCAGCCATGAAATATCAATATAAAGATTACAGAAGTGATGTAGATATACTAGAAGATATTCGTGGGCGTAAACAAAAGGTAGGAGAAACCTTTGAAAACTTTTACGATGAGATTATGACTCAGATGTCACGTATGTCGAAAAGCATAGACGAGGAACAACTTATTCAGTTGCTCACACGTAATTTATTGCCAGACATTCGTCATGAATTGTTGTATATACCTATTCTCTCTATACCTCATCTTCGAAAGCTAGTGCAAATGCGAGAAAATTTATTAGGTGATGTAGTCTCTAAGAGAGCAAATAAAACTTCAGGCAATTTTCAGTATGCTAAACGCAACATTGCGGAAGTAGAAGAGCCAGAAAGGTTCGAACTCTCCGAAAAGATGGATTTAAATGTGTACAATGTTGAAGCAGTACAAGCTCCGGTTAAAGTATTTCGGTGTTGGAATTGTGATGCGGAGGGACATGGCTGGGACAACTGCTTAGAGCCTCGCACTAAATTATGTTACGGGTGTGGCTCGAAAAACGTATATAAGCCCCAATGTAAAAATTGTATCGCCAAGAAAGCGGAAAACTTAGTGAAGGGTCCATCTGTGAAAGCTCGGATGGCCCCGAAAAATCTTTTATTGAAATTTTACCTGATTTACCGGCTAGCTCAGAACCAATAGAGCAAGCAAACCAAATACCAGACTTACCCTTTAACTGTTACGATAAGACGCAAGTTATATCGTCAGTAAAACCCTATCAAGAACGTTTGAGAAATTATCTCAAAGTGCGTAGTAGAATTTTTGGAAGCAACCAAATTTTAACTCGGTCACGACCAAAGAGATCTACTCTTTGATTGCGAACTTTTTGAAAGCAGTTCGACAAACTAAGCGTTTACTTATTTCGTCAATGATTCATGAAAAGTCGGATGGAAGATTGTATGCGGAAGTATCATTTTTAAATTTTCGTGAACAAGGTCTTTTAGATACCGGCGCGAACATAAGTTGCGTGGGTTCGACTTTGGCTTCAGAAGATTGGTCAAAGTATCCAAAGTTTCGTCGTATTTCTTCCCGAAGTTAACACAGCGGATGGACAAGATCAACCAGTCATCGGTTTCATTACGCTAGATATTACCTATAAAAATAAAACCAGACCGATAAAGTTATTCATCATACCGTCCATTCAGAAAAGGATGATATTGGGAATAGATTTTTGGAAAGCGTTTCAAGTAGCGCCAGGGTTGTTATCAGCTTTAGATTATGAAAGCGAATTCAGAATTCCAGATAATAAAGAGGAACAATCATACCCATTATCTGACTGTCAAAAGAGACAACTTCAAGCCATTATTGCATTATTTCCGTCATTTGAAAAGAAAGGGCTTGGACGAACTACGTTGATTAAGCATCATATAGATGTTGGATCGGCAAAACCGATTAAGCAAAAATTTTACCCCGTATCCCCAGCAGTGGAAAAATTAATGTATAGCGAAGTTGATCGAATGATAGAGTTAGGAGTTATAGAGTTATCAAATAGTCCGTGGAGCTCTCCGATGAGATTAATAGTTAAACCTGAGAAAGTGAGATTATGTCTAGATGCTAGAAAGATAAATGCGTGTACGACAAAGGATGCATATCCATTACCAAGTATTGATGGGATATTCGCACGGCTTTCTCGTGCCGAAATCATTACTAAAATCGATCTTAAAGATGCGTATTGGCAAGTGGAATTATCAGAAGAATCTCGTGGAATCACAGCATTTACTATCCCAGGAAGGCCTTTGTGCCAATTTCGAGTAATGCCATTCGGATTGTGCAATGCCCCGCAAACTATGTGCAGATTAATGGACGAAGTTATTCCAGCGGATTTAAAGTATTGTTGTTTTGGATATCTTGATGATTTACGTATAGTAACAGCAGATTTTGATTCGCATATATCGGTATTAATGAGATTAGCGGATCAATTTCGTAAAGCAAATCTATTGTTAAATCTCAAGAAGAGTCAGTTTTGTGTGACCGAAGTTAAATATTTAGGGTACATAATTGGCAGAGGCGGAATTTCAACTGATCCAAGCAAGATTGAGTCTATTTTGCAATGGCCTACACCAAAGTCCCTAAAACAAACGCGTGGATCTTTAGGATTAGCAGGATGGTACCGAAGATTCATCGCAAACTTTTCAGAAATTGCAGCGCCGATTACAGATTTGATAGGAAAGAAAACGAAGTTTGAATGGACAGATATGCGCAGAAAGCTTTTGATGATCTCAAAAGACGACTAACGACTGCTCCAGTTTTGCAAAACCCTGATTTTAGTAAAAAGTTTTTTCTTCAATGTGATGCAAGCGATGTTAGTGTTGGTGCAGTTTTGGTGCAATTGGATTTGGAAGGCGAAGAAAAACCTATAGCCTATATGTCCAAAAAGCTAAATACGGCACAAAGAAATTATAGTGTCACGGAACGTGAATGCTTAGCCGTAGTTTGGGGTGTAGAACGCTATCGTTGTTATATAGAACTTCAAGATTTTGAGATTGTTACAGATCATGCCAGTCTATCTTGGTTGATGAAGCAGTCCAATCTCAAAGGGCGTCTAGCGAGATGGGCTTTGCAATTGCAAGGATATAAATTTGAGATAAGTCATAGAAAGGGACGAGAACATATAGTACCAGATGCATTGTCGCGTATGTACTATGAAGAGATCGCGCAATTAGACTCATTTGGGCCAGAAATTGATTTATCTTCAGACTGTTTTAAGGATGAAGAGTTAAAAAAACTTAAAAACTTAAGGAGAAAGTACTACAAAATGTGCAGTCATACACTGATGTCAAAGTCATGGATAACTTGGTGTATATTAGGACTGAGCATAATGATGGTACAGAGGAGTGCGAAAAGAAAATGTGGAAATTGTGGGTGCCGCAAAGAATGACCGCCGAAGTTATATCACGTGCGCATGATTCCACTATTACAACTCATGGTGGCATGGTAAAAACCGTGGAACTAATAAAAAGACATTTATATTGGCCAGGGATGGTTTCCGAGATTCGAGAATATGTGCGTAATTGTGAGGTATGTGAGTGTACTAAACCTCCTAATAGGACATTAAAACCACCCTTGGGTAAACAGGCAGTGTCTGAACGACCGTTTCAACGTTTGTACATCGACCCTTAGGACCATATCCAAGGAGTAGAAAAGGAAACATAGGTTTACTTATTGTGTTAGATCATTTAACGAAATTACAATGGCTTTGTCCAGTGAAAAACTTCACGACAAAACCAATTATTGAGTTTCTTCAAAGTCAGATTTTTCTATCCTATGGAGTACCAGAAATTTTAGTAAGTGATAATGGAGTGCAGTTCAAATCAAACGAATTAAATTCATTTCTTACTACGTTAGGAGTTATATTATACAGCTGCATATTCTCCTCAATCAAATGCTTCAGCGAGAGTGAATCGCTCGATCGTGTCCGCTATTCGTTCGTATTTAAAATCTGATCAGACAGAGTGGGATACCCATATTCAAGAAATAAGTTGTGCCTTAAGTTCTTAAAATCACTATTTCTAGTTATCATCAAAGTTTAAAGATATCTCCATACCATGCGGTATATGGATTAGATATGATAACACATGCAAGTCAATATAAACTGCTAAGGAATTTAACAATGTTAGATGAACCAGTAGTACAGCTCGATCGAGATGATCAGCTTAAATTATTACGATCAAAGTTACGGGAAAACTTGAAAAGTGCATATGAACAAGAAGCCCACCAATATAATTTAAGAACCAGGCCTATCTGTTTTAAAGTTGGTCAGGAAGTTTTTAGAAGGAATTTTGTTCAGAGCAATTTTAGTTAAGGAATTAATGCGAAACTTTGCCCGGCGTTTCTTAAAGCTCGTGTTCGTGAAAAACAAGGGAATTCATACTATATTCTGGAAGATTTACAAGGGAAATTAGTAGGAACGTTCCATGCGAAGGATATTCGTCAATAATTATAGTAATATCACAGACTTTCACATTTCTGTTGAATTCGTGACGTTGAATAAACTACGAATTAAACAGTGGTGTAATGTACAGGAATTTCAGTTATTTTAAAATTCAACTGATTTCGATTAGTTAGTATTTCTTTTTGTTATCGATATTGGCTAAAGTGGTGAGACTCGAAAATGTAGGTAACCAGCTTGTAAAACTACGAACTAAGTGGCAACGCCACACAGCTGATCGGTTTGTTTTGCATTGCTTTACATTATTTTTCTATAAATGGAGTTTGGATAAAACAATAAGAAAAATAAGGCAAAAGAGACTTATTGGACAGCGTGGTTTTTGGAAAAGTGTTCTTTCTTTCCTCCAACTGATCGGACGTATTTGTCCAAAGTTATAAATAACCCAATATACGCGTATGCGGGAAAAAAAAATTAATCCGTGTGTGTGTGTTCAAGAGATTAATGTAAGTTAATTTCATTGCAATAATTCTCCAATTATTGTACATTTAACTTATGCATTTTCTCTTCAACAGCATTGGAAATAGTTTCCATCAAGTATTGGCAATTTTTCTAAAAATTTGCCCTGCTTGATATTTCAATTGAGACACCTGTCTTCGGCAGACTTGCCCTCAGCAGTCGCAAGATTTTTGTGAGTGAACTGTTTGCGTCAGTCAACGGCTTGAACCGACGATCGATTGTGGAAATCCGAAAGTTAAATATATTTAACTTTTGCCTCGGATGGTATTAAGGGTAAATAAAAGAAAAATTCCCGAAATAGTTTTGTGTCTTTTACAGTGTTATTATAGATAAGGCGTGAGCGAAGCAAAGTAAACATTTGGAATGTTGAGACATTTATCATTGTCAACATCGCACTTTCGCTTATCCTGCCTCACATGTAATCCAGACCATACCAGCAGAACACGTGTAGGATTCTAAAAATAGAAGGATGTACAAAAACCTAACCTTTTTCCCAATCTTAACCTAACTTAAAGCATGAAGGATGACCAGTAGAAGGATGTATCAAAATCTAACCTTTCTACGAACGAAACCTAACCTCACTCAACATGTCATATCGATGAGAGGAGCATTTTGGAATTATTTTCAAGCATAACCAAGGCGTTTAATTTGCGAAAGAGATTTTTATTCGTCGTCGATACGGACGAATTAATCAGGATTAAGCGAAATGAGTCAACATAAGGCTCCTCAGTAGTTTAGAATCAATTTTTAGCTAAGTTTACAATTGAATTTCCTTTTCTTTTGGTTTGTTTGTTGGCTAAATGGTTCAATTTTAAAAGGAAATGGAATTCAATGCCAGTCTATATTTTCGTTAGTTAATAATTTTCATTTTTCAGAATTTGAGTATGCATGTAAATTCACAATGTATGATGCTTTAGCTCTATTTGGAATACGTAAACCTTCCTATTTTCAACAGCGACAGAAAGAAAGATCTTTCTGCGTGGGAAAAATTAAAAAGCTGTAAGGGTATCAAAAACCAATTTTCCCTATATTTTTATAAAATTTATCTGATGAAATGAATTTGTTTGGATGAGCATTAGCATTTAAAACTTTGTTTATGGACATATATAAAGCAAAATATTTTTAGAGAGTGAATTTTGTGAGGATATTAACGTAATCACGCCACATAAATGTATATTTTTTTTTCTTTTTGATTTTTTTTTTAACTAATGTGAAAAGTTTAATTACAGTAAGGTTAGGAAATCCTGAATATTAGATAGTAAAGTAATTATTAGTAATAAGAAACCATATGCAACATTTGCAACCCTTATAATCGGATTTGTACTGAGATTCAGATACTTAGCTAAACATTGTTTTGAATAAAATTTTTGTAGATCAAATTGATCGAACCTATCGCACGATGATGCTAATTATTTTGGAAATGTTTTGAATAAATATAAGTTCATTATGAAGTATTAATTCCTTTAGTTCCCTGATCTAGAAGAAGAAGTCCTAGCTTTTGTTTTGGGAGTCTGCGATAACTTTCGCTGCCAGTCTCATGGTAGGGTGGGTACAGACGCGGAGCGCAATTATCATCTAGAGTGCCTGCAAGAAGTGATGTCCAAAACTCTTTTATATTCTTTTCTAAAAAAAAACCCCGGCAAGGGATTCGGTTAATATGGATAGCCGACATACATAAAATACGCTGTGGAAATACTAGCTATGACGTTCCCAAAGAACCCCCCACAGGCTGTTTTTGCTAGTTGTTTATGAATCCCATTGAACAGTCTTATGCATACTAAACATCTTCTCTAAAGTCTATCACACGCGTTCTCAATATAGTTCAAGTGGTTCGGGTAACTCTAGTTGGAAATCGAGGTGAAGTCCTGGTGGAACAGCGGGAGTTAGTTTATCCGTTCTGCCTCCATCTTATTGAGCAAAAGGTTCGCAGTGTCCCTAACCTTTGTGTTTTGCTGACCTATGTCGACAGTTACAGGGTGCAAAACAGGAGTGTTAGACTGCTTCTTTATTTTATTGATCTATATGTGTAGTTCTCTTTAGCTAATACATATATAAGGCGGGATGTCCCAATTTTTTTTTTGAGATTTTGTCGTCATGTGTCAGGGTCTATTACAAATTTGGCCCCAACGATTCGCCCCTAAAGATTGTTCCTAGATGGTGAGTAAAAAAACTTCATCAATCACTCTTTACAAAGTAGTTACCCAGGTTGACCTTAAAATTTTTATTTCTTTGACTTTGGATAGGCCGAATAAAACCGGCCATATTTTTACCTATGCACCATCGAAGCAATGTCTACCACTGACTTTTTGAGTTTTTTTTGTTTTGCTCTCCTTTTGGAATCGCTGGTTTTATTATGACTTGTATGATTGACTCGAATAGGACCAAGCTCACTAGATGGTAATCTTCTTTGACTTCTATTTCTGTCATCAGCTATTAGTTATGGATTTTGTCTCTATCCAGTACTATTAGATAGTAATTTTCCAAATCCCTATAGTAGGTTTGTCTAAGTAAACTATCGTCTTTATAATTGTCTGTTACTCTAGTACTGGTATTAGCGAATTAAATCTAGTCTGGAATTCGTAACGACTGTGTATACGTTTTCGTCTACGGCCACTAGAGCGCTAAACCAATAGGTTGGAGGATCTTGTTGGTTCTTTCTACTTTGTTTTTCTCTTTTCTCCTTTTCTGTTATGTATTTGCTATAAGATTCGATCAACGGATTGAATTTTTGAATTCTTTATAATAGCGAAGCAGCTATAAAGACCAATCAATTCAGGGTTAAATTCGCATTGGCATTGCATAAAAGAAAAAAATCAACCAATCTTTTTTTTTTTTTCTCTCTTTTCGAAAGGCACCTAGGTGCAAATGGAATCTTAGTTAACTCTAAATAGTGCAGTAATTCATTAGCTTGGAAATTCAGTTTTATGGCATAAGCTAAATCCTGACCATTATTAAAAAAGAGTGATGCATCTAAAATTATTTGCCAAATAGCAACCCAGTGTATTATTTAATCTTTTTTCTTTCATTTTCTGTAAATATTGTTTTGGGATATATTAGAGTATATAGGATCTCATTAGTAGAAAATAAGATAGTGACTTCAAATTCACTTGAGGGACGATATGATTTAAGATAAAATACCAATTAAAATTTAATCACGATATATTTTAAAATATTAAAATTAATCAGATATTGTCAAAAGCTCATGAGATCTCAGATGCGTTATGCTCAATTTGTCAGAAAGCAGTATGGGCCACGCAAGAGTTGGTGGTGAAAACTTCATGCCATCATCTATTTACTGTGTTTAAGAATAAACATCGTGTTCATCTGACATGGCTTCACCAAATCAGATTGACCAAAGAAATAATACAAATGAAACATTGTACCAAACAACAACAGCATAAGTCATAAAATTCATATGACAATTATTGCTTAATAGCAAACAAAACATGCATCCACATTCTGTGGTAAACACTTAAGACTATAACAGCGGCGCGGTATCAAGTAACCAGCGCCCAGCATGAAATAATAAACAGTTTTCAACCCCCGAAAACGTGGGGCATCTAGAATAAGCATTTTCTAAGAACAATTGTCGCTTCTTAGAGTTTAAGAATATAAAACCCGTTTTTTAAATAAAATCAGTTCATATTTTGAATTCAACGAATGAAGACTGGGTTATTTCTCTGCTCTCCGGGAATCCCTATTCATTTTGGTCCTTCGAGAAAAAGGAACTCTGTAGTTTTCCCCCACCAGTGGTAAGAGACTCAGAGTGTGAATCAGCTCCTTAAAGTCTGAATTCTTATGCAAGTGTAAATGCTAAGATCAGCTAAAGGTAGCAAAAATAAATTTACTCTTGTTTTCCCCACCCGTGGTAAGAGACAGAGTATAATATAAAAAAGCAAAATATTGCTTAATAATTAAAAAGTGCGTGCGTCCGATTTTAAAGACAGTTTGGCTAGTGGAGCAACTGTAGTAATATCGGCGGCGGGAGTTTTTTGTGTGTGGCGTATTCGAAGCCCTTATATCGAAAAAAAAAAATTTTAATACAAGTGTAAATTTATTAAAGTGCTATATGTAGTTGCAAGTCAGCAACTACAAGACAGCAACAGAGCAACAAGATAGTTGCAAAGAAGAGGGTGCTAATAGGAGAAAATCTGGTGCGATGACCGGCACCGGTACCGCCTGAGTCCAAAGGCCCTGGACAACAGCAGCTGAGCAACGACACAGCAAACAAAAAAAACACGGGGAAGACGGGTCCCAAGGACTGCCCTGGACCATTTGACTCACCTTATTGCGAATACGCCTTTGCGAAGACCAGCACCGGCACCGTCTGGCGCGACAAGCTAGACCCGGGAGCCAAGAGATCGGAGAAACCAGCATCGGCGCCCCAACAGCCGTGCGTAGACCAGCACAGGCAACTTAAAGCTGCTCAACTCTGGACCGATAGCGCTACAATTAAGAGCGCCCACCAAAATAAACAACTATGCGCTGCGTCGCACTTTTTTTTTTTTTAATGCACTGCGATGCATATTTTTTTCATAATTATAACAAACTATGTACAATTGTGCGGCAATAAAAGCTGTCCGATTAGAGTGTGGCGTGAAAACCACACGCAAAAATAGGCAGGGATATATGTAAAAAAAAAAGAAAACAAAACACTAAAAAAAAAAAAACATTTAAAAACCAATATAAAAAAAAAAATTAAAAAAAAAGAATCAATTGATTGTCACACATATATACATTCACTATATAAAATGTTCAGTAATAAGACTGCTAAATTGTTAGAGAAGCAGGTAAGAGTTGCATACCAGGTTAAGGCAGTTGGAAGCACTGGATCCCAGAAACGTTACCAGCAAGGTAATCGAGGAAGTAAAAGTGATTCAGTAGCCGATGGATGCCTAACCATAGAAAAATTGCTCCAGCAGGGTATTTTCGATCATCAGTACTACAGAGATAAAGTACATGAAGAGGTTTTAACGATAGTTGCCAAAATAATAGCTACAGGAGAATCAGAAAAACCTGGGCACTATTAAGTCGGAGTGTTAGTTGAAGCAGAAGCGGATATGTCAGAAATGTTTGATGATAGCAAAGGAGAGTCGCGCGGGAATGCGACCTCCAGTCATGAAAACGGTAGTGGTAACCAGGAGATGTTTATGGATAGAGTCCGACAGCTTCAGGAATATTTGGACAGGTGAGTAGAGTTGAAATCGACAGGCAATGGAACATGGATAATGTATATTAATAAAATAAATTATTTATGGGAGAAGGTACGGGCATGCCAAGTAATAACAAGTGAACTGCAAAATTTAAGAATACTATGGAGGATTTAGAATTCGACGTCCAAAATTCATTGGATCAATGCTAGAAATGAAAACAAACGATCAGAAAAATTTGAAAGCTGAGAATGTTACCGTGAGAGGCGAACTACCGGTGTTGCCGAAAATAGAGGTACCCACATTTTCTGGAGAACCTAGAGAATGGGACCTGTTTGTAGAACTATTTGCGGAACTGATTGAAAAAAGAGAGGATTTAAGTCTTGCTCTTAAGTTCAATTATTTAAAATCCGCGTTAAAGGGCGAAGCAAAGAGCATGGTAGCCCATCTATTGTCAGGCTCAGCTGATAACTATAGTGCCGCTTGGGAATTGTTAACCAAGCGGTATGAAAATAATCGGAGGGTATTTTCCGAACAATTAAGTCGGATCGTTGATTTACCGATGATCAACAATGAATCCGCAAAAAGTGTTAAAGAAGTGATTGACATAGTTAATGAGTCAGTTTACTTAATTAAAATAAAAGCAAATTTGTCCGATGAAGTTGACGTCATATACGCACAACTCCTACTAAGGAAATTTGACAGAGAGGCTCTACAATTGTATGAGAGTCAGATTAGAAAAACAAGGCAAATTCAAATGCTATCTGATGTCATGGAATACTTGGAGCAAAGATATTGCTCGCTAAGTGCCATGAGCAAAGAAGAGAAAAAACCGCTAAAAACTGTGTTAAATTATGCGGAAATCGAAGATAAATGTCCGATTTGCAAAATTGCCGGGCACAAAGCGTATAAGTGCTATATGTTTAAAGGTTTGACACCTACTGAAAGGTATGAAACAGCCAAAAAAGTGCAGCTTTGCATAAGATGCTTGAACCATTCAAGCAATAAGGTGTGTACAAATGAAATGGTCTGTTCATTGTGTAGTAAGGAACACCATACCTTACTCCATTTTGAAGAAAAACAGGAGAGAGCTAATACTTGTGTAACCGCACAACCAACACTGTTGGCCACAGCAGTTAATACAAGTAAAAAATATAAATGGAGGATATTAGACTCTAAGAGCCCTTATAGATTGTGGTTCACGGAGCACCATTTTGTCCGAAGAGGCCGCTCAAATATTAAAATTACAAAATTAAACAATATACAGAAATAAGTGGCGTGTCCTCAATAAAATTTAAAAAATCAAAATATAAGGTAAAGATAGATGTAAAGACGCGAAATCCTTGGAAAGGACATCTAAAGGTTGAGGCAATTGTGTTGCCAAAATTAATGAAAGCTCTTCCATTAAAAATAGCAAACGTGGATATGTCAAAATCGCAAACTTACGTTCTAGCTGATCCTACCTTTAATAGACCTGGTAGGATTGATAAAATAATGGGAATAAACGTATACACTCAAATCTTAAAAGGGGGAATTACAAAGATTGATGGCCTGCTAGGTCAAAATACTCAATTTGGTTGGATCGTCTCGGGATGCACCAAATCAAATCAGAATAAATCTGTAGTGGCAACAACGATAGATGTCACATGTTTTGAATAAAGTTGGGAGAAAAGAAAGGTAAATTTCAAAATAAAAATTACACAATTCCAAAGAAATACAAGAACAAAACTCAAGAAATAAATTTATGGCCCCCGGCAGGACCTCACATTGGAGGTAAAGTGAAAATTGGGGAAGAAAAAGTATATATCCCAGAGCCAGTAAAACATGAAAATATTCAAAAGGCAATGGGTCAATTAGATAATGCTTATCTAAAAAATAATATCAAAATAGATTCCGGTAACAAATTGTCCGAAACTATAGTACCAAAAAAGCAGATATGGCAAAATAATTATAAAAGGACAACATTTAATGGTAACCAGAATAGCAACTCACACTTCAGCAATCAGCGATATTTAAAAATAGTGGAGCAAAGATCACATTGGAACAAGTCAAAAAGTAAAGGTAGTTATTTTTTAAATTCACCACCGTATAAAAAGGCTAGAAGTCAGCACAGTAATGCACATCAGGAGTGGGTAGACATCCCCAAACAGAAATCGTTAAGTAATATGCCAAATATTATAAAAACCAGTAGAAGCCAACATAGTAATACATATGGGAGAATTGGTAAGAATAAGAAGTCAGTTACAATCAGTAAAGGAACATCAGATTGACTAGGTTCAACGTCCGTCATTAACGTCATGCTTCTTTAACAATATTTTTCTTACTAATGATAATAATTTTAATAATTTGGATATAACAACTAACTATAAAGATAAAGTCCAAAACGCCGCATTTGGCGGCCCTTTGCAGAATGTTTAAGAATAAACATCGTGTTCATCTGAGATGGCTTCACCAAATCAGATTGACCAAAGAAATATACAAATGAAACATAAACAAAAGTAAGTCATAAAATTCATATGACAATTATTGCTTAATAGCAAACAAAACATGCATCCACATTCTGTGGAAAACACTTAAGACTATAACAGCGGCGCGGTATCAAGTAACCAGCGCTCAGCATGAAATATAAACATTTTTCAACCCCCGAAAACGTGGGGCATTAGAATAAGCATTTTTAAGAACAATTGTCGCTTCTTAGAGTTTAAGAGTTTTTTAAATAAAATCAGTTCATATTTTGAATTCAACGAATGAAGACTGGGTTATTTTCTCTGCTCTCCGGGAATCCCTATTCATCATGAAAATTGAATATCAGAATGGATTGATCAGTTTGATGTATGTGAAGTTTGTAATGCGTCGATACGTAGAGCAGATTTAGAAGTGCAAAACGTGCCATTTGCAGAGATAGAATCCGAACGTCCTGTAAACATAGGTGCAATCACAACAGGAGCGGTGCCGAAAGGCCCAAATACCCCGTCGTAGAAATTTTAGTGGGGGTGAACAAGCTAATAAAGCAACTGCAAATATAGAGATGTCTGCAGGAGACCGACCCACAACGATAAGAAAACAACGAGGAAGACCTCCAGAAAATGGGTCTAATATGCCTCGTAGAAGCTTAGACGCTTGTAGAAGACCAGCGCGAGCATCGGTAGAAATTGATTATGACAGAATTTGCAATCAACTAGAGTCCATAATAGACCGAAGAATAGGACAAATGGGAATTACAGAGCAACATGTAAATGCGTCAGCGCAAAACCAAAGTATTCCTAGGAGTTCATCTTCAGTCCGACCAAACAGAACTGGTCATAACCCAGATAAAATTACACAGTTAATTCATAGTTGGAATGTAAAAATTGACGGTTCGTCAAAAGGAGTTACGGTCGAAGAGTTTCTTTATCGTATCAAAACGTTAACGGAGGATTGCTTAGACCAAGATTTTGATGCAGTATGCAAAAATTTGCATATTCTTTTAGTAGGCAAAGCTAAAGAGTGGTATTGGAGATACCGTAGAGATGTAGTAAACTTAAAGTGGTCAGAATTTTGTGCAGCCATGAAATATCAATATAAAGATTACAGAAGTGATGTAGATATACTAGAAGATATTCGTGGGCGTAAACAAAAGGTAGGAGAAACCTTTGAAAACTTTTACGATGAGATTATGAGTCAGATGTCACGTATGTCGAAAAGCATAGACGAGGAACAACTTATTCAGTTGCTCACACGTAATTTATTGCCAGACATTCGTCATGAATTGTTGTATATACCTATTCTCTCTATACCTCATCTTCGAAAGCTAGTGCAAATGCGAGAAAATTTATTAGGTGATGTAGTCTCTAAGAGAGCAAATAAAACTTCAGGCAATTTTCAGTATGCTAAACGCAACATTGCGGAAGTAGAAGAGCCAGAAAGGTTCGAACTCTCCGAAAAGATGGATTTAAATGTGTACAATGTTAAAGCAGTACAAGCTCCGGTTAAAGTATTTCGGTGTTGGAATTGTGATGCGGAGGGACATGGCTGGGACAACTGCTTAGAGCCTCGCACTAAATTATGTTACGGGTGTGGCTCGAAAAACGTATATAAGCCCCAATGTAAAAAATTGTATCGCCAAGAAAGCGGAAAACTTAGTGAAGGGTCCATCTGTGAAAGCTCGGATGGCCCCGAAAAATCTTTTATTGAAATTTTACCTGATTTACCGGCTAGCTCAGAACCAATAGAGCAAGCAAACCAAATACCAGACTTACCCTTTAACTGTTACGATAAGACGCAAGTTATATCGTCAGTAAAACCCTATCAAGAACGTTTGAGAAATTATCTCAAAGTGCGTAGTAGAATTTTGGAAGCAACCAAATTTTAACTCGGTCACGACCAAAGAGATCTACTCTTTGATTGCGAACTTTTTGGAAAGCAGTTCGACAAACTAAGCGTTTACTTATTTCGTCAATGATTCATGAAAAGTCGGATGGAAGATTGTATGCGGAAGTATCATTTTTAAATTTTCGTGAACAAGGTCTTTTAGATACCGGGGCGAACATAAGTTGCGTGGGTTCGACTTTGGCTTCAGAAGATTGGTCAAAGTATCCAAAGTTTCGTCGTATTTCTTCCCGAGTTAACACAGCGGATGGACAAGATCAACCAGTCATCGGTTTCATTACGCTAGATATTACCTATAAAAATAAAACCAGACCGATAAAGTTATTCATCATACCGTCCATTCAGAAAAGGATGATATTGGGAATAGATTTTTGGAAAGCGTTTCAAGTAGCGCCAGGGTTGTTATCAGCCTTAGATTATGAAAGCGAATTCAGAATTCCAGATAATAAAGAGGAACAATCATACCCATTATCTGACTGTCAAAAGAGACAACTTCAAGCCATTATTGCATTATTTCCGTCATTTGAAAAGAAAGGGCTTGGACGAACTACGTTGATTAAGCATCATATAGATGTTGGATCGGCAAAACCGATTAAGCAAAAATTTTACCCCGTATCCCCAGCAGTGGAAAAATTAATGTATAGCGAAGTTGATCGAATGATAGAGTTAGAAGTTATAGAGTTATCAAATAGTCCGTGGAGCTCTCCGATGAGATTAGTAGTTAAACCTGAGAAAGTGAGATTATGTCTAGATGCTAGAAAGATAAATGCGTGTACGACAAAGGATGCATATCCATTACCAAGTATTGATGGGATATTCGCACGGCTTTCTCGTGCCGAAATCATTACTAAAATCGATCTTAAAGATGCGTATTGGCAAGTGGAATTATCAGAAGAATCTCGTGGAATCACAGCATTTACTATCCCAGGAAGGCCTTTGTACCAATTTCGAGTAATGCCATTCGGATTGTGCAATGCCCCGCAAACTATGTGCAGATTAATGGACGAAGTTATTCCAGCGGATTTAAAGTATTGTTGTTTTGGATATCTTGATGATTTACGTATAGTAACAGCAGATTTTGATTCGCATATATCGGTATTAATGAGATTAGCGGATCAATTTCGTAAAGCAAATCTATTGTTAAATCTCAAGAAGAGTCAGTTTTGTGTGACCGAAGTTAAATATTTAGGGTACATAATTGGCAGAGGCGGAATTTCAACTGATCCAAGCAAGATTGAATCTATTTTGCAATGGCCTACACCAAAGTCCCTAAAACAAACGCGTGGATCTTTAGGATTAGCAGGATGGTACCGAAGATTCATCGCAAACTTTTCAGAAATTGCAGCGCCGATTACAGATTTGCTAGGAAAGAAAACGAAGTTTGAATGGACAGTGCGCAGAAAGCTTTTGATGATCTCAAAAGACGACTAACGACTGCTCCAGTTTTGCAAAACCCTGATTTTAGTAAAAAGTTTTTTCTTCAATGTGATGCAAGCGATGTTGGTGTTGGTGCAGTTTTGGTGCAATTGAATTTGGAAGGCGAAGAAAAACCTATAGTCTATATGTCCAAAAAGCTAAATACGGCACAAAGAAATTATAGTGTCACGGAACGTGAATGCTTAGCCGTAGTTTGGGGTGTAGAACGCTATCGTTGTTATATAGAACTTCAAGATTTTGAGATTGTTACAGATCATGCCAGTCTATCTTGGTTGATGAAGCAGTCCAATCTCAAAGGGCGTCTAGCGAGATGGGCTTTGCAATTGCAAGGATATAAATTTGAGATAAGTCATAGAAAGGGACGAGAACATATAGTACCAGATGCATTGTCGCGTATGTACTATGAAGAGATCGCGCAATTAGACTCATTTGGGCCAGAAATTGATTTATCTTCAGACTGTTTTAAGGATGAAGAGTTAAAAAAACTTAAAAACTTAAGGAGAAAGTACTACAAAATGTGCAGTCATACCCTGATGTCAAAGTCATGGATAACTTGGTGTATATTAGGACTGAGCATAATGATGGTACAGAGGAGTGCGAAAAGAAAATGTGGAAATTGTGGGTGCCGCAAAGAATGACCGCCGAAGTTATATCACGTGCGCATGATTCCACTATTACAGCTCATGGTGGCATGGTAAAAACCGTGGAACTAATAAAAAGACACTTATATTGGCCAGGGATGGTTTCCGAGATTCGAGAATATGTGCGTAATTGTGAGGATGTAAGTGTACTAAACCTCCTAATAGGACCTTAAAACCACCCATGGGTAAACAGGCAGTGTCTGAACGACCGTTTCAACGTTTGTACATTGGACCTTATCCAAGGAGTAGGAAAGGAAACATAGGTTTACTTATTGTGTTAGATCATTTAACGAAATTTCATTGGCTTTGTCCAGTGAAAAACTTCACGACAAAACCAATTATTGAGTTTCTTCAAAGTCAGATTTTTCTATCCTATGGAGTACCAGAAATTTTAGTAAGTGATAATAGAGTGCAGTTTAAATCAAACGAATTGAATTCATTTCTTACTACGTTAGGAGTTCAGCATACTTATACAGCTGCATATTCTCCTCAATCAAATGCTTCAGAGAGAGTGAATCGCTCGATCGGGTCCGCTATTCGTTCGTATTTAAAATCTGATCAGACAGAGTGGGATACCCATATTCAAGAAATAAGTTGTGCCTTAAGAAATAGTTATCATCAAAGTTTAAAGATATCTCCATACCATGCGGTATATGGATTAGATATGATAACACATGCAAGTCAATATAAACTGCTAAGGAATTTAACAATGTTAGATGAACCAGTAGTACAGCTCGATCGAGATGATCAGCTTAAATTATTACGATCAAAGTTACGGGAAAACTTGAAAAGTGCCTATGAACAACAAGCCCAGCAATATAATTAAGACCCAGGCCTATCTGTTTCAAAGTTGGTCAGGAAGTTTTTAGAAGGAATTTTGTTCAGAGCAATTTTAGTTAAGGAATTAATGCGAAACTTTGCCCGGCGTTTCTTAAGTTCGGGTTCGTGAAAAACAAGGGAAGATATTCTGGAAGATTTACAAGGGAAATTAGTAGGAACTTTCCATGCGAAGGATATTCGTCAATAATTACGGTAATATCACAGACTTTCACATTTCTGTTGAATTCGTGACGTTGAATAAACTACGAATTAAACAGTGGTGTAATGTACAGGAATTACAGTTATTTTAAAATTCAACTGATTTCGATTAGTTAGTATTTTTTTGTTATCGATATTGGCTAAAGTGGTGAGAATCGAAAATGTAGGTAACCAGCTTGTAAAACTACTCACTAAGTGGCAACGCCACACAGCTGATCGGTTTGTTTTGCATTGCTTTACATTATTTTTCTATAAATGGAGTTTGGATAAAACAATAAGAAAAATAAGGCAAAAGAGACTTATTGGACAGCGTGGTTTTTGGAAAAGTATTCTTTCTTTCCTCCACGTGAATTCGAACTGATCGGACGTATTTGTCCAAAGTTTTAAATAACCCAATAGGGGAGTGTGTGTGTGTTCAAGAGATTAATGTAAGTTAATTTCATTGCAATAATTCTCGAATTATTGTACATTTAACTTATGTATTTTCACTTCAACAGCATTGGAAATAGTTTCCATCAAGTATTGGCAATTTTCCTAAAAATTTGCCCTGCCTGACATTTCAATTGAGACACCTGTCTTCGGCAGACTTGCCCTCAGCAGTCTCAAGATTTTTGCGAGTGAACTGTTTGCGTCAGTCAACGGCTTGAACCGACGATCGATTGTGGAAATCCGAAAGTTAAATATATTTAACTTTTGCCTCGGATGGTATTAAGGGTAAATAAAACAAAAATTCCCGAAATAGTTTTGTGTCTTATACAGTGTTATTATAGATAAGGCGTGAGCGAAGCAGAGTGAACATTTCGAATGTTGAGACATTTATCATTGTCAACATCGCACTTTCGCTTATCCTGCCTCACATGTAATCCAGACCATACCAGCAGAACACGTGTAGGATTCTAAAAAAAGAAGGATGTACGAAAACCTAACCTTTTTCCCAATCTTAACCTAACCTAAAGCATGAAGGATGACCAGTAGAAGGATGTATTAAAATTTCTACGAACAAAACCTAACCTCACTCAACATGTCATGTAGATGAGAAGAGCATTTTGGAATTATTTTCAAGTATAACCAAGGCGTTTAATTTGCGAAGGAGATTTTTCATTCGTCGTCGATACGGACGAAATAACCAGGATTAAGCGAAATGAGTCAACATAACGCTCCTCAGTAGCTTAGAATCAATTTTTAGCTAAGTTTACAATTAAATTTCCTTTTCTTTTTGGTTTGTTTGTTGGCTAAATGGTTTAATTTTAAAGGAAATGGAATTCAATGCCAGTCTCTATTTTCGTTAGTTAATAATTTTCATTTTTCAGAATTTGAGTATGCATGTAAATTCACAATGTATGATGCTTTAGCTCTATTTGGAATACGTAAACCTTCCTATTTTGAACAGCGACAACAACACAACGAAAGATCTTTCTGCGTGGGAAAAATTAAAAAGCTGTAAGTGTATCAAAAACCAATTTTCCCTGTATTTTTATAAAATTTATCTGATGAAATGAATTTGTTTGGATGAGCATTAGCATTTAATACTTTGTCAATGGACATATATAAAGGAAAATATTTTTAGAGAATGAATTTTGTGAAGATATTAGCGTAATCAAGCCACATAAATGTATATTTTTTTTTTTTAATTTTTTTTTTAACTTAATATTAAAAGTTTAATTACAGTAAAGTTAGGAAATCATGAATATTAGATAGTAAAGTAATTATTAGTAATAAGAAACCATATGCAACATTTGCAACCCTTATAATCGGATTTGTACCGAGATTCAGCTACTTAGCTAACCATTGTTTTGAAAATGAAGAATTTTTGTAGATCAAATTGATCGAACCTATCGCACGATGATGCTAATTATTTTGGAAATGTTTGAATAAATATTAAATTCATTATGAAGTATTAATTTCTTTAGTTCTCTGGTGTAGAAGAAGAAGTCCTAGCTTTCGTTTTGGGAGTCTGCGATAACTTTCGCTGCCAGGCTCATGGTAGGGTGGGTACAGACGCGGAGCGCAATTATCATCTAAAGTGCCTGCAAGAAGTGATGTCCGAAACTCTATTATATTCTTCTCTAAAAAAAACCCCGGCAAGGGATTCGGTTAATATGGATAGCCGACATACATAAAATACGCTGTGAAAATACTAGCTATGACGTTCACAAAGAACCCCCCCACAGGCTGTTTTTGCTAGTTGTTTATGAATCCCATTCAGCAGTCATATGCATACTAAACATCTTCTCTAAAGTCTATCACACGCGTTCTCAATCTAGTTCAAGTGTTTCGGGTAACTCTAGTTGGAAATCGAGGTGAAGTCCTGGTGGAACAGCGGGAGTTAGTTTATCCGTTCTGCCTCCATCTTATTGAGCAAAAGGATCGCAGTGTCCCTAACCTTTGTGTTTTGCTGACCTATGTCGACAGTTACAGGGTGCAAAACAGGAGTGTTAGACTGCTCCTTTGTTTTATGATCTATATGTGTAGTTCTCTTTAGCTAATACATATATAAGGCGGGATGTCCCAATTTTTTTTTTGAGATTATGTCGCCATGTGTCAGTGTCTATTACACTTGGTAGTGATTATGTTAAACGGTTTGTTTCTATTTCGATCTTTTAATTCTAAGTTAAGCTAGTGCACCGAATTAGCTGCACTATTCAAATTTGTTTTATCAGTTCAGCAGAGCACTTAAAGAAATTATTTGTTATTGAAGTACCACAAACATTTGTTGTTATCTTCTATGGTATTGAAAATAACGTCTGTTAATCATTGCATATGGGATAAAAAGCTTCCCAAACGAATTTATAGTGGTCGAGGCTCGTACCATAAAGGTGAGACAAACGAATTTCTGCATCCATTTCATAATATGAGATATTTTCCTTATATGTACTCATTAAGCTTTGTGTCAAATTCGTATCCCAAATAGCAGTCGTGCTTAACAAATTGTTGAAAGTCGACTTTTTATATTATAAAATATTATAATTGTAAACTCTCTATCATATCAGCTTTTAATCTCTTGAGATTGTCTTTATATATTCGGATTTTATTCTTTATTTAAAATTATTGCACATGTGGTCTTATTGCCTATATTCAAGAGAGTGTGCCCGTACCCCGCCTCAGTACATTGTACCATTTTAGTGTGACCAAATTCTGTTATCGGGGAAATAATAACTGAGGAGCAGAGCTGACTTATTTAAAATATTCTTAATGTTAACATAATAATATAATAAAGTATTATAAAATTGATCAGATGTTTGTAACGCACAGAAGCAGACGATTCCGACCCCATAAAGTATATATGTTCTTGATCAGTATGTGAATCTAAGTCGATAAAGCCATGTCCGTCCGTCAGTACGTACGTATGTGTTTTACTCAGCCATCTTATGAGCTATTGGGATGAAAGGATTTGAGCTAATTTTATCCCGGGTAAGACACAGTATGAAATTCCCCAAAATTTTAATCTGACCAGAAAAATAGAACACAAGTTACAGTCAATATGTAAATCGGCACAGGCGCTGCTTGCTGCCTACTACGTCATCATCAAATCAACAGAGCACATGCATACACACACAGACACAACGCTACATAAACTCTATGCGTATGCGTGCCGTCCTTTGCTTAGGAAATGATGGAAGAAGAAAAAATTTTAGTAAAAAATATCAAAGAAGCTAACTTCGGCAATGCCGAAGTTTATATACCCTTGCAGTCTTTGGCAAGAATTTTTTTACATTTTGAAATTTCTTTCCCTGCAACTGAATTCATCAATACACAAACAAAACATTCAAATTATTTCTCTTTTTATAATAAATTTTCTTTCTTCTTGCATCATTCCCTAAGCAAGGCACAACACGCATACACATACAGTTCTTGTAGCGCTGCGTCTGTGTGTGTGTATGCATGTGCTCTTTTTGATTTCATGATGACGTACATAGTAGGCGCTGCCGGCAGCGCTGCTTGCTGTCACTAGGTCATCATTTGAACCGATTTGTGTTGACTGTAACTTCTGTTCTATTTATCCGATCAGATTCAAATTTTGGGATCTGTCAATTTATGTCAAATACTATCATATTGGTAAATTTCATGGCGATACTCCAATTTTTGCAAAAATGTTTGTTCTAGAGCTATATGATATACTGGTCCGATCCTTACGATTTTCATACTTTATCTCACCCGGGTAATAAAAAGCCCAGAAAAAAAATTTCATCGCAATAGCTTTTAAGATGGCTGAGTAAAACGTGTACGCACAGACGAATGTCTTTTATTGAATGAACTTGGTTCTCTTAGCTAATGGCTTGCTAGCTATCGGCGCAGCGGCAGAGCAGCCGTTTTATATATACCTTATATAAAAGTAAAGTTACAAAATGTAAGACCGGCAGAGAGTGTGAGTTATGCATGCACATATGTATATTAGCGGTCAGTATGGGAAACATGCTGACTCGGCTCTAACCGATGAATGCAATGAGTGCATATCATATTACGTTTGCACTTGAAATGTGTGCACTTGACACGCTGTCGCTGAGTGACAAAGGCAATGCCCATGCATATTCGGCTAACAAAGTGTTGCCGCTCAATATTTATGTTGAGTAATCAGAACTCGTATGTGCATGCACTACACCTGTACATATTGGGCGCTTTGACGATTTGACTCCGTCAACAACAACTCTGAAATGTCTACCTTCTAGGAAACTGCGAACTAGTTGGAATAGCTGCGGTGTTAATGTTGTTTTCAGTTTAGATAGGAGTTTATCATGCCACACCCTATCAAAAGCTTGCTGAGAATCCATAAAAATGGCAACTGTATACATTTTATTCTCCATAGCATCCAGGGCGAAATTTACAACACGATGAAGTTGTTGAGGTGTTCCGTGACCTTGCCTAAATCCAAACTGCCACTTTGGAATGGTCTCAGTTACAGACTTTAGGTTCATTATTCGGTTGAGGATCACCCTTTCTGTCATTTTGCCAAACGCTGAGAGCAGACTAATTGGTCTGTAACCATTGACTTCAGAGTGCAGCTTTTCCGGCTTTGGGTCCATGGTGATTAAAGCAGTCTTCCAACAGCTTGGAAAAATATTGTTTAATAGCAGGACTATAAACAGCATACCTCTTTTTGGTAAAAGTTTCAGGGTCTTGTTGTCCAGTTGATCCTCTCCAGGGGACCTCTTGCAGTGTTACTGGATTTGCTGGTAAAGATATCTGAAACGGGATTTCCTGACTCATCTCTTCAGCCACTCGCGTCTCCGCAGATGTAAAATTAAAAGGTTTGAATCTTTCCTCTAAACTATTTGCAAATACTTCAGCTTTCTGCTGACTGGAGTAACACCATCCTCCTGCTGGATCTTTAATTGGAGTTTTCGGGATTACAACTCACTTGAACCGGCTCGTAAGCTTCCAAAGAGTATAGTTAAAAGATGCATCTGGTCTAGCAGCTTCTAAGATATCATCTATGCTTCTCTGTTTGATTTTCGCAAGAACCTTTTGCAACCGGTTTGATAATCTTTTGTAGATCTGATAAATGCGATCATCACCTGTTCTCGCGTATTCCTTTCTTACTCGTCTTTTCAGGCGTAAGAGTGCATCAGCACTTGCCGGAAGAGATGCATTTCGTTGTCTTGGTGGGCTTTGATTGGGTGGTGTAGCATTAGAAGCAGCGCTTTTTATGTTTCTCGTGAAAATTGAGATTGCATCTTCTATATCGTCTGGGCTGTTGATGTCGATATTAAGGTTAATTTTACGTTCCAACTCATCTTTAAAAGCTTCAAGGCATGCACCTCGAGGGAGCAAATTTTGCTTTCTGGTTTTTGCTTGAGGTTTGTGAAGTAATGATGCTATGATCGGTAGGTGATCCGAAAAGAGCTGATACTTAGTTTCAATCGCGAGCGTATTTAATGAAACTCCGTTAACTATAAAGAAATCCAGAGCAGATGGTGTTAGCCTTGTATTATATGAGAAGAAAGTTGGCTCGCCAGTGGCTAAAATGTGCCATGCGGAACTGGCTATGGCTTCTTGCAATCGCTTTCCTCGACTGCATGTTCTTGTGTTACCCCACCAGGGGTGTTTTGCATTAAAATCACCCCCTGCGATGAATTTGTCACCCAGGCCAAGAAATAGTTGCTCAAAGTCAGCTTTATTCCAAGGTTGGTTGGGAGGCAGATAAATGGAGGAGATTTTGATGCATCCACCATTGGTCGGCACACTTACGCTTGCAGCTGGAATAGTAGGACTCAATGTAGGTTAGTTTTGAGTATGAGAGATATATGCTCGTATGAAAACAGCAGATCCAGTTTTGGAATTTTCACTGGAATGATTAGCATAATATATATATAAGTATACTCGTAGTCCTGGGCGCATATGCGTTTCTGTAATCAGCATTACATCTATGTTATTTGCACTTAGAAAAAGTCGGAGTTCTTCGATGTTTCCGACTAATCCTCATGCATTTCACAATTCGATTTTTTGATTCGTGTTAATCATTTTGATATTAGCATCTGTACCAGATCACGGAAGGCTTTGTTTGCCTCCATCGTTTCCTGTATGAGCTTGAAGATTTGATCCATTCTGCTATTGAGATCGTTAATGGCTTTTTCCAATACACGGAATTTACTGTTGAAAGATTGATCATCAGGAAAATCTGCCAACCTGGTTCCATCCTGCGTTAGGTTTAAGTTTCTAGGAATTTCGCCACGAGACCTAGTCACGTCAGCATAGGAGAAGCCACTTCTTAGAGCTGTATTCGACCTTTGCTGTGTTTGGATTACAAGATGCTTTTCCGGGAGTCTTGCAACTGGCTTAAGCTTTTTGGTAAGATCGAGTCTGACCGGACATTTTTTGTAACTAGCCGGGTGGTCTTCACCGCAGTTAGCACAATTAGCTTTGTCTCTTGAGGACGCATAAATGATTTAGGTGGTTGCCTGAGCATTTGCCACAAACGGCCTTTATATAACAGTTATTTTTCGTGTGGCTGAAATCTTGACATTTAAGACATTGGACATGTTCTCTATTGCGCTTCGCCTTTAGCACTGTTACTCCGTGCCTTCCAATTTGAGTAATTTTAAGAGCCTCTGCAACTTTTGGTGTCTTCTTTAAGTTGACGAAAAACATATTTTGTCTAGTTTTCGCATTAATTTTATCTTCATCATCATCTTCACTGATTTCAATGTTGCACCAATCCGGTTTTCTAGGGCAGTAGACATTCATGACTGTATGTCCCTGATCAGTAAAAGCTCTCTCGATAAGTTTTTTTGGTACGTTTGGATGAATATCCTGAATGATTAGGAGGTTTGGGCAATGTGCTTCGCCTCTGGTCATTATCAGCAAGTTCTTAACTGCCAGCTTCTACTTGCTCTAGTTGATCTTCAATATCAAGATCCATCAAAGCATTAGCTTCTTCAGATAGCTCTGCGAAACGGTTATTTCGGAGTAAAGCCGAAGAGGTGGTAGCAGTTGTGTTTCTAAGAAGTTCTTGTATATGTTGTTTTTTATAAGCATTTAAGCGAGTACCCGTTTCAAGTAGTTTTGAGGTTTTGTCACCTCTTTTTTGTTCTTTACAAGGAGGGGCTCTCGGCATCTGAAACGAGCAATAGCGGACGTTGACGATACTATGCGCAGTACGTTCAAGTGGCCCCTACGACACCAGGACAAAGCCTGTTACGCGCGAGCCCAAGCAGATAACTGCCCACCTCCCACCCGACCGACCGAGGGGTGCAGCCGTATAACGCACGGCACGAATCGCGTGGACAAATACACAATAGAATAAACATACAAACAAATAACTAAAAAAAAACTATAGCTATCTATTAACTAAATGGGTTAGGATAGAAGTTTTAATCATATTAATAGAAAGCTCTGAGCCAATTACAGGGAATAGAAGGTTGTAATCAGAGCAGAGGACCCTAAAAGGTTCATGCAGGGCATAGTTAGAAGAACAACGACTAAGGGATAAAGGTATCAAAGGATGTCTACTCCGTCTACATGGTACCGACAGATTTACCTGAGCTAATAACTCAGGCGAGTCGATATCACCAATTAGGAGCTTGTGCATAAAAATAACACCAAGCATAATTCTACGGTTAGTTAGGGAAGGAAGGTTAATCAAGAGAAGTCTACTAGAATACGAAGGCAAATTGACATTGCGATCCCAGCTTAAGCCACGAAGAGCAAATAGCAAGAACTGCTTTTGAACGGATTCAAGTCTAATCTGGTGGGACTCATATTGAGGTGACCAAATGCAAGATCCATACTCTAAAATAGGACGGACAAGCGAAGTAAAAAGAACTTTAGTTGTATAGGGGTCATCAAATTCTTTTGACCATCTTTTAATGAAACCCAGGACACTCATGGCCTTTGCGACCGTGGTGGAAATATGGGTGTTAAAATTTAACTTATGGTCCATAAGTACGCCCAAATCATTCATATTATTTAGACGTTCTAAAGGACTATTGTTTAGAAAATAAGTGACCAGTTGAGGAGAGTTACGAAAAAAAGTCATTACCTTACATTTGGTAGTGTTAAGATTTAGTAGATTAAACTGGCACCAGGATTGAAAGGTTTTAAGATCAGCTTGTAGCCGACTAAATGAATCTGTATCTTTATAAGTAAGACAAAGCTTGACATCGTCAGCATACATAAGCACATGCGAATGAACAATGACTGATGGAAGATCGTTAATGAATAGTGTAAAAAGCAGAGGGCCAAGATGACTACCTTGAGGTACACCAGAAGTCACAGGAATGGAATCGGAAAAAGAAGACTTAAAAAGTACCTTCTGTTTTCTATTTGTTAAATAATCTCGAACCCAAGAGAGGAAAAGGTGTGGAAACCCAATGTCGCTCAGCTTAGAAAGTAGTAGGGTATGATTAACGGAATCAAAGGCTTTGCTGAAGTCAGTGTATATAACATCAGTTTGTTTACTATTTTTGAACCCCTTAATAATTATTGATGTAAATTCTAAAAGGTTAGTGGTTGTAGATCTACGTTTCACAAACCCATGTTGGGATGGCGAAATAATAGAACTGCAAAAATGTTGCAATTGAGAAGTTATAATTTTCTCAAAAGCTTTCGGAATAGCGGACAATTTTGAGATACCTCTATAGTTAGAGGCTTCGGACTTTTTGCCATTTTTATGCAGAGGTATGATATACGACTCCTTCCAAATAGATGGAAAAGAGGAAGATTCGACAGACAATAGAAACAATTTTAAAATGGGTTTGCATAATGCGTTTGCACAGAACCTGAGTACACATCCAGGAAGACCATCTGGCCCCGGAGAATAAACAGGTTTAACTGATTTAAGTTCGCTAAGAATAGAACTTTCATCAAACACTGGATTGAAAATGCAATTAGCCTTTTTTAAATGATAAGGATACGGACTTGCTCGATATTCCGTTGAGGAATAAGTTGTTTTGAAAAAACTCGCAAACATATCGGCAATTGCCTGATCAGTGCTCGCTTTTTTATTTTGAAAAGACAAAAAAGATGGGTGCACGGAGGTCTTACGTTTAGAATTGACAAAATTATAAAATTGTTTAGGGTCAGAAGAAAACTGAAGCTTACACCGCTGAAGATAATTCTTATAGCATTGTGTATTAAGCATCATGAATTTTGAACGAGCGACTGTATACAGAGCATAATCTGATGAACGACGTGTTTTTTGAAACTTCTTATAATATCGTGTCTTCACATTTTTCAAATTGGATAACTCACGAGAGAACCAGGGAGGTTTGTTAAGCCGCTCCAGCCTACCAAGAGGCACACAAATATCAAAGAGTGAATTCAGAGTATCATAGAAAAAACGAACAGCTGAGTTCATATCTCTACAATTGTACAGATAAGACCAATCGGTATTAGTAATGTTTTCGTTAAGGGTGACAAAGTCAGTCTTACGAAAGCACCTAGTTAGAGGTAACTCATTTGAACCAAGTAATGGTGAAAGCAAGGGCAGATCAATTTTTAAATTTAATGTAGGATGAAATTTGTCTTCTGGAAGAACAAATGGTTCGATCCTAGAAACCTCACAATAAGAAGTATCCAATACAAAAATAAGATCTAACGATTTTCCATTAGAATTTAAGACAGGATTGACTTGGGATAAAGATAAGCCTAGAAGGCCGTCAATAAAGTCATGTGACAAAGAGGGCAGCAACATGGTAGATTCATCTGTTAGTGACCATACTAAAGCGGGTAAATTAAAATCACCTACAACTATGAGCATGTCTTGACTGGAAACTAAAGAGGAGACAAACTGAATTGCCTCTAAATGATTTAAATATACCACCATGTCTGACAATGGTGGAATATAGGAACAAGTAATAAAAGCATTAAAAGATTTAAAATTTACTTTAACACCGACAAACTCAATCTCCTGGGTACTAGAAAATTGAATCATTTCAGATGATAAAGCAGCATCAACAGCTATTAGAACGCCACCGCCTACGCGAGAAATCCGGTCACGTCTGAATATAGAAAAGTTTGTGGAAAACACCGATGCATCAGCAATATCAGGTTTTAGCCACGTCTCTGTAAAAGCTAGAATGTTATGCTCAAAAGAAAGACTATCTACATAGAGATTAGGAAGTTTGGATTTCAGTCCTCTAACGTTCTGGTAACCCAGGTTAAGGGACGAAGCTAGTTTTTTGACACACCAGCAGATGCTGATGTGGCAGGAATAGTATTAGTTGTTGTTGTTGGCAAGCGAATCGGTTGCCGATTTTTCTTTTTTACAGTATATTCCTTAACTATTATATGTTTCGGCCAAAAATCTTCTCGACATATAGTGTCGAAGATATTGGCAGAAACACTAATTTTAAAGGACGAAATGTCCCGAGAATAAGAAAATTTAAACTTCTCCACCGCAATATTCGAGACGTTAACTTTCTTCCGAATATAGGCTATTACATCATCAGATGTGACAACAGGGTCTAGCCTAGAAACAAATATATGTTTCTTTGGTGGTATGCCAACGAGAGGCCGCGGTCCCGAAGCGTCAGCCGTAGCAGTAACGTTGGACAAGTCACCCACTGCAGCAGTCAACTTGTTTACGGGGCCCTCAATTACTTTTAGAACTATCGGCAATTTCCATTGGAATGGGTAATTGCCCGGACACATCGGACACTACAATAGGCATCGTTTTTAAGAGATCATTCCCAGGTGATACCGGTAATTCCTTACTAATAGCATTCACAACCGGGCTCTTAAACGATATCAACTGCTGTACATTAGGAGTGGACGGTGCATGAGACCGGTCGGGGACGATAAGAGACGCTGGCGGATCTACAGATACTGAAACACCCCAAGGACTGGTCCTTTTACGTTTCGGAGACTCATTCATAAGCGATAAACTCCTGAACTGAGTCTCCACCGCATTAAACTCCGCTTGGAGTTTATTAAAACCTGCCCTTAAAGTGTCAAAACTATCTCTAGTCCGCCTCATGAAAGAGCGCATCTCATTCTCGACCCCACGGCAAGCATCACATCCATATTTTAAGCCACCGCCTTTAGCAATAGACTCCTTGATTCTGCCTGTGTAACCTGCACACTTAACGTGAACCGCATTGTCACACAGCCAACAAAGAATATAATCATGGGAGTCAACCGGATTAGTGGCCACTATGCAATTATTTTTTGAGCAGACAACCATTTTATCAAAATTTAATTAATTTAATTAAAAAAGGAAAATACAAAAAAATAAAAATTCTAAAGGTTAAAAATCTGTGTATAAGAATATACTGACCAGTTCTGACACAAGGGTTAATGTGCAGAGTAAGCCTTCACAACTAAAGAAAAGAAATTACAAAAATACACAAAAACAAAAACACGTATCACAGAGTCGCGGGTAGGCAAAAGACGAGAGCGCAAATCAAACAAGAATAGGAAAGAGCGGGAGAGCGCGTCAAATTGAACACATGCAATAACAATTTGTACGCAAGAGCGCGAGAGTTAGTTAAAACGGTAACGACACAAAAGCAAAAAGAGATAAACAAAACAACAACACCGCTAACGCAAGTATTGCTGTAAGTTTTGATTTTATTTAAATTTAAACAAATACACAAAAGCGACAGCAAGAATTCGCGAAATGAAAATAAAATTCGGATGCTGGAAATATTAGCCGATAATGAATTTATGTACAAGTTATAGAAAAGAAGTTAATCGCGAGAAAAAAATAAAAATAAGCAAAACAAAAACTCTTTTTTTTTTTTTAAATTAAATTTTAATTATTTATTAAAAGGGGGTTTTTTTTTTTTTTTTTTTTTTTTGTTTTATATGGGGGGGGGGTTTTTAAGAAAGGGAATTTTATTTTTTATTTTTTTTAAAAATTTTTTTTTTTTTTTTTTTTATTTTTTTTTTTTTTTTTTTAATAATTTTTTATTTTTATTTGTTTTTTTTTTTTTTAAATAAAATTTTTGGGAAAGGAAGGCCCCCACCTTTGGGGGTTTTTTTTTTTTTTTTTTCCCCTTCTCTCCCCCCCCCCCAGTTTTTTTTTTATTTGGGGGGGGTTGATTAGGTTTTTTATTAATGGTTGTTGGTTTTGTAATTTTTTTTTTTTTAATTTTTGTTTTGCCCCCCATAAAAACCGTTTTTTTCGCGAAAAAGGTTTTTTTTTTTTTTCCCCCCTTTTTGGTTTTGGGGGGGGGGGGGGGGGGGGTTTTTTCCGTTGGGAAAAAAATTTTTTTTGGTATAGTTTTGCGATTCTTTTAACAGACACCGTTAGAACAATGCCCGAAAAAGTGCAAGAAAGACCCCCAGGACAAACCTTTAAAAAATTTTTCCGCGCGATAAGTCCGTTTACTTTGAATGCACACTATGAATGATTTTTTTGATATTAAAATTTATTTCTTTTTAAAATAGTTAATAATTACCTACAAAATTGAAAATTAAAAATGCAAAAGACTTAACAGTGGGTTAACAGAGGGTTGTGGATAACTCGGCATTAACAGTGTGACTAACTTTATACTAATGTGGTCGGTGTGGACTCTGGGAATGTTAGGTGATCTAGCATTTGCTCGGGGATGCTAGGGAAAACCCAGTAAAACCTCTATCAGATCACATTAAAAAACAGAAAGAAATGCGAAAGAACGGCCCACAATTTTAACATAGGAAATATCGAAGTTTTTGATTAAAGTCTGTTTTCCACCAATCGTTCCTATGGGAGCTATATGATATAGTCACTCCATCTTTATCTAATTGGGCACAGTCGTTAATAGCTATGAATGAATTAATGAATTCACTAATATTAAATTTCACAACAATAGCTGAGAAAATAACGAAGTTATTGACAAAAGTCACTGTTTGTGTATATAGCTATATGATATAGTGGCTGAATCCGAGATATACAACCCCTGCAGTATATACAAGCCTATATGGCTACACGAACATGGCTATTTGAACTCATCTCGTCGTGCTGATCAAGAATATATACTTTATATGGTCGGAGATGCTTCCTTCTATGCGTTGCACACTTCTGACCAAAATTAATATACCCTTTTTGCAATGGTATAAAAATACGTATGTTTCAGATGTACACCAAATAGCCCCATTCGATTTTTTTCGATTTGTATTTCGAAAAAATAACTTTTAAACGGTATGTTGCAGATAGGGTGCAGCTAACTTTAGTCTTCATGAATATTTTAGACGACTGCAAAAACAACAAATAGGGGAAAAAACTGTAAAAATATTAAATAATTTGTATACATAAATTCTATTTGGAGACCTCTTAATTTTGATTGAATGTGAAAGGGGCCTAAAATACTAACTAATTGGCCAATTTTCAAAAGAAGAGCCAAGTGCTAAATGTGAGGCACTTGAAAATAGTTCAAATGCATGGGGCTAAGCCGTACTGGTCTGGTATGGTCCACACACTCTGCTCTGCTGTGCCACCATGCTGCAGACTGCTGCTAAGTTCCTTCAACACTTGGGAACTTTAAATGAGTTTAAAAGCAACTTTGGCGGTAGTGAAATGAAAACAGCATAAAAGCAATTGTGCAAGTTATACTAAAGAGCCCAGAAGCTAAGGACTCACAGGACAACAACAGGAGCCATTGCAATTGGAAGCAGACAAATACAGAACCGTACCGTACCGAACCATAAGTTGTCCCTGTCAACGGGAAGACTAAGATAACGGACGACGGGTACGCTTTAGCATTGTCCAGTCGAGTTGCTTTCGAAGCGGGTTAAAATGTCAAAGGAGAGAAACTATGTACATAGATGGGAAGTTTGAGGGTGTGGGTAAAATATCCAGTGTGGAAATAATTGTTATTATAGTAGCTATTATAAATGATTATCTAGGAAAAAGCAAGAAAATTTACACTTTGAAAAATTCAAGTTTCCCGATCCCAAAATGGCAGACAACTAATTATACAAATTAAACAATTTATTCACCCCGATGTAAAAAAAATAAATTTTTATTCAAAGATACTTTTTGTTACAGTTACAGTACGTTTCGGTTTACTGAAAGATTCTGACTTCGAAGTGTATAACTCGGAGCTGACTGATTTGCTATGATTCTATTAGGTTAGATGAAGGATTGGTACTTGTCGTCGTCGCAGGCGGCGGCGTTTGCTGAATTAATTAGTCCTCTGAGTGCGTGGTTGCAGATTTGTGTAAACAAGGAGTGTTTATTGCCATTTTTTTGTTTATTGCAAAAAGTCGTGGCATGATTCTGGGCCTGGGAAAGTGGGGTGCAGGCCTGTTGTTTATGCTAGCGATCGGACTGTTTATTTGAGATAGCTGATCATGCAACTAATACGCATGTGATGATGGAGTGGGGTTGGCCATTGGGCATTGCATCTTATGATTTAGGTGCTTAACTCCTCGCCCTTTAAGTGCGGACGTCCTCGGTCGCAACAATATATTGAACCGGCGAAATTGAGACCTTCATTGGTGGACCATTGGTGCCCGTTCCATGGCTGCAGTATTTTTTGATGATGCAATATATTAGCATTGCGGCTGCCAGAAGGGTTAGAATGAACCTCGGCTTCAAAGCGTGTCTTCACAATATACCAGGAGTCTTCTATGATGACTGTCGCGTTTTCTGCTTGAATTATGAAGGTGCCTTCCAGGGTATTGTTTTCGTCGTCGATGTTCACGTTTCCTTGAAATTGATTCAGCAGCAGGGTACCGGGCATTACTTCTGAATGAGATTTCACGTGCTGGTTATTGAATGACCTTACATTGTGGATTCCTTCTATGCAAGTAGGCTCCTATACATTTACTGTTTTATATATTAGTCAGATCTTCCAGTTTACAAATTGTCTTATCGTTATGAATTTTACATTTATTCGTACTGGTTAACCCGAAGTATTTCTTATTACATTTGATAATATTCTCATAGTCTATTTCTTCTATAAATTTTTGATATTTAATGGGTATTGCAAGTAATTTTTTTACAGGTTTCGTTAATTACTCTGGGTAAGCTAACAATATGTAGGAGTGATTTACCGTCTGAGGCTATATTAACCTCAGCAAACTCTATCAATTCTTCAATGTTTACAAATGTTAGGCTTTCTTCTTTAATTACTTCAATAAAGTCTATTTCGGCGGCGGACAATATTAGTGAGTTTACAGTATTGGCCTTAGCCCAATCTATTGCATAAATGGTGTTTGTTAATTCCTCTCTTAGGAGACTTAATTTGAATTTGGTTATTTCGACTTCTTTTAATTTATAATTGGATTCGGGTTTACCTCTAAGTAGTATAGTATTTCTTATCTTAACCAAATCATTTATTTTATCCTCTATTAAGTTATTAATTATGTTCTGTCTGTTATTGTTTTCCAATTGTTCATTGATCTTATCTACCACGATTTTATGATCGGGTGTGCCCGCTAACCATTTCCAAGCTGTGCCTAGAATATCAAGTGATCTTTTGTTTCTGAGCTTCATCGGCTGAAGCCTCTTGAGTTCACTCTCAATCCGCGTTATCTCATAGGCCAAAAAGGGCTGATACGGACTTCGATTTGTCGAATTCTTGGCGGCTTCTTTTAAAACGGATATGGCCATTTGATATTTTTCTAGGTGAAGGCATGCATGAACGATTTTGAAGGTTCCGTTTTGACGCGCGGCTAACCCGGTTTCCAACATGACCACTCTCGACTTGGTGTAGTCTAATATGGTTGTGTGACCCTAACAAAGTGGTAACATAAGCAATCTGTCGAAAGAGGACGTTGATCAATACTTCAAGTGGTTCTTATGAACTATCCTGTCTGACCTGGTTTTAACTTTGGTATTAAGATCTTCGGCTACTATTTCATTTTTTATATCTTGAAGTTAGTTTCGAAACTAATCGTTTATTAATCCTAACGTAGATGATTTCACCTGGATTATAAATTTTGATGGGTTTTTTGGTTTTATTATGGTACTCTAGATCTTTATTTTGTTTCTTTAAATTTTTTCCCGAAATCCTTTCCTATTCGAGTGCTAATTTTTCTGGCGTATGAACTAAATCCGTCGCAAAAAATGCTTCTATTGACTTTTTGTTAGTGGTACTGTGGATAGTTTTATTGTACTCATCCACGGCTTTAAATATTAAATCGTCGAATTCCATTTCGGGGTGCTCTAACTTCAAGCATCTCATAATTTCCGTATACGTGGAATGAAATCTTTCGACTTAGCCGTTGCTAGACAAAGTATATGGTGGAGTAGTGTGTACATTTATTCCTAACTGATTATTTAAGAGAAATTTAATTGTTGGGGCTTTTTCGTTATCCATGACCACAATTTTGGTCATCCCGAAAGCTATTAATAACTCTCGCAAGGGTACTTTTAAGTGTTCTGCTGCTTCTGAGTTTACTAGTTTAACTTGCGCGTACTTAGAAAACTTGTCTATTGCGGTTAAAATGCTTTGTGTGGAATATAAGTGTTTAAGAATAAACATCGTGTTTATCTGAGCTGGCTTCACCAAATCAGATGCACCAATGAAATATACAATTCGAAACAGAAACATAAAACATATATAAGTCATAAAGATTCAAATGACAATTATTGCTTAAAACCAAAGAGTTTTTAAATAAAATCAGTTCATATTTTGAATTCAACGAATGAAGACTGGGTTATTTTCTTTCTCTTCGGAAATTTCCTATTCAATAAGTCTATATGGATTATTTCACCTGGATATGTTGGAATAGGAGTTCGTTGTATTTCTTGATTCCGAGGGTATCTCTGGTATTTCGAAAGTTTGCACGTTTGGCAAAGGTTTACAATTGCTTCTACCCTTTTCTTCATACCGGGGAAGAAATACTCATTTAAAACTTGTTTTTTATTTTCAATGGAATTTCTATGTGCTCTTTAATTATGATATCTTGTTGTTGAGTCTGATCATGGACATCTATAGTTTGAATTTGTGTGAATCTTGCCTTGTAATTCCTAAAATGTTCCGGAAATATTTGTTGAATTTTCCCCATGATACTTTCGGAAGTGAAAATACCATTTACTATTCTAGGATCCTTTTTTTTGTTTAGAATGGTTACAATATCGTCTTCGGAATAGTTACTTCTTACTATTGTATGTCTGTGATATGTGGGGAACGGTATTTCGAAGGTAGTGGTTTCGTTATTACCAGTGAGGATAATCAATTGGTTTTTAAAGACATTTATGGGAACTTCCATTGCTGAAATGAGTTCATGCCCTGGGCTCTCATCACTATGGGCGGTGGCTGACGTGCTACTAGCATTTATGCTTGTAGGGTTTCTAGAAAGTGCGTCTGCTACCACATTTGAGCTACCAGGTTTATATTTTAACGTGTAGTTATATTCTTCCAGTTAATTTTTCCATTTCTTCACACACGTTGTACAAAAAGCAAAAAGATACTTAAGTAACCAACAGAACATATGAACAAACAAATTGCCAAAGCCAAGGAGAAATATATGAACAAGCAACTAAAGGCTATGGACTCCAGCGATCGTTACCGATTACAAAAACTGTGGAAGATTACAAACAAACTGAAGAGGCATCCTCCAAACTGGCCGATCAAAATCCAGGAAGGCCCGACAGGCACCATCCAGTGGACTAAGACCAACTAGACTCCTTGAGTGCTCTACCTTTCTTTTCTCGCTTCATGTCGTTTGAATTCCCAACTACTTTTAGCGTTGAAGATATGGTATGGCCATTACATTTGTGGATTCTTTAGCAAAGTCTGCTGATTATAGAACTTGGTGGTTCTTGAAATAGCTATACAGATAACCTGCTCACCTTTTGTGCTGCCTATGATTTAAAATCTTAGAAATAAATTAGTAAGATTTATTAACCTGAAGCCCAGCTAAAACCCAGTTTTGATAAACGTTTTAAATTGTTTTTTGGCTCGTCGCCATTAATGTTGTGTCCCCAGTCGAGAGATACGCGTGTTCTTGTTGAGTGCTTGTGTTAGACTGATCGCTTATTAGTTTGGAATAACAATGTTACCAGATCTAAGGAATACCAGGTTCAACAATGTTCCCAACATGGTTATTTTAGATTTTAAATGATACGTAACAGTTTGGAGCCAAATAGAAGTTATAGCCGTGAATATTGATTGAGCTGGCTGAGTATTGGTTCAATCTTGTCTCTGCTATGAAAACCATATCCGGTTGGTGCTGCTGGCTAAAGTTTTCTAGTTCGAGGATCTTATTTCTAATTCCGCAGGCATTCCAATGGGCCATCCTTAAGAGGCAATTGACAATTGAAGACATACTGGTACAATTCGGTTTGCCGTGTTAGGAATAGTGCAGGCAATGGTTGGTTGTCTAATCATGGTTAATGTTTTCAGACGTTAGCAGAGCAACTGTTTTTAGCAGGGCATCAATTATTTTTGCCACATCTGATTGGCTCGTCTGTTGCTAGTTGGTGTGTTGGTTTTTTCAGTAGAATCATGTTGTAATTGGCGAGGTGTGGCCGTTTGCGGGTTCCTTACAGCAGTGCGTGATTGCTTGTACATTTTGTGTTGTGCGTTTTTTGTTAATGAGTCCTTTTTTAGACGTTTTGCTGCTAAGCGATCTAGGATGACGTTTGGATCTTCTTTAACAACTTGGCTGTACGTGCAGGTGAGTATTTTGGAGACTGCTGCATATATTTATAAATTGATTGTTGCCAAGGTTTGCAGGATGACTTCAGGTCGGAGCAAGAGCTGTGTGCCTATTTCGTGCCTGGATTGAGGGACGATTTTTTCGATAGAGCTCGATTTCCTTTATGAAAATTGGTCAACCTCTAAAACTGGCTATGTGTGCACCGTGGCAATATGCGCATTTAGGTTCTGGGTACCTACCATGCTCGCATTTGTCCGTAGGATGCTTAGTTCGTAGGACTGCAGTAATTTTTAGTATTACTGAAGCCCTGGCACCTGTGGCATTGAGCTGGGTATTGTCTACGGTTGGCCTTTTCTATATAGATTTGTTGTGGGCTTAGAAAAAAAGAAAAAAAAAAAAGGTTTATATATCGAGTTTTGTACCCTTTTTCTAACAGGAGTTCTTTAAAGGGGGGTTTCTACCTTGTGTTATTGAAAAAATTTTTTTTTTTCGCTGTTTCGTATAGAAATATGTTTCAAGAATACTGTGTAAAAATTTTAAGTTGAAATCTGCAAAATTACAAAAGTAATCGGTCGTTAAGTGGAGCGATATGAAGCGCGCTGGGCCGCAACGCGTTTATCTCAAAACGTCGTTTTTGGAGCTCATAGAAGTCCTACAGGGCGCAAAAATTAATCAATCGCTACGAAATTTTACACATGTTCTTTAGAATATTGTTCATCGCTGGTAGTAGAATTGGCGAAAAATATTAAAAATTGTTAATTTAAAAAAAATTAATTAGTAACGAAAGAGTCAAAAAATAAATTATTTTCTAAAAAAGCTATTTTCTAGATAGATGCTCAACACAATGTCGAATATATTGGTATGTGGAAAACGTCTGCCGAGTTGTTCTGACGTGTACTCTTTCGAGTACGTAACTTCGAGTTGCTCTTATAATATTTGTAGCGGGATTCTGAGGAATTCACGCCAAAAACACATTATGAAAGGAATGACACTTCTTTTATTTGCCTGTTGCCAACATTGGAAATAATGGATACAAAGACATATATAGCGACAAAACAGACAATATTTTTATACCCTTGCAAAAGGGTATATTAATTTTGGTCGCTCAGTATGCAACGCATAGAAGCAAGCATATCCGTCCAAATAAAGTATATATATTCTTAATCAGCAGGATGAGAGTTCAAAAAGCCATGTCCGACCGCCCGTCCGTCTGGATCAACGCAAACTTCTCCTACACCGTTAGAGCTACAGGGTTGAAATTTTGCATGTAGCATTGTATATACCGCTCAGTATATCTCGGATTCAGCCGTATCGGACTAATTTATCATATAGGTCCCATACATTCATTGATTTCTCTGCTATTGTAGTGAAATTTATTATTGGTCAGTGTACTACACCCATAAACTTGTCAAATTTGATCAAGTTTTGGTGACTGTATCATTTAGCTTCCATAGGAACAATTGAATGCAAACAGTGACTTTTGTCAATAAAAAAATTTAAATTTCTCAGTTAAGCGTAGCTATTATTGACTGCTAGTTTGTTCAAGTTCGGGCGACTATATCGCTCCCATAGGACCAATTGGTGGCAAACAGTGACTTTGATCAACAACTTCGTTATTAGCTATGCTAAGACTGTAGGCCGTTCTTTTGCAAGCATTAGACTCATTAGTTAAGACGTTATTATACCCTTTCAGAGGGTATTATAAAATTAGTCAGATGTTTGTAACGGACAGAAGGAGACGTTTCCGACCCCATAAAGTATAAATATTCTTGATCGGTCATTGGAAGCTGAGTCGATATAGCCTTTTCAGTCGGTGCGTATGCGTTTTACTCAGCCATCTTAAAAGCTATCGGGCTGAAACTTTTTTTCTGTGCTATTTATTACCTGGGGCAGATCAAGTATGATAATTTTTAGGATCGAACTACCATATCATAAAATTGTATACCAAAAGTAGGTGAAGCAGTTGGAGTATCGCTAGTAAATTTACCCATGTGAATGTATTGGATATAAAACATAAGAATCTGATCGTATAAATAGATCACAAGTTACAGTCTGTAAACACCTATTTATTGAGTTAAAATGATAAGGATTAGTTTAGAGTCTTCAGATTTAATTTCTAAGTTTTCGGCAGTTTTCGGCAGTTGGTGCGTCTAGCTCGTTCAAGCGTCACCGGAAGAAGAGAGAGAAAACTTTCAGTGCGGCACCAGGCCGATACCGATATTTTCCATAGGCGACTTAATACTAACAACCGATACTTATTACTAACAATCGATACTTATTACTAACAATCGATATTACAATACCGGTTTCGATATATGCGCGAGTATTTAAAAGACTTGTAAATAATTGGGATCTTACAACTCGGCCGTCCTGACGAAGGATCGACCTCGATCCCAGTGGCCAACCAGGGGGTAAACATCAACTGGCCAGGTTAAATTTCACCTCATCAGCAGCGGCAGTTGCAGCAACTCATGCTGTCCTCGGTCGGCGTCGTCAGTTGCTCGTCCGGACTGGAGGAGGCAGAAGCAGCAGGCGTGATGACTGTAGCGGAAGACGGCACGGAGGGCACTACGGCAGGCATGTCTTCCCCTTGGTCAGCGGCCAAGGGAACGTCAGAGTCAGTAGGATGCGGCCAACAGTATGCATGGTGGCATGCAAGGCATCGAGCAGGGCAGCAAACGTCATCGTCAGATGAAGAGCAGGAGTAATAACGGAGGTACCAGTGGCTCGAATCGCCACTGGCTGTACAGCGAGCCGGGCAGCGGTAGGCTCGGAAGCGTCAGCCGAGACAGCAGCGGGAACCGCAGGGGCCGGCATGGAAGCAGGTACAGCAGCAGCTGGTCTTGCAGCGGCAAGCCTGGAAGCGGTGAATATGTAAGCTGCGGGTACTGCAGCGGCAGGTCTGGAAGTGGCGGCTACAGCAGTAGCGGGTATGGCAACGGCGGACGCGGCAACAGCGGGTACTGCAGCGGCAGGCATGGAGGCAGTGGGTACTGTAACGACAGCACAGCACAGCAGCGGCGGGTGCGGCAGCGGCGGGCACAGCGACAACCGGTACTGCAGCAGCAGGCACGGCAGTGGGTACGATAGCAGCGGGTACAGCAGTGGATACGGCGGCGGCAGTCACAGCAGTGGGCACGTGAGCAGCGGGTACAGCAGCGGCGGGCACAATGGCAACCGGTACTGCATCGGCAGGCACATCAGTGGGCACATGAGCAGCGGGTACAGCAGCAGCGGGTACGGCAGCAGCGGGCACGGCAGGGGCGAGTATGGCAGCAGTTGGCCCAGCAGGGGCAAGTATAACAGCGGTTGGCCCAGCAGGGGCAAGTATAACAGCGGTTGGCCCAGTAGGGGCGGATGCGGCAGTGGTTGGCCCAGCAGGGGCGGATGTGTCAGCAGTGGGCCCGGCAGGGGCGGATGTGTCAGCAGCGGGCCCGGCAGGGGCAAGTATGTCAGCGGTTGGCCCAGCAGGGGCGCAGTATATCGGCAGTTGGTCCGGCAGGGGCTAGTATATCGGCAGTTGGCCCGGCAGGGACTAGTATATCGGCAGTTGGCCCGGCAGGGGCTAGTATATCGGCAATTGGCCCGGCAGGGGCTAGTATATCGGCAGTTGGCCCAGCAGCGGCGGATGTGTCAGCAGTTGGCCCGGCAGGGGCTAGTATATCGGCAGTTGGCCCGGCAGGGGCTAGTATATCGGCAGTTGGCCCAGCAGGGGCTAGTGTGGCAGCAGTTGACCCAGCAGGGGCCAGTATATCAGCAGTTGGCCCAGCAGGGACGGATGTGTCAGCAGTAGGCCCGGCAGGGGCGAGTATATCAGCAGTTGGCCCAGCCGTGGCGAGTATAACCGCGGCGGGCCCGGCAGGGGCGGTCGGATGTGGCCGCAGTCGGCACAGCAGCTCTCGGTACTGCAGCAGCGGCGGCTCCAGTGGCAGCCGGTACCGCAGCGGCAGTCACAGCAGTGGGTGCACCAGCAGCGGTGGGCGTGGAGGCGGCCATCTTAGTCGCAGAACGTGTGGCCTGCGTCGGAGCCGATGAAGTTCCATCAGGTTTGGCGGCAAGCGACGACAGCGCCGATTCTTCACTGTCTCGTGTGGCGGTGCCCAGTCGGCGAGTTTGCCCGACTGTGAATGACGGCGGTACCTCGACTCCGCTTGCGCGCAGAGCTCTCGTCATCTCTTCCTTAGTAACTCCCATCGTGGAGTAGGTCAGGACAATTTTCCTTAACTAAGCATAACTTATCAAAATTGGTGGCGTGCACAGAAATATATCTATTTCCGTCTAGTGATCCCACTTCTGAGTTGTAAACACCTATTTATTGAGTTAAAATGATAAGGATTAGTTTAGAGTCTTCAGATTTAATTTCTAAGTTTTCGGCAGTTTTCGGCAGTTTTCGGCAGTTGGTGCGTCTAGCTCGTTCAAGCGTCACCGGAAGAAGAGAGAGAAAACTTTCAGTGCGGCACCAGGCCGATACCGATATTTTCCATAGGCGACTTAATACTAACAACCGATACTTATTACTAACAATCGATACTTATTACTAACAATCGATATTACAATACCGGTTTCGATATATGCGCGAGTATTTAAAAGACTTGTAAATAATTGGGATCTTACAACTCGGCCGTCCTGACGAAGGATCGACCTCGATCCCAGTGGCCAACCAGGGGGTAAACAAAACATCAACTGGCCAGGTTAAATTTCACCTCATCAGCAGCGGCAGTTGCAGCAACTCATGCTGTCCTCGGTCGGCGTCGTCAGTTGCTCGTCCGGACTGGAGGAGGCAGAAGCAGCAGGCGTGATGACTGTAGCGGAAGACGGCACGGAGGGCACTACGGCAGGCATGTCTTCCCCTTGGTCAGCGGCCAAGGGAACGTCAGAGTCAGTAGGATGCGGCCAACAGTATGCATGGTGGCATGCAAGGCATCGAGCAGGGCAGCAAACGTCATCGTCAGATGAAGAGCAGGAGTAATAACGGAGGTACCAGTGGCTCGAATCGCCACTGGCTGTACAGCGAGCCGGGCAGCGGTAGGCTCGGAAGCGTCAGCCGAGACAGCAGCGGGAACCGCAGGGGCCGGCATGGAAGCAGGTACAGCAGCAGCTGGTCTTGCAGCGGCAAGCCTGGAAGCGGTGAATATGTAAGCTGCGGGTACTGCAGCGGCAGGTCTGGAAGTGGCGGCTACAGCAGTAGCGGGTATGGCAACGGCGGACGCGGCAACAGCGGGTACTGCAGCGGCAGGCATGGAGGCAGTGGGTACTGTAACGACAGCACAGCACAGCAGCGGCGGGTGCGGCAGCGGCGGGCACAGCGACAACCGGTACTGCAGCAGCAGGCACGGCAGTGGGTACGATAGCAGCGGGTACAGCAGTGGATACGGCGGCGGCAGTCACAGCAGTGGGCACGTGAGCAGCGGGTACAGCAGCGGCGGGCACAATGGCAACCGGTACTGCATCGGCAGGCACATCAGTGGGCACATGAGCAGCGGGTACAGCAGCAGCGGGTACGGCAGCAGCGGGCACGGCAGGGGCGAGTATGGCAGCAGTTGGCCCAGCAGGGGGCAAGTATAACAGCGGTTGGCCCAGCAGGGCGCAAGTATAACAGCGGTTGGCCCAGTAGGGGCGGATGCGGCAGTGGTTGGCCCAGCAGGGGCGGATGTGTCAGCAGTGGGCCCGGCAGGGGCGGATGTGTCAGCAGCGGCCCGGCAGGGGGCAAAGTATGTCAGCGGTTGGCCCAGCAGGGGCTAGTATATCGGCAGTTGGTCCGGCAGGGGCTAGTATATCGGCAGTTGGCCCGGCAGGGACTAGTATATCGGCAGTTGGCCCGGCAGGGGCTGGTATATCGGCAATTGGCCCGGCAGGGCTAGTATATCGGCAGTTGGCCCAGCAGCGGCGGATGTGTCAGCAGTTGGCCCGGCAGGGGCTAGTATATCGGCAGTTGGCCCGGCAGGGGCCTGGTATATCGGCAGTTGGCCCAGCAGGGGCTAGTGTGGCAGCAGTTGACCCAGCAGGGGCCAGTATATCAGCAGTTGGCCCAGCAGGGACGGATGTGTCAGCAGTTGGCCCGGCAGGGGCGAGTATATCAGCAGTTGGCCCAGCCGTGGCGAGTATAACCGCGGCGGGCCCGGCAGGGGCGGATGTGGCCGCAGTCGGCACAGCAGCTCTCGGTACTGCAGCAGCGGCGGCTCCAGTGGCAGCCGGTACCGCAGCGGCAGTCACAGCAGTGGGTGCACCAGCAGCGGTGGGCGTGGAGGCGGCCATCTTAGTCGCAGAACGTGTGGCCTGCGTCGGAGCCGATGAAGTTCCATCAGGTTTGGCGGCAAGCGACGACAGCGCCGATTCTTCACTGTCTCGTGTGGCGGTGCCCAGTCGGCGAGTTTGCCCGACTGTGAATGACGGCGGTACCTCGACTCCGCTTGCGCGCAGAGCTCTCGTCATCTCTTCCTTAGTAACTCCCATCGTGGAGTAGGTCAGGACAATTTTCCTTAACTAAGCATAACTTATCAAAATTGGTGGCGTGCACAGAAATATATCTATTTCCGTCTAGTGATCCCACTTCTGAGTTGTAAACACCTATTTATTGAGTTAAAAAGATAAGGATTAGTTTAGAGTCTTCAGATTTAATTTCTAAGTTTTCGGCAGTTTTCGGCAGTTTTCGGCAGTTGGTGCGTCTAGCTCGTTCAAGCGTCACCGGAAGAAGAGAGAGAAAACTTTCAGTGCGGCACCAGGCCGATACCGATATTTTCCATAGGCGACTTAATACTAACAACCGATACTTATTACTAACAATCGATACTTATTACTAACAATCGATATTACAATACCGGTTTCGATATATGCGCGAGTATTTAAAAGACTTGTAAATAATTGGGATCTTACAAGTCAATATAAATCGGCTCTGCCAGCAGCGCAGCCTGCTACCTACTACATCGCCACGTTGATCGAAATGAGCAGCAGACCACACACACAGACGCGACGCTACATAAACTTTATGTGTACGCAGGGCAGAAGAACAAATTGTAGTCAAAAGAGTACAATTTGGAATGTTTTGTCTGTGTATTAATGAATTGAGTTGCAGTAAAAGAATTTTGACATGTAAAAATATTATTGCCAAGGACTGCAAGGGTATACAAACTTCGGCATAGCCGAAGTTAGCTTTTTTGATATTTTATTTACATTTAGTTTTATCTCTACTGAATTTTATTATTTCTTGTATTTTATAAAAATGAAAATTAGCAGCGTCAATTAAAAATTAATGAAAATGCATCAAGGCACGACCCTTGAACTGAATCCATTTTGTGTTTTATCCACATTTTAGTTTCATCTTTTCCGAATTTGATTGATTCTTGTATTTTATGAAAATTTTATTAGCATTGATTCATTGCAGTGTCCATTAAAAATTAATGACAATGCATCAAGGCACGAATCTTGAACTGAATCCATTTTGTGTTTTATCCAATACTGTGTCCGCCGCTATCATATCATTGAAATTACATTTTCTCATTCGTAGAAAGATCTGATTGGTCAGTAGATCTCTTCTATGATTGCTTGCGGTCGAAGAGTGATGATCGAAACTCATTTTGGTCAGCGGCGCCAGTGCGCAAAGAAGCGGAGAGGCTGCTCGTAATTGAGCTCGCATAACACGCTGTACACATACATATGTATGTATGAGCAGTTTGAGAGAGCGAATTGACGGAATGAAGCCACACCGAGACTTCTTGATGCGATGTTCGGATAAACGTAGACCATTTGAATTTTGCTGTCAAGCAGAGCAGATTGCAGTACTTCTTAACTCGAAAAGTGAATTGATTATGAAGTTGTTTTATTGTTGCTGTGATTTATTTATCCATATATTGTTACTTAGAAAATAGGAAACAGCGAAGTATAGGAAAAATTACAAAAAAGAAAATATTTAAAAATTAATATTAAAAATTTACGATTAAGATTTCAACCTCTGCCGTGTGCACGCGTGTTTTTTAATGCACTCCGCAAAATTTAGTGTAAAAATAAATAAGACCGCGTTTGCAAAAATTGTGTAGGGCTCTTAGTCGCCTCAGAGACGCCTATTTACAATCATATTGCTATTAGGTTGTTTAGAACAAGCAATAAATACTAAGTTGCAACAACAAAGTGAGCACTTTTTTGGAAAAGCCATGTCCACCATTTCGGGCCCAAGCTCTCTCGATCCCCACCAGCAACAGCTACAAGAACTACTTGTAAAACAACAACGTGAAAGTCGACTCTCGGTCCAACGCAACAACGCGTACTTTTCGGTGGTGTCGCCGACCCCACTGAATGCTACCGTAAGCAATAACACCGAAAGTGCAAGCCACTAATGTAGTGTATGCACATACGAGTTCTGATTACTCAACATGAATATTGAACGGCAACACTTTGTTAGCCGAATATGCATGGGCATTGCCTTTGTCACTCAGCGACAGCGTGTCAAGTGCCCGCACAAATCAAGTGCAAACGTCATATGATATGCACTCATTGCATTCAACGGTTAAAGCCGAGTCAGCATGTTTCCCATACTGACCGCTAATATACATATGTGCATGCAAAACTCACACTCTCTGCCCGTCTTACATTTTGTAACTTTACTTATATATAAGATATATAAAACGGCTGCTCTGCCGCTGCGCCGACAGCTAGCAAGCCCTCAGCTAAAAGAACCAAATTCATTCAATAAAAGACATTCGTCAAGAACACATACTTATTTTATGACTGGTGAATAATAATGGAACATCATACAACATTATCATATAACAATGACTGGAGTCACAAAGAGCAGCGTATCGGGAAGATTGTGGCAACTTTACAAGGAGAATATACAAAAAAAAAAAGTCTGAGTGAGTAGAGTGTGCGTGATGGTACGTGGAGGTCAGAAAAATAGAATTAACAAAAGAATAGCACACATAATGTTTAAGAATAAACATAGTGTTCATCTGAGCTGGCTTCACCAAATCAGATGCACTAAAGAAAACACAATACAACTGTACCTTTGTACCAAAACAACTAATCTAGCATATGACTAGAATTACAATCAGCCACACACGATGTGGGAAAAAACACTTGTAATTCTAAACTAACCCAAAAGATCACAACGGCAGGATGTCAAGTGGTCGACGCCGTGTCCAAAATAATAATAAATTTTCAACCCCCAAATACGTGGGTGTGAGTCTAGAATAAGATCATCTAAGAACAATTGTTACCTCCTAGAGCCTAAGAGAAAAATCAGTTCATATTTTGAATTCAACGAATGAAGATTGGGTTATTTTCCTTCTCTCCAGGAATCCCTATTCATTTTGGTCCTTCGAAAAAAGGAACTCTGCGGTTTTCCCCCACCAGTGGTAAGAGACTCAGAGTGTGAATCAGCTCCTTAAAGTCTGAATTCTTATGCAAGTGTGATTGCTAAGATCAGCTGAAGGTAGCAAAAATAAATTAACTCTTGTTTTACCCCACTAGTGGTAAGAGACAGAGTATAATATAAAAAAGCAAAATATTGCCTAATAAATAAAAAGTGCGTGCGACCGAGTTATATAAAGGCAGTTTGGTTAGTCGAGCAACTGCAATAATTTCGGCGGCGTTAAAAAAACAAATAAAATTTCAGAATCTGTGTGTGGCGTATTCGAAGCCCTAATATCGAAAGTAAAAAAAAGATTTAAGTAGTGTATACATACGCTATACATAGTTGCAAGTCGCAACTAGAAACAACAGCAGAGCAACAAGATAGTTGCAAAGGAGAGGCAACTGGAGGCGAGGCGAATGTAAAGAAACGGCGAACCACCAGCAAACTATCGGCAACCCCTAGCCATTGGCAGACCTTCGGATAAACCTACTTGGCAAACTCTACTTGCCGGACAACAGTGGCGAACGGTGTCAACAACAGGATCATCAGATAAGATATAAATTAAGATAGTTATAAGTACATATATCTATTATTATTATTATATACTTATATCGATATCCTAATATACGCATAAAACAAAAATGTTCCCTTCCAAAATTGAAAAATTGTTAGGGATGCTAGTAAGTTAACTAGCAAGATTCTTAATGAAGTAACTGTTTCAGATTCAGAAACAATGGATTAGTTACCTTAGCCAAATGATACAGAGTGGTGTAACCGAACACTACTCTTTTACAGATGGAAAGTATGAGGAGGGTTTAGAGATGGCAGTCAGATTAATAGCCAAAGGAGAGTCAAGTAGGCAGGGGACTGTTGAGTCGGAGAGCAGTGAAGCAGATGCAACGATGTCAGAAAATATTGAGGTCAGCATCGGAGAGTCGCGGGGAAACGCGACCTCTAGTAATGAGAACGCTAATGTTAGCCAGGAAAAATTTCAAGAAAAAGTCCGTCAGCTCCAGATATATTTGGACATGGTGAGCAAAGATTTACGTACGATAGACAATAGAACATGCGAAATGTATATTAAAAAAAAAAAAACATTTTTGTTCAAGAAGGTACAGATGTGCAAAGCTTATACAGGTGAACTTACACACAATGAAACGATTAAAGTCATAGAAGAATTAGGAATTCGATCTTCAGAATACCTTGGTAGCATAAGAAGAGAAAATAAATGATCAGAAAAATTTGAAAGTTGAGAATGTTACCGTGAGAGGCAAACTACCGGTGTTGCCAAAAATACAAGTACCCACATTTTCTGGAGAACCAAGAGAATGGGACTTGTTTGTAGAATTATTCACGAAACTGATTGAAAAAGAGGGGATCTAAGTCTTACGCTTAAATTCAACTATTTTAAGTCCGCGTTAAAGGGCGAAGCCAGGAGCATGGTAGCCCATCAATTGTCAGGTTCAGCTGACAATTATAGTGCCGCTTGGGAATTGTTAACCAAGCGATATGAAAATAATCGAAGGATACTCTCCGAACAATTAAGTCGGATTGTTGATTTACCGATGATCAACAATGAATCCGCAAAAAGTATTAAAGGAGTGATTGACATAGTTAATGAGTCACTCTACTTAATTAAAATAAAAGCAAACTTGTCCGATCAAGTTGACATCATATTCGCACAACTCCTACTAAGGAAATTTGACAGAAAAACAAGGCAAATTCAAATGCTATCTGATGTCATGGAATACTTGGAGCAAAGATATTGCTCGCTAAGTGCCATGAGAAAAGAAGAGAAAAAAACCGCTCAAAACTGTTTTTAATTGTGCGGAAGTCGAAGATAAATGTCCGATTTGCAAAATTGCCGGACACAAAGCGTATAAGTGCTATAAGTTTAAAGGTTTGACACCTACTGAAAGGTATGAAACAGCCAAAAAGTGCAGCTCTGCATAAGATGCTTGAACCATTCAAGCAATAAGGTGTGCACTAATGGAATGGTCTGTTCATTGTGCAGTAAGGGACACCATACCTTACTCCATTTTAAAGAAACACAGGAGAGAGTTAATACTTGTGTAACCGCACAACCAACACTGTGGGCCACGGCTGTAATACAAGTAAAACATGTAAATTGAGGATATAAGACTCTAAGAGCCCTTATTGATTGTGGTTCACAGAGCACCATTTTGTCCGAAAAGGCTGCTCAAATATTAAAATTACCAAAAAATTAAACAATATACAGAAATAAGTGGCGTGTCCTCAATAAAATCCAAAAAATCAAAATCTAAGGTAAAGATAAATGTAAAGACGCGAAATCCCTGGAAACGACATCTAAAGGTTAAGGCAATTGTGTTGCCAAAGTTAATGAAAGCTCTTCCATTAAAAATAGGAAACGTGGATATGTCAAAATGGCAAACTTACGTTCTAGCTGATCCTACCTTTAATAAACCTGGTAGGACTGATAAAATAATGGGAGTAAACGTATATACCCAAATCTTAAAAAGGGGATTTAGAAAGATTGATGGCCTGCTAGGCCAAAATACTCAATTTGGTTGGATCGTCTCGGGATGCACCAAATCAAATCGGAATAAATCTGTAGTGGCAAAAACAATAGATGTCACACGGTTTGAACAATGTTGGGAGAAAAAGAAAGGTAAAATTCAAAATAAAAATAATACAATTCCAAAGAAGTACAAGAACAAAACTCAAGAAAAAAATTTATGGCCCCCGGCAGGACTTCACATTGGAGGTAAATTGAAAACTATTGAAGAAAAAGTATATATCCCAGAGCCAGTAAAAAATGAAAATATTCAGAAGGCAATGGTTCTATTAGATAATGATTATCTAAAACATAATATTAAAATAGATTCCGGTAGTAAATTGTCCGAAACTGTACTACCAAAAAAGCAGATATGGCAAAATATTTATAAACGGACAACATTTAACCAGAATAACCAATCAAAGTTTAGCAATCAGCGATATTTTAAAATAGTTGAGCGATCACATTGGAACAAGTCAAAAAGTAAAGGTTATTTTTAAAAAAAAGTTAAAGTTATTTTAAAAGTTATTTTTTAAATTCTCCACCTTATAAAAAGGCTAGAAGTCAGCACAGTAATGCACATGAGGAGTGGGTAGACATCCCCAAACAGAAATCGTTAGGTAATATGACAAATATTATAAAAACCAGTAGAAGCCAACTCAGTAATACATACGGCAGAATTGGTAAGAATAGGAAGTCAGTTACAATCGTAAAGGAACATTAGATTGACTAGGTTGAACAACAATAGTTATCTTACTAATGATAATATTAATAATAATTTGTATAAGACAACTAACTATAAAAATAAAGTCCAAAACGCCGCATTTGGTGGCCCTTTGCAGAATGTTTAAGAATAAACATAGTGTTCATCTGAGCTGGCTTCACCAAATCAGATGCACTAAAGAAATCACAATACAACTGTACCTTTGTACCAAACAACTAATCTAGCATATGACTAGAATTACAATCAGCCACACACGATGTGGGAAAAAACACTTGTAATTCTAAACTAACCCAAAAGATCACAACGGCAGGATGTCAAGTGGTCGACGCCGTGTCCAAAATAATAATAAATTTTCAACCCCCAAATACGTGGGTGTGAGTCTAGAATAAGATCTTCTAAGAAAAATTTTTACCTCCTAGAGCCTAAGATAATCCTATATAAACTCCGTACTTTTGTAAATAAAATCAGTTCATATTTTGAATTCAACGAATGAAGATTGGGTTATTTTCCTTCTCTCCGGGAATCCCTATTCACATAAAGTGGCTGCTATTTGCTCAATCAACACCGCCCGCATGGACGATGAGCTTGAATTTTTAAAAGGGACCCTCCAAAATAGAGTACCACAAGTCACAACTCACTCAGCACATCAGATAAAAGTTATAAATCAAAAAAATCTTAACAAAACCGAATATTCCCAAGCCACTGCCGAAACGATCAGAAGTCTGCGCGACCGACTGCCCCGGACCTCTCAACTCTGCAGCAAGCAATTCCGCATTTATGAAGCCGAAGACCTGTGCGAAGACCGGCACCGGCCCCGCCCGAGCTCATAGGCCCAGGACAACAGCAGCAGATCAACAGCGAGAGGAGCGAACCGCCATTTTCGCCTGCGAAGGAGCGTCAGTGCAGCCAACCGGCGACGACCGGCTGACGCAGAGGATGCGGATAACCAATACACATTTTAATTAAATATAAAACAAAAATTTTGTAAAAGCCTGCGGAACCTTTTCCGCTCGATTAGAAGTGTAGCCCGTAAAGCTAGCTATACGAAACTATAGGTAGGACATATGTAAAAAAAAAAAAATAGATGAGAAGTAATTCGATAAGTAAATTCAGTGACGAAATAGATAATTATAATTATAATTTTAACAAAACCATAATGGGTCTAGTAGACGTTAAATCAGTGGATTCCACTGCTAAGGTGATAAATAAAGTTGAACCAAATAACATTGAATTGGAATCTGTTAACATAATGCTTCTAATAATTGTTATTATTATGTGTGCTAATTGCTTTTATAAACTGTACAAACTGCATAATAAATGTTTGAGAAAAAAAATATATGAGCCGAGCAAACGACTTGGACAAGTTTTAAAAAAAAGCCCATAAACAATGTAAGATCCCAATTATTTGCAAGTCTTTTTAAATACTCACGCATATGTCGAAACCAGTATTGTAATATCGATTGTTAGTTATAAGTATCGATTGTTAGTAATAAGTATCGATTGTTAGTAATAAGTATCGATGGTTAGCGATAAGTCATCGATAGGCGACGAGACAGCGGCTCTCTTCTCTTCCGGCAATGCAACAAACCAGTCGCACTCGCGGAGAACTAAAAATAGAATCTGAAGACTCTAAACTAATCCTTATCTTTTTAACTCAATAAATAGGTGTTTACAACTCAGAAGTGGGATGACCACCCGAAAGCCTACATATTTCGGGACACGGCAGGCCACACGTTCCACATCTAGGACGGACGCCTCCACGCCCACCGCTGCTGGTATACCCACTGCTGTGACTGCCGCTGCGGTACCGGCTGCCACTGGAGCCGCCGCTGCTGCAGTACCGAAAGCTGCTGTGCCGACTGCGGCCACATCCGCCCCAGCTGGGCCAACTGCTGCTATACTAGCCCCTGCTGTGCCAACTGCTGCCACACTCGCCCCTGCTGGGCCAACCGCTGATATACTCGCCCCTGCCGGGCCAACTGCTGACACATCCGCCCCTGCCGGGCCAACTGCTGACACATCCGCCTCTACTGGGCCAACTGCTGCTATACTAGCCCCTGCTGGGCCAACCGCTGACACATCCGCCCCTGCTGGACCAACCGCTGACACATTCGCCCCTGCTGGGCCAACTGCTGCCACATCCGCCCCTGCCGGGCCCACTGCTGACACATCCGCCCCTGCTGGGCCAACCGCTGCCGCAGCCGCCCCTGCTGGGCCAACTGCTGCTATACTCGCCCCTGCTGGGCCCGCCGCTGCTGACATATCTGCCCCTGCTGGGCCAACTGCTGACACATTCGCCCCTGCTGGGACACTTCTGACATACTCGCCCCTGCTGTGCCAACTGTCGCCATACTCGCCCCTGCCGGCCCCGCTGCGGCTATATTCGCCCCTGCTGTAACCGCTGCCGCCGCACCGCTGCGGTGTCCGCCGCTTACAGGCCACCTCTGCAGACTGCCGCCGCTGCACCCGCTGCCGCCTCTGCACCCACCACCGCTGCCGCCTTTGCACCCGCTGCCACTGCTGTACCTGCCGCCGCTGCCACATCCGCTGTACCTGCGGATGCTGGTCCTACCGCCTATATGTCTGCCATGCGGGCTGCGGCCTCGCTCGCCGCCCCCGTCACTGGTCCCAACGCGGACCCATGGGAAGAGATGCCCGCTTTAGTGCCCTCCGTATCGACTGACGCGGCCGCCATCACTCCGGCCACTTCTGCCTCCCCCAGCCTGGATGAGCAACTGGTGACGCTGCGGAAACAACATGAGTTGCTACAGCTACAACATCAAATCCTCAAACTGCAGCAGGGGACAGACGAATCCCAAGCACCGAGGCAGCAAGTCAGTGACGTGAGTGTCATTGAGAGCATGGTGGCTCGATTTTCAGCGGATAACGCATACGATGTGAAGAAATGGCTGAACGATCTGGAAGACGCATTTGAAATTCTGCAGTTGAACGACCGCCTACGTTTGGTCGCATGCCGTCGTATGCTGGAAGGTACGGCGGCGGTGCTGCTGCGCACGGTATCGGTGCACAGCTACGAAGAATTGAAGGCAATCCTCTTGCGAGAATTTGGACGCTCGTGTAGCATCGAGGAAGTGCACCACGCTCTGCGGGGCCGGTGCATCAAGGCAGGCGAGGGATGTTTAAGATTCGCAATCGAGATGCAGGAGATTGCTCCGGTTCCGGAGAACGAGCTGGTCGACCTGATCATTGATGGATTGCGGGACAACTCTACTCGAGTCGGCATGCTTTACTCAACTGAACTGCCGGGCGCCTGGAAACAAATCGTCAGGCACCGTCACGAGTGAGACCAGATGCTTCAACTGCTCAGGATGGGGGGCATTACAGGAGTCAATGCCCGAAACCAATGAGACCTCCGAATTCATGTTTCAAGTGTGGCATAGTGGGCCACATCTACAAAAACTGCCCGTCTCGAATTGGAAATGCCACCAATATCACTGCTGCCGCCGCAGCTGATGAAGCAGGAGATCGACTAGACCATTTACAACTGGTGAGTGTTGCTTTTGTTTGTGATGAAGTGCAAGATAGGAAATTTATAGATATGTTTTCTCTCCTTGATTCGGGCAGTCCAAAGAGTTTTATCCGTCAATCTGAAGTCCCCTCCAACTGCCGTCTTATCCCCCGTACATTGAACTGCCGTGGTTTAGGAAATAGCCAACTTCGGTCCTTAGGCCAAGTCCAGTGTAGCGTTCGCCTCTGCAACACACAGACAATACATACGTTTGAAGTCCTGACGAACCAAGCAACCGAACTGCCGATGATTATAGGTAGAGATCTTCTGTATAAAATTAATATTAGACTATGTAAACTGAAAGAACTGAAATATGAAAAAGAATCGTTGATACTCATGAATAAACCGACTGAATGTATAAATCCAAAGCTTACTGCTGTTCTGAAGTCTTTTAATATATTGAGGAAAGATCTAGCGGTACTACCGCACGACAGGAATGAGATTGTATCTGCCGAATTGTTGTCTGATTCTCCCCTTCTAGAAACTTCTGCTGTACCTTCGGAAACACTGAATGATGCACTTATGGCGATAAATGCCATTGAGCTCCCTGCTGTCAGTGAGTTAGATTTTGATATAGAGCCCACGTTACGGGAAGAGCAAACCGCAGCCCTTAAGTCGATGTACAAGTTGATCCAGATTTAATCAAGCCCATGAACTATGAGATGAAAATAGAATTGACTAGCCAAACTCCGATTTTCTGCCGCCCCCGCCGTCTGTCGCACCACGAACGCACCGAGGTGCGTGAGATTTGCGACGATCTCTTGAAAGCTGGTATTATTCGCCACAGTAGTTCTCCTTACGCTGCCGCTATTGTCCCTGTCCGGAAAAAGGACAACACAATGAGGAAATGTGTAGATTACCGGCCGTTAAACAAAATTACAGTTCGAGATCATTTTCCGATTCCTCTGTTAGATGATTGCATTGAACATCTGGGTGGCAAATCATTCTTCACTATCTTGGACTTGAAGAACGGTTTCCACCATGTGAAAATGCACCCAGACTCGATCAAATATACTGCCTTTGTAACCCCTGATGGCCAGTTTGAATATGTACGCATGCCCTTCGGACTTTGTAATGGCCCTTCCGTGTTCACTAGATTCGTTTATTTTGCCCTTAAGGAATTTATAAACCGAGGTCAACTGGTGATATATATGGACGATATTCTAGTCGCGTCGCATGACTTTGAAACCCACCTTGAGATTCTGAAGGAAATATTGTATGTGTTAAGAGTGAACGGGCTATGCCTGAAGCTGACTAAATGCCGTTTTGCGTATAGGGAACTAGAGTACTTGGGCTACTTAGCCATTTCCGCCGGTATCACGCCTAAACCAGCTCATATTCAGGCGATACGGGATTTGCCCATTCCAAGGAATAGCAAGGAATTAGAGCGTTGCTTAGGCCTATTCTCATACTTCCGCCGATTTGTATCAGGTTTCGCTAAGATTGCGTGTCCGCTGTCCCGATTGTTAAGAAAAGATACCCCTTATGTCTTCTCCGAGGAATGCCTTGAAGCTTTCCGAACACTGAAGTTGAAGTTGATCGAATCCCTCCGAGATGAGTTAGAGAAATATGAGATAGCGAATTTCGAACTGCGAGACGGAGTAGTGTACCGCCTTTCCTCGACGAGTGTACCCCAACTTTATGTCCCTTCCGAAATGATAAATCATGTCATACGAGTAGTGCACGAGAAGCTTGGCCATATGGCCACGGAGAAATGTTGCACACAAATCAAGAAGCATTACTGGTTCCCGTGTATGAAGTCTTATGTTAACAATTACATTAGAAATTGCCTCAAGTGTATCTACTACTCAGCGTCCGCTTCGGACAACCGTGTCACGCTACATAGTATTCCGAAAGTGCCCCTTCCGTTTGATACCATTCATATTGACCATCTGGGGCCCCTTCCGTCCATACGCTCTAAGAAAAATATCTTCTGGTTGTCATTAACGCTTTCACCAAATTTGTGAAGCTGTACCCTGCCGTCACTACTAATTCACGTGAAGTATGTCAGACGTTAGAAACTCAGTATTTCGCAAATTACAGTAGACCCCGCCGAACTATCAGCGATCGAGGTACCTGCTTTACTTCCTCTGAATTTGAAGAATTTCTGAAGGCCAATAATATAATTCATGTGCTGAATGCCACTGCCTCACCCCGGGCTAACAGCCAAGTCGAGCGGGTTAACCGTGTTTTGGGCCCCATGTTGGGTAAACTGACGGAACCCGTGAACCACGCAGATTGGGTCCAACAACTGCCGAACATAGAGTTTGCATTGAATAACTCCGTCCACTCCACAACCAAATTTGCCGCTTCCGTACTCCTATTCGGAGTTGAACAACGAGGTGTGGTAGTTAATGAACTAACCGAACGGTTGGGTGAGAGAGGTAGACGTCCGGAGAGTAGCCTTCCGTAACATTGCTAAGTCCCAAGAATATAATTCGGAGTATTATTCGAAGCATCACCCCCCAGCCGTTAGTTTTGAAGAGGGGGATTTCGTAGTTATTAAGAATGTGGATACTTCGGCAGGCACAAACAAAAAACTTATCAGACGGTATCGTGGTCCGTATGTGGTTCATAAAAAAGTTCCGAATGACCGATATGTTATCCGGGATGTAGAAGGCTCCCAAATCACCCAACTACCATATGACGGAGTCCTAGAAGCCTCCAAATTAAAGTTATGGGTTGCCCCTGATCAAGATTGCACTTCTGTTAGCCAAACAAAGGCGACACCAGCCACTTAAGTTTCTTATTTACCCCCCTTGTTGTTAGCAATTGGAATCGAGGTCGATTCCTCGTCAGGACGGCCGAGTTGTAAGATCCCAATTATTTGCAAGTCTTTTAAATACTCACGCATATGTCGAAACCAGTATTGTAATATCGATTGTTAGTAATAAGTATCGATTGTTAGTAATAAGTATCGATTGTTAGTAATAAATATCGATTGTTAGTAATAAGTATCGATGGTTAGCGATAAGTCATCGATAGGCGACGAGACAGCGGCTCTCTTCTCTTCCGGCAATGCAACGAACCAGTCGCACTCGCGGAGAACTAAAAATAGAATCTGAAGACTCTAAACTAATCCTTATCTTTTTTTAACTCAATAAATAGGTGTTTACAACAACAAACGATACAAAACATAATTAAATGTTATTAAATGAGTAACGACAAGAAAATGAAATGAATAAAAGAAAAAAATTAAAACGATATATGTATGTATATGTATGCATATTCAAGTATGGATACCCAAAGAGTCATAAGAAAAACATATGAAAGGGACCCATATTTCAGTAGAAGAACTCAGCAGTTAGTATCCACAACCCCTGTTAGTGAATACGAGTTAAAAATCCTTTATATAGAGACATTTAACTGTTATAGATCAACTGCAGGTTAGATCAAGAATAGATGAACACCCAATTTTAGGTAGAGTAATTGTTATGATGGTATCCAAAAAATAATTCATATCCATAATAAAATGGAATGGAATGAATTATCAAAGGAATTATCAAACATTAAAGCAGAATTCGACAAATGGCATAAGTCACTTACACAAAATAGACCGATACAGAAAGCCACAGTTAGAAAACACGTAAAAATATTAGTTAAATGCTTCAATGAAGCTCGGATACTAATATATGAACACAAAGATAAACTTACTCAAGATCATTAGTCTCACGTATTAAAGTTTTTGATCAGATTAAGATCCAATTTGACAACTATTAGAGAAAAGTTCGACCTCGATATATCAATACCTAATATTCTCAATACCTCAGTAACAGTTGAAAGTAGTGAAGAACCAGAATCAAAAGAAGTTATAAATATCGACCAAAAGCATTCGGAAGAAGAAAAAATAGATAATCTCACTATCCCCGCTATATTAATGTCTAGGTTGGACGATTTTACAGATTCAGACACTAGCTCGAGTGTAGTTGAAGAAAAATTGATTACAATGGCACAGTCAAATACTGATTTTATCAACACTGCATCAAAGCTTATACCAGTATTTGATGGTAAAGCAGAAAACCTAACAAGTTTTCTTGATGCATTGGAAATTATAGAATCAATAAAAGGCGAACACAAACAATTAGCCATTTCAATAATAAAAACAAACCTAAAAGGTGTCGCCAGAAACCTAGTCGGAAATGAGACAACTATATCAGAAGTCATCTCCGGACTAAGAAGCAATGTCAATGGCGAAACTGTAGAAGTATTATCAGCTAAGCTGATGAATCTACAGCAGTGCAACAAAACTGCTAACCAATATACTTCAGAGGTTGAGCAGATGACAAAAACTCTAGAAAGTGCGTACATAACGGACGGACTACCCCTTGCGTTAGCCAGAAGGTATTTTACACAGCTTGCAGTTAAGGCAATGACGAAGAATTGCGCAATTGATAAGGTAAAACTTATCATGCAGGCTAGCACCTTCAACACCATGAATGATGCCATATTTAAATTCGTAAACAGTTGCAAGAAAGCAACTGGACAACCAAATACTGTCCTTTATTATAGAAATTATACTTAGCGTGGTGGAAACCGCGGACGTGGAAATTTCAGAGGTAACTATCGTAATCGTAATAATAATCACAACAACTACAATGGTACCAACTATACTAATAATGGAAGAGATCAATACAGAGGAAATAATCGAGTACGTGGTAACTCAAATCGAGGCCAAAATAACAACGTGAGAATAGCCCAAAATGCATCGGGAAACTCTCAAGACCCTTTAAGTACCCAACAGTAGAAAATGTAATGGTTCATGCAATTAATCTCAGTCAGAATATATTTGTCATTTTTTCTAACGTATCCACAGGAAAAGAACTGGATTTCCTAGTAGACACAGGTGCAGACATTTCAATATTCAAAGAAAATTCTGATGTCTATCATGACATAAACGTTAACTATATAATAGACATAAAAAGAATAAGTCAGGAGGTAACAAAACCAAAGGGTTAAACCTCTATTGAGATACAGACAACTAAATATATAATTCAACACGACTTTCATATCGTGGATTAACATTTCGCTATTCCATGCGATGGCATATTAGGAATCAACTTCATAAAGAAATACAACTGTCAATTAGACTTCAAGCCGTCTGAAGATTGTTTTATAATCAGAACCGATAACCTTAAATATCCAATTTATGTACCAATAACATACAGTTCTGGCAACAACTCAATACTTCTGCCAGCAAGATCCCAAGTTATTAGAAAAATTCAATTAAACTCCCAAGAAGACAGCGTATTGATTCCAAACCAGGAAATTAAAAATGGTATTTACATAGCTAGTACAATAGCAACAACAAATAATGCATTCATAAGACTACTTAATACTACAAATAGAGATCAAGTAGTCAATACAAATAACTTGAATCACTTTTGAACTACGAAGTAGTCAAAACTAATAATGAAACTAGAGAAAAGTCTGTATTATCTCAACTATCAAAGAACTTTCCTTCACAGTTTAAGTCACAGCTCTCAAGCTTATGCACCAAATACAGCGATATTTTCGGAGTGGAATCAGAACCAATCACTACAAATAATTTCTACAAACAGAAACTGAGATTAAAGGAAGATGAGCGAGTATATGTCAAAAATTATAGAAGCCCACACAGTCAGGTGAACGAGATACAGAAGCAAGTCGGAAAATTGATCACCGACGAAATAGTCGAACCTTCAGTATCTGAATATAATAGCCCATTATTACTTGTCCCCAAAAAATCATCTCCGATAAATTTCCACTCCCTAGAATTGATGACATTTTAGATCAACTAGGGCGAGCAAAATATTTTTCGTGTCTTGACCTTATGCCAGGATTCCACCAAATTGAACTCGAAAAAAGTTCAAGAGATATAACGTCATTTTCAACGAGCAACGGCTCGTATCGTTTGAAGCGATTACCTTTCGGTTTCAGAGGATGATGACTATTGCATTCTCTGGATTAGAACCTTCACAAGCATTCCTTTAAATGGATGACTTAATAGTTATAGGTTGTTCCGAAAAACACATGCTTAAAAACTTAACAGATGTTTTCGAAAAATGCACGGAATACAACCTAAAGCTACATCCAGAAAAATGTTCATTTTTTATGCATGAAGTGACTTTTCTTGGTCATAAATGCACAGATAAAGGAATACTTCCAGATGACAAGAAATAGGACGTCATCATGAATTACCCAGTCCCGCACAATGCGGATAGCGCTAGACGTTTTGTAGCCTTTTGCAATTATTATAGACGATTCATTAAAAACTTCGCCGAATATTCCCGGGACATAACAAGATTATGTAAAAAGAATATTTCCTTTGAATGGACAGTTGAATGCCAAGACGCATTCCAATATTTAAAAAGTAAACTAATGGAACCAACATTGTTACAATACCCCGACTTTAATAAAGATTTCTGTATAATTAGGGATGCAAGCAAACAAGCATCTAGATCTTTCACTACTTTCTTTAAAGTAGTGACATTGCATGTAAAAGATATGTTATGTTTATTTAAACGTGGCAGAAAAATTACTGCAAGATATGATGTTAGCGATTTATATACCAATGGAATCCTAGACTTAGGTCCATGTTTCCAAAGGCTTGAACTGCAAGCCGGTATAAATAAAATCAGCCAACTCACAGTGGCACCGTGGGAAAATATCTTTGAAAATACTTCAGTAGATAATTTCAAATTAATGGGCAATAAAATAATAAAAACATAAAGAGTAGCGCTACTCAACCCGGTGACCCTTATAAATAAACAAAAAGATAAAGAAGCTATTTTGTCTAACTTCCATGACGATCCCATACAAGGAGGTCATAATGGCATTTCAAAAACTTTAGCAAAAATCAAAAGACATTATTTTAGGAAGAATATGACTCGTGATATTACTGAGTACATACGAAAATGTCAAAAATGCCAGAAAGCTAAAATAACGAAACATTTTAAGAACCCACTAACAATAACTGACACACCCATAAATGTTTTCGACAGAGTGTCCAAACTCGAATGTATAGATATATGTACTAAAATAACTAAGCAGAAGCTAAGCCCGCAAAAGAAAAAAGGGGCAATACGCCGAAAATAACCAAACCAAATGAAGGAGTAGCACTTCTAAGCGGAAATCGTTTTAAAATACATCCGTGGAGCCAACTGCAGCGCCCTGATTTCGAAGTTCGTAGAAACAGTAGGGGCAAATAACTTTGTTGTAACCCCTCTCAACAGGGGTAGCATAAAAGAAATTAAATGTCAAACCCAAACTGAGGACAATTTCCGAATCATCGAAAAGTACTTCCGTAATGCTAACATTAACTTCTATACCTACCAACTAGAAAGCAGTAAAGGGCTCCAGGTTGTGTTAAAAGGGATCGAGCCATCGGTCCCAACTCAAGAAATAGCAGACGCATTGGCCGAAAAAGGGTTAAGTCCGTTGTCAACATCATCAACAGGTATAAAGTCGCACAGCCGCTCGTTAAAATCGAGCTACAACCAGATGCAAAGCGTTCGAAGCCAAATGAAGTGCACCCAATCTACAACCTTCAGCTCCTACAGAAGAATCACCGTAGAGGAGCCCAATAAGACATACCAACCACCGCAGTGTAACTGCCAGGGGTTGTATTCCTCTAACAATTGCAATCTTAGGTCAGTGTGTGTTGGATGCGGCGAACATCATAAAGATGGCAATTGCACCAAGGACAGAAACAACGTCGCACTAAGACTATGCTGGACCAAAAATCATCTTCAACGCCTCAAAAACTACACTGGAGGTATTCTTCGCAAAGGCTGTTGATCATCTAACATGCCTGCTACAACCAATCCTAGTATATCCTTTGCTGGTGTACTCCGAACTGGACAGACGGAGCCCGCGAAAGAGACCCCGTCACTCCACCATCTACAGAATCCGCAAGTTCTAGCGCACTAGAACTTGGCCAGCAAACTCCAAGTGGTTTAGAGGCCCTATTGATCTCACTTAATCAAAACATGACCGCTTTTATGACGTTCATGCAAAACTGAATGCAGGAACTGATGCGGAATCAAAACCTGCTTATCCAGAAGCTTATAGACTCAAGTAAAATCGACGTTTGCTAATATCGGAAACACATTTAACATCCAAAAATAATTTTCAAATACCAAAATATACCTCCTTCGTAACAAACCATCCAGACGGAAAAGCTCATGGCGGGACTGGCGTCCTAATCAAAAACCGTATTTGAAACACAGCACCTACAAGCAACCGCTATAACCATCCAAACCAGCTGCGGCAACGCTACATTGGTTGCCCTGTACTGCCCACCACGCTTCTTAATCTCTGAAAAGGAATTTACCGATTTCTTAACCACACTTGGAGATTGCTTCATTGCAGCAGGGGACTCTAATGCCAAACATACACACTGGGGATCCCGCCTGGTAAATCCTAAAGGCAAGCAGTTGTACAACACAATAGTCAACCCACTCAATAAGATGGATTGCGTCTCACCGGGTAGGCCTACTTATTGGCCCACAGATCCACAGAAAGTGCCTGACTTGATTGATTTCGCAGTAACTAAGAGGATTCCGCGTAATCGGATCACTGCGGAAACACTTCTAGATTTAACCTCCGATCACTCTCCAGTGCTATTCACACTATTAATAAGAGTACTTGATCTCCCATATAGGCTTATAAACAACAAAACAAATTGGCTTAAATTTAAAATGTACATGAGTGCCCACATTGACTGTTCGCCGAAACTGGATGCTGCAGAGGACATTGAAATGTGCGTCTCTGCACTTGAGTCGATGCTGGGAGCTGCAGCAAGAGTATCTACTCCACATGCCTCTACTTACGCTAAACCTGTTGACAGGCCTACGAACCGGCGGATAGAACAATTAGTAACGGAAAAACGACGTCTAAGAGGAGAATGGCATATTACTCGATCACCAGCAGCAAAACTTCGCCTAATGCATGCCAATCGCAACCTGTCCAATGAGTTAAGACAAGAGGAAATCTGGGGTCAAAGGAAATACATAGAAAAGCTCAGTCCAACCAGCACTAAACATCCTCTGTGGAAAGCCCACCCAACTTTAAGCGCTCCTACAGAGACAGTTTCACCAATAAGCGGCCCAACCAGTGACGAAGAGAGGGCATCCGTATTTGCCACACATCTTAAAATGGTTTTCCAGCCAAATCCAACAATTAAACTCTTTTGTACTTTTCCTTTCGAGCACATTAACTGATAGTGAGTACTCGGAACTCCAATCGGATGAGATCACAGCAGTTATTGAAAACCACATAAAGCCGAACAAAGCCCCCGGCCATGGCCTAATCACACCGAAAATGATCCTAGAACTCACTACCATCGCCATACAATACATCTGCAAACTGTTCAACGCTATAATAAGAAATGGCTACTTCCCAAGAGCATGGAAAAGGTCCACTATTAGTATGATTCCTAAAGTGGGACAGGACAAAACCCAGCCATCATCCTATAGGCCAATTAGTTTGCGGCCATGTCTTTGGAAGCTTTTTGAAAAGGTCCTGCAGATGGGACAATTGAACAAGTCAATCGCGTAACATCCGAAATACGAACAGCATTCAAACTAAAAGAATACTGTGCGGCTCTCTTTCTCGACGTTGCCCAGGCTTTCAAAAGAGTTTGGCTGGAGGGTCTGATGTTGAAAATCCGACAAAAACTCCCACGGTACACCCACAAACTCATGGAATCTTACCTTTACAATAGGAAATTCGCGGTAAGATGTAATGGCTCCGTCTCAGCTGACTATGAAATCAAAGCTGGTGTACTGCAAGGCAGTGTACTCGGCCCATTGCTCTACCTGCTGTACACTGCAGACTTACCAACGAGTTCGGGACTTACAACGTCCACTTTTGCCGATGACACGGCAATCCTCAGCAGATCCAAATGCCCAATACAAGCATCTGCAAAATTAGAGAAACACCTCAAGGTGGTAGAGGAATGGTTTGCAACCTGGTGTATCCGGGTCAACGAGCAGAAATGCTAACATGTTACATTTACGCTTAACAGAAGAAACTGTCCAGCTCTAATGCTAAACAACGTACCAATTCCTCAAGCCTTGTATGTCACTTACCTTGCCATCCACCTAGACAGAAGACTAACTTGGCGCAAGCACATAGAAGCAAACAAGTCACAGCTTAAATTGAAAGCGAGTAGCTTACATTGGATCATCAACGCTCGGTTCCCTCTACGTCTGGAGTATAAAGTCCTCCTATTCAACTCCGTACCGAAACCTATCTGGACTTACGGTGCCGTACTATGGGGAAATGCAAGTACCAGCAATGTCGACATTATACAAAGGGTGCAGTCGAAGATTTTAGGATCAATCACGGGGGCTCCGTCGAACATACGGAACGACAACATTCAAAATGATCTAAATATACCTAGCGTAAAATCTGAAATAAGTAGTCAACAACTAAAGTATTCTGCGAAACTGGATGCACATCCTAATGTTCTTTCCAATTACCTTATGCGAACTAATAATAGAACTCGTCTAAAAGGAAATGACAGACCAACCCAATAATAAGTGATTAGGGCCGCCTATAATATCCCCTGGATTTATCTAAGGTACTAGATTAAGAAAAATATCTCAAAATTGTTGATAGGCTCTAATTTAAGAGTAGATTCAACAAATATAAATTAAACATTAAATGAAGTAAGTAAGTCGTCTCGCCGACTTAGGTATACCATACACCAGTAAAGCAAATATTTTAAATTTATTAAACAAATGCATTTTCACATGCTTTTTATTACAAGCATATCTTAGAATCTCCCTCACTCAAGTATACGAGCACCCTAGCGCCCCCACCAGCCAACGACCAACTACGGCCTTATGGAAAAACGTTTATATGCATAACTTCGTTGTTTTTTGTCCGATTTTGATCAAATTTGGTGTTTTGCTGGGTATTAGTATCAAATTCAAGTGTGCCAAATTTAATTACAAAAGGTAGAAAATTACGTGAGATAATCGAGTTTTTCCAAATTACGGGGGCGGAAAGGGGCGTGGCAAAATCGTTGCATATACAATATATGCGCATTTATTAAACAAATACACATACAAAATTTGGTGCCTCTAGCTATTATAGTCTTTAAGAAAATCAAATTTGTTTAAATTTCGTGGGCGGAGGGGGCGTGGCAAATTTTTTTGCAACAAATTTGTGCGCGCTTACTAAAGGATTAATCATACTAAATTTGATGTCTTTAGCTATTATAGTCTTTAAGAAAATCAAATTTGTTTAAATTTCGTGGGCGGAGGGGGGCGTGGCAAAAATTTGAAATAAACTTGACCACCGTAGGTTATACACGAGTCTACGTACCAAATTTGGTGACTCTAGCTCTTATAGTCTCTGAGATCTACGTGTTCATACGGACAGACGGACGGACGGACGGACGGACGGACGGACATGTCTATATCGACTCGGCTGTTGATACTGATCAAGAATATATATACTTTATGGGGTCGGAAAAGCTTCCTTCTGCCTGTTACATACATTTTGGCGACTTTAATATACCATTATAATTAGTGCTCAACTCCACATCGAACGATACTAAATAGTATTTTCATTATTTTTGAATACTCACTTACCTTTCTTTATTAAGTTGTTGAAGTTGGATTTAGGATGAAGTAATTATTTTAATTTTCAATTTTGTAACACTTTTTTAAATCTACATTTAATTTAATTTTTAAACCCTTGGGTATGGGAAATGTGCAACGCATAGAAGGAAACATCTCCGACCACATAAAGTATATATATTCTTGATCAGCACGACGAGACGAGTTCAAATAGCCATGTCTGTCCGTCTGTGCATCCGTCTGGATCAACGCAAACTCCTCCTAGACCGTAAGAGCTGCAGCTGAAATTTTGCATGTAGGCTTGTATATACTGCAGGCGTTGTATATCTCGGATTCAGCCGGATCGGACCACTATATCAGATAGCTGCCATACAAACGGCAAAGTCATGAACAGTGACTTTTTTCAATAACTTCGTTATTTTCTCAGCTATTGTCGTGAAATTTAATATTGGTCAGTCTATTACACTTATAAACCTCTGTATTAAATTTGATAAAGATCAGGTGACTATATCATATAGCTCCTGTGGGAATCAGCGCCGAGATGCGAAGCGACAATCGACGCCTACAAAGCAAAGCCCTTTAACTCTCTAACTCTCTCTCTCTATGATCCATTTTTATCTCTCTCTCTCTTGGTTCTAATTAGTATATATGTATTTAGTATATTTGTGACAATCAAAGCGTGTACATGTATTTATAAGTTTGGAAGTAACGTGTTTTATTGGAAAGTACCGGGTTATTACATTGGCGACGAGGTAAAAAAAAAAAAAAACAATTAATTAAAAACAATATAGCGAACTAGCAAATAAAATAGTTAAATAGTGAAAAGGAAAAAAAAAAACGAAAAGAGAAACATTAGCAATATATGTATAAATGCAGCGTGGCTGTGTCAGTGCAAGTCCAATACCTTGCTACGATCCGTTAGTTTTTCTTATTTCTTTTCTTCTTTTCGTTTTGCGTTCTCTGTGCTAACGAGTTCAAAGAAAGAAACAGAGGGAGAAAAATTTTTTTTTTTTAAGAGAAACCCTAAAACGGGGTAATCATAGTAGGCATAAAACATATGCATACATACATACGTACGCGTATGCATGGACATAAAAAAAAAGTAAAAGGGTAAAATGCATTTTTCACTCATAATTGAAAAAAAAGAAGAAAGCGAAAAGAAATCTGACAAATGTCAGAGGCGAAATGCCGATTAATTATTAAACAAATGTTTAATAAAGAAGTATCTGACAAAGGTCAGAGGTAGAAACCGATAAGATATTAAACAAATGTTTAATAAGAACTATCTGACAAAGGTCAGGGGCGAAAAGCCGATAAGGTGTTAAACAGATGTTTAATAACAAAACTATCTGGCAAAGGTCAGAGGCTAAAAGCCGATAAGAGATTAAACAAAAAGTTAAGATATTATCTGACAGTGGTCAGTGGCAGTCTGCCGATGAAAAATTAATAGAACAAATGTGTTGGGAATATTCGATAAAACGCAACTTGCTCGACAGAAGCATTTATGAATGGTTGCTTTTTTTTTTTCAGACAAATATCTATACTTATTCGCAATGACCGAAAGCGTCATAAAACCTTTTCTGTGTGAAAGTTTGGGGAACGCATGGCTCCAAAATGAATGGGAAAATTGGCTGCGCGCTTTTAAAATTTATTTATTTATTTATTTACAAGGATCACTTTATTTAAAGAATTATAGTTGCACAAGTGAGTGAGACTTACATAGAAAAATTAAGAGTACAGGACACGCAGTAACCTTTTCTACTTAAATATGATGGAGAAATATGGAAATTAACTTATATACGATATAATAATTAAAGGGAAAAAATTTATACAAAAACCCTATAATCTTTTAACTTAAAAACTAGGGACTTACAATTAACGTTAACTAATTAAATATTTTGAATATGGGGATAACTTGAAGAAGTACATCTAGATACAAAGTTAGTGTGCAGCTTAGTCAGTCTTTCTACGACTAGTTCTTATTTGGCGATACTGTGCAACTCCAAAGAGGAGAAATGCCAGGGAAGATTTAATATCATTTTTAATATTTTGTTTTGCAGCACTTGAATTTTATGAATATGAGTCTTAGCAATATCGGCCCAAACAGGTGCGCCATAGAAAATTGTGGACTGAAAAATAGACCTAAATAAGTACAACTTATTAGCTAAGCTAAGCCGTGAATTTCTGTTAATAAACGGATATAGAACTTTAATCAATACATTAGTTTTTCTAATTGTATGTTGGACGTGATCTGAAAAAGTTAGTTTTTTGTCTAATATAACGCCCAGATATCTCACATTGTTTTCCCATTTGATGTCGATCCGATCGAGCTTAATACAGTCTGGGGGAATAAATATATTTTTCTTTTTCTTGAGAAAAAAGACTGCTTGCGTTTTTTCGGCATTGACCATGATTTTCCATTTTGTGAAGTAACGAACAAGAGAGTTGAAAGCTACTTGAAGTGACTCCGTAATATCTGTGGCAAGCGACCCAGAGCAAAGAATTGCAGTATCATCCGCGAAAATAGAAGCAGTACAGCCACTCATAGTGGGGAAATCTGAAGTATATATATTGTATAATATTGGGGAAAGACAGGAACCTTGTGGGCAACCTGCTGTTGTGTCAATTACACTTGAATGAGAGTTGCCTATATGCACAGCAAATGATCTGTTTTTCAGAAAACTTTGTATTAATTTAATAATCTCAATAGGAAAATGAAGGAGATTCATTTTGTATATGAGTCGATCGTGCCACACAGAGTCAAAGGCTGCTTTAATGTCTAGTAATTCTGACTTAACGATTTTCTTTATTCTACACAGAGGGTGCACGGTATTATGTTCACGGCGGAATCCAAACTGTAGAGATGGCAAGACATTGTTGCTGTCAGCAAAATCAACTAATTTCTTCTTTATTATTTTCTCCATAATCTTGCTTAGTGATGAGAGCAAACTAATAGGTCTGTACGAAGCCGGGTTCTCCGGGGGTTTGTTCACTTTTAATATGGGAATGATTTTGGCCATCTTCCATTGCTGTGGAAAATATCCAATGCGAAAACATTCGTTTATGATAAGTGTTAGGAATTTTACTCCTTTTCTAGGGAGGGCCTTGAGACACACATTATCTATTTTATCTAAGCCAGGGGTCTTCCTTGGATTGAGATTTTTTAAGATCGAAGAAACCTCGAGAAACTCTGTCGCGCAAGATTCTGCATTGACAGGAAGGGAGTCCAAAAGGGCCTTAAAGCTTGAGACCTCAGAAATTGTGGATGGGTCACTAAGAGCACTTGAATGGGAATGATTTGAGGCAAACATTGAGGCTAATAGTTCTGATTTCTGTTCAGCATTTGCGTATTTTTGTTGATTGTGATTCAATATAGCTATTCCTATGTTTTTCTTTCTTAATAACTTTTGCAAGTTTCCAAAAGGGGGAAGCATTTGAGTTAAGTGAGGAGAAGAGATTGTTCCAATTCTCGTTTCTGAGTTTGGATAACTCGTTATTCACCTGTTGGCTGAACCATCTCACCATAACTAGGTCGCCTCTGCGTCTGCGCCTTAACCAATTCCGACGGTGCCTGTTTCTAAGTTTTATCAGTGAAATATTGCTAGGAGGTAAGACTTTTGGAGTAGATCGGATCTCTTTTTTTGGGGATACTTCTTTCTTTAGCTGTGAGGATTGCAGAGTTGAGATCAATAATTAACTTGTCAATGCGGTCCTTTGACCAGACTAGGACGGGGTCATGATTTGGGAGTAATCTATTGATTAGTCTATGATAAACGCTCCAATTTGCATTTTTATAATCAAAAATAAATTTCCGGGTGGTCGAAAAATTGGTGTGGAGTGATGATTTAACTGGAAGATGATCTGAACCAAGGTCGTTTAACGCTATAGTATTAGTTAATACATAGATAGCAGCTATTTGTTAGAAAAATATCCAGCGTAGAGGACTGGCATCTGGCACTACTTGGCACATAGGAATGATCGTCTGGGAAATGAACTGTCAGGCCATGAGATAATAAGAAGTCGTAGATCAGAGCACCCCAGACGTTAGCACGACTGCAGCCCCAGAGCCTGTGTCTGCTATTAAAGTCACCTCCTAATAAAAAGTTTCCAGGACGAAAAGTAAGTTCTCTAATGACATTAATAAAGTCTCGTTTTTGGAAAGAATCTGCTCGTCCCCCCTGGGAAATAACAGCAAAAGAGGGTAGTACAGATCCCTGTATTATTGGTGATGCTGATGCCAATGGATTCGATACATTTTGTGTTAGGGAGGGGAAGCAGTGTATGGCGGATGGATTTTTTAATAAATATGGCAACTCCTCCTCCCCTTCTACTAGCTCTGTCACATCTGTAGCAGTAGTACCCATTGTGTTTGATTGATAATGAATCGTTAAGCCAGGTTTCAGTTACTAAACATATATCTATGTTTTCTCTGTTGAGAAAAACGAAGAGCTCCTCTTTCTTGTTTTTAACGCCTCTCGCGTTCCATGTTATTATAGAGAGGTTATCAATCATTATGTGAGGAACTTGTACGCTATTGAAGTTATAACTTCAAATTGGTCCGCCTTGGATTTGCAATTTTTTAGTTTGCTTATAAGCTCAAATGTTAGGGACTTGATCTCGTCAAATGAGAAAAGCTTTTCATTGTCATTAGACAGCTGACTATTGACTGGGTTCGCCCACTTGGGGCTTGGATGGAAATTGGGTTGATTAAGCGAGTTAGGAAAAATATTAATATTGTCTAGCTGCGGGGGCTTAGGCGAGTGGATATATTTAGATACTGCTCTATTGGATTGATTTTGAGATCTCAATTTAAGGAAACTTAACCTGCTGGGGCAGTTGACGTCACTGGCTTTGTGTGGTCCATTACAATTGGCACATTTAATGTTTGATCCTACCAGGCAATCGGTTGTTTTGTGCGAACCCGCACAGATTGAGCAATACGTTTTGACGGAGCAGCGGTTAGGGCCATGGCCAAACATTTGGCAGTTATAGCACTGGGTGATTTGATTGCTGTTTCTTTTTTGATACTCCCATTTCACTCTCATATAGTTGATGATCGAGTGGTTTCTTCTGAGCTCATTAAGCGAAATAGATTTTTTGGTGAAGTACACCACGTACAATATTAGCTCCGAGTTGTTTACCCTCTTTCGCTGAACACGCTTTACATCCAGGCACTGGAGGCCTTGGCCAATAAGGTCGTCTTTTAGTGCAACTGGGTCCATTTTATCTAACCCCAGTAGCAGCGCTTTATAAGGTTTCTCATTCTTGTCTGAATATGAGAAAAATTCAAATCTGCTTTGCATTGCACGGCACGCAACATCGTAGTCTTTCATGACGGCACAGTGCAGCTTGATACCAATTGACATCTTTTTGATGGAATATTGTGTGCAGTTTATTTCATTGCAAAAATTATGGATTTGTTCCACTGTGCACTTAAGTACTGTTATAGGCGGAACATACACTTTGTTTTTGGGAATGATGTGCTCAAGTTTATCATGATTCTTTTCAGTTGCTTCGTTCTCATCGTTTGCCTGCACAAGAGTTTGCAGAGGCGAGTAATAGTTTTTGTATGACTCTGAACGCTGCTGCCCAGAGTCCCGTTTAGGAATTTTGTTTTTCACTTTGGGGGACATAACGGAGTCCCCTGGTGACAACGGCCTCTTGATTTTTGGAATTTTGTTTTGCTTGTATGTAATTGCACTTGTTGTAATTTGTTCGCTGTGATGCGTACTTTCGTGTGTACAGGTTGAGCGCTCACACAAGAATGATTTTAAGATTTATCTGGAAGTGGAAGAAGTCAAATCTGTAATTCAAAAAAGAACAAAATTGTTACATTTGGGTAGTATCCAATTGCAGACGGTTGCATACGCATTGCCGGGTGCCATAGTAGAATTTAACGAAGCCGATCAAAATGATGTTTTTTCTGTGCTAGTCGATAAACTGACAGCTTACATCTCACCCAAGCAAAACTCGACTTTTGAAAGACACCTTTTTAGGAAAATCTCTCCTGAAGAAGGTGAAACATTTGGGAAGTTGATTCTGCGTTTGCGCCAACAAATTCAAAAATGTAATTTCGGATCTACGAAAGCCGAAATAGAAGAAATTTGTTTAAAAGATAAAATCATTGACACCTGGGCTAGTACGGAACTAAAAAGAAATTATTGGAAAAAGAACAAACTTTAGGCGAAATCATCGAAGCCTGCCAGGTGGACAAGGAAATAAATAAGCAGTCGCAGCTTATGCACTCGAAGTCATTGCCAGAAATCATCAATAAAATCACTAATATGAAATCAAGGAAAATTAATCAGAGTGATTGTGGAAGGTGCGGACCGTCAGGACACAAGGAAGATAGTCAGATGTGCCCAGCACGCCAGATTAAATGCAACCGATGCTCTCGTGTGGGTCATTTTGCCCGCAGATGCAGAACAAACTTTAAACGCCCATACCCACAGTCAAATGACAAGGAAGCGATGGGAAATTCCAAACGCAAATATGTGCACCGAATTGAAGAAGATAATCCAGTGGAAAACAAGACAATCCAACAGAATTGTTTTAAGATAGACAGTGACGAGGAGTATGAAGAGATGATGCAATGCCGAATTGGAGGTACAGATGTTTGCCTAGTAATTGATTCAGGATCCCGGTTTAACCTTATCTCGCAAGACGATTGGTTAACTCTTCAATTAAAGAAAGCAACAGTTTTTAACGTCCGCGGAAATTCGCAAAAGTCAATTTAGGGGATACGCCTCAGATAAAATCCCTAAAGTTATTTGTATTTTTGAGGCACCGATATCAATCAAGCAGAACCCCGAGCTGATTGCATCCTTCTTCGTAAAAAGGACGGCAGTGCTGGGACGGGAAACAGCAACGAAGTTAAATGTTCTGCAAATTGGACTAAGAGGTTAACAACATTGAGATTGTGCCACCGTTTCCCAAGTGGAAAGGTATTAGTGTGAAACTAACAATAGACCCCTACGTTGATCCTGTGAAACAACCAATGAGGCGTATTCCTGTTGCGCTCGAAGAGAAAGTCAATGCTAAGTTGGAGGAAGCCTACAATCTGGACATTATTGAACCCTTCAAGGGCCACAGCCCGTGGATCTCTCCAACGGTAATCGCGTTCAAAGAAAGTGGTGATATTCCAATATGTTTGGATATGAGGCAAGCCAACCTTTGCCGACATTTGAATCTTTTATGACTAAATTAAGAAATGCCAGAATCTTTTCACGACTCGATCTAAAGGACGCGTACCATCAATTGGAGTTAGATGAAACAAGTAGGCAGATAACAACTTTTATTACACCTCGAGGGTTATTTAGGTATAAGCGACTAATGTTTGGTATGAATGCGGCGCCGGAAATCTTCCAACGACGAATGAAAGAACTCTTAGCACCGTGCCACAACGTGATGAATTATATCGACGATGTAATAATTTTTGGAAGTAGCAAAGAAGAGCACGATAAAGCACTGGAAAAGGTTCGAAGCGTTTTCAATAATAATAATGTTCTTCTAAACAATGAGAAATGCATTTGGGAGACAAATAGAATTCAATTTTTGGGACACATTTTAACAGACAAAGGAATTGAAGTAGATCCTGATAAAATTGAATCTATTAGATTATTTCGGCCACCCAAAAATAAGGAAGAGACTCGTAGTTTCCCAGGACTAGTTACCTATGTGGGCAAGTTCATTGCAGACCTAGCGGACCAAACAGAGCCTTTACATGAGCTGTTAAAGAAAGATCGGAAGTTTATTTGGGGACCAGCTGAAGGAAATGGGTTTCAAAAGCTAAAGTTAGCTTTAACTGAAACCCCGAGTCTCTCATATTTTAACCCTAAAAATAAAACTCGGCTAATCGCTGATGCTAGTCCGGTTGCTCTAGGTGCAGTACTGTTGCAATTTAACGATGGGGGCGAGCCCAATATAATTGCTTTTGCTAGTAGGAGCTTAACAAATATAGAAAAGCGATACTCCCAAACGGAAAAGGAGAGTTTAGCTTTGGTCTGGGCTGTAGAAAAATACTATTTCTATCTGATAGAGTTTGAATTAGTGACTGACCACAAACCACTAGAAACCATTTTCAAGCCAACATCAAAGCCTCCAGCGCGTATCGAAAGATGGCTTCTGCGCCTTCAAGCGTATAAGTTCAAGTCATTTACAAATCAGGAAAGGAAAACATAGCTGATAGTTTGTCCCATTTGTGTGAGCAAACGCCATCCAGTTCTTACGACATCAAGGGTGACCATAGCATATTGCGAATTATTGAAAACGCTACACCAATATCTATATCGATATCTGAAATAGCTGAAAACAGCACACAGGATGAGGAAATATTGGACGCAATGGTATGCCTTCAGCAAGGTTCTTGGGACTCGGAAATGTCAAATAAATTATACCCATTTCGACATGAACTGTTAACTATTGGAACAATCATGCTAAGATGAGTTCGGATTGTTATTCCGGCAACATTGAGACAGAAAGTGTTAGTGCTGGCACATGAGGGACATCCTGGCGAATCAGCTATGAAGCGAAGATTGAGGTCCAAAGTCTGGTGGCCCCAAATTGACAGAGATACCGAGAAATTTGTAAAGAATTGTTTTGATTGTATTTTAGTATCCCAAGCGACAAATCGACCTGGGCCATGGATTTCGGTCGCTACAGATCTTTATGGCCACTACCAAACAATGAATATATTTTAGTCTTAATAGACTATTACTCTAGATACATGGAGTTTAAATTCCTTCGCTCCATTACATCGGAATCACTAATTGGGGCGTGTGGGGAAATTTTCAGTAGGCTTGGTTACCCGAAAAAGTTACGAACCGATAATGGCCGACAATATGTAAGCCTTGAATTCAGAATCTATTGTAAATCATGCGGCATCGAGCAAATAACAACACCCCCTTATTGGCCACAGGCTAACGGTGAGGTCGAGAATATGAACAAGGCATTAGTCAAGCGGTTGAAGATAGCTCATCAAAACAGGAAAAATCTTAAGGATGAAATTCAAGCTTTCACACTGATGTATAATGTAACCCCTCATGGGACCACAGGCTCCGCTCCTACAGAGCTGATGTTCAATCGAGTCATTAGGGATAAAATCCCGGGAATACAAGATTTAGTGGGAGTGTTTACAGACTCAGCGGAAAGGGATAATGACTGCATCAATTAACAAAAGGGAAAGGAAGCTGCAGACAAAAGGAGAGGACCAAAGGAAGTAAATATCAATGTAGGAGATAAGGTGGTTCTTAAGAATGTAGTGTTTCCCCACAAACTAACACCAAATTTTGATACTACTGAATACGAAGTCTTGAAAAAAAGAAGGGAATATAGTACAAGTAGGTGGGGGAGGCAAAACGCTCATAAGAAATGCAAATCACGTTAAAGGGTACCTGGTGAAACGGAATCGTCCGATGCTACCAACACAAAATCGTTTCCAATATCTGCCACAAACCAAACTCCACAGCCAGCCGCACAACTCGAGGAGCAAGCACCAGAAGAGGATTACGAAAACTCCACCGAGGGATTAAAGCTTAAGCTCGTGAGAAAAGGAGGGATGTGGGAACCAGCACCGAGATGCTGAGCGACAATCGACGCCTACAAAGCAAAGCCCTTGAACTCTCTAACTCTCTCTCTCTCTCTATGATCCATTATTATCTCTCTCTCTTGGTTCTAATTAGTATATATGTATTTAGTACATTTGTGACAATCAAAGCGGCCGCATCGAAGCGGAAGAATATACATTGCTTTCAAATGAAACATTTGTTAGTTTAATATATCTGTTTATGACTGTGCCGAATTTGATAAATATCGGCTAACTATATCATATGTATCATACCTATAGGAACGATCGGGCGATAAAAGTGACTTTCATCAAAAAGTTCGTTATTTCCTATGCTAAGATTAAAGGCCGTTTTTTCACAAACATTACCCTTTTAGTTAAAACAGTTAGATTAGATAAAACAGTTACTAAAAAATTTGCAAGGGTATACAAACTTTGACGTGGTCGAAGTTAGCCTCGGCCCTCTGGTTTAACTACACGCTCATTCAAAACATGCAGCTATATTTCAGCGAGTCAAAAGATTCAAAACAAAAAATTTAAAGTAACGGTAGTTGTAGGCTTATAAATACAATGTTACGTATATGCAACATTGGGCATAAGAAGGTTAAGTCGCCATGGTGAACCTTTGTTGTAGTGCTGCACTTTATCTAGTATTTCTGTCCCTTCAAAATTCGATACATGGCCACTAGTTTCACAGAGTGTCATTAGTGCTGTTTTTGGGGTGTCTGAATAATGTCTCATTTTATAGTCAGATTTATGTTGTGAGATCCTAATTTTTAATTTCGATTTGGTGGTCCCTATGTATATCTTACTACCTTGTTCATTGTATGGAATTTTGTATATCACATTACTTCTATTTGTCGTCTTTATCTTGGATTTTGTTTTGTTGAATATATGTTTGAGAGTATTGTCTGGTTTGTGTATTACTTTTATTTGATCTTTGTCATAACATTCCGAATGTGATAATTTAGGTGCATAAGTGACAGATAAGTAGGTTTTTTCATTTTTGGTTTTGTCAATATGTGATTTGTATTTTTTGAATAATGTCTTGATTAAATTATCCGGAAAATCATTGTCTTTTAAAATATTTATTATTTCCTTCTTGGTTTCTTTATGGGATATTTTATCCGAAATGTTTAGCATCCGATGAATATAACTCCTTGCTGTATTTATTATCCTCGTCTTCGAGCATTTTTAGTTAAAATTGATTCGTCCTGATGCTGTTGGCTTCATTTACTATCTTAGTATTAATTCGTTTCCTCCTCTGATAATGATAGAGTCCAAATTCGTTTTCCATTGTCTTCCAACTCCATAGTGAATCTAATATTCCTGTCAAAAGATTTTAGGGTGTCCAGTGTGTTATTGATGTCATCTTGGTGTATTATTAAATTATCTTGATGGTCTGGTTAGTTTATCCATGGTGGTGTCCAGAAGTTGCCACAGTACTTAATTTAACTATTAAGAAAAAACCGAATTTCTTTGTTTCGTTTTTTAGATATTTTCTTTTTTAGTTTTTTTATTTTTTTTAAATTTTTTTTTTAAATTTTTTTTTATTTTAATACATGTTTTTTTGATTTACATTCTGTCCTTGGACAATCAATAAATTTGGAGATTTTCCACAATGATGTCCGTAATGACAGGTGAGGCCGGGGATCCCATCGGCATTCCTTTTGATTGTATGAATGTTTGCTCCTTGTAGGTATAGTACCTGTTCTCCTGGATGCAGAATTTTACTATTTCCATAAATAAAGCTTTTTGGTATCCTTGTGTGCACTTGTATTTCAGTCCATTTATTTGTGATTGTGTCTAATGTGTCATCGCTCTATGCTCCTGAACCATTAAAGAGAACGCAGTACGCGCTGATCGAACGTCGTTCCTTAATCGAACGGCGAACGGTGCTGACGTGTTAAATAATGTATGTTACAATTTCGTTAAATGTCAGATAATTGTTAAATATTCTTGTACTCTCATGTGGTTGCCCTAAACACGGTTGTCCCTGCGCAACCGAAATATATCGGTCCAAACTGCGGTTTTTTATTTTTATTTAATCAAATAACCTGATAATACACCATTTTTAAAAATGTTTAAATATAAATATATATACATATATATCATAATTCCAAATAAAACGATCTCTCCAACTCCATGGGTGGATATGCAACCCCAAACCTTTCTTCAATTCGTCCGTTGTACCCTTGTTTTTTTAATGGTACGACGAATTGTTTGTGCTGAGACTGCCTTGCCATGATCTTCGGACATGTCAGCTAAAATCTTTGTTGAATTGCAAATTCTTCTCGCTCTTCCAATTTTTTTGGCGCTTCTTTTTGTTTTATTGAGGCAACTCTTTCTTCATTTCGTAATTTCCGGACAATATCACCAACAGTGTTTGGCTTCATGTCCAAAATTCTACCTATCTCCTTATATGTTTTGCCCTCCAAATGTATTTGGAGTACAACTTTCGTTGCTCCAAGGATGAATTTTTTCTTAACGCCCCATTTAAAATTGCTCCTAAACAATTAAACTTTGGCGTGTGCTTGTAGTTTTGTGCCATATATTTCTTTTTTCGGGAAAAACCGTATTCCGTGAAAATTGTTGACTTTTGGGAGTTGCCACAGTACTTAATGTAACTATTAAGCAAGAAGCTTTTAATACATGTTTTTTTTTTATTTACAACCTGTCCTTGGACAATCAGTAAATTTGAAGATACATAAAACATAACATGAATAGTCGGCTCTACTATTATATATAAACTCTAAATTGTACTGATTAGTAATTAAATCTACTTAAGTATTTATACATGTGTATGTGTATTATTATATATTCATTTTATATGGTATATATACATATTTATATTTATGTATATGTACATATATAAAACAAATGTTAAATCCTATTTGGAAGATCTAATATATGTAATCTTTTTAGTCTTCTTGTTGTTATATTACCAAGTAGACTTAGAGCTAATGAGTTGGGGTGGTTGTGCAGTCTGTCAATATATCTAACATTAAACTCTGCTATTTCATCCTTTACAAATGAACAATTGTGCGTAGGGTTTGATAACGTTGCATAATTTCAATATTTGATTGGCTCGCGGTTCCCCAAAGTTGTAGCGCATAAGTCCAAACAGGCTTTAATATTGCTTTGTACTTACTTTTACTTACTTTGTTTTCAATGTTAAGCTGGGACTTATGTCGTAATAGCCATTACCAATTTTTTGGTTTAAATATTCAGCTGCTTCGGTTTTTCTTTGATATGTGCCTTCCAGGTTAACCTTCGATCAAGATGAATTCCAAGATATTTAACTGAATCTCTTTGGGGGATTTCACTATTGTTTAGTAAGACTTTTGGACAATTTCCTGGTCTTAAGGAGTATGTTGCTTGTACAGACTTTTGCGAGTTAACTTTTATTTTCCATTTGTGTAACCATTTGTTTTTATCATCTGCATATGTCGCCACTTAGACATTAGATGCGATAGGCAAGTCAGATGTAAATAATGTATAAAGTATAGGGCCTTAAAAACTTCCTTGGTGAACTTCTGCATTTATAGTAAAGAGATTTGAGATTTCTTCTCGTTGTCTATTAAAGAAATGTCTATTGCAAAGATAAAACTTTAATAATAGATAGTAAGGAGCAGGAAGCCATTTCTTTATTTTATACAGAATGCTATCGTGCCATACTCGGTCAAACGCTTGCTACGCATCAAGGAAAACTACGGAGTTGTATTCCTTATTTTCAAGAGCATTACTTTTTTTTTTTTTTTTTTTTTTTTTTTTTTATTTGACAGCAGTATAGCGAATTTGCAATCTGTCCGGGGACAATCAGCAAGTTTCCGTGGTTGGACATTGGCGGTTATAATGTTTGTGTGTTATTGCACACAATGGGGGGAATGCTGGTTAAATAGTAATATTAATTTCGTTGACGTGTCAGGTCCAGTGTGTGGAGTCTTCTTAGGTGCCTAGTGGTGGTGCTGTTGTCCAGCATGTTGATGGCGTACGGGTTCACGTGCCTGTCAAGGCGCTCCAGATAGGCTGCGGTCAGTCTGCAAATCTCATGATCGCCCCATGGGATATCTAGTTCAGCATGTATTTCCTTGTTTGTCGTGAGGAAGTGGGCATTTGTGATGATCCTTAACGCTTTGCTTTGGAATTTTTGGATTAGGTCGCAGTTGGATCGGCTGGCGGTGCCCCAGATTTGTATACCATATGTCCACATTGGTTTCATTATGACTTTGTATATTAACAGCTTAATATTTAGCCGGAGGGTAGACCTTTTCCCGATGAGCAATAGGTATTTTTTCAGCCTCGCGTCGAGCTGGCCTCTTTTGGTTTTCAGATGCTGCTTCCATGTTAGCCTTCTGTCCATAGTTAGCCCAGATAGTTGGCTGAGTCACAGATGGGGATGGGGGTTCCGTCGAGTAGGATAGTTGGGCAGTAACCTTTCCTCAATGTAAATGTTGTTTGAACGCATTTATCTGGGTTGACACCCATATTCCATCTTTTGAGCCAGGTGCTTGTGATGTCTAGCTGCCTTTGTAGAAGGTTGCTAGTCTCTTGTGGCGCTTCGTTGGTTGCCATGAAGGCAGTGCCATCCGCATATGTTGCAGTTAGGAGGTTGGGATCGTTGAGTATCGGCATGCTGTATAGAGAGTGTATAGCACTGGGCCTAGAACGCTTCCCTGGGGGACTCCGGCTCTGACGTCTTTGATGGCAGAGTTTACATCATTACATTAGTGATTACATTAATTATACGATAGCATTGCTCATGTGTTCCATGCTGCTTTCTGAACCCAAACTAATGTTCGGCCAGTGCAACATTCTCCTAAGCAGTATTTTTTCAAATACTTTGGAAAAAGTAGCAGGTAGACCAATGGGACTATATGACGAAACGCAGTTTTCTGGTTTATTCGGCTTGGCTATTGTAACATGTAACCTGCTACAATTTTACTGCGAGCTGTTGGAAACTGGTTAGACCTATCAGTAGTACGCGCTGGTTCCGGCTCTAGTTAGTCGGTGAGAAATAGGGGATGGGTGAATGGATAGACTACCCGCTCTACTAGCTAAAATTGTATTAATGTAATTCGCGTACTGAGACTATTTACCCTCGGTTTAACGTTGCGTATTTGCAAAAGAAAAAGAATAGAGAAAAGAGAGAGTATGTTGTTGGCTCGAGAGAGAATTAAACCATCATGCTAAGCTTTTGCCAGTGGCGTGCCAAGAAAAGGGGTAAACCAAAATTTTCACCGAAGTTCACTCATGGTCAAAAAAAAAATTACAAAAGAAATTTTAAAAGTAAAGTAAAATAAAAGATTACAAAAAAAAAAAATAAACTTGGCTTCGGACTACACCAAAGACTCAGAATTTTACAAGTTAAAAGTTAGCTATAAGACAAAATTATTAGAAAAAAAATTAAAGGCATAAATTATTTCCGCCCAACATTAGCTTAACCCAGGCAACATTAGGGCCTGGCGAAGATATTTAGTTTCGTGGCTGAAGGCTATGCAGCGATCACCAGCAAGTAAAACACCCAAAACAGAACGCAAGCCAAGCGGCTACACATACATATAAAAGCTCCGCTGGCTGATAGTTATTTCAAGAAAAGCTTTTGCTTATCAAGCAATGTAAGGGCGGGGGAGCCTCTCCTCTAGCCTAGAGAATCATATACTCTTTTTTTCACTCTTTTATGCCCGTCTCCTCAGATCTTTTCTGGCCAAATGTCTGAGTTGGCTGCTCCCGGGGGCTTCGTTCCGTTTTGACGGCTTGTCTCTCATACGTCTTTCTTTAGTCGCTGACCGGCTTAGACCATTAAATCTAGTCTATGAACTAGGTGCCAATTCTATATATATAAGTATAAAAAATTTCCTTAATACACACATTAAAAAGGCGCTTTTCTCTGGTATTTACCATTTGATTTGGCACCGGATTAACAATATATATTGCTTTCTCTCCGCAATCTAATTCACAAGGCTGCCCATATGCCTAAAATACAAACATTTTACTTAAATATTGCTCCATTTTTCTCATACTAATTTGCGCGTTTATATAGCGCCGTACTTACATTTACTTCAAAAAAAAAAAAAAAACACTATCACTCACTAAAAGAAAACTGCTTCGAATTCGCAATTTAAATTTCACAATCAGACTTTTTCCAAAAAAAATGAGTTTTCACTATAATTTTAATTTTTGTGTCCGCACTACTCGAAGATGACTTGGGGGCCGACATACTTGGCTAAATTTCTATCCCTTTGTCCTCTTTGGACCCCTCTCTTCACCTCAATTACCCCTAAACTTCCCTGATCCCAACTTTAGAGGAGCCTAGGGGGCGCCACAAAAAAAACCCAAGAGAAAGTAATCGGATTGAAAAATTCAAAGAAAATTTTCTGAACACAACCAAAAACGAATCTCGACATCGCTGTTCCTACTTTTCCCAAATTATACAATGTTAGTCTACATTCTGTTAGTTAGTATAACGCTACCTTACAATACAAGCAGCGCAAGCAGTGAACGCAGGTTACTATGTGAAACTTATATTGCTCGCTTTTAAGGATAAAACGTTTATATATTGTTGAAAGAATTGAATTGAATGAAAAAATCATTCCTACTCTCATTTTTCGTTTTCTTTCAAAATAAAAACGGTTACAAGCGCTACTACAAAACCCACCCACTAAAATCACACTTACCTAAACGAAAGGGTGATCCTGGCTTGAGACCGGGCAAAAAAAAAATGATTGCTTAATATCTTTCGCATGGAATTTGCCTACCAAATATTTGCCAAGATTGCCCGGGCCTGTTACGAATGACCCTAAGTAAAGTTAATGTTACAACCTCTACCCACTCCGACCTAAGGGCATAGGCGTATTACATATATAAACATAAAATTAAACTAAGAAATAGGAAGTATTAAATGTAATAAGATAATAGGTTACATATAAAAAGAAAACAGGATATGTTTAAATAAAGATGATTACAACTAATTACGAACGAGGAAGGACAAGATCGCAGTTTTTATAACCGGAAGCGATGTTTCGGAACCGATAACGTGCCAAAGTCTGTTGTAGTCACTATATAGTATACGAAAAGGTTCATGCAGAGAATAATACTATAAAACATAATTCAATCTTTTGCAAACTTAAAAACATAAAACAATGCTATTCAGAGACTCACTTGTGACAATGTATAAAAAGAAGCATGTCTACATTAAACTTAAGCGAACTTCTCTTCTCGCTTACTATGATTCCAGCCTTACTGAACAATCATACGGTTTCAGTCGAAATGCTTTATTTGATGAGATCTTTTCTCAGTGATGGAAAAGCTAGCTAACAAAAACATCGAACATCGGAGAGAAAAAATCGATGTTTTTTACGAAAGGAGAAACATCGATGTATCGATACTACATCGATGTTTCGCACAGCTCTATCAGGTACCCCAAAACAATGAAAAAGAAACTGTGTAACCACTTCCGCGGTAAACTTTTTTACCTTCTTTAGAAACGGAAATTTTGAGAAATGGTCCACTACAATAAATATTCCAATATTGCCAGACTTGCTACGCGGGTAAGGACCTAAGAAATCCACATACAGTTTCTCGAAGAACCTTGACGTTTTACCCGACTTGCCTAATGTTGGCCTTAACGTATAACTCGGGTGTTTAGTCGCTTTACAAACCTCACATCTGTTTATAAACTCTTCAACTTCCGACACTAGACTTGGCCAGTAATAGTAGCGCCTAAGTTTTTCCAATGTCTTATTAATACCGCAGTGGGCCGCTAGTGGGCCAATTTCAACAACTGCGCCACTAATCCCTTGGGAATCCATAGTTTCCTGCACTGATCATCTGCTAACTTCCCCCAGGAAAATGCTCACTACGCCGCACATAGGTAGATTTTGCAAAATTAGGCGGCCAAAAACATTTTTGCAATAGAAATCACTTTAAATGGAAAAAATAATTAAATATTATTGTTTCCTATTAAAAAACATTAATTTTCTATTAAAATACATTAATTTCCTATTAAAATACATTAATTTAATTTTTTTAACTTAATACTAAAATGGCAAGGTTTTCTATTGAATATGGGCTAACTTTAAATGAAACATTACAAAAGTTGGTTTTATCTATTAGAATATATTATTATTTTTAAATTCAGAGTTACATAATATTATTTTAAAAAATTGAACATGTTTATTCTGCTTCCGAGTCCAAATCGTGATGCTCAGCACTATCATTTGGCTCAGCAGGAATGAGCATATTTATGGTTTCCCTTCAAAATGGTTCATGTGATTTTTTTTTGTTGATTTCATACAGCTTATGAGTGGGTCGGAAATTAATAACAACCTTTGATAGATGTCGCGATTGCACTCTTCCCTTGAAAACTTTTTTGCATAGTTGAGACGGTATGACCGGAAATGTTTGTTGTGCGCTTCTGCTGCTTCTTCGGATAGTTGTCCAATTGGCAACAATGCATTTTCAATTATGCTAGCTCCATGTAATAGAATTTTATGCATTGTGGGGGTCATAGGATGCCAACCATATAACTTTATATATAGATTTGCAGTTTCTAAGGCATATGTATCGTATTTGGCAGTATTAATTTTGAAGCCACTGGAAATGGCTTCTAAAATAACTTTTAAATCTATATATAAGTTCATGGTTTATTCCTGTAATGTCAGATGCCAAATAAGTGTTTTCGAAAAACCGCCTACTAGTATTTCCATCATTTGTGTTGCCAAAGTTGGCTGTAGGCATGTCTACCAATAGTCCAGTTTCTAATCGAAATCGTTCTTGTATTATTTTTTTTGTCTGTTCCTCTAATGTTTTTTCTTCAGTTGTCTTTCTGGGTCTATATTTTTTTATTGGCAATTTATATGCCAGGTGTAAAATGCTTTCAAAGAGTCTTATCCTGGCGTGTAATATTGAAATTCCAAATTCTAATGCTTCAGGACATACAACATTTTTGTTACTTAAATCACTGAAGTTCTTTGATGTGGCACCACATATGTAACACCGACTTGTTGAGGTTGTGTTAGTTGCCGCGTTACACACTTTTCTATCAACCATGGTCATTGTATCATTAGAAACAACAACAAATTTACAATTAACAAATTAGCTATTAATTTATTCATGTGCTGCTTATACGTTTATATGCTGCGCTTGCCGCCAAGAATCAAAGTGAAGAGCGATAGAGAAAGCGATACCCAAAGCTCGTACGTGAAAAGCTCACTCCGTGGATTGTGCCGCAGGGCTTTCTGTCTGTTGATCGCCGGCCGCCGAAAGCTCCCTTGGCACGGGTCTCCACATCCCTCCAATATTTTTCAGCTTCAGCTTCAATCCTTTGTCCTGAGCGCAGGCTTCATTTTCCGGTGCTTGGGACGTTTGTCTGGGTGTGCTCAGGCCCTGAACACTATCGGTTGTCGTTGCAGCTTCATGGGTACCTGTAACTGGAATTTTTTTTAAATGACTCACATCCCTGGTTAGCGTTTTCCCTCCTCCTTGCACTTGGACTATATTCCCTTTTCTGTTGACTACCACCTACTCGGTTGTATCAAACGTGGGTGTCAACTTATGTGGGCACAAGACATTCTTCAGCACAATTTTGTCTCCGGGTTGGATATCCGATGCTTTGGCGCCTCTTCCCTTGTCTGCTTTCTCTTTTCCCTTCTGTTTGTTCCAGCAATCCAAGTCTCTTTCCGAGGATTCACCGACATCACCCACAACGTCTCGAACATCCGGTATCTTGTCTCTAATGATCCGGTTAAACATCAATTCCGAAGGAGCTGCTCCTGTGGTTCCATGTGGTGTTACGTTGTACATCATGGCAAAGTTTTGGATCTCTCTTTTATAATCTTTCCCTTTCGACCACGCAATTTTAAGGCGTTTCACCAAAGACTTGTTCATATTTTCAACTTCGCCATTCGCCTGCGGCCAATATGGTGGTGTCGTTATTTGAGTAATACCGTTGGGCCGACAAAAATCTTGAAGTTCGAGACTTACGAATTGCCGACCATTATCGGTTGTCAGCGTTCGTGGTATTCCCAAACGAGAAAATATCTCATCCATTTGCTCGATCAGCACCTTCGACGAAATGGTTTTTATAAACTTTAATTCCATGTATCTGGCAAAATAGTCGATCAACACCAGTACATAGTCGTTGCTCGGTAAAGGTCCTAGTAAGTCAGATGCGACACATTGCCAAGGGCCTGCTGGAATCGCATGCCGATCCATATGCGCTGGTTTACTTGCTAGCGATACGGAGATGCAGTCTCTACAGGCCTTAACAAATCCTTCTGCTTCCCGGTCGATCCTTGGCCACCACACCTTTGAACGTAATCTTCGTTTCATAGCCGATTCACCCGGATGGCCCTCGTGAGCCAGTTCGAGCACTTGCGATCGTAGTATTGTTGGTATAACTATTTTCGTTCCGCGTAAGAGTACATTTCCAACTGTTGATAACTCCCATCGGAACGGATAATATGGACTGCATACTTTTTTCCATGATTTCCGATATGGTTAGAGACTTTGGTACTCCTTTGGCTACAATTTGAAAGATATTCTGGTCATCCTGCCAGTCGAAAGCTACTGCTTCTGTAAGCTGACAAAGACACGACACGGAATCTGCGATGTTTTCCTTTCCTGCTTTACTTTACTCGGAATCGGTAGGACTGTAGGCGTAGGAAACTCCTTGTCTCCTCCTTAGTTTTCGGAGCACGGAAGTCTGTGATCACTTTAGCTTTCTCCGGATCCGCTTCGATACCATGGTCCGATAGAATATGGCCAAGAAACTTGTTTGTTGTTTTGTACACACATTTTTGCTTATTCAAAACAACGTTGTGGGTATCAAAGATTTTCAGAACCGCAGTTAGCGCCTTGTCGTGTTCCTCTTCATTTTTGCCGAAGACGATGACATCGTGAATATAGTTCAGAGCATTGGGGCAGCCTGCTAACAATTCTTCCAGCCGCCTCTGGAAAATTTCTGGAGCCGAATTAACTCCGAAAAACAGTCTTTTATATCGAAATAGTCCCTTGTGTGTAATAAATGTGGTAATCTGCCGACTTGACTCATCGAGTTCCAATTGGTGATAAGCATTTTTCAAATCCAGTCTGGAAAAACATCTCGCCTCCCGTAGTTTGGTCATGAACATGTCGAATGCCTGCAGTGGGTATCATCCGAAGCATAGGCTCGAAACTGGGTAGACGAGTTGTTACGAACATTGAACACTGTCGCATGTACACTATTCAGTTGCACCCAATCGCCAAGGCTTATCAGGTTGTACCGTAATCTGGAGTCAATTATCATTTGCAGCTGGGATCCCCCAACAAGACATGATACGGTTTCTTCTCCTTCTGGTTCACCAGTTATTTTAAAACAGTTCGACCAACTGTTGTCGCTGTGACACTTAGTCTCCTCCTCATCAATGGCGCGCACCTGGAACTGTGAGGTTCGTGTTCGCTTGCGTTGATTATCATATGGCGTTCCAAAACGTCTCTTCAATGCGGTCTTACACATCCGAGCATAATGTCCGAACCGGGAACATTTATTACATTTTGAGTTTCTTGCCGGGCATGCCATACTGCGTTCATCATGGTCTGCTGCTCCACACCGGCCACACACATCATTCGTCCTGTCATTTCTTTTTGTTTGGACCGCAATTTTCTTTACAATATCGGCATCTGACGGAATCACCATTGCCTCTGATTGCTGATTCAAGTGCAAGTATTTATTATCTCCTCCAGCTTGAGCTCCGCTTCTAATAGCTTCTTTTTCAACGCAGTCTTAGCCCAGGCATCAATTATTTTATCAGCGATGCAGATTTCTTCTATTTCGGTCTTGGTGGCTCCAAAAGAGCATTTACTGGCTTGTTGTCTTAGCCGCAGCAAGAACTCGGCGAAGCACTCACCTTGGCGGAGCACCATGCTGCGAAACATGTGCCTTTCGAATACGGCGTTACGTTGCGGTGAAAAATATTCATTTAATTTATCCACCAAAGGAGTAAATACATCATTTTCCTTTGTCGCATCGTATGCCACTAACGCGCCTGGAAGACTGTACACCACCTCTTGTAGCTGTGGTCCGCCGAGATGCAATAATTTGTTCCGCTTTTTAATTACCGATGAAATTTCTTCTGTGTCCACATAGATATTGAATGACCGAAGCCATTTCTCCCACTCGTTGCGCCACAACGACTTTTCTATGGTTTAGTTCAGCCATCTTGCTGATTTGTTTTAGCTTACACTTTATTTCGTGCTCAGCCTCTGATTCTTTTCAGATGATTTCGCTTGGACAGCCATGCTGTGTACAACTTCTGGCATTTTCCAGATATTTTTCAGCTTGCACGGGCGTTAGTTCTGCCTTGCTCAGCTGTTTGCTTTTTTTTTCTTCTTTTGGCTTGTCTTAGAGTCGCCTTTGCACTCTCTCGACACGGCCTATGTACGCACTTATATGTATGTATATATGTACATATATATATTTTTTCCAAAAATTTTTTTTTTTATGGCCGCGTCTGGCACGCGTCCCTTCGTGTATAACCTCACTTCTCTTTTCTTTTTTTTTTCTTTTTCTTTTTTTTTCTTTTTCTTTTTTTTTTTTCACGCCGCGTTTTCCTTCTTCTCCTTCGTCGCCAATGTATTAACCCGGTATTCCAGCGATTAGAAACAACAACAAATTTGCAATTTCCAAATTAGCTATTAATTTATTCATGTGCTGCTTATACGTTTATATGCTGCGCTTGCCGCCAAGAATCAAAGTGAAGAGCGATGGAGAAAGCGATACCCAAAGCTCGTACGTGAAAAGCTCATTCCGTGGCTTGTGCCGCGGGGCTTTCTCTCTGTTGATCGCCGGCCGCCGAAAGCTCCCTTGGCACGGTTCTCCACAGTCATCTTCATAATATGATTAAATTTAAAAACATTCTGATCTATAGACACATCGGTCGACGCAGGAGCTTTGCAAGCATTCTCCACAAATTTTATTTCATCCTTGGTTACATCAGTAGTATCTTTCACGAACCTGAACCGAATCGGCCGACAAAAGCGTGGCGAAGAAGGTGTGGGATTTTGCCAAACCTTCTTTTTATGGTCTTTTCCACAAATAACTTGCAAGTGAACAAAAGAACTTAAAAATATATTTGCGTCAGAGATGACATCATCAACAAATTTTTGTTTAAACCTCTGTTGTTGTGAGCCATCACATCCCCATTTGCAAATAATATTTAATGACTCTCTTTCGGTTTTGTTACGAGTAATTAACAAATCTTGCAAATAAATCGATAAACGGGTTACTGTATGATCCATTAAACTTTGAAGGTCCGTTTCCGCGCTAGTAGCCGTAATTTTCATAGCCATTTTAGGTGGATAGCATTCTTGTTTAGCTTTCAATAATAGATCATAACAGGGATAATATTTTGTTGCTCTTATTATTTCGTATTGTCGCCTTGTCAGATCAGCCTCAACAAACATTTTGAGAGCTTCAAAGGGGGTAAGTGGAGGAATGGTTTCATTACTCTTGGAGTATGACTTTCTATACTTGCCAGCCCGTGTTGGTGAGTTCGTTATATCCTTAAGGATTTTAGAGGCATTTCTTTTCCCATCATTTTGCAAAACCACTTGTGCAGCATGGACTATCACCTCAGGATTTACCAAACTTCGTATTACCTCAGTCTTTCTTCTCTTGCTTCGATCACTCGATTCAGAAAACTGTTTACAAGGACGTCCTTGGCGATTTGACGATTCAATTGGTATTTCAAAGGTCCCTTCTAACCACAAATGATTTTTTTCAAGAATACTTCCAAAGTATTTCCTGCTCCAGACCATCTTTGTTTCCTGTTTTCAATGGAATTTTTCGCAAGTCCCGTTAGATTTCCAGAAAAATCCGGTTTGCCATCAAGGTTGTTATACAATTTGTGTACATTTTATCAAAATACTGTGTGATTGATATTTTGATTTTTAGGCTGAGGCCAGAACCACTGTGCACAGGGTCTCGAATTTTTTTTTTTATCGGCTCGCAAAAACTTTGACTAACTACATATATTTCGGTGGCTATAGGTGGTCAACTATAACTTCATATAATTATTGAAACTATGCATAAATTATTAAATTAAGAAATATTACAGGGACGGAGAGGGAAAGTAGTTATAAACCCCTTTGAAATTTTTTTTTTTTGAAAAATCTGTCTCAAAAAATGTGGCCTTTTATAACAATGCTAATGTATGCAAAACATTCTTAAAATTTGTGAGTACTACATAACACATAAAGATACATGTCTGGACTATTGATATCCATCACAATTACTTTGATAGTAACTTTGCAAAAATAAATATTGACTTTGGACAAATGTATCACTGAAAATGGCGAGAATTAAATATGAACACTGTGAATGATAATCGATGTGAAATGGTAAAATTAAATCCCTGAAGTTTCAAAAACCATCTGGCCAACCTAGAACTCAAGTCTGATTGACTCATTAACCACTTTAAAGAAGCATGGTCGGTTATGATAGAAAATTCTTCACCCTCCACGTAGGCCCTATATTTTTTTTACTGCTAATACGGCTGCCAAACACTCTTTCTCTGTAACTGAGTAGTTTCTTTGTGCCTGGTTCAGTTTTTTTGACATAAACGCAATGGGTACTTCGTCCTTATCCTCTGGTAACTGGGTTAGCACAGCGCCAACTCCCGTATGACTGGCGTCACAGTTTATGGAAAAAAGTTTTCTAAAATCGGGACTATTTAAAACTGGTGCCTGGCTTAAACGTGTTTTCAAGTCCTCAAATGCTGACTGAGCCTCTAATGTCCATATGAATTTATGCTTTTGCTTTAAAGTATCGGTAATTGGAGACGCAATAGCAGCGTAATTTTGAATGAATTTGTGATACCAACCCGCCATTCCTAAAAAGCGCCGAACTTGTTTAGCCGATTTTGGGGTGAGGAAGTCGACTATGGCGGTCTGTCTTAATAGGTCCCTCACCTACAATATGTCCTAGATACTTGACATTCTTTCTACAAAAATGGCTTTTCTCGACTCTTATAGTTAACCCTGCATCGGATATACATTTGGATAGCTCTGTAAGTAGAGTTATATGCTCGCCAAACGAATCTGAGACGATCAACAGATCATCTAAGTAGACAAATATATGATGACGCCGATGTGGTGGCACTATTTTATCCATGAGTTTTGACATGGTTTGTGCCGCGTTACATAATCCAAAAAGGCATTACTTTGAAATGGCACAGGGGTCTACCTGCTACTGAAAAGGCTGTATTATCCCGTGACTCGGGCTGTAAAGCAATTTGCCAAAACGCGTCCTTCAAGTCGAGACTTGTGATATACTCGGCCTTAGGTAATCTGCTAAGGATGCCGTCTATGATTGGCATTGGGTAATCCTTAACTGTAACGGCATTCACCCGTCTACTATCTATGCATAACCTATGTTTTCCTGGCTTACTCACCAATACAACGGGCGAAGACCAAGCACTTTGAGATTTCTCAATAACTCCTAATTTTAACATACGATCTAACTCTTCATATATTAATTGTCCTTTTGCCGGCGACATAGGATAGTATCGCTGCTTAATTGGTGCTGCAAAACTTAGCGAATGATGGAAACAAACCCATACATTCAGACAAACGTTGCTTCTGATTACTGTCTAACATTCGCTGCGCCGTATCCTCTACGCTTAAACTAGCTATCTGTATCGGTCCTAATGACCGTCCAGATGGTAATAAATCAAAAGCGAGCCAAAAATCTATGCCTAAGTAAAGATCCTGGGTTAGCCCAGGGACTATATAAAATTTTAATATCTTACTATTTACTCTAAAATTAACTTCAGTACTTATCTTTCCTACTATCTGCAGGGGTGTTCCTTCTGCAGTATTTACTGTATTTGACATTGGCCCAATATTCTGTTTTACAGCCAATAATTCTTCGGCAAAACAACCACCAACGCAACTTATGTTAGCCACAGTATCCATGAGGCCACTTATTAATCTATCGAATATCTTTATCTCTGCATTTATCTCTGCATAAAAGCCTTCCTTCGCTCTCTTGAACGAGTCTTTGACCAATAAATTCCTAACCTAGGCGACTCTACTGGAACCGTTTATGAATATTTAGATATTTCTTGCGATTTCTCATCAGGGATATGCGTAAATTCGGGCAAATATTTTTCTAACCCTTGTGTTTCCTCTAATCTGTATTGCTGGCCCTCGAGATTGTCTGTCTCCGTGCACATCTCCGAAGTGCACGACCTGCCGTGTTTTTTGAATGATCATTACAATGGGTACAAGATGGCTTATACGTGTTTGGCTTCCCACAGCCATAGCAAAACACTCGCCGTTATGCTACACGCTCTTGATAGGGATGACCCGCCGTATCACAGATCCAACAAACCAAGTTAACTGCTTCTACCACGGGCACCTCATCTTCTGCCTCGGACTCTTCGTCTGTTTGAATGCTCACTGCATTTACCACTCTCCTAGGCATTGGTCTTGGTGGTACACTCAATGGTTTCCGTACTGTCTGCATAAAGGTTTCTCAAGTACGCACTAACTGCCTTAACTTAGATACCGAAGTTATAGACTCATATAATAACTCATGCTGAATATCGGGCAGAAGATTAGCCCGAAGATGCTCTAGCAACTCAATCTCTAGTAACGGAGTAAACAGCTTGTCAGTTAGTGCCACTATCGCCTCGTAGAATTCGTCAAACGACTCTTTATTCCCCCTGTCTGCGTTTGCTGATAGCAGCTTTAATATGTTGATCGGTACGCTCGTCTTTGAACTGTTCCCTCAAGGCTCTACATAAGTCTAGCCACTTGATGTGTGATACCTTCTTGTGGTATCTCCAGAACTACTCACTAGCATTTCCTTCAAACAAGTTGCTAACATACCGCGACAGAACTACGAAATTACCTTCTAAATCCTGATGGGTCATTGCTTTCGCTCTATAAATAAACTCGTCCACTGATATACCGGACTTGCCATTAAACCTCAACTTCCAACTACTTATAACCTGACTTATTCTGTCTGGTCTAAGCTCCAAAATACTATTACCATTACTTGCCTGCTCACTAGTTGCTGTTGCTGATACTTGGCTACGTAAGTTCGCTGCCTGTTGTGTACTTTCCTCGGCGTTCACTTGGTGTGTCGCTACTACTGAATACAATCTCTGGAATCTATTTTCTAACGCTTGTGTCAACAATTCCGTTTGTCCAACTGCTTGAGTTTCCAGTCGCTCAATTTGACGAGATGCAGCTGTCGCCATGGCATTCGCTATTAATCTTACTAAATTAACGTCACTATTCCTAACAGATTCTGATGGTTCTATACCCTCATCTAACCTTCTTTCCTGACTCAACTCTCTCTGTTCCATTTCTGCTAGCAAGTTGGCCCTTTGCGCTGCTGCCCTGGTTTGCATTCTTGCCCGATGGCTGGTCTGTGGTCCCCCACTAAGTGCTTCAGCTCCTTCTCCTTCCATACTCTTTAACGATTGATCACAAGTGGGGCAAATTTCCCTACTACCGACGCGTATGTTGAAGCACGCTATGTGGAAATGATGACCACAAGTAGTGCTCCGTAGCTGCGCCCTATATTGTGTTGGTTTATCGCAGATAAGGCAAAGGGTATTGCCGTCCTGAATCGCGGCTAGATCTTCGCTGCTGTGCCTAACCGACATTTCTCATAACCAAACGTTTACTTATTGGTTAACTAGATATGTTGAGGACTCCCCTCTTATTATTAAGCTTTAAGTCCCAGATCTGGTTAATTCGTAATGAAACTATTTCCACTAAATTTATTGATTAACAAAGCTATACTTATTATACTGATGTCGCAAAGAAATAAAGAAAATATAAAGAAAATTCGAATAACTTCCATAAAACTAATGAGGGGAATCATGACATGTGTTAAAAAAAATGGTTTGAGCAGCTGCTAAAATAACGATAAAAGAGGGTTTTAAGTATAATTGAAATTGCAGGTATGCCCTAGCTTATTGCCAAGTATCACATAACTCCGTACAATTTACCAAACTACTTAAAGCAATAACCATTTTGTACCTAACTTGTAGGCAAATAAAAAAACCAATAGTCTTTGACAATTGTTAAACCTGATCCAAAACGAAAAAAAATACTCTTTCTGACTATCGAAAATTACCTTTGGCTAAACCGACAATCCTAAGCGCGGAGCCAAATATATTTTAGAATTCAAGGCTGATCCAGCTGACCAATTGATTGTGCGTTGCCTTATTTTTCTTCTTGTTGGTGGTGTGGAGATAGAGTTATGTCGAAACTTTTATGTACTCCGACTGACCACCCAATACAATAAAGAATACTAGCGTTCGAAAACCGAGATATAAATACCCATAAGAAAAGCTGTTATTAACTAAAATGTTGTCGTCAGGGCTCCCGAAACCGATTTGGCCATAAGTTTGGGCGCCAATTAAGAAAATTAAGAACACTTAACTAACTGTAACATATAACCTGCTACAATTTTACTGCGAGCTGTTGGAAACTGGTTAGACCTATCAGTAGTACGCGCTGGTTTCGGCTCTAGACTACCCGCTCTACTAGTTAAAATTTTATTAATGAATTCGCGTACTGAGACTATTTATCCTCGGCTTAACGTTTCGTATTTGCAAAAGAAAAAGAATAGAGAAAACGATGAGAAAAAGAAAAGAAATACCGTCGCAGCTGCTGAACAAGAAAAGGTTATGATATTAGTGACATCCTAAAAAAAAATTCGCCCACCCTACCTTGATCGCTGTACTAAAGCCAAGAAAAAAAAATTATCCAGCGATACCTATGCCAAACCAATTTTTACCCTAACTTACTTCGCATGATTCCCCATGGTAAAAGGCATAAAGATGATTTAAGTCGAATGCATGAAAAAGAAATCGAGATCTAACTCATACTTAGCTCATATGACAAACTAAAAATTAACCTCCAAATGGAAAAGATCAACTCGCTAAAAAAAAAAATCGAGCTAACCTTGAAAAAGTAGTACTTAGATGTACTATCAGAAAAAAAGGCCCGGTACGGGTTGATTTCAACAACCTACAATTTGTTGCACAGTGTTATATTTAATAAAAGTAACCAATATAATAAAGCATTTCAAAATTAAAATTATAGATAATGATATAAATATATATAGGTTGACAATATTTATATTTATTTATTTATAAAGCTTAAGCTAAAATACAGATAATAATTAATTCACGAAGGTAGCTTAACTTTATGCACAACTAAATATCCCCGACCCGGTGGAGGTGTTTTATTTGCAACAAGGTGCCAGCTATGCCCCGATTCACAGCCAATGTGGTCAGGGATGAGTTGCAGCCAATCCAATATCCATTCCAGTATACTTTCAGTGGTTACGCTGTAGATAATTAAAAAAGTATACCGCGAAGAGAAGTGACAGATAGATGAGGAGAAATAAGGTGAGAAAGGTTGTTAAAAGATTGGCAAAGAACACGAAGAGGTTCGTGAAGAGAGTAGTTAGTCAGACATCTACTAAGGTGAAGAGGAAAAAAAGTTTCTGGTCCGACGTGAGGGAACACAAAAATATAGCGTATCTAGTAAATTAATAGAAATGGCTTCGCCGTTGACTACTTTATGTAGAAAGAGAATGCCAAATACGAGCCTACGGTTGTAAAGTGAAGGAAGATTAATAAGAAGAAGTCTGTCAGAATAAGAAGGTAGGCGAAGATTCGGGTCCCAATTGAGACCGCGTAACGCAAACTTAAGGAATTGCTTCTGTACCGCTGGTGAACATCATATTGAGGGTTCCACACTGGTGAGCAATATTCTAGTAGGGCGAACTAACGAAGTGTATAAAACCTTTGTCACATATGAATCTCAAATTCTTTGGCCCAACGTTTAATGAAGCCAAGAAGACTGCATGCTCTATTGACAATTGAAGATATAAGAACATTAAAAGAAAGTTTTGGGTCAAACATAACGCCTAAGTCTTTAAATGATGGTACACAATCTAACAGAACAGACTTAATAGAGTAATGAGCTAGGAACGGCGACAAACGACTGAAAGTCATAAAAGAGCATTTAGAGGCATTAAGGTGTAATTTATTAACGTGACACCAAACACAGAACGCATAGAGATCTGATTGCAAGTACTGTTGGAAAGAAGGATCATTATATGAATAACAAATCTTGACGTCATCCGCAAACATGAGCACGCGTGAATGAGCCAAAGCCAAAGGCAAATCGTTTATAAACAAGGTAAATAACAGTGGGCCCAGATGACTGCCTTGGGGGACACCTGACGTAACTCGAACAGTTTTAGATATCGAGGAACGAAAAGACACCTTTTGGGTTCTGCCAATAAGATACGACTTTAACCACGCCAATAGTTTCGGGGAAAACCCCATGATGTTAAGTTTCGTGAGAAGCAAAAATTGATCAACCGTATCGAAAGCCTTACTAAAGTCAGTATAAATAACATCAGTTTCACACTTTTTACGGAAGCCATGGTGTACAAGGGTAGTCAATTCTAAAAGGTTGGTAAGCGACGAACGACCTTTCATGAAGCCATGCTGACAAGGAGAAATAGTGGAAATGGATAGGTGTTGAAGGGAAGACGTAATAATTTTCTCAAACAGCTTAAGTATTGCCGAAAGTTTGGCAATGCTACGGTAGTTAGGAATAATAAAAGACTCCTTCCCAATATCAGGGAAGCTACAAGTCTCACTCGATATAAAGAATAACCGAGATAAAGGCTTAGATAGGGAAATCGAACACATTTTAAGGATGCAACTAGGTATATTATCAGGCCCAGGTACGAAGGAAGACGTCATAGATGACAAGCTAGAGATAATACAGTCTTCAGTAATACTAGGAAAAAACATACAATTTAAATGTGGAATTGTGAAGGGATGTGGGATCCGAAGCAGTAGTCGACTGAAAGAATTTAGCAAACAGATCTGCAATATCTAAATTACTATTAGCAGTCTGGTCATTAAGTCTGAAGGTGGAAGGTAGTAAATTAGAGCGTCTTTTGGAATTAACAAAGTTATAAAATCTTTTGGGGTTCTTATAAAATTCAACCTTACAGCGAACGATATAATTATTGTAGCATTGAGTATTTAAAACACAAAATTGAGATTTGGCTACACAATAATTTGCATAGTCAAGTCGCGAACCAGTTTTTTTAAATCTTTTAAAATATCTCGATTTAATGTTACGGAGATTAGAGAGCCTACGTGTGAACCAGACTGGCGCACTGGAGACGGTAGAGACATTCACATAAGGAACGCATTTATCAATTAGAGAATTAAGACCAGAGTAGAAAAAATTTACTGCACAATCTATATCACAGCACTCAAATAAAAATGACCAATCAAAAGAGAAAAGAAGGCTGTTAAGAAGATTGAAATTTGTTTTACGAAAACATCTACGACGAGAATTTGAGATGTTATTGAATGAAATATTAACGGAATTGTAAGAAATAGTAATTTCAATGGTAGGGTGATAAGGATCTTCAGTCTTCACTAGGGGCTGTGTTTGTGATACAGCACTAACAGTGGGATCAGAGACAAAAACAAGATCGAGGATTCTTTTAGAAGAGTTAAGAAAAGAGTTCAACTGATATAGCGGACATTCAAGTAGGCTATCAAGAAAAACATGTTGAGATGAAGAAATTAAGAAAGATAGATTATCTTCAACAAGCCAAGAAACATTAGGCAAGTTAAAATCACCTCAAGCTATAAAAAAAATCACGATCTTTAAGACGACTAAAAATAGATCGCAAAGCATCAGCATGGTGCATGTAGATCATGATATCAGAAGTTGGAGGAATATATGAACACGAGATATATAAGCTAAAGTTAAAATATGTAACTTCGAGACAAATAAACTCAACACCTAAGGGGAGATCAATCGGCACAACACTTGAACACAGATTCGAGTTGACAGCAATAAGTACTCCACCGCCACGACGACCAACACGATCAAGCCTATAAGAAATAAAGTTATTAGAAAGAATTTCATTATCCAAAACAGAGGAATTAAGCCAAGTTTCAGAGAAAGCTAATATGTCAGCCGAAAAGGTTTGGCTATCACAGAATAATTTCGAGAGCTTGGTAAGAAGTCCTTTTACATTTTGATAATGAATGCAAAGACTAGACGTTATTAGTTTTTTTGAAGAAGAAGATACATTAGGAAGGTGGACAGGCAAAGGGCGGGATCGCTTATTTGGCGCAAATTCGTGTACAACTAGGCGCTCTGGCCAAAAGTTAGGGTCAACCATAGCTGAGAAATACTCATTTGGTACAGTAATTTTGAAAGAGGAGATTTCGCGAGGCCTAGAAAACTTAAACTTTTGAATTAAAACCTTAGCAGGGCATATATTACCAATGTAAGCTGCAACAGACGATTCAGAAGTGTCTGGAGCAAGCCTAGAGATAAATAATTGTTTACGATGGGGCACTACAGTTAGTGGAGGCGGAGGAGCATTGGGATCCGCAAGTGATTGAAAGCCAGCATGATCCAGTGATTGATCAGAGTTCCCGTGAGGGATAGATTGAGGTACACCAGGGCTTGTAGTGGGTACTTCAATCTGAAAAGAAGAGCATAAAGAGGGACAAGAAGATGGTGTAGGCGAAAGTAAAATGGGAGAAGATGTAATAGAGAGTGCGGGCGACTGCTTATGAGGCAACTCAAGGGTACTTTTCTTGGGCAATTCCTTAGAAGGTGGACCAAACTTGAATTGCGACAATAAATGTATGCTAGAGTCACACTCATTAGACAGCTGTTTTACCATTTTATTTAGAGAAAGAAACTTTAGCCGAAGATCCCTGTACATTCGGCTAAAATCAAGCTGCTGGCTGGCACAAGATGGGCAAGTCCAGCGCATTAAGCCAAGCTCAGGCTTAGACACAGACAAACCAGAAAATTTGTCGAAATCACGGCCGTTGAGGCCACCACATTTTAAGTGAATAAGATTATCGCAGAGTCAACAAGATATTGCTCCATACTGATCGTCAAAACGATCAGAATGCTTGCAATTGGGTAGACAACAAGCCATTGAAAAGCCAAAAGAAACACAAGGCAAAAAAAAAACAAAAAAAATATATAGAAAAATTTATATACACAGCACAAAGATAATTATCGATAAAAAAATCAATAATTTCAAATAAAACAAAGAGACAGCTAGAGTACACAGCACAAGAGAGAGTGCAAGAACAGTTATAAGACGAGCTTTAAGAGGCGGCCTTACCAAAGTGATTACGCGGGAGAGAAACTGAGCACAAGCCCAAAGCAGAGAGAACAACAAAACCACTAGCACTGATGGTATGATGGGGGCGAAGCAATGACGAGAGAGAACAATAAGAAAAAAATAAAAACAATTTAAATGCACCAAACACTACTCACGAAAAAGAAAAAAAAACTGTTTAATTTAGCGAATTATGCAGATAAAACACAAGGATGTCAAGCAAACGACACCAGCGAAAGCGAAAACAAACTAAGCACAATTAAAAATTGAGAGAAAACAATATATATAAATAAAATCTCAGGAGCTATGCAAAAACACGACCGTCACGTCAGAGAGCATAAGCTATATTATTAAATTGTTTTTATTGCTACTCTTCTGATTTTTATCAAACGTTTTTCTATGTCGGCTCGAGGTCAATAAATAAAAATAAAAACTTTTATTCGGTTTTAGCTTTCCAATATATTAGAATCTCCTTCGGAGATCGTCTTCAGGGCCTACATTAAATAAAGAATAATTAAAGTTCCTACCGACATAGATCAAATATTTTACATACATTATTTTTACTCCTTGACGTAGAGAGAGAGTCTAGTGAATGTATCCGTTTTGTAGTTTAGTCTAATATTTGTTGGTGTGTTAATAATACATATATAACATCTCTAAAGTGAATCTTTTGTTTTAATTTTGTGTGTGTCCACTGGTTGCAGTCGTATATCGGACGGCACGATCGCATGGACATAGAAATAAAACGGACAAACAATTAAAATATAATTAACTACAGCTATTTACGAGCTAAATGTGATAGAATAGAGGTTTTAAGAAAAGAAGGAGAGGCTTCTGATCTGATTACGGAATTAAGAAAATTGTAATGAGAGCATAGGACTCATGCAAAGCACAGTTAGAAAGTGGTTTAATAGTTAGTTAGGTTTACCTGGTTTAATAGCTAAGGAGAGTCTACTTCACAATAAGCATTACTCTACAATTAATTAGAGAAGAAAGATCAATTAAAAGAAGCACACTGGAGTATGATGGCATTTCGACATTGGGACTCGCATTTAGACCGCGAAGAGCAAAAAAGCAGAAAAAGCTTCAATTTCACTTTGGTGCGTCTCATATTGAGGTTACCATATGCACGATGCGTACTCTAAGATAGGAAGGACTAATAAACTAAAGAGAATTTTGGTTGTGTACTGATCGTCAAATTCTTTTGACCATCGTATTCATTACCATTCATTGTTTTTGGTAATGGTCCAATTGTATCTATTATTATTGTGTCAAAAGTGGTTGCAGGGGTTGGTGTTATGATCAATGGGGAGTGGTTGTGTGGGGTTACTTTGGCTAGTTTGCACTTTTCGCAACTTTTGATGTATGTTGCAACATCTCGAGACATATTTTTCCAAAAAAAATTCTCTTTTATTTTTCCTGGCGTTCTGTTTACCCCCGCAGTGACCTCCCTCTATTGGGTCATTATGATATTTATTTAATGTATTTCTTATTTCTTCTTTATTTGTTATTACTTTTACTTGAGGTAGAACTGCTATTTCTACATTTTTCAATGTGTCATTTCCTTTTTGTTTTAGTTCATTAAGTGTAAGTGACCTTAATAGTTTAACTGACATGTCTATCTTCAGTTTATAGATTCTTTGAGCACCGGCTTCTTTTTCAAGCCTTGGAAGCAATCGATCTAGATCTATTCTTCCATTAATGATCAAATCGCCTATGTTGAAGGAGAGCAATTTCTCTTTATTTTTGGTAATAAAACATTTGCATTTTTTGAATTTAATTTGCGCGTATTTTTTGGCTTCGTTAGGATTTATTATTTCATATATTCTTGGTGTTTCTATTTTATTATTGTTAATTTTGTTTTCCTTATGTGTTAATTTTTTTGTTTCTGATCTTGTTGCTACTTTAAGTATTTTATTAGTTTCTATGTTTTTTATATTTTCAAATTCAATTCTGGAGAGAGCATCCGCTGCGAAAATTTCTTGTCCCCTGATGTATTCTATAGTAAAATCGAACTCTTCTAAATCTAGCCTTATTCTAGTAAGCTTTGACGATGGGTTTTTTAGAGAAAATAGGTATTTTAATGGCTGATGGTCAGCTCTAATTAGGAATTTTTTTCCGTATATGTATGGTTTGAAATATTGAATTGCCCAATGTATTGCTGTTAATTCTTGCTCGATTGTTGACTTATTGCTTTCGCCTTTTGTAAATGCCTTAGATGCGTATGATATGGGTAATTGGAGTCCATCAAATTCTTGGCTGAGGACGGCTCCACATGCGATCTTGCTTGCATCAGTTGTGATACAGAATTTTTTATTAAAATCTGGATATTGGAGTATTTGTGGGCTTAATAATTTGTTTTTTAAGTATTCAAAAGCTGCTTGACAGTTTGCATCCCAGTTAAATTCTACATTTTTCCTAGATAATCTATTGATGAATTGTGCATGGTATGCAAAGTTTGGAATGAATCTACGGTAGTAATTACAGAATGCTACAAATCTTTTGGCTTCGTCGCCATTTTTGGGAGTCGGGTAATCTTGAATCGTTTTGAACTTGCTTTCGTCTGGTAAAATTCCTTTATTTGTGCATTTGTGTCCTAGAAAAGTAACTTCATGTCTGAAGAAAGAGCATTTGTCTGGGTGCAATTTTAGGTTATATTTTCGGCAAGTTTCAAAAACATCCCTTAAGTTTCTAATCATGTGACTATCAGAGCACCCAATCACAATAAGATCCATGTAAAGGAATGTTTGGGATGGTGATAGACCCGTGAATGCAAGGGACATCATTCTTTGAAACGAGTTTGGTGCAATTTTTAATCCGTATGCTAATCGCTTGAATCTGAATGAGCCCTTATCTGTGGAAAATGATGTTATGTCCCGAGATTTTTCTTCTAATTCTACTTGATGAAATCCTGACATTAAGTCTAAGCAAGAGAAGTATTTAGCGCGTCCTAGCTGGTTAAGGATATCGTCCATTCTAGGTAATGGGAATGTATCCGCTACTAGTTGTTTGTTAATTTTTCTATAATCAACTACCAATCTCCACCGTTTTTCTTTGCTGCCAGGTAGCGATTTTTTAGGAACCAATAAAATCGGACTATTGAACTCAGACATTGATGGTTCAATAATATCATCATTGATCAATTTGTCCACTTGTTTATTGATTTCGTTTTTTTGACTGTGTGCTATCCTGTAGTTTTTGGTGTAGACTGGTGTTGTGTCTTTGAGTCTTAATTTTTGTTTATAGAAATTGTTGGAGGATATTTGTTCAGATTCTATTGCGAATACATCATCAAATTCTGAGCATAATTTATGTAGATGTTCTTTCACGAAATCGGGAAAATGGGGTGCTAGTTTGTTCATTATTGTGGATTTATGTTTTGAATCATGTTGTTTGTCTATTTTTAAGATTTCATAATCGGACAGTTTTTCATTTAATAGGTTTATATTTGCAATTTGCACGTCTATGTTGTTAGAATTTAATATGCGGACATATGGGTTAGTCTTAGAAGCAATAGTGTTTGCGACGAATACCACCGGGTGTAATTCTTGATTAGGGATAAAGATGTTATTGTTGTTTGAGGATATTGCAATGCGTACAATTTTTTTCTGTTCTAGGTTGGATATAGAATACATGTGTGTTTTGACTGATCCCTATATTGATTATAATTTTATATCTTGATTTATATGGATCTATTATCAATTTGTTGGTGGAATAATTGAGTGTGCAATTGAATTTTTTTATAAAGTCAAGCCCCAGGATTCCGTCACATGGGATGGGAAAATCATTTTCTATTACTTGAATGTGTGTACCGTTGAGAGGTTGCTGATCTTTAGTTTGGTTTCACCTATTGTAAATAGGACGTCTTTGCCTATTCCACTAAGTTTTGTCCGTCTTTGTATGTCAACTGTATTGTCTTTTCTTAATATTTTTTGTTTTATTAGTGATACATCAGCTCCTGTGTCTAATAGCAATTTTCTTGTCCCTACATCGTCAAAGTTATGTAGCTATTAAGGTTGCAATTTAAACTACTTTCGGACTTTCGGAGTTTTCCGAATTTTCTTCTACGTTTGTAAATCTGACATTATTATTTTGCTGTGTTTTAGGAGGATAATTAGTTTTTGTATATCTATTGTTATAATTTCTTCGATTATAATTATTACTATAGTTATTGTAATTCCTAGTATTGTTATAGTTAGTATTATCATTTGGGTTTCTATTTTGGTAATTGTTGTTATAATTTCTATTATTATTGTACGAGTTCCTACTTGTGTAATTGTTTCTTTTAGTATAAAACACGCTGTGATCCTGTTCTAAATTTGTAGATGTATTTACAAATTTAGCTACAACATCATTAATTTCAGTAAAATTACCTGCTTCTATTATTGTTCTGACCTTTTCGTTATCACAGTTCTTTATGATTGATTTTACTGCTGTTTGAGTTGCATATTTCTTTGCTGTTTCAGGGTTTACGTTGTCTGTTATGAATGTGCGTTTCAATGATTTAGTGAGATTTTCTATTTCTGACATAAATAAACTTGCGTTCTTGCCATTTTGTTTTAAATTCATTAACCTTGCCTCTGCTACCTGAACTGTTTCACCCTTAATTTCTTTCTTTAATGTTTGGATTATACCATTTATAGTGTTTTCATTTGTAACTAGTAGTCTAACGTCCCCCTTTAGTTTTGTTTTTATGACTTTAATAGCTGTTTCTTCATGTTCTGCTTTTATTTCATTGATTAATTCCAGTGAATATATGAAACTTTGAATTGTTTTTACTCCACCTGAATCAGCTTAGAAGCTGTATTAAGAAATTCAATCTTTGTTTGCACCATCTTTGGTTTTGTACTTTCTTGAATGTCTTCTGGGTTATCTTTTACACCTGATATATCTTGAATGTCTTCTGGGTTATCTTTTACAGCTGGTTCTTCTGTGTCTTTTGCTACTAGAGGTTCAAAAGTTGCTTCTAGATTCGAATCTGCCGGTATTGTGAATTTTATATTATGTTTTGTTGCTATACTTATTATTTGTTTATTTAAACTGTATATTAGCTCAGTGAAGATTTTATCGCTTGATTCATTGCATATGTCTGTACTGCTACTCTTTATTCTATTTTAACTCTCGAAGATAGTTTCAAGGTGCATATTAATGGTTTGAGGTTGTATGTAAATTGTTTTATTTAGGCACTTGTATGCTTTCTGAAATTTTTTCTTTCAATATTTCTATGTTCTGGTCCATTTGTTACTTTATGGCATATTTAGATCCCTTAAAATAATTTTGTTTTCTTAGTATTCCATTTTTCTCATCTTTATATTGTAATATATAAAAAAAAATTTTGATTCTTCTTTTTTTTTGTTTTTTTTTTTTTTCAATTTGTTTAAGATTCTATTTTATAATATTATATATATATTATATTGTTTCCAAAAAAAAATGTTATAATTTTTCTTATAGAGTATTTAGACTTCGCTATTGGGAAAATTTGATCTTGTGGAGTTTGCTGCGATCAGAAAGCTTTATTTGTGCTTGCAAGCTTTGTGAATTTTACTTAAGCTTTTTTTTTTCAAAAGCTTGCTTTGATCGCGGCAAGCTTTACAAGTGTGCTTTTGTTGTTTGTGCACTTTTGACTGCACATGTTTGACATGTGCTCTTCTTTAGGGTATGTTGGGGTATATTAGGCTGATTGTAATTTATTATTTAATTATCTATGTATATATTTGTTTTTTTTTTCGTTTTTGTGTAGTTTTCAGTTTAGTGTATATTTGAACATATGCGGTTTTTTTTGTTTTTTCTCTTTTCTTTTGCTTTTAGGCAATGATAGACTTATTCAAAATAAGGGATTTATAAACAAAATATATTAATATTTTTCCATTTTATTTCTTGTTTTTTTTTTTTTGTGTTTTTGTGTATTTACATTAATAGTGGCAGCGCAAAAATCGCCTCTTACCACAAAGGTGCTATTATGAGCACTCTTTTTTATTAAATTGATTATTAAAATTTTTTTTTTAATGCTACATCTGCTGTTGTTGCCGCCTTGCCTGCTGATTTCTCTCGTGCGTTTTCTCCAATTCATCTATCCTGCTCCAAAGTTTGCAAGTTCCTAAAGCGGACCAGGTGGCCGCCTCGGCGCTTTGGCCTTAGGACAAGGGGGATTGCCGTCAGCGCGTCCTCCTCTCGCCTCGTTCTTGCCAGCTCCGCTCGTGCTGCAGGTTGCCTGGCTCGGTATTCCTCGATAGTCAGCGGCCGTGGTCCGTCCAGCGGGCAGTCCTCCAACGCCTTTTGTAGCGCTTCTTTATCCTTTGGCATTGATACTTCAGCTAATCCTTTTTGTGTTTTTTTTTTTTTTGCCTTTTCCTTTTTGTATGGCAAGGATTTATTTTATTTTGCCTTTATTTTATTTGTTGCCGATAGTAGGCAGGATCGCCATGAAATAGGCGAAGGCAAGGTTTGACTTGAAGTGATTTATTGGGGCCGCAAGCCCGGTATTTATAGGGGAGCATTTACATTGGTCTTATGGCTAGTGTCCTTAACGGTACTTAAAGCTAGACATTATGCTTAAGTTCTAATTACTTATAATCTATCCCTAAAAGTATGTGGCCTAATCCTATCCCTAAAAGTATACTACACCTCCTTTTTTTCAAAAAGAAAAATGAATATTTTTCTAATATACTTTTTATATTGTTTTTATTCTAGCTAAATGTACTGTTTGCTTTTGTTTTTATCATCAGTTATTACAATATTATTGTTAGGCCCTATGCTCAGATTTTAAATTTGCCTGTGTATTTGTTTTCTTATTTATGTTCTGTCTCATTTTTTATACCCTTGCAGAGGGTATTATAAAATTGGTCAGATGTTTGTAACGCACAGAAGGAGACGTTTCCGACCCCATAAAGTATATATATTCTTGATCAGCATGAGAAGCTGAGTCGATATAGCCATATCCGTCTGTCCGTCTGTCTGTGCGTACGCGTTTTACTCAGCCATCTTAAGAGCTATTGGGATGAAATTTTTGTGGGCTTTTTTATTACCCGGGCTAGATAAAGTATGAAATTTGTCAGGATCGGGCCACTATATCATATAGCTCTAGAACAAACATTTTTGCAAAAATTGGAGTATCCCCATGAAATTTACCAATATGATAGTATTTGACATAAATTGGCAGATCCCAAAATTTGAATCTGATCGGACAAATAGAACAGAAGTTACAGTCAACACAAATCGGTTCAAATGATGACCTAGTAGACAGCAAGCAGCGCTGTTTGCTGCTCAAACAGAGCACATGCATACACACACACAGACGCAGCGCTACAAGAACTGTATGTGTATGCGTGTTGTGCTTTGCTTAGGGAATGATGAAGGAGAAAGAAAATTTATTATAAAAAGAGAAATAATTTGAATGTTTTGTTTGTGAATTGATGAATTCAGTTACAGGGAAAGAAATTTCAAAATGTAAAAAAATTATTACGAAAGACTGCAAGGGTATATAAACTTCGGCATTGCCGAAGTTAGCTTCTTTGATATTTAAAAGTATTTCTTGTCCTTCAGTTAGTGATATTTTTTTGTTTTTTGTATCATATGTATGTTTCTTTTTGTAATGCTTTAAATTTTTCGATAAGCAGTTTTTCTCTATTTTGTGCTATTTGCAGTTTAAATTTTATTTCTTTATTGAAGTCATCAATGTAGCTCGAAAGAAGCCTTTCATATCAAAAAAAAATGTGCAAAGCCGGCTCTCTTTTGCCAAGGACATGATTTTAAAGGATTGTTCATTTTGGAAAAGTGTAATTTTCTCGGACGAGTCCAAATTTAACATATTTGGCTCGGACGGGATGACGTATGTGTGGAGAAAGCCGAATACTGAGCTTCAAAAGGAGAACTTAAAAGCTACAGTGAAACATGGAGGTGGCCACGTGATGGTTTGGGCTTGTATGTTCGCAGTCGGAGTCGGAAATTTAGTTTTCGTAGAGGGAAATATGGAAAAAATGCAGTACCTCGATATTTTAAAGAATAACCTGCTCCAAAGCGCCGAAAAACTGGGAATAGTAGACAATTTTAGTTTCTACCAAGATAACGACCCGAAACACAAGGCCGCAATCGTTCAAACGTGGCTAATTTGGAACTGTCACCATGTTATGTCACCACCGGCACAGTCTCCTGACATGAACGTCATTGAAAATCTATGGGCAAAATTAGATACGGAAGTCAGGAAACATAAGATTTCCAATAAAGAAGACTTAAAAAAGCCTTGCTGGAGGAATGGGCCAAAATTACTCCCGGCTACACCCAAAAATTGGTGGATTCTATGCCAAATAGACTATGCCAAATATTAAGGCTAAAGGGATGCACACCAAATATTAAAATAAGCACTAACAATAGATTTAAGCATTTTACTAACACTGTATCAAATAAGCTGTGAGCAAAGTTTTTGAGTTAATTTGCTTTGTTTTTGTTTTTGCTGTTGAACAGCTATATTTTGAATTAAATGTTTTTGTTTTTGAAAACGTGAAGTTGTCCTCTTTAAAATGGCATATCAAGATTTTCGATATCCTTTACAGTTTTTGAGTTATGACTCAAGCAATTAAAACAAATCGTGTGTATCAAATAAGCTGTGAGCCACTGTATGTATATTCATAAAAGCTCAGGAGCTAAGCAAAAACACGACCGTCACGTCAGAGAGCAGAAGCTTTTTTTTTTTGTTTATTTTTTATATATAAAAAGCAATTTAAAATTCAGAGAAAAAAAAAATGGTTTTGTTTTTTTGTGCGTAAGTTAAACTTCTGATGTTTTACCAAAATTCAATTTGACATGTTATTCAAACGAGAGCAACGAAAACTGCTTTAACTCTCTCTCTACTCCACTGGCCAATCATATACCAAAAAAAAAAAAAAAAAGTGCGTCCAACGGTTAGACACGATAGAAGTGAAACCTTCCGTAAAACAAACTGAGAGAGAATGAGACGAAAGCAGCATTAGGAGCGGGATAATTATAGGTTCATTATAATATTGCTATAAAGGTCATATTTTATTTTCTTCATTTTATTATTATTCATCCTCAATGTTTTCAATTTCAACAAATGATACGAGTGGCTTATGATAGCTAAAATATGATACAAATGCTTTGGTTTCGATGTTGTCAACATATCTTTGAAATACTGCGTCAATTGTTGTTTTTGATCGTGTTGTTGATTCAGTGCGATTGTTACACATTTTTAAACTGAATGTTGTATTGAGAAAGTCAATTAAAGGAACCGCTGTGTCCAATGCAAAATTTACGTTAAAATCGCCACTTAAAATCATTGGAACTTTATCGTAATCTTTTCTAAGTATCCGCGATACTTCTGGTGTATACTTTATTAAATTTTCATGAATGAATTCCGTGATGCTATTTATTGATTGATTCGGTGAAATATAAATTGCCACAATTAAAAACTGTTTTTCCATTGCTCAATCTGTTTTTTTTTTTTCTGTCGATATTCACGACACTTTTCTGCATTATTTTTCGGCATAATTGCGGTAAATATTTAAAAATGAAAATATTTACGAATATAAAAATACGGACGCAATACAGCACAGCACACGCGGTTGCTATTATGAGCGTCGTAACGCGTGTATTACACAGACGTACTAACATACACACAAACATTCGTAGGACGCTTGGTCTAAGCAAGTATTAGGTAGTGTAGTATAGCTATACATAATGCCTTCTCGCTCACCGTAGCTCCGGAGAAAAAACGGAGAAAAAATAATAATAATAATAAAAATAAAAATAATAAATAAACCAAATAATTCGTATATATACGTATGTATGAATATAAATATGTTTGAAAAATAAAAAAAAAAAAAAAATATATGTATACAAAAGCGTACTTACGTATACATACATATGTATATGCATGCACACTTGCCGGCCGAAAATGTACATACATACATATACATATGTGTGTACGCTTGCGTTTTCAAGGCCAAGTGTGCACGCTTTTTCAAGGCCAAGTGTGCACAAACATATAAATACATATGTATGTACATATGCATATATATGTACATTGTACATAAATACATATATCATCTGTACCTTTATATGTATGTATATTTTGTATAATAATTCCCTGCAGTACCAAATGTCCCCGGTCGACAATGTCGCCGCATCGGTCGACTATACCGACAGAATTAAATTCTGCCGGCGTCGACAAGCAAAGACCAGCCGACGGTGCCCGAACTATCCAATATCGTCGCCGAAACACTTCGGCTACCGAAAAGAATTGAGCAAACACAAATAAGGAACGCTATATAACTCTGTTCTATCTCATTCTCTCGCAGGCTATAAGATCTATATGTATGTCTCTTTTTAGTGTCGCTTTTTTCGTTTCATCGAGTCTCAAATCACTCCCAACGATTCTAAAGAAGTTTTCACTTCAAAAAAATGATATTAAAACAAAAGAGTACTCACTTAAGCATCCCACGGAGAAAGATCTTGCTGGTGACCGCTGTAAGTAAATGTGTAAAATATAAAGAGAGAGTATGTTGTTGGCTCGAGAGAGAATTAAATCATCATGCTAAAGGCATAAATTATTTCCGCCCAACATTAGCTTAACCCAGGCAACATTAGGGCCTGGCGAAGATACATATTTAGTTTCGTGGCTGAAGGCTATGCAGCGATCACCAGCAAGTAAAACACCCAAAACAGAACGCAAGCCAAGCGGCTACACATACATATAAAAGCTCCGCTGGCTGATACATAGTTATTTCAAGAAAAGCTTTTGCTTATCAAGCAATGTAAGGGCGGGGGGAGCCTCTCCTCTAGCCTAGAGAATCATATACTCTTTTTTTCACTCTTTTATGCCCGTCTCCTCAGATCTTTTCTGGCCAAATGTCTGCGTTTGCTGCTCCCGGGGGGCTTCGTTCCGTTTTGACGGCTTGTCTCTCATACGTCTTTCTTTAGTCGCTGACCGGCTTAGACCATTAAATCTAGTCTGTGAACTAGGTGCCAATTCTATATATGTATATAAAAAAATTTTCCTTAATACACACATTAAAAGGCGCTTTTGTCTGGTATTTATTATTTGATTTGGCACCGAATTAAAAGAATATTTTGCGTTTTTCCTAAATATTGCTTCATTTTCTCATACTAATTTGCGCGTTTATATAGCGCCGTACTTACATTTACTTCCAATAAAAGCAATATCACTCACTAAAAGAAAACTGCTTCGAATTCGCAATTTATATTTCACAATCAGACTTTTTCAAAAAAAAATGAGTTTTCTCTCTAAGATGACTTGGAAAAGAAAAGTCATTCCCATGGGGGCCGACATACTTGGCTAAATTTCTATCCCTTAGTCCTCTTTGGACCCCTCTCTTCACCTCGATTACCCCTAAACTTCCCTGATCCCAACTTTAGAGGAGCCTAGGGGGCGCCACAAAAAAAACCCAAGAGAAAGTAATCGGATTGAAAAATTCAAAATCGCAGTTCCTCCTTTTCCCAAATTATACAATGTTAGTCTACATTCTGTTAGTTAGTATAACGCTAACAAACAATACAAGCAGCGCAAGCAATGAAAGCAGTGAACGCAGGTTACTATGTGAAACTTATATTGCTCGGGATAAAACGTTTATATATTGTTTTAGTTATAAACAAGAAAAACTCATTCCTACTCTCATTTTTCGTTTTCTTTCTAAAACGGTTACAAGCGCTACCACACTATCATTATTGTTTCACCACAATTCCACTGACTAGGGTAGTGTTCAAGACGAAGGATGGCGTTATAAATAAGTGTCAGGAATTAAATCGACTTACGAGACAAGTTCTTTGCAGTGATACTATGATTGATAGTGATAATCATACCCGGGAGACTTTTTAGTATTAATTAATTTCAAATCTTCGCAGACTTCTTCAAAGCTGGTTTTTGGGTTTGGTAGTTTCATTTGATTTGGAGAGTCAAGGAATTTTTTTTTTTTCTCTATATTTATTTGCAATCTATCCTAGAAGAACAATAAGCAAATTAAGTAAAGGGGGTTAACAATTACTTGAGGTGTAGTAATATGGGAGGTAGAGAGATAGAAGAATAAAAGATAGGAGGTGTTGGGTAGTTATGACAAAGTACAGGATTTCAAAATTTCATGTTCAGCTGAGTGGGTTGCAGTCCGTCCACGCATTTGTGGTGGGTTCACCAGTCCCCGTCTTGCCTTAAGGAAAGGTCCAGGGGGTGACATCTTTTGTGTCGCCTTGTCTGGGTGCTGTTATCTAGAAGGGCGAGTGCCAGGATGTTGTCATGCATCTCCAGCCTGGAGCAGTGCCGGGTACCATATCTTTTGATTTCGTTGCTCACCGATGGAGTGTTCAGGTCCTTGTGGATGACCGAGTTGCGAACGAATGGAGGCGCACCAACTAGCTTACGGAGCAGTTTGTTTTGGATACGCTGCAGGATTTCAACGTTTGAGTTGGACGCCGTGCCCCAGAGCTGAATCCATTAGGTCCATATGGGCTTTAGTATGGCCTTGTAGAGTAGCAGCTTGTTGAATGTGCTGAGCTGGGATCTTTTGCCGAGCAGCCACTGCATCTTGGGCAGCTTCAGATTTAGATGCTTTCTTTTGGCCTTTAGATGGGCTTTCCAGTTCAAACGCCGGTCGAAGATGAGGCCCAGGTATTTTACGCAATCCACGCTCGGAAGACGTGTGCCATAAAGGCTGGCTGGGGGGCAATTGAGTCTTCGAGTGGCAAACGTAGTGTGCTGTGATTTGTCCGCATTCACACAAATGTTCCATCTGAGCAGTCATGGTTCCAGAAGGTTAAATTGTTCCTGGATGAGCCTTGAACCTACCGAAGGTTCTGAGGCAGAGGGGAGAAACGCATTATCATCCGCAAATGTGGCGATTAAAAGCTGATCGTCTTGAAGCACTGGCATATCTGCGGTGTACAGGGTGTACAAAATGGAACCCAGCACGCTGCCCTGTGGAACGCCCGCATAGACGCACCTGATTCCGGACATGGAGCTCTCATGCCTGACGTAGAAACGTCTGTCTTTGAGGTACGACTTCAGAACCATGAAGTGAGGAGCAGGTAGCAACATCTTCAGCTTGTGCAGAATGCCTGCCTAATGTCTAAGAAGGCAGCGGAGGTGCAGAGCCTGTCTTCAAAAGAACCGAGAACCTTCCCAACAATGCGGTGACATTGTTCTGGGGGTGCCGTGATGACGTCGAAAGCAAAATTGGTGTTCGGGGACCATGTTACCTTCATCCAGTAGAGGCAGCACTCTGGCCAAAAATATTCTTTCAAATACCTTGAAGAGTATTGCCAGAGGACTGATTGGACGGTAAAAGGCGAGATCATGCTCCGGTTTTCATGGTTTCGGAATCATTATGATCTCTGCGCACTTCCATTGGATGGGAAAGTGGCAGAGATCAAAGATCGTGTTGAACAAATTGTCCAGTAGATGGACCACTGACTGTGGTAAGCACTTGATGGTGACTGCGTCGATGCCATCATAGCCTGGGCTTTTCTTCGCTTTAAGGCGGTAAATTTCCAACCTGACTTTCTCTGGAGTGACTCGATCAATTGGGGAAGCCATTTGGTATGGGACCTCGAGGAAAGACGAGGTGGCGGCCACATCTTCGGTGCTGCACGTGCTAAAGGGGGTAAATGTGTTCTCCAGATGTGTCGAAAATTCTTCGGCCGTCTCCTCACTGGATTTACACCACATGCCATTTGATCCTCGTATGGGGACTTTTCTCTACAGCCGGCCTTTTGAGGTACTTGCAGGTTTGCCAGAGGTTGTGATATGGTGGCTCAAGATTCCTCAGGTACTCAGCAGTGGCTTCATTGCGAAGTTCGAAATACAACGTTTTCAGATGCTTTGAGGCACAATTGAGAGCCGTCTTGTCTAGCGGGTTGCGACTGTGGTGCCAGACACGTCGCAGGCGTCTCTTCTCCCGCAGGGCATTTGTGATTTTGTCTCAGAAGGTAAACATATCCCTTTGTCGTGAATGGAATTGACTCGTTCTAACTGGCGGCATGCATAGGCGGCCTCGCAGATGTCACGTGATAGCTTCTCTACGGCTTCGTTAATGTCTACTCCAGTGTTGAGGCGGGCGTCGGGCTCAGTGATCTCATCAAGCATAGTTTTAAAGGATGTTGGAGTTTTTCCTGAGCAGCCTGGTTGTGCATTTCGTTGACTCAACTGGAATTCCTACCCAGATCTTCACAGCACTGTGATCCGAAAGTAAGTCGAATTCAGCTTCTGTGTGGATGCTGCTGGGGTTCATACCTCTGATGATGGCGAAGTCCAGAACATCTGGGCTTTTCATTGGATCTGTTAGCCAATATGTTGGTTGGCCTGTCGAGTGGGTGGTCAGGTTGAGACTCTGAATGTAAGGTATGAGCGCGTGTCCCTTTGGGTTGTTCAGTTTGGACCCCCACAGTGCAGTGTATTGTAATCTGGACTTGATTAATATGCCAAATCCTTCTCTGGCATTGCCACTAGGGTGATTGGCACGTACGGGGTCGTATCCGTTGATGTGGAAGAATGATTGGTCTGTGAGGTGAGTTTCTGATATTAACAAGATGTCGATATTATTTCTTTTGAGGTATAGGTCGATTTCTGGCCTACTTTTGCATAGTCCGTTTGCATTCCAGATAATTAACTTTAGCCCTACTTGCATAATGATGCCATAATTGTTTACATCATTAGGGTCATCTGTTCCATCTGAGCTTGGAGGAGTTTTATTATTTGCTCGAGATGGGGAACATTCGGAGCAGCATGCTGAGATGGTACAGGGTTGGTAGTCGGTGCGGGGATGCTAGCTGTGGCAAAATTTTTGGTTACTCCGGCATATGTCATTCCAGGTTGAGAATAACTGGATGGGAAGGAGTGCGACACGGTGCTTCTGGGCGCAGTGATATTTTGGGTGCGTGTGGTTGTACGTGCGCTGCCTTGGTCCCGTAGTTTTTGGGCTTCCTTGTATACCCGGCATCCTCTGTACGAGGCGGTGTGACTACCTCCGCAGTTAACGCATTCTGGAGACTGAGCATCGTCCTTAGGGCACTTGCCTGGTTCATGCTGGTTGGTGCACTTGACGCATCTATTCTGTTTTCCACAGAAATTTTGAGTGTGGTTGAACTTCTGGCACTTGAAGCATTGTGGGACTGCATTGTTTTTCCTGGGAGCCTCTATTGAAATAATGGCATTAGAAAGGCGTTTCACGTTGAATATGTCCTTATTGTTCGTCGCTGGCTCAGGGTCGATGAAAAACAAGGGCATTGGATTTTTAGTTTGGTGATGTTTAGCGTTCGTCAGGTGACGCACTCTATGACCAAGCTTGCCAGTTCTTTGCGGATGAAGTCAAGTGGAGTGCTGTGGTGGAGACTACGGATTACAGCCCTGTAAGCTCTTTCCTGTTTAAGTTGATATGTATGAAAATGAGCTTTTTTTGCCTCTAGCGAGGCAACCATGTTTCTCTAATCTCGAACGCTGGAAGTCATAACTCGAACTTGATCATCTCTGCCTGCCTTGAAAGAGAAGTCTGAACTGCCGATAATATCCTTAAAAAAGTTGATTAGGCCAGTGATTACGTCCACATTGGATATGAATATTGGTGGTATTTTGGGAGTCTTCGGGGTCTCTATTGGAGCAGCAGTGGTGTCACTGGCGACGTTTTGCGGGATGTCGTCAGCTGGGTGAGGAGAGTAAACCTGTTTGGCTTAACAGCAGCCTCGGCATCCAGAAGGTATGCTACAAAAAATTGAATTGATGCCCAAAAGTATGCAACGATTTTTTAAAAAATTCTGATTTGAACAGTTGTGATTGGCTGGCCAACCACAGCTTAGTAACGGTGCTTGCAGAGCAGAAACCGAATTTGAGCACGAAAGTAACGTTTGTTATTAGTGTTATTGTTTTGCTAACCAATTCGCGATGGAAAACGTTTACCAACTTCAGGCAAATTACGGTTGTTAGCAGTCGACTTGAGACACTAATTGCGAGATTCATCCGCGATAGACGCCCGTACACTTCGACAGTCACAACGAGACTGAGAGTCAAGGAATAATTTTTTTTCTTTTGGCTGAAAGACTGTATACAGATGTTGAGCAAAGGCGTTTACTTTTTTTTTCTTCAGATTTGCACCATGATAAAAACTTTACTGGTTGTTAGGATTTCAGAAATATCAGATACTTCGTAGTTCTCCAGAGATTGTGTTCTTGATTCGGCGAATGTGGATCTAAGCTCTTTAGATACTCTGTTAGAGATTCTTGATTCAACTCCAGTAATTTCTTTTTAAGATCTGACTCGGCTTTATTAAACAACGCTTTATCCATTGGACTTCTTGTCTCTTGCCATTTCTTCCTAAGTTTGGTCTTTTTTGTTCTATATGACGTCTTATCATCGCTGGGGACGTATTCCAATAGCTGGCCTCATGAATCGCGTTTGTAAAATTCTCTACAGCAGTATCTATCTCGGATCCAGTTTTTAAAGAAATGTTTAGGTCAATTTTTTAATCTGACAAATATCTGAACTCAGCAACATCAGTTTTGCTTGTTATAATCTTGAATGGGCTTCTCGGGTTTATTTTTTTTTTTTGGATTCGCGTACTATAAGCCATTATTATAGGCGAGTGATCAGAATTTAGGTCCAAACTCTCTGAGATAGCAAGATTTTGCTGTGGCATTCCATTATAAACGACAACATCCATTAGGTCAGGAATTTTACTGGGATCAGTGAGCGAATATGTAAGTTTACCGGTTGATAAGACACTAAGGCTATTATTTCGCAAGCATTTATAGAGTTCCTTGCCTTTAGGGTTTGCCAGTCTCGAGCCCCACCAAGGGTGCTTCCCATTATAGTCTCCACCAGCAAAAAACTTTGTTCCAAGTAATATGAAGAATTGCTTGAAATCTATTCCTTTAACAGAAAACCTTGGAGGGAAAAATTTGGCAGTAACAATCAAGTCAGCATGCATACATGCATGGGCGTAGCTTACTACCACCGGGCCCTGATATCTTCTCGACGGCCCTGGAAAAATTTGTTTGTACAGTGAGTCTCAGATATCAACATTATATCAATATCATTTGACTTAATGAATAGGTTTATTTCATGAACGTGATTGAATAGCCCGTTGGCATTCCATATAGCAATGTGGAGATCTATTTGCATAATTCAATCAATAGGTTTATTGTATTAAGAAGGTCACAAACTTGCTCTGATTGCTTTTCTAATAGTTTTTCAATCCGTTCCAAAGAACGACTTTTAGTATCAACAGGCTGATTGCTTACAATTTGGACATATGTTGGTTGTCTACTGTGTTCATTGGATTGATTTTGATGGGTCGGGGGAAAGAAATACATGACACTATAACTATTGCTATTTATGTTTAAATCGTTTGCAAAGAAAACCAAAAAAACACTTGGGTGTACAGAGACAGCACGTCTTATCACAACCAAAGTCATACGCCTCTATGGATAGAAAACTTTCTAAACTACAACTTAGCATTTAAAATTGCTGCTAAATTAAGTAGACTCACTTGCGCACAAAGTTGAGTAAAACAAATGAATTAAGTAAGTCGTCTCGCCGACTTAGGTATACCATACACCAGTAAAGCAAATATTTCAAATTTATTAAACAAACGCATTTTCGCATGCTTTTTACAAGTATCTCGCTCACTCAAGCATCCGAGCACCCTAGAGCCCCCACCAGCCAACTCCGGCCTTATGGAAAAACGTTTATATGCATAACTTGGCTGTTTTTAGTCCGATTTTGATCAAATTTTTGCTAGGTATTAGTATCAAATTTAACTGTGCCAAATTTGATTCTACAAGGTAAAAGATTACGGGAGATAATCGAGTTTTTCAAGTTTAGGTGGCGCAAAGGGGCGTGGCAAAATCTTTAGACATACAAAATGTGCGCTTTTAGTAAGCAAATATACATACCAACCAGAGGGCCGGGGTTAACTTCGACCACGTCGAAGTTTGTATACCCTTGCAACTTTTTGGGTTACTCTTTCCTTACCCATAGCCATCAAAGTGTAAACACGTTTTATCCAAAAAGTCAAATGTTTGCGAAAGAACTGCCTTCAATCTTAGCATAGGATATAACGAACTTTTTGATGAAAGTCACTGTTTTCCACCGATCGTTTCTATTTGAGCTATATGATATCGTCACCCGATCTTGACCAAATTTGGCACAGTCGTTTATAGCTACAATAAACTAACTTATATTAAATTTCACGAGAATAGCTTAAAAAGTAACAAAGTTATTGAGAAAAGGGACTGTTCGTGACTTTGACGTTTCTATGGGAGCTATATGATATAGTCACCCGATCTTAATCATATTTGGCACAATTATTAATAAGAATACAAAACTGACCAATACCAACTTTTATGACAATTGCTGATAAAATAACGAAGTTATTGAGAAAAGTCACTGTTCGTGACTTTGACGTTTGTATGGGAGCTATATGATATAGTGGTCCGATCCAGCTGAATCCGAGATATACAACGCCTGCAGTATATACAAGCCTACGTGCAAAGCTCTGTAGCTCAGCTATGTAGCTCTTACGGTCTCGGAGGAGTTCGCGTTGATCCAGACGGACGGACGGACGGACATGGCTATTTGAACTCGTCTCGTCGTGCTGATCAAGAATATTTATAGGTACTTTATATGGTCTGTGATGCTTCGTTCTATGCGTTGTACACTTCTGCCCAAAATTAATATACCCTTTTTTGCAAGGGTATAAAAATGGTGTCTCTAGCTACAATAGTTTCTGAGATAAACGTTTTTTTTTTAATTGCGGCGGTGGCAAAAATTTTAAATAAACTTGATCACTCTACATACTACATGAGCCTTCATACCAAATTTGGTGGCTCTATTTCTTGTAGTCTCCGAGATCTACGCGTTCATACTGACAGACGGACAGACGGACATATACTTTATGAGGTCGGAGAAGCTCCCTTCTGCCTGTTACATACATTTTGGCGACTTTAATATATTTACCATTTCACCCTATGGGTGTATGGTATAAAAACCAAATATTAATGTGACACACTGTACATATTTGTAGTGTCCTAATAAAGACCCAATTTAATTACAAGTCGGTCTTTCTTGTCTTTTTCATGTATATTGTGCTTTATTTTCTAATCGTTTGCATTTCATTAACATTCGTTGTTTCATTCCAATATTGTTGAATTGAGTCTATAAAAACATAACATCTATATTTTAATTATCAAATATATGCATAACACGCCCCTACTTTAAGCTGATCATACATACTGAAAGGGGTATATTATGGTTAAACTTCATTCTATTATTTAACTACTTTTCCATCCTTACGTGGTCTCATATGTCTCCCAGTTTCACTTGGCATTGGCTGTTTCTGTTTGAGCCGTGCTGGAATTATCTACATTAATATTTTCATTCTCACCAGTTGAGGAATTGCTTTCCACATTAGCTTTACACATGTCATTTTTGCTTTGTTCATGTGTGACGGTGTTTTGTTTTTTAATTTGATCCAGATGTCTTTTTAATTGTTATTGTAATAAGTTATGATGCAACAAAATGAACGTGGTCCTAATCTGTTTCCTATTATCGCTTGAGTCCAACTTGGCTAATTTGGATTTCGAAAATCTATTAACATGACCTTATCTCCCATCGAAAACTGAACATTTCTCTTGCCTCTGTAATTTTGAACACTTTTCTGCTGGTTTCTTGAAATAACATTACCTATTGCTCTTGTCTTTAAAGTCCTTCCTAACATCATCTTTGCTGAAGATTCTCCCGTTGTACAATGTGTTGTTATGCGATAGTCTAATAAGAATCTGTTAAAAATTGTCCTAAGATCACTCGAGTCGTTGATCTTTAAATTTCCATTTATCGATTTCATAACTTTTTTTACGAAATTTTCTTCTTGACCATTCGTAGATGGTTGTCCAGGAACTAGATCAATCCACATCTTGCAAATAATTATCTATTTAATGAGCTCACAAGCCTTATGAGCAATTAAATTGACTTCAGAATTAAAAAGAACCCATTTTAATGTTTTTAAGTAAGTCAGAAAAGCAATGATAGTCTAGCTGTCGATAATTAAGAATTTTGACAGAAATCGATAACTAAGGATTTTGAAGGAGACGTCAAGGCACAAGTGTTGCTCAGTTAAAATGAATTAAGTAAGTCGACTCGCCGACTTGGGTATACCATGCACCAGGTGACACAAATATTTCAAATTTCGAAAACAAAATGTACATATGTCTGTTAAATTGTTTTTACATGCCTCATACTATATGCTATCTCGCTCACTCTAGAAACACACGAGCACTCTAGTGCCGCCACTAGCCAACGGCCAATTCTGCCCTTATGAACCTCGTTGTAAAATACGTTCATTCGCATATTTTCCATGTTTTTAGTCCGATTTCCATAAAATTTGGTAGTTTGATAAAAATAAATTAATTGGTCTACCGAATTGCGATTGCGATAGTCAAAAAATTGGAGCTGGTAATCGATTTTCTCTAAGTTATGGAGGCAGAAGTGGACGTGGCAAAATATTAAAATATACAAATTTTGCGCGCATACTAAACAAATCTTCATATTAAATTTGGCGATTTAAGCTTTGTTAGTTTTTGAGAAAATTAGTTTTATTTAATTTGCGAAAGTGGGCGTGGCACAAAGTTTGAACAATTAGTTTCTGCGCGCTAACTAAACGAGTATATAAACCAAATTTGATGTCTCTAGCTGTTATACTTTTTAAGAAAAACAGTTTTATGTAAATTCTAGAGGCGTAAGAGGCCGTGGCCAAAAAATTCCAATTAACTCTATACATTTACATACTACACAAGTCTACGTAGCAAATTTGGTAGCTCTATCTCTTATAGTCTCTGAGATCTACGCGTTCGTACGGACGGACGGACGGACAGACGGACATGGCTAGATCGACTCGGCTGTTGGTCCTGATCAAAAATATATACTTTATGGGGTCGGAGAAGCTCCCTTCTGCCTGTTACATACATTTTGGCGACTTTAATATACCATTTCACCCTATTTGTGCATGGTATAATTAATTAGAGTTGCCAAATGGATGAGTTTTGTTTAATAAAGTAGTAGCATTTAAATTCATTATAAATTTAATATATAAATTTAATATAATATTTGCAAAAAAAGTTGTAGAATTTGTTCAGTAAGCGTGTACTAAGTTGCCAGAAATTTATTAATTCTTTAATTTTACGACTCTGAGGCTTCCATCATCAGTAATTCGAAATCGTGTTGACATGATTTAAAATCTTTGCTACGTCAATCAATTAAAAGTTCCGTGCACTTTAAGTGCCGATTTTCATATCGATTTTATGTCCTGACCACAGTTGCCTTTGCCTTACCCTACTTATATTACTTTCTTATTTAAAATCCTCTGCCTTCTAATGTTGCCGCCATCATAAAATGCGCATTAACTGACTTGCAATCTCAACAATGTCATCGATTGTCTCTTTCCATCTGCACAGAAATTTAACGGATGTGCTCCGCGTAAACTTCAAAAGCAAAGAATAACAAAAACAAGAAGAGACAAAAAAAAAAAAAAAACAACAACAAACCAGAACCGAATGGGCTTAAACCTTGTCAATAGTTGGCTGACGCTTTGAAAATAATCCGATCGCAGAATATTTGGTTAATGTCAACGGGAAAGAGCTATCGAAAATCTCTTGTAAAATTGCTTAGCAGCGGAAGATGTTGCAAGTTCAAAGAACAAGAGCCTAAAAATATGTAAATACATATGTAAGCAAGAAATAATGTGAAAACTGTATCAACTACATTGGATCAATTGACAATCTAAATAAATAACTGCAAACATTTAAACAATAGTTGTCTTTCACATTTTTAGACAATTCAAATTAAGGACGAGCTTTCAGATTCATTCTCTTTTGGTCATTAAAAGTTACTATACCATTATGAGCACGTTTATTTTCCCAATACTAATTACAATTTGATGCATTTAATTGACTTCTTAATGTCAATCAAAATGATTCGATTTTAATGGGTCTTGTCGACATGAATACGATCTAAACCAGTACCGGATCTACGGGGGTGAAATATGGTAAATTGGTTCAGAAATTTTACTTGGTCAAACAACATTTTGACTTCCATAATGTTTTGTTTGTGCATTGATGTATTGAGTTTCAGGAAAAGAAATTTAAAAATGTAAAATGTATATAAACTTCGGCATAGCCAAAGTTAGCTTTTTGATATTTTTTTTTCTGCAATTCATTTTCAACAGAATCACTTCGCTTTGCAGCTTTAGATTTTGTGCCTACTTTTCTCAAAACTTCAGCGATGTCTAGCCGAAACTCTGATGGGCTTGAAAAGTTTTTAGAGTTTTTTTGTCGATGCCTTTTATTATGCACTCGTTTATACAAGAACCAAGCGTTGCAGACTGCCAAGTCCAGCAGATGATAAAAAACCCGAACTTGCCAGCGTTCTTATCCAAAATTTTACATCTGCCAATTTTGCAATCTATGAGATTAACGCCACCCATATAGCTATTATATTGTGCTATAGCAAATGGACGGTCAATATAAATATAATACTTTTGGACTTCATTGTAACATCGGGCTTTATCTTTGGGACTTATTTTACTATATATTTCGAATTTGTAGCAGAAGCCTAATTACCGCTAAGTACAACAATCTTATAGCCCCATTTCTGAGACTTGTTGGGATTGTACCTTTTCATGTGGTTCTTAGCCTTTGTTGAACATATCTCTATAAATAGTGCTAATGCATGTGGCTAAGCCGTGCTGGTCTGGTATGGTCCACACACTCTGCTGCTAAGTTCCCTCGACACTTGGGAACTTTAAATGAGTTTAAAAGCAACTTTGGCGGTAGTGAAATGAAACGAGCATAAAAGCAATTGTGCAAGTTATACTAAAGAGCCCAGAAGCTAAGGACTCACAGGACAACAACAGGAGCTAAATTGGAAGCAGAACGACAAACAGACAAATACAGAACCGTACCGTACCGAACCACCAGTTGTCCCTGTCAACGGGAAGACTAAGAGAACGGACGACGGGTACGCTTTAGCATTGTCCAGGCGAATTGCTTTCGAAGCGGGTTAAAATGTCAAAGGAGAGAAACTATGTACATAGATGGGAAGTTTGAGGGTGTGGGTAAAATATCCAGTGTAGAAATAATTGTTATTATAGTAGCTATTATAAATGATTATCTAGGAAAAAGCAAGAAAATTTACACTTTGAAAAATTCAAGTTTCCCGATCCCAAAATGGCAGACAACTAATTATACAAATTAAACAATTTATTCACCCCGATGTAAAAAAAATAAATTTTTATTCAAGATACTTCTTGTTACAGTTACTGTTCAACGAAAGACGTTAGTATTTCTTGAATTTATTAATTGTTTATTAATTTATAATCAAATAGGCACTAGCCCATAAACCATTGACTAATAGTCGTCGCAACCAACACATAAATTAGGTGGACTTCGGAGCGGGATTACAAAGGTAGAGATGGGGGCCAAAGACACAGCGATGCACACCCGATGTAGCTACAATTGATATCTGATCTTACAAAGAATAATGCATTTCTTTTATAGTAAAACTAGAGAGCTCACCAGTGCATAGTTCGACATAGTGTTAGGTCAGCAAAATACGTCTTTATTGATAATAGCTAACTATAGCAACTTGATGAACTAGATGAACTATTGTTAACTGCTGACCATATCAGATCTACTTATGACTGATGAGCCATCGATATCTATAATGGGTTACATACTTATATTGGCATACATTTTCATTTGTTCTATATTTTAATTGTCTTAATGTTATCTTATTTTATACAATCTAAACACCAACATACTCCCGGCCGTTGAACACCTGTTCAACGTTATCCAACGTTGACCGCAAAATTGCTGGGGCTGGGTTTGCTGCAGCGGGAGTCGGCGTAGGATTGACGATCCTCACGGTTTTGTGCTCTGGGCCATTGTGGCTTGGGGTTTGGGAGCATCTCCTTATTCCATATACTATCACAAGAACCAATGGTACCAATGGTACCAATGGACACCTTGTATATTATCTTCACAGGTCACTGCAAGTTCAATTGGTCTGGTGGTGGCGAAAATCCACTGATTTTTGTGATACATGTCGTACCAGACGAATGACCTGTTTGTGTGTTGTATTTGACAGGTTGATGATTTTGTGTTTTTGAATAGCTGGAACTCACATTTGCTATTAGCCGTAAAAGTCGTTGGTTTATCAAAACATATATATTGCTCGTTCTTGAGCTGGTGACATTGTTCCAAACCGGCTCTTGAGAGTCCAATGTATTGATTCTGTTCCTTGTATACAGCAATGATGGGAAATTGAATGTTCATGATTACAATCCCATGAGTTCTAATTGCTGGAATGGGTGCTAGGTTATACAGTTGCACTGCCTGCGTTGCCACTAATGGAAACGTGACCTTAAATATCACATGATTGTTTGCGATTGTGCCTTGTGCCTTCATTAAGCCAAATAATTGCAAGACATCGTTATCTATAACTGGCAAATCCAAACCAAACGGAAGATGTCTCTTAAGTTGGTTCAGATGTTCCCGAAGCTGGCCTGGTTATATACCATTGCAATGCCTCTACCGCATTGTCCTGGACCTTGGACATGTCGTTCATTTGTTGTTCCATTAGAGTCATCTGATTTTCAATCGTGGCTTCGTCTCGCTTAATGATATTCAAATAAGCCGTTCGCAATGTTCCCAATTATATCTAACGGCGATCGTCGTTGGCGTTCTATGTGAAGGAGATCATTTCCTGTCCGAAGCTCTGAGTTAACATGCTCAAAGTGCCTCTGCATTGCGGTGCATGCCTCTGGAACCTTCATTAACACGCATATTTCTCCAACCTCTACTAATCGGTCTAAAAATGTCTTCAGGTCGGCCCAATGTGGTTCGAGATCGTAAAATGCCACAATAGTCCAGTCAGACGTTGCCATCCTTCCTGTGCCAATTCTCTCATAGTATATGCCTGGTTTGGGGTTGAATAGAGTTAATTTAGTCCTTTGAGCAAATGCCAGAGGAAGTAACAACAGCATTGGCTCTAAGCATGGGAGCCAATTTATGGATAGCCCGCTTGTAGAGGTACCTACCACGCGGACGTATCCATCCAGGCCTGGATATAATTTAACGATTCGTCCAATTGGCCACTGTAAGATTGGCACATTATCCTCCTTTAGAATTACCATCATGCCTTCTTTGACATTGTTATATGGTTTTTTCCATTTAGATGTACCCTGCAATTCTTGTAGGTACTCTTGAGACCATTGTGTCCAGAATGTATGCTTAAGCCGTTGCACTAATCGATCGCTGTGTTACTGGCTCTGCATCTGGTTGGGGTACTAATGGTTCTCCGATCAATAGATGGCCTGGCGTTAAATCTGTCAATTCGTTGGGATCGTCTGAGTTTGGGTTTAAGGGACGAGAGTTCAACACTGCATCAACATTGACAATGATGGTAGACAGTTGTTCAAACGTTAAGATTGCTGTCGATACGTTTTTCAACAGTAAATGCTTAGCGGACTTTACCGCAGCTTCCCATAATGCTCCGAAATGTGGAGACCGTGGAGGTATGAACTTAAATTGCACTCCTATTTGATTGCAAAATTCCTTGATACTACCTGCTGCCGTTTCTGAGTGTATTGTATCGGTCAGCTCCTTAAGTTGGTTGTTTGCTCCAACAAAGTTTGTTGCACTATCGCAGTATAATGTCTGGCATCTTCCTCTGCGCCCAATGAAGCGCTGAAGGGCGCCCACAAATGAGGAGGTGGACAGGTCTCCAACCAACTCCAAGTGTACTGAATTGGTTGCAAAGCATACAAATACTGCAATGCCTTGTCGGGACGTTTTCCTCGAACCTTATGGTGGATCCAGAATGGTCCACAATAGTCTACTCCGGCGTTGAGAAAAGGTCTATTCTGAGATACCCGATGCTCAGGTAAGTCGCCCATGACTTGTTTAAAGAACTGGGGCCGGTGCTTGGTGCATACTACGCAGCCCTGGATCACATTCCGGACCATTGGTTTCACCTTGATGATGTGGATAGAGGAACGACGCTGTTTCGTCGCTCCATCAAAATGAAGTAAGTAGGTATGAAGTAAGTGGGTATACCATACACCAGTAAAACAAATATTTTAAATTTGTAATATCTGAGTATCTCGCGCACTTATGCATATAAGCACCCTAGCGCCCCCACCCGCCAACGGCCATCTCCGGCCTATTGCAAAAACGCTTATATGCATAACTCAGCTATTTTGGTATTTTGCTGGGTATTAGTATCAAATTTAAGTGTGCCAAATTTGATTGCACAAGGTAAAAAATTACGGGAGATAAACGTTTTTTTTAAATTGCGGGGGCGGAAAGGGGTGTGGCAAAAATTTGAAATAAACTTGATCACTCTACATACTACATGAGCCTACATACCAAATTTGGTGGCTCTAGCTTTTATAGTCTCCGAGATCTAGGTGTTCATACGGACAGACGGACGGACAGACGGACATGGCTAGATCGACTCGGCTGTTGATACTGATCAAGAATATATATACTTTATGGGGTCGGAAAAGCTTCCTTCTGCCTGTTACATACATTTTGGCGACTTTAATATACCATTTCACCCTATGGGTGTATGGTATAAAAATCCGGTTTTTAACTCGTTTGCGCGACGTGTACGCTCTGCAAATTAAAACGGACGGTGTGAGACGGTGTTGGCTTCGCAGGACTACTCACGGTTTTTGCGAATCGCCTGCCATACGGTCGTGATTCCGATAAATTTTGATAGGGTCGGTTGCGGCCGTCCATCATGGTGGGGGGCTTGAGGGGCGCCAGTTGCTATTCCCGCTTCTCTCGCGCACGCGTATGTGGTAGTGGGGTGGTCGCACCCCCGCCGACATAAACACTGATAACTGAAGGGAACAAATTACTATCCTGGTTTGAGTCATCTCTCCCTTTGGTATTTTCTCTTTTGTTTTCCACTTTGCACACAGCTGGATAACAAGACCCGTTGTGCGGGTACCAGCTGTGCACTGGAATCGATTTAGGCGACGTGATGTCTGATGTACCGAACATGCTTATTGCTGAATTCATTTATGGAATATGGCGACTGTGCCGTCGGCACACCTGAATTCGACAGCATTCCCTTAGGGAAGTTTAGTCGGGCGATTGTTTGTAAGGCGATCATGCGATTCAGGGTTTTTGGGTGACATTCTTGGTGGTGCCTTGTCGATTGTGTTGGTGCTCATTATAATGAGTCTTGGCTGATCTCTATTGTAGCAATATGGGTGTGGAATGAGTGTGACTATAGTGACAGAGTACGCCTGGTCTTAACTCCTTCTATCTTAAGTGCAGACGTCCTTGGTCGCTACCACGTATTGTACTGATGTAATCGGCAGCACTGTTGTTCGATTGTTCCCCTCTGATCTGTGGTTGCATTGTTTTTTAATCACCCAGTAGGTAATTGCTGCGATCCCCATGCATCCCCAAATCATGACGTTGTTGGTTTGAACTCTTTCTAAGTTGTCCGTATTGTTCAAGTGCAGTTCCTTAATCATTTCTAAAGATATGATCTCGCCTTGGTGTTGGGCTTCGACTTCGCGTTTGGTCTTCATGATATACCACGAGTCTTCTATGTTGTGTTTTGCGATTGAATTATGAAAGTTCCGTCCAACGTGAGATTTTCTCCATCGATGTTAATGGTTAATGTGACAGCGGTGAAGCGAATTTGCAATCTGTCCTGGGACAATCAGCAAGTTTTCTTGGTTGAAATTGGCGGTTACATGTTTTAAGGATAAACGGTATTACATGAAGGGTGTAGGGTGATTAAATATGGGGTGAGAAGGGAATAGAGTGGGGGACGAATTAATACAAATATAGATCTTATTGATGTGACAGGTCCAGCGTGTGGGGTCTTCTTGGGCGCTTGATGGTGGTGCTGTTGTTCAACATGTTGATGGCATATGGGTTCACATGCCTGTCGAGGCGCTCCAGATAGGCTGCAGTTAGCCTGGAGATCTCCTAAACCACCCATGGGATATCCAGTTCTGAGTGTATTTCTCTATTCTCTATTCTCTATAGGAAGTGGGCTCCTGATAAAATCCTCAGCGCCTTACTTTGAAATTTTTGTATTAGGTCGCAGTTGGATTTGCTGGCGGTGCCCCAGATAGATATCCCGTAGGTCCACATTGGCTTCATTACTACTTTGTAGTTTAGTAGCTTTATGTTTAGTCGTAGTGTAGACCTTTTCCCTATGAGCCACATGTATTTCTTCAGCCTAGCGTCGAGCTGTCCTCTTTTGGTCTTCAGATGTTGCTTCCAAGTAAGTCTTCTATTCATCGTCAAGCCCAGGTATTTGGCTGAGTCAAAGTTGGGGATGGGGGTTCCGTCGAGTGAGATAGGTGGACAGTCGCCTCTCCTTAGTGTAAATGTAGTTTGTATACATTTTTCAGTATTGACCGCCATGTTCCATCTCGTGAGCCAGCTACCCGTAAAGTCCAGCTGCCTTTGGAGTAGGTTGCTAGCCTCCTGTGGCACTTCATTCGTAGCCATGAAGGCAGTGTCGTCCGCGTATGTTGTAGCCAATAGTCCCGGATCGGTTAGTATCGGCAAGTCGGCTGTGTAGAGGGTTTAAAGCACTGGTCCTAGAACGCTTCCTTGGGAGACTCCGGCTCTGACGTCTTTGATGACAGAGTTTGCATCGCCGCATCTTACGTAGAAGCTCCTGTTTTCTAAATATGACTTTATCAGCGTGTAAAATGGGGCAGGAAGGACGGTTTTGATTTTATAGAGAAGGCCAGTGTGCCAGACCTTGTCGAATGCCTGTTTAACGTCAAGAAACACTCCTGTGCAGTACTTTTTCTCCTCGAAAGCCTCCAAGATTCTCCCCGAGATCCTGTGCCATTGTTCTGGTGTGCCATGGCATTCTCTGAAGCCAAACTGGTGATCAGGGATCAATCCGGCCTCGTCCATTATTGGACGGACTCTACGCAAAAGTAGTCTTTCGACTACTTTGGAGAGTACCGCCAATAAACTAATCGGACGATATGAGGCGAGTTTGGCTGCAGGTTTCCCAGGTTTTTGTATGAGGATGGTTTCGGCGCGCTTCCACTGGGTGGGGAAGTGCCCTATCAGGAAGCTTTTATTTGTGATCTTCAGTAGGAGCTGTATTCCACTCGGAGGCAGGGCTTTGATGTCTGGAACATCGATTCCGTCGTGACCAGGCGACTTGCTCGGGTTTAACTTCGCGATTTCTAAAATTAACTCATCAGTTTTAACCTCTTGGATGGGGAGGGCCATTTGGTGGGGCACATTCAGGAAGTCTTCCGTTTCTTGGGCCTCTTCTTGGGAGCATCTGTTGAAGGGGGTGTATGTCTCATACAGGTGGTTTGCAAAAGCTGCGGCCCTTTCGTTGTTTGAACGGCGCCAGGTTCCATTGGCATCTTTAATGGGTTCCTTCCTTATGGCAGGCTTTTTGATGCCTTTGGTCAGCCGCCATAGGTTGAACTGAGGGTCTCCAGGCTCGACGTTCTCTAGGAAAGCTTCTAGTGACTTCCTACGAAGGGAGTTTAGAAGCTCTTTGAGGGTTTTGGCAGCTCTGTTATACAGGGTCTTGTCTGATGGACTCCTTGTGTTGTGCCACGTGCGACGGAGACGTCTCTTCTCTGCTACCAATGCAGCTACATCGGGTGACCAGAGGTGGATGTCTCTATGAGGGACGCTGTTACTCGAGGAGCTCCTAGCGGGAGGTGTTGCATAGACGGCAGCCTGGTGTATGCTCGCGTTGAGATGATCAACAGCATTGTCCAGGTCTTCGCCGGTGGAGATCTCGGTCGTCAAGTCCAGGTTGTTATCCAGCCAATTCTGATAACGCTCGATGTTGGTGTTTTTCCTAAACAGCCGATTTCTCTTGGAGTTATTGTTGGCTGGTAGGTTGAGTAGAATCCTAACAGCGCAGTGGTCAGAGCACAATTCGAGTACCTTGCTGGTGTCTATTATGTGGCTTGGGATTCGCTTCGAGACCAGAATGTCCAAGACGTCCGGGATTTTGTTAGGATCGGTGGGTCAGTAGGTGGGCTCCCCAGTTGAGTGATAGGACATGCCGCTGTCAGTGATACATCTGTATAGCGCTGTACCTTTGGGATTGTTAATACGTGATCCCCAGCAGATATGCTTAGCGTTGTAGTCTCCTCCAGCTAGGAATCGACTACCAAGGCTGTCTAGTAGGCTGTGGAACATAGTCTCGCTTACTATGTGCCTAGGTGGACAGTATATAGCAGCAATCGTTAGGTCTCCTGTCTGGCTGATGACTCTAATCCTGGAGCACTGAATCCATGGCTCTTGGAATGCCGGTAGCTCTATATATTTGATGTTGGATTTGATGATTATGGCAGCACCTCCTCTAGCTGTACCATTAGGGTGATTGGTGCAGATGACGTCGTAGCCGTTTATGTTGATGTAAAATCGCTCCGTGAAATGAGTCTCTGATATTAGTAGTATATCGACATATTGAGTTTTTAAAAAGTGCTTAACTTCTGGCCTGCTCCTATACAGGCCGTTCGCGTTCCATAGGACGACATGGAGGTTTATTTGCATTTTTGGGCCATGATTGACGTTAGGAGCTGTGCTCATGGCAGCAACTTGGTCCATCAGCTTCTCCACAAGAGCTTCAAGGCGATCCAATCTTTGGCTTGTTTGGGACGAATTGACAGGAGGGGCCTCTGCCTGCTGGGGAGGCAGCTGATTGCCTTTTAATATATTGGCGAAAGTGACGCCTGGCTTGCTCGCAGAGGTTTGCCAGTAGCCTGGTGATGTGGTCGCTGGGGTTGACCTTGGCTTTGGCAGATGCGTCTCCTTTGCCTTCAAATAGACTTTGCAGCCCTTATAATAGGCAGTATGGTTGCCCTTGCAGTGAGCACAGCGGGGAGGATCGGTCCTTGGCTTGCGGCAGTCCGAGGAACTATGAGCGCCTCTGCATTTTACACAGTTGAACTGCAGGTTGCAGTTCTTCTGAGTGTGTCCAAATCCTTGGCATCTGTAGCACTGGAGTACGTCAGTCGTCTTACGGGGTGTCTCGATTGTGACCACGCAGCTGCAAAGGCGTTTAGTAGCAAACACATCCTTGTTGTTGCTTGCCGGTTCCAAGTTGACAAAGAACATAGCCAGAGGTTTCTTTGTACTGCGGCTGATTGCATTTTTGATGTCCAGGCCTCTAACTATGTGCCCGTTGGCAGCCAGTGCTTCCTTAATGTCCATGGGATTGGTGGTGTGATGAAGACCTTTGACAACAATACTATAGGCTCGCTCGTCTTTAGGCTGGAAAGTCTGGTATGGGATGTCGTTTTCACTAAGGTAGTTTTTCAGAGTTGAAAAACTCTCCTTGACTCTGACTTGTCCATCCTTAACCGCTTTGTAGTCGAAATTGTTGCCGCCGATTACGGATGTAACGTCTCTTATTAAGTCCTTAATATCGTGAACCTCCGGTAGAAAAATAGGAGGCGGCTTGACCTTGCGCACCTCAGCCGTGGGTGGCTCCTGTTGAACCGTCATTGGAGCATCTTCTTCGTCGCTGTCACTGTCGTCAGATAAGATGGCAAATCTATTGACATTCTTATTGGCGTCACTTATGATGCCCGTTGAAGTAGATGCTTGCTCAACTTTCCTCTGTGGGGCTTTGCGTTTGACTTCCCCTGGCTCCGAGGAGGAACTGGTGTTTCCATCAGATTCCTTAATGGTTTTATTTGACATTTTCTTTGCCTTGGCATGTTTAGCCGTAGGAGCTATGTCGGTGGTAGGCTTTATTGCCCATTTCGGCTTGCCCATTTTTGCCTGTTGGGGCCGTAGCCGCAGACAAGTATGTGATGCTTTTGCTTGATTCTTGCAGCCCGCAAGTATGCAACACTTTTAAGAAAATATGCTCCCTAAAAGGGTGCAACAGATTATTAGTCTTTTCTGATTGGCAGGCCAATCAGAGATAAATAACTGCGTTTCTACCACAAGTCGGCAGATTTTACAGTTTGTTAGTGTAAATGTTCTTCTCTTTGTTTTATTTTTTGATATTCCGTTTACTGCTATACACTCTGTATTTACGCACTTGAAGACCATCCGCAACACGTCCGACACGTTTGGCGTTCAGAACCACCAAGTTCTATCATCAGCAGACTTCGCTAAAGAATCCACCGTTGTAATGGCCATACCATATCTTCAACGCTAAAAGTAGTTGGGAAATCCAAACGACATGAAGCGAGAAAAGAACGGCAAAGCTTGCAACTGCAGATTCCACCTTTTTAGTGTGCATACCTTGGGCGCCATCAGAATTAGTGTAAAGGGCTTCGCCTTCACCAACTAACCATCGCGCCCAAATTTTTTGTTATAGTATATTGTACTATATGCAAAAAAGATGGTTTACAGCAAGTGTAAAAACAACATGTGTAATCTTGAAATAGCTATACAGACAACCTGCTCACCTTTTGTGCTGCCTATGATTTAAAATCTTACAAAATTAGTAAGATTAATTGACCTGAAGCCGGTTCATACCCAGTTTTGATTTTCTTTTAAAGATAAAATAACCGCCATTTCATCGGTTGTCGGCTGACATAGATTTTTAATTGTTAGAATTGCTGGCAATACAAAGCAAAGCGACGGCGCACTACAAAGCTGCAGTTTTTTAAAAACAATTTCAAAATTTTTACAAATTTCCACAAACGATTTTACAATATGTATGTTAATTTTTAACAATCGCATAATTCGATTTTTCTGCTTTAATGTGGTATTTATCTCTCCCCAATTGTCAATAATAGATTTGAGCATAAAATAATTTGAGTTCCAACGTGTTGTGCATTGGCTCTTTAGAGAAGTAGTCAGCAGATGCTGCAAATTTGCTTTTTTGAAATACTTAACTAACTTCTTGCACGATTCCAACATTTCTGTGAGCTCTGTTGTATCAGAAAAAGACTTCTCCAATACATTATTAAGCAAATGGCTGCTACAGTTTAGTCTAGTATGATTTTCTAAGGCCTTTACAATAGTAGGTCCTCTATCCGATATAAATTTAATTTTTTCAGTATTTGAAATATCGAATTCAATGAACAAACTTTTAAGCTTTTCTAAAATGTTGTCGGCCGTGTTCCTTTGGAAATCCATTGATTTCATTCCTAAAACCTAATCAAAGCATTTAAAATCCTTTTGGTAGTGGAATGTTACTCCTAAAAAATTACGCTTTACGTAGTTGTCCGTCCACAAGTCAATTGTCGCCGACGCGCCACCACTGCCCACAACCTTTTCAATTTCATCCTTTAATTCGTTCTTCTTTTTCATTTCCGATTTTGAAGACTTTTCGTGAAATGGTCGTTGGATCAGGTAGCATGTCTTCCATGTCGACGTGCTCGCCATAATTTGCGTCAATCTTAATAGAAAACTTTACTAATTTTAGAAATCCTGAACCGCCCACTGCTGAATATGGCCGACAGTCTTCTGTGACCCAATTTGCGCATTTTTCAATGGCCTCAGTTTTATCCAGCTGTGTTACAGTTTTTAAACATTGTGATTGTTTAATGTTTTTGCAGCAGCTATGTCTATTTAAATTAGATGTTTGGCTGGCGCTGAACTTTAACACATTATTACATGTGCGACAAAAAACAAATTCTTTTATTGTTGTCTTATCTGGTCTTATTATTTCGGAAATTATGTTCCAAATAAAGCTTCTTGCCTTGCACTTGCTAGACAATGTATAATTTCCGTTAGCAATATTGTCAGCAACATTCTTCAATGATTCGCCCTCCATAATTATGCTACTTACGCCACTAATTGTAGAGATCAAACTGCAAATTTCCAGCAAATGCTCTCGAGTTGCAAATTATGATGAAATAATTAGATCGGCTTTCCTCATCGAAAGCAGCGAGGCTGTTCGCACAGAGCCGAAGTGCCATGCCGAACCTTTATTGCGTGCGTCGGCAGAGCCCACCACTGGCTTGAATCGAACCCGGTATGAGCAAACGATATGATTGTGTTCGACCTGTATGTATGTATATCAGAGAGCTGCAACAATCACATTTCGTAATTCATACACGAAGCAAAAAAATCAACGATTCGATCGTTTCATTTCGGCGATCGTACCGGATCGAGCCTGTTTGATGTTGAGGCCTGATTTGACTCGATTGAAATTTGTTCCTTCGTGATCGATCATACCCATCACAATCAGAGAGCTGCAACTGATTGGAACTGAATGTTCGATCACAAAAAATCCGAGTCAATGATCGCGTATGATTGAAGAAATTGTGATTGTTGCAGCTCTCTGGTATGTACATATTCCGAGCCACTGACGTCAGCAGAAAAAATTCTGGCAGCGTATTTCAGCGAACGAGCTAATGTCGTCATCGAAACTCGATTGGCTGCCGAAAAAAACTTAGAAAAAAAAGCTTTATATATACATATGTACATACATACATATATCTCATTTTAGAAAAAAAATTGGGCAAGAAGTAAGCATGCAGTAGCAAAGAAGATTTTATGCTTCAATGATTATTGTATACCCTAATTAATTATGAATAATAATAAAATTGATAGCAGATTAAATCTTTATATATAACAATTATATAAATATAATTTATATTTTAATTATATGTGTTATATGTACCTTGATAATTCAATTAATGAATCCGGTACGTTTAGTATTGTTATTGTAAATCATATTTACATACAGTTTTGCATAGGCGGCTATGCTTAATTACACTCTTCGTTTTCGGCACGCGACATAGCGGAAGATGGATAGCCAAATTTGATAAAGCGAAGATGAAACTTTGCATTGTTGTTTTTGTTTGCCTTTTAGGCTCGCGCCACTTCCTAATTTTCGTTTGTTTGTGTTGTTTTTTATTTTCTTTTGTTTGCGCGTCGTTATGCACTTTTCGTTTCTCTGCAAATATGCGATAGATTTCCGTAAGAGCAGTGAGTGTTTTGTAAATATTAAAAATTTTCCAAAATTTTAAGTGCTTATATTATAATTAAATAAGGGTACACTTGCCAGAAGAAATATCCGTACACCATGAGAACATAACAATTTGTCAAAGAAATTGTGCTTTAATAAACTTAAAAGTATAAAATTGCTATTCATACATACATATGTATGTATGTTCAACATATGTAGTTATTGTCCAATATATTCTTTATTCTCTTATTTAAAATTAAAATTAACAAACAAAAACAAAAAACTTTATAAGAAAGGAACAGAAAAAAATCCGTACACAAAATATACAGTCAGCACAACATTTATTCGGACACCCATGTATTTCAACTTTCTTTATAAATAACTTGAAAAATATTTAAGTTTAAACGAAAATTTTTATTTCATTTTTACATACGGACTTGAAAATCCCGTCAGTCCACAAGGAGATCCCCAGATATGGGGTCCGCCACCTCGACAGACTCACCAGTCACATCAAGAGGCTTGCAGCTGACTTAGCAGATGACCATTGTCTTCGCAGGCTGAAAAGGTTACATCCTCTCGACCACCCCCTTCATGACAGATCCCAATTGGTAGTGCTAGCTGCACCACCCTAATTTCGGCCAGTGAAGGGTGATGACCTCAAACCAACAAACCCTGCAGCGGCTTTTCACTTCATTTCATTGTTATGTACAACATGGCCGTTAACAAATTTAATTATTGTCCTACAGTGGACAGATTTTAAATATACTTAAGCACAAAAAAAAAAAAAAAAACAAAATGTTCCTAATACTAATTTAAAACATAAAAACAAAAAAAAAGCCTTCTTTGGCATATGAAAAAAACTTTAAAAAATAAAAAAGGCACATTTTTACGCACAACAATTATTCAGACAATTTTTAGTTTCTACAAAATAAATAAGTTTCTTATCTGAAATTTTTGCTGTGTTTAATACTTCGTAGGGCCGCCCTTAGCATCAATGACAGCTTGTAGACGTCTTCGCATACTTTTTACTAAATTGTGAGTCTCATTTGCGTCTATTTTCTCCCATTCCGTCATTAAAGCCGTTTTAAGAGTGTCCTTGGATGAAATTTTATGTTTTTCTAATTCTTCTTTCTAGTAAATCCCAAACGTGCTCTATCGAGATTAGATCTGGTGACGGCGGTGGCGTTTTAACTGTTTACAATGATACAACAGCCATTCTTGCACCAAATACGATGCGTGTTTGGGGTCGTTGTCTTATTGAAACAAGAAATTCTTCCGATCAAGCCCCCAATTTATCGACACTTGGCATTAAGTGTTCATTTAAAATATTTTTGTAACAGTGCTTGTTCATTTGTGTATCAATAAAAACTAATTGACCAGGCCTAGCTGCTGCTATGCACCCCCACATCATTATATTGCCACCGCCATGCTTCACGGTTGGAATGAGGTTTTTCTCTTTCAACGCTTCATTCTCCTTTCTCCATACTTTAGAAGGTCTATCATGTCCGAATATGTTATATTTAGACTCATCGCTAAATATAACAGACTCCCAAAACGAATCCGGCTTGTCTAGGTGAAGTTTGGCGAACTCGAGTCTTTTTTTTTTATTCACGGCTGAAATGAGTGGTTTTCGGCGTGCAACTCTACCATGTTACCCAGCACTATATAGGCAGTTACGTACGGTTTGGGCAGAAATTTTCTTCTGAGTGCTTCCCTCAATGTCTTGGCAAAGTGTAGTCGACGAAATCCGCGGAATTTTTTGTACGATCGACACGACTTTTCACTATTCTCGAGGTGTCTAAATCTTGAGTCTTCCAGAATATATGTATTTTGCTGCAAAATCACCAGTGTTTAAGTAATTTTGTATTACGTCATGCACTGTCGAATGGGCTTTACTGATTAGTCTTCCAATTTCCCTTACAACCCGATTTTCGAGATGCAGTTTTAAAATAGTTAAAATAGATAGTGACAAATCTTGTCCTCGACCCATTTTGAACACGCTGATGCAAACCACGAGCAAAACTAACATCGAAACTAAGAAAAAACAGATTACAAAGAAGCAGAAGCAGTAATATGAACGAAATACGCGAAAAGAAATTCCGATTACCGTTGCATTTTCTAAGAAAAACGAGTAACCGAAAATTGTCCGAATAATTGTTGTGCGTAAAAATGTGCCTTTTTTATTTTTTTTTAAGTTTTTTTCATATGCCAAAGAAGTTTTTTTTGTTTGTTATGTTTTAAATTAGTACAGGGTGGTCCATCTAGTGTTTGGAATTTGAATCACGGATTGTATGACAGTCAAACGTCAAATGTCATCCCTGACGCCATCAATAGTTAGTTATATGTTTGATATTTACAAAATGGGACGCTATTCGCTTGAAGAAAGTTGGGAAATATTAAAAACTTATTTCCAAAGTGGTGAGTCTTCTACTCAAACAGTGCGAAATTTTAAAAAAAAGTTTGGTAAAAAAATGTGCCTTCAACTCAATTCGTGAAGCGTGTTCATAAAACTGGAATGTTAGTGGATAAACCAACTGTTAATGTTAACTGACTGGTTTTTTACTGAAATTGAAGGAATGGACATGGACAACATTTGGTTTCAACAAGACGGCGCAACGTGCCACACAGCGCATGCCACAATCGAAATTCTGCGGCCTCCGCGGAGCTGCGATTTGACGCCATTGGACTATTTTCTATGGGAAGCGGTGAAAGATAAATGTTATGCAAACAATCCAGAAACAATTCAAGACCTCAAGACCGAAATTCATGCAGCTATTGCTGAAATAGAGCCGCACACAATCGAAAATGTACTCAAAAATTGGGTTAATCGAATGGGCTATTGCCAAGCCAGTCGTGGTGGACATTTGACCGAAATTATTTTTCATAAATAAATGACATAAATATACCTTTCAAATAAATGTTTAACCTTTAAAAAATATTCACCCGTTTTTTTTATAACAAAATCAAATTCCAATTTTTAAATGGGCCACCCTTTATTAGGAACATAAAGCAAGTTGAAATGTACGGGTGTCCGTATAAATGTTGTGCTGTAAACCTAAAAAATATTCAAAAATCTTATATCTGTAGTAGCTCGTAGGATAGCCCTACGACCTTTGCAAGGCCACGGAGCATCGAATTTACCGATTTAGAAGATTCATCTTTGGTAATAGCAATTTATTCACTCAAAAGGACGTTTTTGAGCATTTCCTTTGAAGTGATTTTGTGTTCCAGCAAATCCCACAAATGTTCGATGGGGTTAAGGTCTGGTGATTGTTGTGAGAAGGAGACGTTAAATCGATAAAGTATATATATTCTTGATCAGCATGAGAAGCTGAGTCGATATAGCCATGTCCGTCTGTCGGTCGGTGCGTATGCGTTTTACTCAGCCATCTTAAGAGCTATTGGGATACAATTTTTTTGGGGGCTTTTTATTACCCGGGTGGGATAAAGTATGAAAATTTTTAGGATCGGACTATTATATCATATACATAGCTCTGGAACAAACATTTTTGCAAAAATTGGAGTATCCCCATGAAATTTACCAATATAATAGAAGTTGATATAAAATCTCAGATCCCAAAATTTGAATCTAGTCGGATAAATTCAACACAAGTTACAGTCAACACAAATCGGTTCAAGCGCTGACGGCAGCACTGCTTGCTGTCTACTACATCATCATCAAATCAAACAGAGCGCATGCATACCCACACACACGTGTTGTGCTTTGCTTAGGGAATGATGAAAGACGAAGAATAAATTGGATTAAAAAGAGAAATGATGTTTTGTTTGTGTGTTGATGAATTCAGTTGCAGGGAAACAAATTTCAAAATGTAAAAAATTATTTCCAAGGACTGCAAGGGTATAAAAACTTCGGCATTGCCGAAGTTAGCTTCTTTAATATTTTTTGGTATTAAATAGCAACCAGAGCTTCGGCATCTTTGATATTTTTTTGGTATTAAATAGCAACCAGAGCTTAACATTGTGCGCAGTTTGCTTGGGATCGTTACATGTTGGAAATAAAAATCGTCTCCCAGCCCCAACTGCTCAGCACTTGGTTTCAAATTGGACTTTGTAAACACCTATTTATTGTGTAGAAAATATAAAGATTAGTTTAGAGTCTTCAGATTTAATTTCTATTTCTCCGCGAGTGCGACTGGTTCGTTGCATTGCCGGAAAAGAAGAGAGCAGCTGTCTCGCCGCATATCGATGACTTATCGCTAACAATCGATACTTATTACTAACAATCGATACTTATTACTAACAATCGATACTTATTACTAACAATCGATATTACTATACTGGTTTCGATATATGCGTGAGTATTTAAAAGACTTGTAAATAATTGGGATCTTACAACTCGGCCATCCTGACGAGGAATCGACCTCGATTCCAATTGCTAACAACAAGGGGGGTAAATAATAGCCTTAGGTGGCTGGTGTCGCCTTTGTTTGGCTATCAGAAGTGCAATCTTGATCAGGGGCAACCCATAGCTTTAATTTGGAGGCTTCTAGGACCCCATCATATGGTAGTTGGGTGATTTGGGAGCCTTCTACATCCCGGATAATATATCGGTCATTTTTATGAACCACATACGGACCACGATACCGTCTGATAAGTTTTTTATTTGTGCCTGCCGAAGTATCCACATTCTTAATAACTACGAAATCCCCCCACATCAAAACTAACGGCCGGGGGGTGATGCTTCGAATAATATTCTTTGGACTTAACAATGTTACGGAAGGCTACTTTCCGGACGTCTACCTCTGAGGCATCGACCTCCCCAGTTCTCTCACCCAACCGTTCGGTTAGTTCATCCACTACCACACCTCGTTGTTCAACTCCGAATAGGAGTACGGAAGCGGCAAATTTGGTTGTCGAGTGGACGGAGTTATTCAATGCAAAATCTATGTTCGGCAGTTGTTGGACCCAATCAGCGTGGTTCACGGGTTCCGTCAGTTTACCCAACATGGGGCCCAAAACACGGTTTACCCGCTCGACTTGGCCGTTGGCCCGGGGTGAGGCAGTGGCATTCAGCACATGAATTATATTATTGGACTTCAGAAATTCTTCAAATTCGGAGGAAGTAAAGCAGGTACCTCGATCACTGATAATTCGGGGGGGTCTACTGTATTTTGCGAAATACTGAGATTCTAACGTCTGACATACTTCACGTGAATTAGTAGTGACGGCAGGGTACAGCTTCACAAATTTGGTGGAAGCGTCAATGACAACCAGAAGATACTTTTTCTTAGAGCGTATGGACGGAAGGGGGCCCAGATGGTCAATATGAATGGTATCAAACGGAGGGGGCACTTTCGGAATACTATGTAGCGTGGCACGATTGTCCGAAGCGGACGCTGAGTAGTAGATACACTTGAGGCAATTTTTAATGTAATTGTTAACATAAGACTTCATACACGGGAACCAGTAATGCTTCTTGATCTGTGTACAACATTTTTCCGTGGCCATATGGCCAAGCTTCTCGTGCACTACTCGTATGACATGATTTATCATTTCGGAAAGGACATAAAGTTGGGGTACACTCGTCGAGGAAAGGCGGTACACTACTCCGTCTCGCAGTTCGAAGTTCGCTATCTCATATTTCTGGGTTAACTGCAGTTGGAAGTCGATGTTTAGATCATCAACGTATGCGGCAGTTTCTATTCTGCTTAGAGCATCAGCATGGGGCATACCAACCCCCGAGCGGTGTACAATCGTGTAGTTATAGTTTTCCAACAGCAGGGCCCAGCGAGCAATCTTGGCGGAATGTCCACCGTTTCTCAGTGTCAGCGCAAGGGAATTACAATCGGTCACGATTTTGAACGGGATGAACTTAAGGTATGTCTCAAAACGTTTTAAGGAATACACGATAGCTAACGTCTCTAGCTCATAACTGTGTAGTTTCGATTCAGCGGCGGAGGCCATCTTAGAGAAGAAGGACACTGGGTGTAATTTACCGTCTGTTTGTTTCTGGAGGAGCACTGCTTCGAAACCAATTGAACTAGCATCGCAGTGTAACTCTGTTTTAGACTTCGGGTTGTAAATAGATAACACGGGGGTTTCGATCAATTTCAACTTCAGTGTTCGGAAAGCTTCAAGGCATTCCTCGGAGAAGACATAAGGGGTATCTTTTTCTTAACAATCGGGACAGCGGACACGCAATCTTAGCGAAACCTGATACAAATCGGCGGAAGTATGAGAATAGGCCTAAGCAACGCTCTAATTCCTTGCTATTCCTTGGAATGGGCAAATCCCGTATCGCCTGAATATGAGCTGGTTTAGGCGTGATACCGGCGGAATTGGCTAAGTAGCCCAAGTACTCTAGTTCCCTATACGCAAAACGGCATTTAGTCAGCTTCAGGCATAGCCCGTTCACTCTTAACACATACAATATTTCCTTCAGAATCTCAAGGTGGGTTTCAAAGTCATGCGACGCGACTAGAATATCGTCCATATATATCACCAGTTGACCTCGGTTTATAAATTCCTTAAGGACAAAATAAACGAATCTAGCGAACACGGAAGGGCCATTACAAAGTCCGAAGGGCATGCGTACATATTCAAACTGGCCATCAGGGGTTACAAAGGCAGTATATTTGATCGAGTCTGGGTGCATTTTCACATGGTGGAAACCGTTCTTCAAGTCCAAGATAGTGAAGAATGATTTGCCACCCAGATGTTCAATGCAATCATCTAACAGAGGAATCGGAAAATGATCTCGAACTGAAATTTTGTTTAACGGCCGGTAATCTACACATTTCCTCATTGTGTTGTCCTTTTTCCGGACAGGGACAATAGCGGCAGCGTAAGGAGAACTACTGTGGCGAATAATACCAGCTTTCAAGAGATCGTCGCAAATCTCACGCACCTCGGTGCGTTCGTGGTGCGACAGACGGCGGGGGCGGCAGAAAATCGGAGTTTGGCTAGTCAATTCTATTTTCATCTCATAGTTCATGGGCTTGATTAAATCTGGATCAACTTGTACATAGACTTAAGGGCTGCGGTTTGCTCTTCCCGTAACGTGGGCTCTATATCAAAATCTAACTCACTGACAGCAGGGAGCTCAATGGCATTTATCGCCATAAGTGCATCATTCAGTATTTCCGAAGGTACAACAGAAGTTTCTAGAAGGGGAGAATCAGACAACAATTCGGCAGATACAATCTCATTCCTATCGTGCGGTAGTACCGCTAGATCTTTCCTCAATATTTTAAAAGACTTCAGAACAGCAGTGGATTTTTGTATTTATATATTCAGTCGGTTTATTCATGAGTATCAACGATTCTTTTTCATATTTCAGTTCTTTCAGTTTACAGAGTCTAATATTAATTTTATACAGAAGATCTCTACCTATAACCATCGGCAGTTCGGTTGCTTGGTTCGTCAGGACTTCAAACGTATGTATTGTCTGTGTGTTGCGGAGGCGAACCCTACACTGGACTTGGCCTAAGGACAGAAGTTGGCTATTTCCTAAACCACGGCAGTTCAATTTACGGGGGCTAAGACGGCAGTTGGAGGGGGACTTCAGATTGACGGATAAAACTCTTTGGACTGCCCGAATCAAGGAGAGAAAACATATCTATAAATTTCCTATCTTGCACTTCATCACAAACAAAAGCAACACTCACCAGTTGTAAATGGTCTAGTCGATCTCCTGCTTCATCAGCGGCGGCGGCAGCAGTGATATTGGTGGCATTTCCAATCCGAGACGGGCAGTTTTTGTAGATGTGGCCCACTATGCCACACTTGAAACATGAATTCGGAGGTCTCATTGGTTTCAGGCATTGACTCTTGTAATGCCTCCATCCTGAGCAGTTGAAGCATCTGGTCTCACTCGTGACGGTGCCTGACGATTTGTTTCCAGGCGCCACGGCAGTTGTTGTTGGCTGCGCCTTCACTCTGAGACTTTGCTTGGAGGCCGCCGCCTGCATACGGAAGCGCTCGTAGCGTTCCAGTAGGGGCTTCAGTTCGGCCACCGTGCGAGCTGAGTACAGCATACCGACTCGAGTAGAGTTGTCCCGCAATCCATCAATGATCAGGTCGACCAGCTCGTTCTCCGGAATCGGAGCATTCATGGCAATCTCCTGCATCTCGATTGCGAATCTTAAACATCCCTCGCCTGCCTTGATGCGCCGGCCCCGCAGAGCGTGGTACACTTCCTCGATGCTACACGAGCGTCCAAATTCTCGCAAGAGGATTGCCTTCAATTCTTCGTAGCTGTGCACCGATACCGTGCGCAGCAGCACCGCCGCCGTACCTTCCAGCATACGATGGCATGCGACCAAACGTAGGCGGTCGTTCAACTGCAGAATTTCAAATGCGTCTTCCAGATCGTTCAGCCATTTCTTCACATCGTATGCGGTATCCGCTGAAAATCGAGCCACCATGCTCTCAATGACACTCACGTCACTGACTTGCTGCCTCGGTGCTTGGAATCCGTCCATCCCCTGCTGCATTTTGAGGATTTGTTGCTGTAGCTGTAGCAACTCATGTTGTTTCTGCAGCGTCGTCAGTTGCTCATCCAGGCTGGGGGAGGCGAAAGCGGCCGTTGTGATGGCGGCCGCGGCAGTCGACACGGAGGGCACTAAAACGGGCATCTCTTCCCATGGGTCCGCGTCGGGACCAGTGACGGGGGCGGCGAGCGAGGCCGCAGCCCGCATAGCAGACATATAGACGGCGGGCACAGCATCCGCAGGTATAGCGGATGTGGCAGCGGCGGCAGGTACAGTGATGGATGCGGCGGCAGCGGCGGGTACAGCAGTGGCAGAGTGTGCAGAGGCGCCAGCGGTGGTGGGTACAGCAGTGGCAGCGGGTGCGGAGGCGGCAGCGGGTGCAGAGGCGGCAGCGGCGGCAGTCTGCAGAGGTGGCCTGCAAGCGGCGGACACCGCAGCGGTGGGTACAGCAGGGCGGGTGCGGCGGCAGCGGTTACAGCAGGGGCGAATATAGCCGCAGCGGGGCCGGCAGGGGCGAGTATGGCGGCAGTTGGCACAGCAGGGGCGAGTATGGCAGCAGTTGGCCCAGCAGGGGCGGATATGGCAGCGGCGGGCCCAGCAGGGGGTAGTAGAGCAGCAGTTGGCCCGGCAGGGGCGATTGTAGCGGCAGTTGGCCCAGCAGGGGCGGATGTGTCAGCAGTGGGCCCGGCAGGGGCGAGTATAGCAGCAGTTGGCCCAGCAGGGGCTAGGTATAGCAGCGGTTGGCCCAGCAGGGGCTAGTATAGCAGCGGTTGGCCCAGCAGGGGCTGAGTATGGCAGCAGTTGGCCCAGCCGGGGCGAGTATAGCAGCGGCGGGCCCGGTAGGGGCGAGTGTGGCAGCAGCTGGCCCAGCAGGGGCGGATGCGGCAGCAGTTGGCCCGGCAGGGGCGGGGTATATCAGCGGTTGGCCCAGCAGGGGCGAGTGTGGCAGCAGTTGGCCCAGCAGGGGCTAGTATAGCAGCAGTTGGCCCAGCAGGGGCGTATGTGTTAGCAGTTGGCCCGGCAGGGGCGAGGGTGCAGCAGTTGGCTCAGCAGGGGCGAGTATGTCAGCAGTTGGCCCAGCAGGGGCGAGTATGTCAGCAGTCGGCCCGGCAGGGGCGAGTATATCAGCGGTTGGCCCAGCAGGGGCGAGTGGGCAGCAGTTGGCCCAGCAGGGGCTAGTATAGCAGCGGCGGGCCCGGCAGGGAGGGTGTGGCCGCAGTCGGCACAGCAGCTCTCGGTACTGCAGCAGCGGCGGCTCCAGTGGCATCCGGTACTGCAGCGGCAGTCACAGCAGTGGGTATACCAGCAGCGGTGGGCGTGGAGGCGGCCGTCCTAGATGTGGAACGTGTGGCCTGCCGTGTCCCGAAATATGTATGCTTTCGGGTGGTCATCCCACTTCTGAGTTGTAAACACCTATTTATTGTGTAGAAAATATAAAGATTAGTTTAGAGTCTTCAGATTTAATTTCTATTTCTCCGCGAGTGCGACTGGTTCGTTGCATTGCCGGAAAAGAAGAGAGCAGCTGTCTCGCCGCATATCGATGACTTATCGCTAACAATCGATACTTATTACTAACAATCGATACTTATTACTAACAATCGATACTTATTACTAACAATCGATACTTATTACTAACAATCGATATTACAATACTGGTTTCGATATATGCGTGAGTATTTAAAAGACTTGTAAATAATTGGGATCTTACAACTTTAAAACATTTAAATATCCATATTGGTCCATAATGGATTCTGTAAATACGACTTTACCCACTCCTTCTGCCGCCATACACCACCAGACCATCACCCCACCACCGCCATGTTTGACAGTGGGCACCAAATTTTTATACCCTTGCAAAAAGGGTATATTAATTTTGGTCAGAAGTGTGCAACGCATAGAACGAAGCATCTCAGACCATATAAAGTATATATATTCTTGATCAGCACGACGAGACGAGTTCAAATAGCCATGTCCGTCCGTCTGGATCAACGCGAACTCCTCCGAGACCGTAAGAGCTACAGAGCTAAAATTTTGCACGTAGGCTTGTATATACTGCATGCGTTGTATATCTCGGATTCAGCCGGATCGGACCACTATATCATATAGCTCCCATACAAACAGCAAATTCACGAACAGTGACTTTTCTCAATAACTTTGTTACTTTTTAAGCTATTGTCGTGAAATTAAATATAAGTTAGTTTATTGTAGCTATAAACGACTGTGCCGAATTTGGTCAAGATCGGGTGACTATATCATATATCTCCCATAGGAACGATCGGTCGAATACAGTGACTTTTGTCAATAACTTCGTTACTTTTAATGCGATTGCTTTCAAATTAAACATTTAATAGTTAAATATGCCTCTTAGTGACTGTGCCGAATTTGGCAAAGGTCGGGTAACTATATCATATAGCTCCCACAGAAACGATCGGTGGAAAACAGTGACTTTCATCAAAAAGTTCGTTATATCCTATGCTAAGATTGAAGGCCGTTCTTTCGCAAACATTAGACTTTTTGAAGAAAACGTTTTTACACTTTGATGGCTATGGGTAAGGAAAAAGTAACCCAAAAAGTTGCAAGGGTATACAAACTTCGACGCGGTCGAAGTTAACCCCAGCCCTCTGCTTATTATTCAGAGCAGTACCACTTTTACGCCATACGAGTTTTCTTCCCTTTATGCCAAATATGCAATATTTCCTATACCCGAAAATAAAACACTTTCGGTTGACATCTGATATGTAGGGCTTTTTACGTGCTACACGGCCATGATAACCCTCTTTTTTCAATATTTTGCGAACAGTGTCATTATGAATGTTTCTACGAAACGAATTTTTAACATTTTCGCTTAATTTCGATGCAGTTACTCGATTCTTCTTTTTCAATTTTTTTTCAATTTTCTTCTGAGTGCTTCCCTCAATGTCTTGGCAAAGTGTAGTCGACGAAGTCCGCGGAATTTTTTGTACGATCGACACGACTTTTCACTATTCTCGAGGTGTCTAAATCTTGAGTCTTCCAGAATATATGTATTTTGCTGCAAAATCACCAGTGTTTAAGTAAGTTTGTATTACGTCATGCACTGTCGAATGGGCTTTACTGATTAGTCTTCCAATTTCCCTTACAACCCGATTTTCGAGATGCAGTTTTAAAATAGTTAAAATAGATAGTGACAAATCTTGTCCTCGACCCATTTTGAACACGCTGATGCAAACCACGAGCAAAACCAACATCGAAACTAAGAAAAAACAGATTACAAAGAAGCAGAAGCAGTAATATGAACGAAATACGCGAAAAGAAATTCCGATTACCGTTGCATTTTCTAAGAAAAACGAGTAACCGAAAATTGTCCGAATAATTGTTGTGCGTAAAAATGTGCCTTTTTTATTTTTTAAGTTTTTTTCATATGCCAAAGAAGTTTTTCTTTGTTTTTATGTTTTAAATTAAAACAGGGTGGTCCATCTAGTGTTTGGAATTTGAATCACGGATTGTATGACAGTCAAACGTCAAATGTCATCCGTGACGCCATCAATAGTTAGTTATATGTTTGATATTTACGAAACGCTATTCGCTTGAAGAAAGTTGGGAAATATTAAAAACTTATTTCCAAAGTGGTGAGTCTTCTACTCAAACAGTGCGAAATTTTAAAAAAAGTTTGGTAAAATTTTGGATCAATTCGTGAAGCGTGTTCGTAAAACTGGAATGTTAGTAGATAAACCAACTGTTAATGTTAACTGACTGGTTTTTTACTGAAATTGTAATGTACACAATCTGGAATCAATCCAAACCATGCACATTCCCTCTTTGTCAAAGGATGTTATTTGATCCAAGAGGAGGTCAGATTTGGCCTATATATATGTGTGTGGTAACTCTCGCAGTCCCGATTTATCAGATGTTATGATGGGATGTTATTTGCAGTGCCCTGCAAATCAGGCCAAAGCCAACATGTACGGGCTGAATATATCCAGAAGTTTTGGTCCGGGTGGGACTTCTGGCTGTCGTCTAGCAAACAGTCTTTGGGGGGGTTCTTTGGACCAGCCTTTCTCAATACACCCGTACTACATAAAATAAAACAAAGTCCCTAGAGCACGAATATTACACAATAACATAATAAAAGAAGTTTCTAGAAGGATAGGGAAAGAGATTATATTAGTGTCACACGAATACGGAAGCTATGAGGATGGTATTATAGCTTCGCGTCTTAACCCTCCCAACCAATGATTTTCCTGTCGCAAGATTCTGGAAATCCCAATATAACTCAGCTCACCGCTCACATTTTGGCACAAGGAAGATCACACCACTTTTACTCAAACATTATAAATGATATTTATTTACGAGGGTTACGGAATACCAAAAAACTTCAATAAGTCGGAAACATAATCCGAGTTATACAAACTAAAATGAAGGTTCTTATAATAAACGGTGTAGCATGTAACGTTGAATCTCACAAGCAGTGTTGAGCAGATGTTCGTTCATAGTGCTGACCGAGTACGCGATAGGTTCGGCTAGGGTCAGGTCGGCTGGGAGTGGGTTACACGATAGAGAGCAGCTAGAACTATAGTTACTCACAGTCGATACAGACGTAAAATTTTAAATTCGCGTACTTAAGGACACCAAGGGACAAGGGTACAGGGTTAAAGACGAAAGAAAGAATTCCTGAGGAGAACAGAAACAGGAACACGTTAAACTCTGTAGTATCAATATGAACACATGTTGGTTTACTTCATGATAGCCTATTGGCTTGTCATGTCAACGCCCACCCTACCATGATCCTCGGGCCACTTCTGAATTGAGGATCTCTCCAACATGTCCTACGGCCTCTTTTTATTTCTCAGTCGGTTGCATGGTTCCCCAAAAATTTAACGATTATAGGGAGTTCATTTCAAAGAACAATAGTTTTATTAATTTCTAAACTTATAAACAAGGCAGGATTCATTTCCTAATTTAATTCATTCTTTATATCTCTTTCGGAAACAAACGAACTTAATATTATTCAGAATTAATGAAGTTAATATGTGGGGGGTCCCTAAAGTATGATTAGTACGAAATTACCGGTTACTGATTACCGAAATTGTTTTTGGCTATTCAAGCTTATCTTCATATTTTGAAATCTTAAACTAAATACTGGTCGAAAAATAAGTTTGGATCTTATCCTCAATTTCATAATATATACGATGCAGCAATGCGGTTATCAAACATAATTATCTTACTCGTTATCTTGCGATTAGGTTACAAAAACCAAATTTAATCGAATTTACAAAAAAAAATCGAATCATATCCAACTGATGCAGGGAGAGAAAAGGATAAAAATAAAAACTAGACGGTTAAATTTCCTAATAAATTCAAGTATTGGCAATGGAACCAACGTCCAACATATTCAAAGGCTCCAAAAACGAATAACCCGAATCAATTAATAATTTTTCTTTTATGGTTTGACTTACAGTTTTAGTCCAGCGGCGAAAGATCTTTCGAAGCGGAGGCTGTTCAGATAAGATGATTTAAGGTAGTCAGAAGCCTCTGATTTTGTTTGGGAGCACCCGTTTTCGATTAAGCACATTAACATTAACATTATTTGTATCCTCTCTTTCTCTCTCTGTGAACAAATAACTCTTATAAGTATTGGATGTCTAAGTATTACAAGAACATTGGCTTCGAACGTCCCTAGGTCATGCCAATGTGTTGCAACTGCTTCGTTGGGTACACGTGTTGTAAGACCTGACCTGAATTCCACGGATTCAAGTTTTTTTTTTTTTTTTTTTTTTATTTTGGTTAAGTACTCGCGATAATCATTGGCAGGACACAGAGGCTCGAATGTATAGACACAATTAAATTTGAAGAGGCTTAAACGCTTGCACCTATCCTGATTATTTTACAGCTGCATTGAACAAAACCACGTGCTCTTTTTTGAAATGAGTCCGGTCAAAAATAGACAGAAAGGCGCAGGTTAAAACTTCCTTCGCTCAAAGTTTCGTTAATTCGTTGGGACTGAGTCCTCTTTCCTCAGTTGAAAACTCAGACTTGGCGGCCTACCACTCAGGGATAATCTGCTACGTACTTGTGGTGCCAGTCCCTAGTAGCTACAAGTCAAACAATTATATGTATGTATATTTACCCTAAGAAGAGCGACACCACAGCCACAAAAATTTATTCCGATTGGAGCGGCGATAGCCAAAACGCCACAAAACAAAAACGAGTATTGGACTCGGAAACTCACAGGCGCTCCGCGGATGTTCTCTCCAATGAACTACCACATACTACCCCAGAACAAAGTTGTGGGTTTTATTGAGCAATCCTATGAAGGATGCAATTGAAATGGTTATATATATATATTTTTTTTTTTCTTGTACGATGCATTGAAGTTGGCAGCGAGGATTGTAGCACCTCCGTCTCCTTTGGTAGTTGAGTTAAGAAAAGAACGAGGCAACGCGTATTTAATCTTGTAATCTTCCTTTCGCCAATTATCTTTTCTTTTTATATTCTTTAATCTAGGGCTGAGCTTTAAGCCGATATCTCACCGATCGTGACGACTTACGTGAATACGTAAGGTCATAAATTATCGATAACACTATGCATTGATTCGGGTACTAAAAACAAGCTAAATGGGTTGTTTCCACGATTAAATATTTTCTGTTGATTTTTTAATTTTTGAACGACAAGCGCATGTTACAACGGTTATCAAATTAAATATTTGGATCATTAAATAATTATTGTAATGTTTTGGTGAATCTTAATTGTAAGGTGGATATATATAAACTTATCGGTAATCAAAATAAAAAGGTCAAATGAAATTTGGAAGTCTTCCAACTTAAATAATTTAAATTCTAAATTATAGACCCGCTCACACAGTCAAAGGCGATTTACTTGAACTTTAATAATTTTCTTTTGATGTTACCAAACTAGAGAGAGAACTTTTTCTTATTTGCGGCTTATTTGACGCAGAACTCGTTATCTTTTTGCCAAACAAAACAGGGAAATGCCAGAACGAACATGATTTTTTTTGTCAAGAACTTAGGACTTACCCATCCGTCCGGTCCGTCGAAGGCCTTCGTCGTCCGCTGGATGATGCTTAGGAATAAAGTGTTAAGTTAAATCAAGCGTTTGGCATTCCTAGGCAATACAGGCGATCTGGTGGAGTCTCAATTCGCAACAAGGAAACTCTCTCGCCCGTATCCGATTCGGGCGGCTATTCCAAGCTAGTTGACTTTATCTGTGCCCTTCACGGTGTACAGCTTTTGAGCCCTTGGTGTCTCAAAAATATATCTGACTGATTTTCGGAAATCAAATATGAAATTCCCTGTTCAGATTTTCGACATCCAATTTAATTATGGCTAAGTTTTCAAAAGAACTTATTAGACACTTCCAAATATCCAAATATCCACAAAACAATAACTTACGATAATCAGATTCAAAAAACTCCACAATAATGGTTGTCCTATATGCCCCAGATTAATATTTAATTAATAATTCGACTGGATGGCCGACAAAATGTCAGATTTAAATTTTTATATTTTTTCTGGAGGAGCAGCGTGGTTTAGGTTTCTAGCCAGGGCGGAAGTTCGTCAGAAAAGAGTGTGACCAATGCATGCGATCGCGCATAATGCCTCCTCGCTAGGGTTGCACTAGCATAATTATCGAACTTCTAAGATCAGCTGATCGTTTTTATCGACACAATTACCCACCACTTAATGAATTATAAACTACCGCCTTAAAATTTAAAAATAAAACTAACGGCAGAAACTGGGCACTACAACCGCAGGATAATACTAGAGCTTGCTTCGGAGTATTAACCTGAAAAAAAGACAGTTACTGCCGTGATAAGTTGCGTGATAATTTCCTATCAGTTTGCCATTCAAATCTTCCAACACGTAATAACAGTTTCCTAATCTTGCTCGTACTCGAGACTTTAGCCACAACAAGTTCAACTTGGCACTAACACATTTTTGAAAATTGCTCTGTCCAAAAAGACGTCTTAAAAACTTCTTGTCCTACCCTAAAATTAACCTCCTTGGTTCTCAAATTATATACCTTTGCATTATGTTGCCTTTGCATTATGTTGCTGCCTGTGCTACTTATATTCTTCTTGAGTAAATTACGCCGTAATGCTAACTGATCGTCCTTTCTCAACACATTCGATTCCTTCAGCATATTAATCTTTTTTGAGAAGAGTGTATTGGGAACCATGTGTGGCCATGTCAAAGCCAAACAAAGCATGGAAAGGGGAGCATCCTATACTCTGATGATACGAATTTCTTAGTGCACAACTTATAGCCGGTATGTGTACATCCCATTCGCGCTGGTCCTCTTTGAGATAGGCGCGTATTGCTGCAATTATAGATCTGTTTACCCCCTCAGATGCATTCGACTGTGGGGAATAAACTGCTGTATATATATATATATACATATGTTTTACACCCAACGTCGTTAACCATGCATTAAATTCGCTTGCCTTAAATTGTGATCCGTTGTCGCTTACCAATATCTCCGAAACTCCGTATCGAAAGAATATATTATCCTGCAGATACTCTTGAATCACATTGCTCTTAAACACTTTAAGGGGTTGCAGCCAATGATACTAATATAAATGATCCACCACTATCAGGAGTCCGATATGACCACGTTTGCTTTCCTAAAAGATCAATATATAATCTCTGAAAAGGTCTCTCGGATACTGCAGGTTTCCTATTGGTGGCTTTAAGATTTGGTTAGGTGCTTTCGTTGACTTGCATGTCTCACAATTTCGTATAAAATCACGCACTTGTACCACCATGCCTGGCCAAAAGAATGTACGACGTAGGAGCTCCAAAGTCTTTGCCATTCCTCCATGTGCAGATATTGTATCTTCATGAGCTCTTTTGATGGCTTCTTTTGATAAACTTTGTGGAATCCATAATTTCCAATTATTGACTAGGCTAGACTCTGTTCCATCGTCATGCTCCGTGCGTATATATACAAATTGATCTATTATTTTCAAATCCGGGTATCTGTCCTCTTCTTTTTGAATTCTTTCTCTAAGTTGTTGATACTCTTCGTCATTAACACTAGGAGAGTTCAAATCGACTAAGGGGCGAAGTTCCTCCAAAGCACACAAATCCTCTGAAAACATTCTGGACAAAGCATCGGGTACTACATTATCTCGACCTCGTCGGTGACTTATTTCAAACTTATAACCTTGCAGCTTCATAGCCCATAGCGAGTCTTCCTTTCAGATCTCATTGTCGCATCAGCCAAACTAAACTGGCGTGGTCGGTTATAACTTCGAACTCTTGTAGTTCCAAATAGCAGCGAAATTTTTCAATTGCTTCCAACGCAGCCAAACACTCGCGTTCTGTTACGCTATAGTTTCGTTGAGCAGTTGTTAACTTCTTCGACATAAACGCTACGGGTTTCTCAGCTCCTTCTTCATCCAATTGTATCAGCGATGCGCCAATGCCGTAGTTGCTTGCGTCACAACGCACAAAGAATTTCTTATTGAAGTCTGGATTGATTAAGATCGGGGCCGATGTAAGCTTTTCCTTAAGTTTTTCGAAGGCAATTTGAGCTTCCTGTGTCCATAAAAATATCTTTTTGTTAGTTAACAATTGGGTTATCGGAAATGTAATATCAGAATAATTATCAATGAATCTACGATACCAACCAACAACCAAGAAACATCTGGTTTGCTTTATCGTTTTCGGGACTGGCCAATTCTTTATTGCTTATTGCTATCTTGGCAGGGTCTATTGAAATTCCTTCTCTTCCTATAATATATCCCAGATATGGCACTTCAGTGACACAAAACATTGTCTTTTCTATATTTAAAGTTAGATTTGCCTTTCTAAATTGCTGAGACATACGAATCAAAATTTCCAGATGGGTATCGAAGTCTTCTGACACCACACAGAGATCGTCGAGGTATCCGAACACACAGTATTTCAGATCTGCTGGAATTAAATGGTCTATCAATCGTGCCATGGTTTGCGAAGCATTGCATAATCCGAATGGCATTACGGTGAACTGGTATAAGGGGCGGCCGGGTATCGTGAAAGCTGTTATGGGTTTGGATTTATCTGAAAGGGCAATTTGCCAGTAGGCATCTTTTAAATCAATTTTTGTTATGAAATTTGCCTTGGGCAGTCGTGCGAAAATTCCATCTATGCTTTGCAGCGGATATGCGTCCTTTCTGGTGACTTCATTTATTTTTCTTGCGTCCAAACATAATCGCACTTTTCCGGGATTTACCACCAGACGCATAGGAGAACTCCAAGGACTATTTGCTCTCTCGATCACTCCCATTTCCAACATTCGGTCGATTTCTTTATACATTAACTTTTCAACCGCTGGCGACACCGGAGAGAAGCGTTGTTTGATTGGAGTTGCTTCTTTGATATCTATGTCATGAACAATAAGTGGAGTTCGGCCTAATCCCTGTTGTTTAAAATCCGGAAACAATTGAATAACCCCCTTTAATCTTTTTTCTTGCTCTGGGATTAATAAACATTTCTTTTCATCATCAACCGAGTGAATATTTTTATCTAATATGGGAGCTTTACAACGAAATGAAAATTCTGGGCATAACTCAAAAGATTTCCAGAAATCGATTCCTAAAATGACTCCTTTCGATACAACGGATATTAGCTCCAGTATCCAATAGACCAAGCTCAGAAAATTCAAGAAACTTCACTCGAGCATAGAAACGGCCATCTGCAGCTTCGTTAATCATAGACGCTTTTATGAATTTTGGGCGTCTTATACTTTCTTCCAAAAGCGACGCAGACGTTCGCAAGATCGACTTCTAATGAACTGGCAAGTTGTAACCTCCTGCGCAAAGATTTTATCTCGAATCGCTAAATAGTTTTGCAGCCGTTGATGGTATGGTAGTCTGGGATACGGCTGAATTTTATTCGTATCGGTGTTATTTGTCGAATCTGGTGTTTTGTTGTTTGTCGCTGTATTATCATTGACATCTACTGAGGGTCCACTCGATTGCGACGGGATGATGGACCCTGATTGAAGTTTTTCGAACGGGTTTGGCATACATCACATTGTGGTTTGTAGACATTCTTCTTTCCACATCCATAGCAGAAAATACGGCGCTCTTCTAAACACATGTCCCATCTGTGTCCTTCGATGTCACAATTCCAACAAATGTATTTCTTTTCCTTCACGTGAATCGCATTTAACTCCGGTTGAACATCTTCCTCCTCGGGAGTTTCGCTTGTTTCTTCGATTAGAGCGATATTCTTCCTAATATTCGTATACTTCGTAATGCGTTTTCCTGATTCTTCACGGAGAAATTGCTCTCGGCGGTGCACCAACTGGCGAAGTTTAGATACCAATTCAATTGGAACGTATAATAAAGCTTCTCGTACTTCTGAAATCAGGTTTCTTTGTAGCTGATGTACGAGTCGTTTTTCCTCCATAGGTATTACCAATCTCGATACCAAAGTCATTACGTCTTCATAGTAAACATCAAATGCTTCACCGTACCTCTGTTTTCGGTTACGTATTTCTTCAAGAATCAAATTATCATCCTTGAAATCGTCGTATTCCTGTTTTAAATCCATACAAAACTCTTCCCAAACAACTTCGTCATGTTCTTTTCGATAGCGCCAATACCATTCCTTGGCTCTTCCGGTTAACAGTAGGTGCAAATTTCTGCATACCGGTGTAAAATCACTCTAAAAATTGTCTACAGTTAATGTTTTTATTCTGTATAGAAACTCTGATACTGTAGGACCTTTAGGAGACGCATCAAATTTAATACCCCAACTTTGTACTAATTGGGCGGCTTTTCCAGGATTAATGTAATGGTGTGATATTGAATCTGATCTTGGGGTTGGAACGCGATGCTCGTCGTGGTTGCTAGATCGTCCAACTGAATTCTTTACATTCAAATTTCCCAATCTCTGATCAATTAAATATTCCATTCTTTCAAAAATTGTATCAACATTTATCTCAGCTGCTCGATATGAAGTTGATTGTTGCTGTGAAAAAGCTGAACGCTGGCTGTGTCGATTCGAGTTCTCCGGTTTACGTGCCGTTGATGATTTGGGTTTTCTACCTCTACCTCCTGATATTAACTGACTAGCCGGAGATGCTACATTGCTTGATTGTGATTGAGCTCTAGTATTATGGGTCTTCTTGTTTTTATTACTTAAGGGACCCGCGGCTTGATCTGACATTATAAATTGGACTAAATCTTTCTGATGGCATAATTTCTTACAGAAATGACATTCCCGATGTTCTTGTATATAAATTTCTATACACTCCTGATGGAAAACATGATTACATTTAGTAATCCTAAGCTCTTCTGTTTCTACTAAATCTTTCGAGCAAATTGTGCATTTTGCTTCTGGTAGCACACTCAATTCTTCACTACTCCGAAATACAGACATTTTGATTATTTTTCCACAAACATTATTTTAGATACTTTAATAAATTCGTTTTAATATATTTAATCATTTTACGATTATCTTCCTTGTTTTGAAAGTGAGGGTGAGCAAAATTACAGGTGCGGCACTAATATAGAGGGAGAATCGAACTAATTGATAGTTCAATCTCAGAAAATTTATATATGAAGGGATAGAGAAATCTTGTCGCGGTAGACCTAATCATTAATCAAATCCAAAACGAAAAGACTAGTTTCACCCAATATCATAAACTGAACTGACTTTGTTTCATCGGTCAGAATTCGGGCCTCGCCAAATATCTGCAGTTCCAGATGATTAAGCAGTCAATTCATTGATCTCTGCTGAAACATTTGTTCTATTGTAATTAAAAGAAATGGATGAATCAATAAACTACAATGCTAACGCCGACATCACAAGCCTATCATGCTTCACTGGTCGTAAAATCGAAACAATCAAATTTACGAATTCCAAGAAAAACACAGCCTATAATATACGTCTGTTATTATATCGTAGAGTTTGTATATGTTTCTAAGTATATTCACCGATTCATGCCTAAGCGCATCATCACTAGTCAGAACTCGGATTCTCCAAATATCTGCATTCCTAATGAATAAGTCACTCAAACAACTATCCGCGAACACAAAAAGAAAGCGAAATGAAAAGAAAATAAAAATCTTTGACAGCAAAGGATAGATAAAAAGACTGGGGATTTTATTAAGAGATAGAATAAGAATGGGGGGGGTTCTTTGGACCAGCCTTTCTCAATACACCCGTACTACATAGAATAAAACAAAGTCCCTAGAGCACGAATATAACACAATTACATAATAAAAGAAATTACTAGAAGGATAGGGAAAGAGATTATATTAGTGTCACAAGAATACGGATGCTATGAGGATGGTATTATAGCTTCGCGTCTAAACCCTCCCAACCAATGATTTTCCTGTCGCAAGATTCTGGAAAATCCCAATATAATTCAGCTCACCGCTCACATTTTGGCACAAGGAAGATCACACCACTTTTACTCAAACATTATAAATGATATTTATTCACGAGGGTTACGGAATACCAAAATAGGTCAATAAGTCGGAAACATAATCCGAGTTATACAAACTAAAATGAAGGTTCTTATATTATAAACGGTAATCAAATTAAATAATTGGATCATTTCAGGCATCCAAAAGCACAAATTAGGAATAATATTGTTATGTTTTGGTGAATCTTAATTGTAAAAGGTCCAATGAAATTTGGAAGTCTCCAACTTAAATTATTCAAATTCTAAATTATGGACCCGCTCACACAGTCAAAGGCGATTTACTTGAACTTTAATAATTTTCTTTTGATAATACCAAACTGGAGAGAGAACTTTTTCTTATTTGCGGCTTATTTGACGCAGAACTAGCTATCTTTTGCCAAACAAAACAGGGAAATGCCAGAACGAACATGATTTTTTTTGTCAAGAACTTAGGACTTACCCATCCGTCCGGTCCGTCGAAGGCCTTCGTCGTCCGCTGGATGATGCTTAGGAATAAAGTGTTAAGTTAAATCAAGCGTTTGGCATTCCTAGGCAATACAGGCGATCTGGTGGAGTCTCAATTCGCAACAAGGAAACTCTCTCTGCCCGTATCCGATTCGGGCGGCTATTCCAAGCTAGTTGACTTTGTCTGTGCCCTTCACGGTGTACAGCTTTTGAGCCCTTGGTTTCTCAAAAATATATCTGACTGATTTTCGGAAACCAAATATGAAATTCCCTGTTCAGATTTTCGACATCCAATTTAATTATGGCTAAGTTTTCAAAAGAACTTATTAGAAACTTCCAAATATCCACAAAAAAAATAACTTACGATAATCAGATTCAAAAACTCCACAATAATGGTTGTCCTATATGCCCCAGATTAATATTTAATTAATAATTCGACTGGATGGCCGACAAAATGTCAGATTTAAATTTTTATATTTTTTCTGGAGGAGCAGCGTGGTTTAGGCGTCTAGCCAGGGCGGAAGTTCGTCAGAAAAGAGTGTGACCAATGCATGCGATCGCGCATAATGCCTCCTCGCTAGGGTTGCACTAGCATAATTATCGAACTTCTAAGCTCAGCTGATCGTTTTTATCGACACAATTACCCACCACTTACTGAATTATAAACTAACGCCTTAAAATTTAAAAATAAAACTTTTGGTTTGGTTTCAACAAGACGGCGCAACGTGCCACACAGCGCATGCCACAATCGAAATTCTGCGGCCTCCGCGGAGCTGCGATTTGACGCCATTGGACTATTTTCTATGGGAAGCGGTGAAAGATAAATGTTATGCAAACAATCCAGAAACAATTCAAGACCTCAAGACCGAAATTCATGCAGCTATTGCTGAAATAGAGCCGCACACAATCGAAAATGTACTCAAAAATTGGGTTAATCGAATGGGCTATTGCCAAGCCAGTCGTGGTGGACATTTGACCGAAATTATTTTTCATAAAGAAATGACATAAATATACCTTTCAAATAAATGTTTAACCTTTAAAAAATATTCACCCGTTTTTTTTTATAACAAAATCAAATTCCAATTTTTAAATGGGCCACCCTTTATTAGGAACATAAAGAAAGTTGAAATGTACGGGTGTCCGTATAAATGTTGTGCTGTAAACCTAAAAAATATTCAAAAATCTTATATCTGTAGTAGCTCGTAGGATAGCCCTACGACCTTTGCAAGGCCACGGAGCATCGAATTTACCGATTTAGAAGTTTCATCTTTGGTAATAGCAATTTATTCACTCAAAAGGACGTTTTTAAGCATTTCCTTTGAAGTGATTTTGTGTTCCAGCAAATCCCACAAATGTTCGACGGGGTTAAGGTCTGGTGATTGTTGTGAGAAGGAGACGTTAAATCGATAAAGTATATATATTCTTGATCAGCATGAGAAGCTGAGTCGATATAGCCATGTCCGTCTGTCGGTCGGTGCGTATGCGTTTTACTCAGCCATCTTAAGAGCTATTGGGATAAAATTTTTTTGGGGGCTTTTTATTACCCGGGTGAGATAAAGTATGAAAATTTTTAGGATCGGACTATTATATCATATAAATAGCTCTGGAACAAACATTTTTGCAAAAATTGGAGTATCCCCATGAAATTTACCAATATAATAGAAGTTGATATAAAATCTCAGATCCCAAAATTTGAATCTAGTCGGATAAATTAACACAAGTTACAGTCAACACAAATCGGTTCAAGCGCTGATGGCAGCACTGCTTGCTGTCTACTACATCATCATCAAAGCAAACAGAGCGCATGCATACCCACACACAGACGCAGCGCTACACGAACTGTATGTGTATGCGTGTTGTGCTTTGCTTAGGGAATGATGAAAGACGAAGAATAAATTGGATTAAAAAGAGAAATGATGTTTTGTTTGTGTGTTGATGAATTCAGTTGCAGGGAAACCAATTTCAAAATGTAAAAAATTATTGCCAGAAACTGCAGGGGGTGTAAAAACTTCGGCATTGCCGAAGTTAGCTTCTTTAATATTTTTTGGTATTAAATAGCAACCAGAGCTTCGGCATCTTTGATATTTTTTTGGTATTAAATAGCAACCAGAGCTTAACATTGTGCGCAGTTTGCTTGGGATCGTTACATGTTGGAAATAAAAATCGTCTCCCAGCCCCAACTGCTCAGCACTTGGTTTCAAATTGGATTTTAAAACATTTAAATATCCATATTGGTCCATAATGGATTCTATAAATACGAGTTTACCCACTCCTTCTGCCGCCATAAACCACCAGACCATCACCCCACCTCCGCCACGTTTGACAGTGGGCGCCAAATTTGTATACCCTTGCAAAAAGGGTATATTAATTTTGGTCAGAAGTGTGCAACGCATAGAACGAAGCATCTCAGACCATATAAAGTATATATATTCTTGATCAGCACGACGAGACGAGTGTAAATAGCTATGTCCGTCCGTCCGTCCGTCCGTCCGTCCGTCTGGACCAACGCGAACTCCTCCGAGACCGTAAGAGCTACAGAGCTGAAATTTTGCAAGTAGGCTGTACTGCAGGCGTTGTATATCTCGGATTCAGCCGGATCGGACCACTATATCATATAGCTCCCATACAAACGTCAAAGTCACGAACAGTGACTTTTCTCAATAACTTCTTTATTTTATCAGCAATTGTCATAAAAGTTGGTATTGGTCAGTTTTGTGTTGTTATTAATAATTGTGCCAAATTTGATCAAGATCGGGTGACTATATTATATTGCTCCCATACAAACGGCAAAGTCACGAACAGTGACTTTTTTAATAACTTTGTTATTTTTTAAGCTATTGTCGTGAAATTAAATATAAGTTAGTTTATTGTAGCTATAAACGACTGTGCCAAATTTGGTCAAGATCGGGTGACTATATCATATATCTCCCATAGGAACGATCGGTCGAATACAGTGACTTTTGTCAATAACTTCGTTACTTTTAATGCGATTGCTTTCAAATTAAACATTTAATAGTTAAATATGCCTGTTAGTGACTGTGCCAAATTTGGTCAAGATCGGGTGACTATATCATATAGCTCCCACACAAACGATCGGTGGAAAACAGTGACTTTCATCAAAAAGTTCGTTATATCCTATGCTAAGATTGAAGGCCGTTCTTTCGCAAACATTAGACTTTTTTGGATAAAACGTTTTTACACTTTGATGGCTATGGGTAAGAAAAGAGTAACCCAAAAAGTTGCAAGGGTATACAAACTTCGACGCGGTCGAAGTTAACCCCGCCCTCTGGTTTTTATTCAGAGCAGTACCACTTTTACGCCATACGAGTTTTCTTCCCTTTATGCCAAATATGCAATATTTCCTATACCCGAAAATAAAACACTTTCGGTCGACATCTGATATGTAGGGCTTTTTACGTGCTACACGGCCATGATAACCCTCTTTTTCAATATTTTGCGAACAGTGTCATTATGAATGTTTTTACGAAACGAATTTTTAACATTTTCGCTTAATTTCGATGCAGTTACTCGAGGATTCTTCTTTTACCTCCTGCAATATTGACCGTTTTTCACGACCTGACAGCTTGCTTGGGCGCCTAGCTTTGAAAGTATGGAGCCAGTTTTTTCGAAGGTATTAACCACGTACTGGACAGAGAAGTGTGACCTGGCTATTAATTTTCCAATTTCTCGAGAAATTAAGTTTTAGGAATAATTTTCCGTTCGTTTGGAGTAATTTCCTTACTTTTTGGGTGCCATCCTAAATAATCGAACTTTTTTTTTATGTTAAGCAATCTTGAGACTTTCATGACTATGTATTCACGCCACAAAATACCACAAACTAAAATGTAATTGTAATTGATCGATGCGTACGTAAACTTTTTCTCGGTTACTATGTTGCCACATTTTCATTTTAACTTTAAAAAAAAATGTTTCTCGTGTAACAAGAGTTATAAAATATCGTGAGAATCAAAAAACAAAATCAAATAAATATATTTATTTATCGAATGTGAGCAACTATAGTTCTGGCTAATCTCTATCGTGTAACCCACCCAGCCGACCTGACCCTAGCCGAACCTATCGCGTACTCGGCCAGCACTATGAACAAACATCGGCTAAACACTCCTTGTGAGATTCAACGTTACATGCTACAGATGAGATAAAATTATAACTTTATCGCTGTTATTTTCCAATGTGAACTTAAATTTTCTATATAATACTTGCATGTACGGATAGTTTTTCTGGCAAGTGTAAGTGCAATTTAATAACATTTAGATTAAAATTGTGTATTAAGCACAATAAAATCTTAAATATGTAGTTACATACGTATTTTGTTAGCAAACAGTGGTTTTGAATAAAAAGTAAAGGCAAAATAAAAACAAAGTGTTTTGCCAGCAAAATTAAATAAATACATGTGCATATACCCAGGGCCGCAGAGAGAAAATCAGGGCCCGGGGGTAACCACGTTCGGGCCCCCTACTCCACCCAAATAAATCCGCTATTTTCGACTGTGATGTATTTTTTTTAATTCATATATTTAAATGTATTAAAGTTTATTTTATTATTATATATTTTATCTGGTTAGATCAGGACCTATTTGAAATTTAAATCAAACCTTGCAATTTAGCCGGCTCGGGGTCAATCTTACAAAAGAAGATCAACACAAAAAGATGAGCAGGTTGTCTGTATACCTATTTCAAGAACTACCAAGTTCTATCATCAGCAGACTTTGCTCAAGAACTTCGGAATGGCAATAGCCATACCATGTCTTCAACGCTAGAATTAGTTGGGAATTACAGCAACCAAATGAAGCGAAAAAAAGTTTGTAAAGCCTACAACACCGATACCTATTCGTGTAAAAGACAAGCTTTTCTTGCTTTAGAAGTCGCGAAAACATCGATAACTGAATTCAAGTTCAATTTTCTCGCCAATTCTGATTCTAAACAAAGAGTGGTGGAAAGAATTTCTTTTGAATTCGATTTCTTCTTAAGTGTTGTCTTCATATTCAGGCGACGGCAAATGGTCAGCGCGTTTCTTCTTCCGAGAAATAGGCAATGTTGTCTTGTCGTCGACAAGACTCTCGCCATTCTTTTCTTCAATGTCGATAGTTCCTCCCCTGGCTTGAAGAACGACGTTTCTTTCATTAACGGCGTGGACAATTTTAAACCAAATGGATGGCGTCAAGCCCAGCAGACCATCTTGTGTCGGAAGTATGAAGTGATTCCGGTCTTCTAGATTTTAGAATCTCCCAACGTTGTGGACTTCCACTGAAGATGTTGTAACAGTCCAGAAGACCACGCCAAAGAACACGCAACTAGGTTCAAGCTGTGAGCTGCGCAAGGTGAATAAATTGCATTTGGATAATCGTGTCGAACCCATGCTTGTGCTCCTTTGTACGCTTCTTTCATATTTGCGCCATCATATCATATCCTTGTCCTCGACAATCATCCAGCGGGATTTTGTACTTCAACAAAGTCTCACGTATCAAATTAGCGATAGCTTCACCCGTTTTTTCATTACAATCTACGAAAGCAAAAAAGCGTTCTTCGATGTTATAAGTTTTTGCTTCAGTGTCGTAACGGAGGTAACGAAGAATGAAGGTCTACATGACTGGAATCAGACGTTGCGTCTACAAGGATGGTAAAATATTTTGCTTCTTCTCTCTCTTTTAGAACATGCGACACAACTTGATCAGCACAAAGTTCAATAAATTCAATTTGAATGTCGGGTGCTTTCACCCGACGTATGCATCTGCATACGTTGATGTGCCGGCTGCTCAATTCCAGAAACCCTAAGGCCGATGTCAGAGTGGCCGCGATGAGCGATGCGATAATATAATAATGACCGAGAAAGCTCTGCATTCAAATATATACATATGTAATCTTTGAATGCATGTCAGAGTGCAAGCGAGCGAAGCAGAACCAAAGCCAAAGCGAACAAGTTGCGAGAAAGCGATTCTGAATCGCTTTACCGCTTCATCCAGCTGTTGTTCTATTTTTGTGTAGTTGCTTTCAAAGGCAATTAAACAAACCAACGAAGCAATTGCGAAAATGAGTTCGAGTCCGAACATAAATGTTAAGGACTTAATAAAGGAAATTTTTTCTCGTTCTGTTTTGTGGGACCAAAAATATAAAAATTACCACAATCGGCTGGTGGTTGAAAAGAATTGGAAAGAGATTGAGAAAAGTCTCCAAGTACCAAGTGAGTTTTGCTTATATTATATTTGTGGATTCTATATATCAAAGCCTATTTGTACACATAAAACTGCAAAAGGCATCACGAACAAGTTGTCCAGATCTGTAACTTGTTGGGTGAAATAACTCTTCACTTCCATTATTTTCATTGCTTGTGTGTGTGTCTTGATTGACATTGGGACTTCCCTCAAGGTCAATAATTGCATTATGCAGAACAAAAATTGCCTTTACAATAATGTCGACGAAATCTGGATCGGTTTCAATTCGCTTCCAGAGCAAACGCCATTTGGAAGTCATAATTCCAAAAGCACATTCAATACACCCCCTAATCAAAAATTTTCTTTGATAGACCTTGACACACCATTTCCAAATACAAGCACCCCAACTCTCTATACAGGAGACTTTAACAGTTGGAACACTTACTGGGGCTCACCTTCTAACAATCGCAGGGGTAAAGTTTTAGCCAAATTTATTCACGACCACAACAACATCATCCTGAACAATGGTCAGCCCACACACTTCTCTAGTCACAACACATTCACGCACATAGACCTTGCATTCTGCTCAGCAGAACTTAAAATAAACTGCGACTTCAGCATCAGCGACACGTTCGAAGGAAGTGATCACTTCCCTATCACCATAAAAATGTTCTCGAACGATCAATACAAAACTCACACACGATACACACAAAGATTTTTAACAAAATAAGCAAATTGGGAAAAATTCGAAAGACCGACCGACTGATATAACAAAAATATCCTTAAATGTTAATAAGGAAGCCGGTAACATCAACAAAATTATCCTACAAAGCGCATACAAAAGTATCCCCCTCTGTAAACCACCCAAACGTCAATATAACGTACCTTGGTGGAACAAGGAAATAGCTACCAGTAGGGAAAAAAAAATACTAGCATGGAAAGCCCTTAATCGAGACATGACTACAGAGAATATCATCAGATATAAAAAACTTAATGCTCATCTTCGTAGATTAATTAGAGAGAGCAAAGCTCGAAGTGTACAAGAATTTACCTCTGACATTTCCCCTAGATCTACCACCGAAACAATATGGAATAAAATAAGAAGACTTAACGGACTCCACAAATCTTCCCAAATCCACTGCATACAGGACACGACCACAAATACATTGAATTCGGACGCAGGAGAAATAGCAACATCCTTTGCGAACCACTGGTCTAGACAACCAGAGGACCAACTATTCACCTCTGCATTTGTAAAAGAAAAACAAAAAACAAATACTACCCACACCTATAGCCCACCACACAACTCTGCCAAATTCATGGAACAAGAGATAGGCTTCTTAGAATTCGCATCAGCACTTAACAGCCTTAAAGGACATACACCAGGTTTCGATAAAATCAATTACAGCATGATTCAACATGTATCAACACCACTTAAAACTAGAATCGTCACTCTATTCAACCGCATCCTACAAACACATATCCCACAGATTTATAAAATCAGCACAATAATACCAGTTTTAAAGCCAGGACAAGACAAAACTACAATAGAAGCATACAGAGCCATATCCCTAAACTCATGTATCGGAAAAGTCCTGGACAAGATAATTTCAAAGCGGCTATGGTGGTTTGTCACAACGAACAAACTACTTAACAGCCACCAACTAGGCTTCCAAAAAGGAAGATCAACTGCCGATTGTCTACTCCTTGTAGACGCTCTGATCAGTAGAGCCCTTTCAGCAAAAAGACACATATCACTTGTCTCGTTAGATTTTGCCAAAGCGTTTGATAAAGTCGGAGTCCACACCATTATTAATCAATTAAAAAAAATGGCAATGCGGCCCTACAATAATAAAATTCATTAAAAACTTTATGGCCAATAGGCAAATCAGAGTGTGCGTCAATAAAAATTATTCAAATAGCAAGCCTCTTTGGAACGGTATTCCACAGGGATCACCACTATCAGTTATACTATTTCTAACAGCGTTTAATAGTCTTTCTGAGTTAATAGCAAGGCATAAAAATATTAACTTCACTGCATACACAGACGACTACAATATATTAGTTGATCTCAATAAAGAAAACCAAAGCTTAATAAAACTAGACAATCTATTTGAAAACATTGACAATTGGTGCAAATCTTCGGGCCCATCGCTGTCTCTCACAAAATGTAAACACCTACATATTTGTAGAAAACAGAATTGCCACCCTCAAGTGTCGTCCCAATTAGCCACCATAGAAAATGTAAAGGAACTAAAATTGCTAGGACTCTCCTTTAGCGCCAAGTACAAATGGCATTCCCACATAAAAAATTTGCAAAAGTCGTTAAACAAATCCCTTAATATTCTAAAATGTCTCTCGAGCCCAAAATTTAACTGCCACACATACACATTAGTACGAATAGTTAAAAGCATATGCCTCTCGAAAATAGATTATGGTCTTCCGATCTATGGTGGGGCCCCCAAGATAACAATCAAGCCACTAAAGACCGCACTAAACACAGCATTGCGAGTCGCTCTGGGCGCTTTCCGCTCGACGCCAATAAATAATCTATATTTTGAAGCAAACATCCCAACCATTGAAAACAGAACGCAACAGCTATTGACTAAAGTGATTAACCCAATCCTTAATTCGTACGACACCCCACTTAAAGAAATAATAAATAAAATAAATAAAAATAGTAGGAAGGCGTACAGAGATTCGACCTTGCAAAAATGCATAAATTCTTGCTTCAATTTGGGTATTACACCAACCCCAATAGGAAAAACTCCCAAGTCAGACCCACCGTGGTTCATTAACACGAATACAATCGACCTACATTTGAACGTTTTTAAGAAAGGGCACACGAGCAATGAAATTTACACTAAACAATTTGCAGAAATTAAGCTTAAGCTTAACGATCACACATTTTTATACACCGACGGTTCTCTAAAAAACGGTAAAACAGGGTATTCAATTACGACAGAAAACGAGACCCTTAAATTGGGGATTCTGCCACTATACTCATCGGTATTTTCGGCAGAAATCATTGCCATATTCGATGCAACCATAATAGCCACCAAGATAAAATTCAAAGTATGCATCTGTTCTGACTCGTTATCAGCAATTGAAGCTATTCAAAATATTAACAACAGCACATATTACCCAGACATAATTCGAAAAACACTAATCAAACAACAGCCTAAAATCATGATCCTATGGGTCCCTAGCCATGTTGGTATACAGGGCAACGAATTTGCTGACGAAGCAGCAAAAACACGAATCTATAGCCACCAAGATAAAAGGCAAAGTATGCATCTGTTCTGACTCGTTATCAGCAATTGAAGCTATTCAAAATATTAACAACAGCACATATTACCCAGACATAATTCGAAAAACACTAATCAAACAACAGCCTAAAATTGCCTTTACAATAATGTCGACGAAATCTGGATCGGTTTCAATTCGCTTCCAGAGCAAACGCCATTTGGAAGTCATAATTCCAAAAGCACATTCAATGCACCTGCGAGCTCGGGAGAGTCGCTTGTTGAAATACTCTCTTTCAGCATTAATAGTGCGGCTTGAGTATGGCCTTAACAGAGTTTCCAAAAGCGGATATGCTTCATCGCTTCATCAGCACAATTTGGGAAGTTCCACAATTTCCAAAAGTCATCAGCTATTTCGGTAATCATTTCTTTTGAAGGCTGTGGCATGTGCTTTTGCTGCAACTCCTCCCAAAGTGCCTTGTCTGTTTCCTTTACAATAACGGAGACTGTAGTCCTTCCACTTTTAAATGCATACGACAATGAAGTAAACGAAGCACCCGTTGCTTAATATCTGCAATTTTTTCATTTTATTCACATAACTAAATTTTTTGCTTAACCTTCAGAAGACTGTTTGAAAAAAAAAAATGGAAAAATCTTCGGGACCAATTTCCTGGCCTCATTTTGAGTCCCTTCTATTTTTAAAAGACCAAATGAAGCCCAGGTAAACGTGTGAATATTTGAAGGCCAGCTGATTCCAATAAAAGTTTCTGTGTTCCAGAGTTTGAAGATTTGCTGGACACAGAATCATCCCACAATTTGGCTGAGCTATGTGACACAGATGAGGAAGAGAATTTTCAAAAAAAAAAAAAAAAAAAAATAAAATTAAGCATGCCTTCTCAACTGCTGGCCATTGAGAAGGAGAAACTTAAACTTTAAAAAAAAAATTTATAAAATACACCAAAAACACCCGACGATGACCAATGTTTTTTTGAGAGCCTATGGACATGCGAAAAAAATGCTTTGCAGAATGGAAATTCAAAAGGTCGTACTTTCTCATTTTGGAGACGGAAATAATTCCGAAAACAATTTAAAAACCAGAGGGTCGGGGTTAACTTCGACCGCGTCGAAGTTTGTATACCCTTGCAACTTCTTGGGTTACTCTTTCCTTACTCATAGCCATCAAAGTGTAAAAACGTTTTATCCAAAAAGTGTAATGTTTGCGAAAGAACGGCCTTCAATCTTGGCATAGGATATAACGAACTTTTTGATGAAAGTCACTGTTTTCCACCGATCGTTTGTGTGGGAGCTATATGATATAGTCACCCGATCTTGACCAAATTTGACACAGTCACTAACAGGCATATTTAACTATTAAATGTTTAATTTGAAAGCAATCGCATTAAAAGTAACGAAGTTATTGACAAAAGTCACTGTATTCGACCGATCGTTCCTATGGGAGATATATGATATAGTCACCCGATCTTGACCAAATTTGGCACAGTCGTTTATAGCTACAATAAACTAACTTATATTAAATTTCAATAGCTTAAAAAGTAACAAAGTTATTGAGAAAAGTCACTGTTCGTGACTTTGACGTTTCTATGGGAGCTATATGATATAGTCACCCGATCTTAATCATATTTGGCACAATTATTAATAAGAACACAAAAAAGAACACAAAAACACAAGACAAATACCATCTTTTATGACAATTGCTGATAGAATAACGAAGTTATTGAGAAAAGTCACTGTTCGTGACTTTGACGTTTGTATAGGAGCTATATGATATAGTGGTCCGATCAGGCTGAATCCGAAAACCCTGGATATATAAAACCCTTTTTGAAAAATTTCAGCTCTTTAGCTCTTACGGTCTCGGAGGAGTTCGCGTTGGTCCAGACGGACGGACGGACGGACGGACATAGCTATTTGAACTCGTCTCGTCGTGCTGACCAAGAATATATATATACAGTGAAACCTCGATATAACGAACTTCGTTATAACGAAAAACCAATATAACGAATTTTTGTTAAGTCCCTGTTATACTAAGGTTTTACATTTCAGTACCTATATCGAATCAATAGATATAACGAATAATTTTGCGATCCCCCTCAGATTCGTTATATCGAGGTTTCACTGTATATAGAATATATATACTTTATATGGTCTGAGATGCTTCGTTCTATGCGTTGCACACTTGTGACCAAAATTAATATACCCTTTTTGCAAGGGTATAAAAATGTTATTTTTGTTGCGAAAATATATATAATAATAATAATAATATAATATAATAATAATAATACCTCAAAGTTAGAATAAGTATTTCACATGGCTTTATGGGATTAACAACAACATTGAATGAATCTTCGAATCGAATGTATTGATCGACATTCGAGTATAATTGAAAAATTTGTCAGGATTCTGCCTTAAATTCGTATACAAACTATTAAACTCTCCTTTTAAACGGTTTCTATTCAGTGGATGGATCCCGGTGGTATTTTTCATTACAACATTTATAAATGCTGCTGACGCAAAGAATTCTTCGTATAAACTCATGACGACTAAAATTAGAACACTCGCTAGGTTTCTCGCTTTGCGGAAAGTATTCACTCTGCCATGTCATCGCTTTGCAGATCGCTGCGATAATTATCATCGCATCGCATCGCATCGCTTATCGCGGCCACTCTGACATCAGCCTAAGAAATTTCCGTTATTTCGCTCTCCAACAAGATTATTTTTCCCCTTAAAGCCAACCCTCTCTGCCCAAAAATAGAATTGTATCCAGAATACGAGTCAAAATTTCTTTCCATTTTTGGGTTTCATAAACGATTTGTTCATTTAAGGCCGAATCAATAGTTAACTCCTTGTCAATTCGCAACTCCAACTGACGCCATTTTACGTAACACTGCTTATGATCTTAATTCTTCTCATGCGATGGTAACCTCTCATGCAATTTTATCCACGCTTTATTTTTCGAATATCCATCGGCACTACAAAGGTGTGATCTACTCTGTGTATTAATCTTCAGTAAACGACATGATAAGCAGAAAAAAGCATTTTTACTTGCACTCCAGATCAACCAATCACGTGGTAAAGTCTTTCCATTTGGCAAAACTCTTTATAGAAGTGATGTAGAAAATGGTTCATTTAATTTATCTCGTGGAAAAGTCGAATGCATTTTTTGACATCCTCGCCGAATAATATCGTAAATCACATTAGGTTGCGGAAATTCCATTTCAAGGTTTCCAATATCAAAATCATTAAGACAGTCATACCTCGCTTGTACTTTAGCTGATTCTGCTGTTTGGGTTCGATGTGTAACAAATATTTAGAGTGTCATCACGGGTCATATGTTTGGAAGGAGCAATGTAGTCTAAAGAATTCAAGGGTCCTTTTCCATAAGTATCCGAAAGCTGCTGATTCTCTGATGTTACAGGGATGACTTCACTCGTACTTTAAAGTACGTTTTCTCTTCTGACTTCCGGATTTGTGTTGATACATTTTGGCTAATTCACGCAGATTTATTTTATTGACAAAAATAAAAGTACTTGACAACACAAGACTTACGTTTGTTGTCTTAAAATACTCTTGAAAACGTCAGTCAAGCCTTGGCCATTTTCGCCCGGAATGTAAAATTAGCAAGACAATTTAATGGGCAAAACGTTCATGTATAATCTTTACGCAAATGTCGGAAAACGTGTTCGGACGTGCACGACTTTATTTCGGCGTTCCAAACTCAACACACAGAGACCGGTGATGCCAACTGCAGCAAAATCACTTCAAAAGTCTATGGTGAAGAGTGTTAAGTTGGCATGTACGTTGCTTACTGAGCGCTGCAGCTGCGCGAAAACGAACACGTGTTCATGATTTCAATGCTATTTTTAGAATGTCCCGTTGCAAATCCAGACAAACCCGGTTGTCATTCAGAAGTTTGGGCATTTATTAGACAATATGATTACATTTTGTCAACATATTTTGTGATTGATTTTTTTATTTTTGGCCTATGGGCGCAACCACTGTGCAATAGCGCGTTCACATTGGTCGTTACTTTTCGGGCACAAAAATTTGAAATTATTGATTCTATGCAAACAGTCGAAATCGCAATTCAAGTGAAGGTATTTCGGAAAATCGCGGGCCCTTCTAAAACCGCGGGACCGGGGGAAACCCAAAACTTAATTAAAAAGTATAAAAAATAAAATTTAAATTCAAACATGGCATACTGTTACTTATAGTTTAATTTTTTAGACAAAAATTATAATTATTCTAAAAAAAAGATAATTTTATTGTGTTTGTTTCTAAAGGTAAATCGTTAAAGAGTGGTAAGGTCTTATATTGGAACAGGTTCACTGAAGGCCAATCAGTTGAAGCGATATATCTTTGTTTGACTCAGATTTACTTTTACATTCTTCAAATGCTAAAAATAATTTTTTTTTTTTTCCAAATTTGAAACCTTACCCCTCTTAAGTTAAGTACAATTATTCAAATCGTCTATATTAAAAAAAACTCTCTCAATATATATGTATATTGTCTTTTTTCCAGCCCCTTTTGTTATACCCTTGCAAAAAGGGTATATTAACTTTGGTCAGAAGTGTGCAACGCATAGAATTAAGCATCTCGGAACATATAAAGTATATATATTCTTGATCAGTACGACGAGACGAGTTCAAATAGCCATGTCCGTCCGTCTGGATCAACGCGAACTCCTCCGAGACCGTAAGAGCTCCAGAGCTTAAATTTTGCAAGTAGGCTTGTATATACTGCAGGCGTTGTATATTTTGGATTCAGCCGGATCGGACCACTACATCATATAGCTCCCATACAAACGTCAAAGTCACGAACAGTGACTTTTCTCAATAACTTAGTTATTTTTTGAGCTATTGTCGATTGATTTTGAATATTGGTAAGTTTATTACACCTACAAACGACTGTCCCAAAGTTGATCAAGATTGGGTGACTATATCATATAGCTCACATAGGAACGATCGGTCGAAAACAGTGACTTTTGTCAATAACTTCGTTACTTTTAACGCGATTGATTTCAAATTAAACATTTGATAGTTTTATATATTTGTTAATGACTGTGCCAAAATTGATAAAGATCGGGTAAGTATATCATATAGCTCCTATAGGAACGATGGGTGGATAACAGTGATTTTCATCAAAAATTCGTTATTTCCTATGTTAAGATTGAAGGCCGTTCTTTCGCAAAGATTACCCTTTTTAGATAAAACAGTTACTAAAAATTTGCAAGGGTATACAAACTTTGACGCGGTCGAAGTTAGCTTCGGCCCTCTGGTTTAAAATTAAAATTTAAAAAAATGTATAAATTTAGGAAAATTTCGAGTAGTAGGCAAATGCGTAGGTTAGTAAAGAGGGAGAGAGACGCTTTAAATTCAAGAAGTGCGTCTCTAGAATTAGGAACCATTCAAAGTATGCAAGAAAGTGGCCAGTTTCAGGTAGCTAGCGAATTAATGTCAGCTGAGGAAGAAAGTGTTGCCAATTTAGGAGATATGATAGGTAGGGTACAATTGAAAAATTGGTATTTAAAAAATTGGTATTTAAACCAAAACTGATGTCAGAGTGGCCGCGATAAGCGATGCGATAATATAATAATGACCGAGAAAGCTCTGCATTCAAATATATACATATGTAATCGTTGAATGCATGTCAGAGTGCAAGCGAAGCGAGAACAGAGCCAAAGCGACAAGTTGAAGCGAGTTGCGAGAAAGCGATTCTGAATCGCTTTACCGCTTCATCTAGCTGTTGTTCTATTTTTGTGTAGTTGCTTTCAAAGGCAATTAAACAAACCAACGAAGCAATTGCGAAAATGAGTTCGAGTCCGAACATAAATGTTAAGGACTTAATAAAGGAAATTTTTTCTCGTTCTGTTTTGTGGGACCAAAAATATAAAAATTACCACAATCGGCTGGTGGTTGAAAAGAATTGGAAAGAGATTGAGAAAAGTCTCCAAGTACCAAGTGAGTTTTGCTTATATTATATTTGTGGATTCTATATATCAAAGCCTATTTGTACACATAAAACTGCAAAAGGCATCACGAACAAGTTGTCCAGATCTGTAACTTGTTGGGTGAAATAACTCTTCACTTCCATTATTTTCATTGCTTGTGTGTGTGTCTTGATTGACATTGGGACTTCCCTCAAGGTCAATAATTGCATTATGCAGAACAAAAATTGCCTTTACAATAATGTCGACGAAATCTGGATCGGTTTCAATTCGCTTCCAGAGCAAACGCCATTTGGAAGTCATAATTCCAAAAGCACATTCAATACACCCCCTAATCAAAAATTTTCTTTGATAGACCTTGACACACCATTTCCAAATACAAGCACCCCAACTCTCTATACAGGAGACTTTAACAGTTGGAACACTTACTGGGGCTCACCTTCTAACAATCGCAGGGGTAAAGTTTTAGCCAAATTTATTCACGACCACAACAACATCATCCTGAACAATGGTCAGCCCACACACTTCTCTAGTCACAACACATTCACGCACATAGACCTTGCATTCTGCTCAGCAGAACTTAAAATAAACTGCGACTTCAGCATCAGCGACACGCTCGAAGGAAGTGATCACTTCCCTATCACCATAAAAATGTTCTCGAACGATCAATACAAAACTCACACACGATACACACAAAGATTTTTAACAAAAAGACTGACGAGCTTAACAATATAACAAAAATATCCTTAAATGTTAATAAGGAAGCCGGTAACATCAACAAAATTATCCTACAAAGCGCATACAAAAGTATCCCCCTCTGTAAACCACCTAAACGTCAATATAACGTACCTTGGTGGAACAAGGAAATAGCTACCAGTAGGGAAAAAAAATACTAGCATGGAAAGCCCTTAATCGAGACATGACTACAGAGAATATCATCAGATATAAAAAACTTAATGCTCATCTTCGTAGATTAATTAGAGAGAGCAAAGCTCGAAGTGTACAAGAATTTACCTCTGACATTTCCCCTAGATCTACCACCGAAACAATATGGAATAAAATAAGAAGACTTAACGGACTCCACAAATCTTCCCAAATCCACTGCATACAGGACACGACCACAAATACATTGAATTCGGACGCAGGAGAAATAGCAACATCCTTTGCGAACCACTGGTCTAGACAACCAGAGGACCAACTATTCACCTCTGCATTTGTAAAAGAAAAACAAAAAACAAATACTACCCACACCTATAGCCCACCACACAACTCTGCCAAATTCATGGAACAAGAGATAGGCTTCTTAGAATTCGCATCAGCACTTAACAGCCTTAAAGGACATACACCAGGTTTCGATAAAATCAATTACAGCATGATTCAACATGTATCAACACCACTTAAAACTAGAATCGTCACTCTATTCAACCGCATCCTACAAACACATATCCCACAGATTTATAAAATCAGCACAATAATACCAGTTTTAAAGCCAGGACAAGACAAAACTACAATAGAAGCATACAGAGCCATATCCCTAAACTCATGTATCGGAAAAGTCCTGGACAAGATAATTTCAAAGCGGCTATGGTGGTTTGTCACAACGAACAAACTACTTAACAGCCACCAACTAGGCTTCCAAAAAGGAAGATCAACTGCCGATTGTCTACTCCTTGTAGACGCTCTGATCAGTAGAGCCCTTTCAGCAAAAAGACACATATCACTTGTCTCGTTAGATTTTGCCAAAGCGTTTGATAAAGTCGGAGTCCACACCATTATTAATCAATTAAAAAAATGGCAATGCGGCCCTACAATAATAAAATTCATTAAAAACTTTATGGCCAATAGGCAAATCAGAGTGTGCGTCAATAAAAATTATTCAAATAGCAAGCCTCTTTGGAACGGTATTCCACAGGGATCACCACTATCAGTTATACTATTTCTAACAGCGTTTAATAGTCTTTCTGAGTTAATAGCAAGGCATAAAAATATTAACTTCACTGCATACACAGACGACTACAATATATTAGTTGATCTCAATAAAGAAAACCAAAGCTTAATAAAACTAGACAATCTATTTGAAAACATTGACAATTGGTGCAAATCTTCGGGCCCATCGCTGTCTCTCACAAAATGTAAACACCTACATATTTGTAGAAAACAGAATTGCCACCCTCAAGTGTCGTCCCAATTAGCCACCATAGAAAATGTAAATGAACTAAAATTGCTAGGACTCTCCTTTAGCGCCAAGTACAAATGGCATTCCCACATAAAAAATTTGCAAAAGTCGTTAAACAAATCCCTTAATATTTTAAAATGTCTCTCGAGCCCAAACTGCCACACATACACATTAGTACGAATAGTTAAAAGCATATGCCTCTCGAAAATAGATTATGGTCTTCCGATCTATGGTGGGGCCCCCAAGATAACTCGCTCTGGGCGCTTTCCGCTCGACGCCAATAAATAATCTATATTTTGAAGCAAACATCCCAACCATTGAAAACAGAACGCAACAGCTATTGACTAAAGTGATTAACCCAATCCTTAATTCGTACGACACCCCACTTAAAGAAATAATAAATAAAATAAATAAAAATAGTAGGAAGGCGTACAGAGATTCGACCTTGCAAAAATGCATAAATTCTTGCTTCAATTTGGGTATTACACCAACCCCAATAGGAAAAACTCCCAAGTCAGACCCACCGTGGTTCATTAACACGAATACAATCGACCTACATTTGAACGTTTTTAAGAAAGGGCACACGAGCAATGAAATTTACACTAAACAATTTGCAGAAATTAAGCTTAAGCTTAACGATCACACATTTTTATACACCGACGGTTCTCTAAAAAACGGTAAAACAGGGTATTCAATTACGACAGAAAACGAGACCCTTAAATTGGGGATTCTGCCACTATACTCATCGGTATTTTCGGCAGAAATCATTGCCATATTCGATGCAACCATAATAGCCACCAAGATAAAATTCAAAGTATGCATCTGTTCTGACTCGTTATCAGCAATTGAAGCTATTCAAAATATTAACAACAGCACATATTACCCAGACATAATTCGAAAAACACTAATCAAACAACAGCCTAAAATCATGATCCTATGGGTCCCTAGCCATGTTGGTATACAGGGCAACGAATTTGCGTGACGAAGCAGCAAAAACGGCGACTATATCACCCCTCTTTACGCATCCCAATTATAACAAAACAGACATAAACAGATACATTAAAAACCACTTCTCCAACCTAAATACACTACTAATTCAACAGACTGCTGGTATCAAGAGATAAACAAACATAACAAATACAATGTTGATGACTATCTTAAAAAACTAGAAATTTGCCAAATACCTAGAAAAACCCAAATAAAACTTATAAGGCTACGACTAGGACATACGAGACTAACACACGAACACCGAATCCTTCAAAATAATCCCAACCACTGTAAATTCTGCAACACAAAATCTATTATGAATGTAGAACATATCATGAACACATGCACGGCATTTCAAAGCTTTCGAAACCAAAACCTTATCCCACTCCTATCCACCCAAACCCCTTAAAATCGAAGAGAAATTATAAAATACCTCAATCTAACCAATATTATGAACCTCTTATAAGATAAGCTAACATACAAAATAATATAATCTAGACTAAGGAATAACTATTATACTAAAAGAATGAATATCTAAACATGAACAAGCCGAAGGCCTTAGCAGCTATTGCTGTCTTCCCCTGTTGCTATAGATTTATTTATAAGCTAACATTGTACTAATAAATAAATAATAAATAAAAATTGCACCAAACTCGTTTCAAAGAATGATGTCCCCTGCATTCACGGGTCTAACACCATCCCAAACATTCCTTTATATGAATGATCTAATTGTAATTGGGTGCTCTGAAAGTAGAAACTTACGGAATGTATTTAAAACCTGTCGAAAGTGTAACTTAAATTTGCACCTTGACAAATGCTCTTTCTTCAGACATGAAGTTACGTTTTTAGGAGACAAATGCACAAATAAGGAAATTTTACCAGACGAAAGCAAGTTCAAAACGATTCAAGATTACCCGACTCCCAATAATGGCGACGAAGCCAAAAGATTTGTAGCAATCTGTAATTACTACCGCAGATTCATTCCAAACTTTGCATACCATGCACAATTTATCAATAAATTATCAAGGAAATATGTAGAATTTAACTGGGATGCAAACTGTCAATCAGCTTTCGAATACTTAAAAAACAAGTTATTAAGTCCACAAATACTCCAATATCCAGACTTCAATAAAACCAAGCAAATCGCATGTGGAGCCGTCCTCAGCCAAGAATTTGATGGACTCCAATTACCCATACCATACGCATCTAAGGCATTTACAAAAGCCGAAAGCAATAAGTCAACAATCGAGCAAGAATTAACAGCAATACATTGGGCAATTCAATATTTCAAACCATATACGGAAAAAAATTCCTAGTTAGAAGTGACCATCAGCCATCTCTAAAAAACCCATCGTCAAAGCTTACTAGAATAAGGTTGGATTTAAAAAAATTCGATATCACTATAGAAAGCATCACGGGACAAGAAAATTTCGCAGAAGAATAGATCTAGATCGATTTCTTCCAAGGCTTGAAAAAAGAAGCCGGTGCTCAAAGAATCTATAAACTGAAGATAGACATGTCGGAAAAACTATTTAGGTCACTTACACTTAATGAACTAAAACAAAAAGGAAAAGACACATTAAAAAATTTAGAAGTAGCAGTTCTACCTCAAGTAAATGTAATAACAAATAAAGAAGAAATAAGAAATACATTAAATAAATATCATAATGACCCAATAGAGGGAGGTCACTGCGGGGTAAACAGAACGCTAGGAAAAATAAAAAGAGATTTTTTTTTGGAAAAATATGTCTCGAGATGTTGCACCATACATAAAAAATTGCGAAAAGTGCAAACTAGACAAAATAACCACACACAACCACTCCCCATTGATCATAACACCAACCCCTGCAACCACTTTTGACACAATAATAATAGATACAATTGGACCATTACAAAAAACAATGAATGGTAATGAATACGCAGTTACTATTATCTGCGATCTGTCCAAATATCTCACCAATACCAAACAAAAGCGCAAAAGCGGTTGCAAAGGCAATATTTGAAAAATTCATTTTAATTTATGGCTCAGTTAAAACAATTCTAACAGACATGGGAACAGAATATATGAATTCAATACTAACAGAACTTTGCAAAAATTTTAACATAACTAAAATTAACTCGACGGCGCACCATCATCAAACTCTTGGAACAGTAGAAAGGAGCCATAGAACTTTCAATGAGTACATCAGGTCATATATATCTATTAAAAGAGACGATTGGGATGAATACCTAGCATACTTCACATATTGCTTTAACACCACTCCATCCACCGTACATGGTTATTCACCTTTTGAACTAGTCTTTGCAAAACATCCTAAAACTGTCCCTTTCTTATCTGAGACCGTAGAACCCATCTACAACATTGATGACTTCAATCAAGAAATAAAATTTAAACTGCAAATAGCACAAAATAGAGAAAAACTGCTTATCGAAAAATTTAAAGCATTACAAAAAGAAACATATGATACAAAAACAAAAAAAATATCACTAACTGAAGGACAAGAAATACTTTTAAAAAATGAGACAGAACATAAATAAGAAAACAAATACACAGGCAAATTTAAAATCTGAGCATAGGGCCTAACAATAATATTGTAATAACTGATGATAAAAACAAAAAGCAAACAGTACATTTAGCTAGAATAAAAAATAATATAAAAAGGATATTAGAAAAATATAAATTTTTCTTTTTGAAAAAAAGGAGGTGTAGTATACTTTTAGGGATAGGATTAGGCCACATACTTTTAGGGATAGATTATAAGTAATTAGAACTTAAGCATAATGTCTAGCTTTAAGTACCGTTAAGGACACTAGCCATAAGACCAATGTAAATGTTCCCCTATAAATACCGGGCTTGCGGCCCCAATAAATCACTTCAAGTCAAACCTTGCTTTCGCCTATTTCACAGTAATATTTAGTGTAGTTGACGTTGCTGAGCCTGGGTGTCTTTTGACGATATTTTTAATGTTTCTGTAGAGAGACCCATTTATTTGTATTTCCTCATCGAACGTCAACAAGTAAGTTCCGTAGATTGTTGTATTGGTGCCGTTCTCTGTTTGGACTACGGCCGTGTCCTCATTTATGATAATAATCCCGTCATCGATTATCTCCAGCGGTTGTAAGTTACTGGGACGGGTGTCCCGGTGTGCTATGCCTCCTGAGTGTAGCTGCTGGGCACAGGTTGTCGAATTCAGTTGCTTGCAGAATGTGGAGGTAAGCGCAGCGGTGCAATTTATGATTGGAATTATTTTATTACCGCAATCTGCGACGTTATTATTTTCTTCGAAGTGTAATATTGATCTGTTGTGTTGAACTGGAAACATGGTTATTTTTTTACAAACTAAACTAGGATTGGGTTATTTAATAATAAAATGTAAAAAATTATTATCTAATATTACGTTAACATAAGATATTTCAATTAAATCAGTTATAGTTAGCCCTGCAGAGTGCTCATTTACAATTTTCTTTAAATCCTCTGAATCAAAAATTACGGGGTTCACTATTTGTATCTTTGCAAGTGAAATTGACAACATTAGAGTCTCAAGTTCCGAAATCATAGCTCTATTTCTATTGAGCAAAGTTCAATAAAGTTCGCCTGTGTCAATTTGTTTCTCTTTTGCAAATTTAATGATGGTATTTTCTGACTCTGTTAATTTATTTATTTTCTCCTGGACTTTTGAATTTATTGAAGCCTGCCTGTTTATTAAATTAGCTAATTCTTTTTTCTGGAATTTAAGTTCTTCGAAATCATTAAAGTCTGGTGTTCTTGCTATTATTTGTTATTTTGCTTTAGAGTTGTTCCTAGCATATTAATGCTCCTAGTTTGTCTATGATGAATGTTAACTGTTTCGAATAGATTTTTTATATGATGTACGTCGGCCTCAAGAAGTAATCTCATATGAGATAAAGGGAAATTTCCGAGTACCTTGAAAGATTAGTTGAGTGTCTGAAGATTTCATAATCTTTCCAAATAATAGCTTGTAACGATCCTTTTTCGTCCTTCGGGATATTTATAATATCTCTTGGGCTAGGTTCGGCACAACAAAATTTATTTTGTGCCCCGGTGAAATTAGAACTCGTTTGTTTGATTAATGGTTTTAGATGTACTTATTTATGATATTTTTGGGCTCGGCTGGGCAGCGCGGATTGTGGTTTGGGTCCTTCGATGCTTGCTCCAGTCAGTCTCTCGTTCCTTTTGTCTCCCTTGGTTCCTACTCCGGACTCGTGATATAAATATTTTGTTTGATATCTCCTTCTTCAGAATATCTCTGGAGCATTGATTGGCCTCAGGATATATCCTATGGCTTTTCACTCACGTTCCTGGCGTATCCTGATTTTCTAGGGACGTTGCTTCCACCTCAGTGCCTCTAGCCGCGTTTTAGAAATAGTCTTTGCTATGTAATAGGATTTTCCCAGCGATTGGTTGTTCGTCAGGATATATAGATCCTGGAATTTTGGCAGTAGGATATATCCTCGTGCCTTCCAATGTGCTGTGGATCGTCCTGAGGCCGCTTGACTTTTCTTATTTTGTTGCTTGGCACAGTGTTCTAGTCCTATTCCAAAGACTTGTTGGTTATACGATAATTTGAGAGGTTACGTAAGGCCTTCTCAATTATTCTATGTTCTTGATCCTTTTCACTGGCTTTGTTTCACTAGCATGAGCTTTTAAGGTTACTCGTAAGGCCTTAAACTCCCTTGGTTGATCACGACTTGTCGATTTGATGATTTCCTTGATGGGTGTTGCCTTTATATAGGCAGCTCCTACGGCCTCAGGAATTGATTGGTGTAGTACCGCTATACAGCTGGTACTTTTCCATCGGCCCTCTGATTTCACCCACACATCCACTTGTTGCTATGCGTGGTGAAAGTCCCGTAACTCCCATTCGTTTCCTTGTCCTCGTCTTTCTCCCTTGTATACGTTGGCTTCTATCACGTTCACACATTGACGTCGCCTTCCCATTGGCCGCCCATCGTATCACGTTGACTTTCGTTGCTTTCTTTTCTCTGGCGTCGCTGCCGACGCCCGTCAATCCCCTCGATCAACTTGTCATACCCAACTTCGCCCAAATTCCTTTCACATTATAACTATGCATACCTATATTAGTTGTATTTACTTAATCTATTATTTAACGATAATTAGCCTGATTAATTTAATATATAATGTTGTTTGATTTCATTTGTATCGCAATTCCACGCGCATCCACTGGATAGAGGGCTTCCCCATTGCTCATCCCTCCCCCTTCGGCTTGCATATTCCCTTTTCCAATCCACAAACCATTATCGTTCTCATGCGTTCATGCTCTCCCCCTACTCATCGATTCACAAGCATAGCCCTCACTTGGTTCTTTTTAGCTCGCAGGATTTCGGCTGTTCTAACTGCATGCGTGCCGTAGGCAGAGAATACCCCATTGGCCACCGGTACTCTCTCTCGCGGTCATACACGCATAGTATACGTGTAGTGTGGGTGTATGCTTATTCACCGTATAGTCGCACGCATGGTATGCTAATGCATGGATTTCTATTATTGCCTCTCTGTGCTCTTAATTTGCCTCACTAGGCCAATGCCCTCCTTTGCTTGCAATTATGCCCTCAAGCCTCGTTTCATTTGCTCTTATACAGTCGATTTCGCATATTATGCTTCCCACGCATCTTCCCGCTTGTACGAAATCGCTAGCGGTTGCGTGTGGTTCGATCGACCATGTTGATCGTAAACCATTTGCCTTGAATCGGTTCGATCGACCAGTAGCAGGCTTGGTCGCTTGTGTCGCTGCTTGATTGTTGTGTGGGATATTATTATCATTTATAATATTCCTCACAAGCTTTCCCGTCCAGTATTGGGATGTATTCCGAGTTCGAGTAGTTTGTTATCTTTTCGGTTGTCATTGGTCCTAATAGTAGAATGTATAGTATCCAAACCCTATTAAGAATAAAGAGAATGAGACTAGAAGGATGATTTGTTTATCTAATGTTATTCTTATGTACCTCCCTCCCCTTGACAAGAACTGTTGTCCCCAAGTCGGCTTCAACCGTGACTTCCTCAAACAAGGGTGTCAACTTGTTGCCAAGTCTCTTGTTTAATTTTATCAGTATCTTATCGCCTACCTGAAAGGTCCCATCTCTCCTATCTATGTTTTGTCCCTGAAGGAGTTGCTCTTGTGATTTAACGATTCTACTTCTTATTTCTGCTTCAAATTCTGGCGGGGATGTATGAATTATTTCTATTGATTTCTTATTGACGACCGAATGTTTTATTGTATTCTATTGTTGCTTGGAGAATAAGGTCACTTGTATCGTTTAGAAAATTTATCAACGCAAGTCAGAAAATATTTTTGTGGAAAATATATCGATATGAAGTATTTGTCCAACGTAGTTGGGAATGGGGGTTTCGCCGATGTATTGTTTTTGTGGGTGTCGATCATATTTTGCCTTATTACAAATTTTACAGCTTGCGACAATTTCATTAGTCAAGTGGGTCATTTTAGGGAAAAAATAATCTTGAAGTATCTGCTTTACATATTCTTGGGCCGCTCTGTGAGCCCTATTGTGTTCTGTAACTATGATTTCTTTCTGTTCGTTTTTATCGTGGACATCAATAATCAATTTATTGGAAGGGAAGGTTTCAACTATTTCGTTTTGGATGAATGCCAAGGTTGGCAAATTGCATTTAATAGCGTTTACTACGCCCTTTTTTTACTGCATCACATACTTTCTCTATTAGGGTATCTCTGTCTGAAAAGTATATGACATCTTTTCCCGAACATTATGATGATTTTCTGTAAAGCCGTAACGCCTTCTTCGATAATTATTTGGTTTAAAAAGCAATTAATCGGCTTTTCTGTGGATTCGAAAGTATGGGTCAAAGACTGTTCGCTAGGGTAGATCCGATGGAATGTCCTCCTCTAAAGCATAAATATTTTGTCTTGAAAGCGCATCGGCAAAGAAGTTTTCTTCTCCCGGTTTAAAAAAATTTGGGCATTAAACTCATCAAATCACGTCATCTACAAAAACATAGCACGATTTGACAATCTGTTCGCGAAGGACGTCATCAATTGCCCGCTGAAAGATTCCAGGAGCGTTTTTTAAACCAAAGGGAAGTCTACAGAATTCGTACTTCCCATTTCCTACAAAAAATGCGGTTTTTTCCCTATCTTTTTCCGCGAGAAGGATTGGATGAAATCCTGACTTCAAACAAGAGTTGTGAAGTATTTGGCTTGTCCGAGGTTTGAAAGAATTGCATTGATGTTGCGTATAGGGTATTTATCATCGATTAATTGAGAATTTAGCTTCCTCAAGTCGATAACAAGGCGTTTTTTCCTATTTCCTTGTTCGTCTACTCCTTTTTTGTCAAGTACCCACAAGGGATTATTATAAGGGGATACTGATGGTCTGATAATATTATCCCTCAATATACCCCAACGGGTACTTGTTGTATTTGTGTTGTAGGGTAGCGCTTCGTTTGGGTCAGCGAAAAGGCTTATTCTTTATTTTAACATTTTTGTAAATTCTTCTCTGATTCCTGGGGGTATGTCTATGTCTTCTACCTCTATAAAATTGACATTTAAACATTTTTGCAATTGAATTTTTTCGTATCCGGACGGGGTTTTTAACGTGCTGCTTTTAAAGTCTAAAGTGGCACAAACTTCGTTTAATAGGTCAAGCCGTATTATTTCGTCAAAGCTTGTTAAATTTGGCAATAGAAAGAATGTGGCATTGGTGCCAAAAAGATGCATAAGGCATTTTTCCTGAAAGCCATAAAGTGTCTTAACCAAACAATTTTTTTTTACCGCTAATTATTCCTTTTAATTCTGGCATCGGTTTTATGTAATTTTTCGCTGCGCCTGTATCGATTAGTAGTTTTACTGTCTTTCCTGCTATTGATCGTTCTACGAACGGTAGCAGGGAACTATTTCTAAAAAATTTATTTCCTGAAGCTGGTCTTGGTCATCGGTGTCTGATAACTCCAGACTCTGCCAGTGTTCGATATTCTTCGTCTGACTGACATGTGGGAGCTTCTTCTACTGATATGTGATTAATTCTTTGTTGTTTGGGCCCGGTGTATCTGGCCGTTCCACTATTTGGTCTTTTTGAAATGTGGTTTTGGTATGGATCATTGTTTTGGTTTGAATATTGAGTCGGTTGGCTCTTGCTTTATATTTGGGCTACTACCAAATTGAGGTTTCTGTTTGAAAAATTGAGTTTTTATGGGACTCGGAGAATTGTTCTCCATAGCGTTTCTCTGTTCGTATCGTTGAGTTCTTTCCTCAGATTTTTTTGCAAAGCTGCGAATTGGAAGTGCTCATGGTTTGACTCAACTTCCTGTGCTAGCGTCAGAGCTGATGGCAAATCTTTAGGTCTTGCCGAAAATAAAATATCGCTTAGGGATTTTTTTTGTCCCAGAAATAAATACTCTTAATGCGTCGGCTCGATATTTTTCATTCAGGGAAGCAGCTATGGTGGAATCATATGTCATGATTGTTTTGTTTATTAGGAGTGTCAATTTCTTTTCGATTTCGTCATAGTATTGAATGGTTGGTAAATTTCCTTGTCTAAGTACAGACAACTCTTGTTCTATTATATAAATCGGTCTTTTGTCAGAGTAAGCAAAGTCAAGTCTGTTAATAATAGGTTTAAAATTCAATGGTGTGTCATAAGAAGACAGTACCATATCAGCCGAGCCTTTAATTTTATTTCTCAGAATGCCCAGTGCCTGATAATGTTTTGAACTTCCATCATGACACTCAAAAATCTTATACGCTGTATGCACAGCTTTCCGCCACGAGACATGTGTATATTTCAATTTTTCCCTCGAAATCGGGTACCGATTTCACAATATCTAAAGCCTGATTACACTCGATGCCCGGAACTATCTCGGCATATCCTGAATTTGTTTTTCGAATACCTGCGCCTGACCTTGCAGTGCACTGGCAACAGCACTATTGACTGCAAACTCTAATATTGCTTTCATATTTTCCTCATTTAAAGACATTTTGTTTGCTACTTTTGTTGGTACTAATTTTTCTTTTAAATCTTTCACTAAATCATCTAACTCACTATCGTATTCTTTACTGTCACTTTTGCTCATAAGATATTTTAAATTTTTTTTTTTTTTATTTTGTGGTACAAAGATACAAGGCACTCTCAATAATTTTCACTTCTTTGAATTTGTATTTTTATTTTTATTTTTAAATAAGCACTCTACTTACATGTCTTCTTCTAAATATGTGTTAAAATCTTTTCATATAGAATAATTCGCTGCTGCGCGTTGTCTTCTCTTCGTCTCGCCCTCTACGTCGGTCTGACGGTTTCGATTTCAAAGAGGGTTACGTCTCTTTGGAATTATTGTTGGTTTCTTCTGCTAGTCTCTTCTAGCTAAGTTGTTCTTTATAACTCCTTGATTTTTTTTGCTGATGATTTTTTTGTGTTTTTTATTTATTTATTTATAATAAAGTTAATAATAATTAAAATTATTACTAGCTTATTAACTAAAGCGCTGGCGGCTAAGGCCTTTGGCTTGGTATTTACATACATCACATTTACGTATTTACATATTTAGATATTTACATATTAACATACTTATAATTACAATAAATGGTATATTTGTGAAAGGTTAAAGATTAGAGTTAGGGATTTGAAAGAATGGAAAGGGGGCAGGTATTTTTGAAAAATTGGTTTCTAAGTTGCTGGGCATTCTTTAAGGATGTGGGTAATGTTGAGGTTACTTACACATGGGCATGTTGTGATGTTGTTGGGGTCGATATATACTTTTTGGGTGAGACGTGTGTGTCCTAGTCTAACAATAAGCCTTACTATTTTTATTTGGTCTCTACGTTTTATTGTGTTTTGGCTAAATGATTTTAGATAGAGTCTTGAGTTGGTTAGGCTAGTGTTGACTTGTTGGTACCATCTATTGTAGTGTTCAATGTTATTCCTAAGTTGTTGAATATTTTTGTTTCTAAGAAATTTGTTGATGTCTTTAGTGTTGAAGTTGGGGGCGCAGTGTAACGGACTATAGATTGTGGACTTAGCTACTGAATCGGCAAGTTCGTTCCCTTCAATGCCACAATGGCTGGGGATCCAAAGTAGTTTTATTTTGGGTGCAGATTTGGTAAGCAGATTCCTAATTAATGTTGGGTAAAAGTTGTTGTTGTCAATGTTCCCGATAGATTTTATAGATGAGAGAGAATCCGAACAAATTACAAAGTTACCTTTTCTCACTTTGAATTAGTTTAATTGCGTCAAGAATGGCTATGGTTTCGGCTGATAGTATTGATGTGAAGTGCGGTAGTAAACCTCTTTGTAAGGTTTCCCTTTCGGTGGTGATGGCAAAGGTAGCAGTGTTGTGTTGCAACGAGCCGTCTGTATATATAAATGTGTGATTCTTGTATTTAGCCTTGAGATCAAGGAAGTGCTGCCTATAAATACTCGTCGGTATGTTGGGTTTGCTGTATATTTGTAGTGTAGTGTTTATGACAGTAGGGAAAGTCCATGAGGGGTTATCGCTCTGTTTGGGAGCGTGAGGTAGGGGGATATGGTTTTCTTTGCATTCTAGTGTCGATGATATTTTATATATTTTACTTTTGTTACTTTGCTTAATATGTTTGTAGAGTGGTGAATTTGAACTGTTAAGTAGTGTTTTGTATGTTTTGGCTGTAATGAGGTCTCTCTTTTGTTCTACTGTGGGTATATTCGATTCGAAAAGTAAGTTAGATATAGGTGTTGATCGTAGGGCGCCAAGTGATGTGCGTATTGCTGCGTTAAACAAAGACTTAAGCTTGTTGAGCGTTGATTTTGGTGCGTGCCCGTAGATAAATATTGCATAGTCTATTTTAGAAATCAATATAGATTTTGTTATGTTGATCAGTGTGTGTGTGTTGCAGTTGAATTTGGGACTTGCTAGGCATTTGATAACATTCAGTTTGTTGTTTAACGCTGGTTGGATATTTTTTAATTCGTTTATTGTTAGTCCTAAGAGTTTTAGGCTTGGAACTGTGGGAATTTAGGTGTTGTTGCATGATATGGTGCAAGAACAGTTCTGCTTTCGGCATATGTGGAGGTGTTGGCACTTTTGCGGGGATAGTAGGGCTCCTGAGTATAGGCACCACTTGTGGATGTTCGAGAAAAGTGTGTCAAGGTTGTGGTTAGGATTTTTATTTTTGTTGGGAGATTATCAGGAAGAAGTCATCGGCGTATGCGCTAAATTGAATATCTTTCTGAAGGTGGATGATATTTGAAAGTTTGTTATAGGCGATGAGGAAGAGAATTACCGATATTGGGGATCCCTAGGGAATGCCGTTGCATAGAGAATATGGGGAGCTTATCGTGTTTTTGATTTTAATTTTGATTTTTCTGTTTGACATGAAGTTTTGGACAAAGGATACTATTTTTGGGCCTACTTTCCAGCTGATTAATTGGTCTACTATAGTGTGCACGCCAACTCTGTCGAAGGCCTTTGAGAAGTCAAGGGCAATGATAGAGGTGTGCTTTTTGCTTCATAACGACTTGGTTATCAGGTGGTCTGCAAGGAGCAGACCGTCTGAAACTGATTTGCCGTATTTGAAGCCTGATTGGTTAGGATGTATTAGGTTGTGTTTGGTGACAAACCACCATAGACGTTTGGCTATTATTTTTTCAAGTGTTTTGGCTAGGCAACAGTTAAGTGAGATTGGTCGGTAGCTGGAAATTAGTGTTTTGCCAGATTTGGGTTTTAATATGGGTATAACTAGACTTGTTTTGTATGTTTGTGGAATGGTGTTGTTATTAAAGATGTTGTTGAAGAGTTTAACAATTCGTTGTTTCACTGGGATTGAGGTGTTTTTAATCATAGGGTAAGCTATTCTATTAAGGCCAGGGGATGTTCCTTTGAGGGAGTGTTCTATCTGAGTGATATCTGATTCTATTGTTTGTGCTGATGGGTGGGTTATGTAGTTTGTTAGTTTGTTTGCGTACTTGTTAGCAATGAATTCTTGGCTAAAGTTTTTATCATTAGATTGATCGGACCAGTATAGTGCAAATAGTTCTGATATAGCTTTTTTATCAGTTGTGAAAGAGTTGTTAGCTGTGTCTGTGATGCAGTGTATGGTTTTAGTTGGATTGAGTCCGCAAAGTCGTCGAATATTTGCCCAAATTTTGTCGGGGGGAGTGTTACGGTTAATTGTGGTAGTAAAGTCTGTTGTGGCTTTAATTTTTGATATTTTTAGTTCTCTCCTGAAAAGTGCATTAGCTCTTTTGTATTTGAGTAGATTGTCTATGTTATTATTTTATTTGGAATTATTCAAGGTTTTGAATTTGTTTGCTCTTAGTTCAGTCAGGACTTTGTTCCGCCAAGGAGTGTTTTTCCTGCGCGGGTGGGTGGATGTTAGTGGGATACTGTTGTGGGCGGCTTGCAGTATTATTTTATTGATCGCTGCGGCTTCTTTATTAATATTTGTGCTGGTAGGTGTGTGATCATTTGCCTGTTCAGTTTTTTTTGGTAAATAATGCCCAGTTTTGTGTTTTTGTTTTAGTTATTTTATATAACTTGTTGATTTTTTGCTGCACATTTTTGTTGCTGCTTTCGTTTTAGTTATTTTTTATAACTTGTTAATTTTTTGTTGTTGATTTTTTTGTTGTTGATTTTTTGTATTAGTTATTTTTTATAACTTGTTGTTTTTTTCTTGCAGACGCAAATGCCGTAATGACGATGTTAATTTCTTGCTTAGGGTGTTTGAGTTCTTTCACAACTAGTTGGGCGCCAGTTAATATAATTCTTTACTTGTGCGATGTCACTAAGTATAAGATAATTATTTTGGATCGACCGATTCTGTTTATTGTTCGTAAAAGACTAAAGCTAAAAGTAAAATGTTCTTATGCTTAGCTAGCCCTGACCTATAATCGCCGTGTCAGCAATTATGCTGCATGGATCAAGTTCAGACGTCACGACGCAAAGTGGGTATTTCTGGCATTTAGCATTGCAAAAATCATAGCGTCTAAACCAATAAAGTTTAAAAAGCATATGATAAAGAATACCTTAAGCTTTAAAATGAATGTTTGTCAAAAGTGCTGGGTGTTTGTGGTGCTGTAATATTCAAGGTCAAAGTCAGAAAATATTTCCAAGCATGTTTTTCCTTTAAAAATGGATCGAAACCTGTTTTTTTTCAATCACAAATGGAATTTTTCATTGTTTTAGACGACTGTGTAACATTTTTTAATGTTTTAATTTGATTTTTTAACATATTTACAAAAATAAAAAAAATTTTTTTTTTAATTTTTTTAGGTTAATTTTGAAAATTTGCTATTGATGGCTGATTTTCTTCAAAATAATTTTCAATATTTACATCAATATCTAATAAACTCAACATTTCGGGACTATAGTTGCTATTTTCCAAATCCTTTCGTGATCGCACGTGCCTCAGTGATGCAATAAGTGGGTCCGAAGAGGCTGCTAGCATGTTAAAAAGGTCTTCATTTTGTCTAAGACGAGAAATTTTTAATGTATTAGTGTATCTGAACCTTTTGTAGTCCTTGTTTTTACATTCCTGTGCTTCTTCGGATAGCTCTCCAAGTGGTAAACACTGATATTCTATTAAATCCTTTCCGTGAGCCAAAATCCTATGTACCGTTGGGGTAAGTTTTTTTGCGGATACAATTCAGTCAAAAGATGAGCAGTCTTTGAAGTATATTCGGCAAATTTTTCACCATTTATCATTTCCTTGCAATTTATAACATTCAAGATAACAGCCAACCTTTTAATGATCTCTTGACTAACACCTGTTATAAGAGATGTCATTTCATCATTTTCAAAAAAATCTCCTTGAAGTATTTCCATCATTCGTGTTTCCGTATTTGTACTTTGGGCAGTCAACTTTCAGTCCCAGCTTCCGAGAGAATTCAGCTTGTATAATCTCCTTCCTGCTCTGAGTATCCTCACGAGATGTTTTATCCGTTTTTGTTTCTCCTGGCCGAGGAAGTGTGTAAGCTAGCTTTAAAATAAAATCCATACATTTTATTCTGCAATGCAGCGGAGAAATTCCATATTCCTCTTCCTCGGCTAGTTGATGGTTGATCATCTTCGTGCTCCGAATCTACGAATGTCGTATACTCCTCAAGCCAAACTTCATTTTTTTTTCACGAAATTTGCCAGATTTCTGCCGCTTGCGATCCATTTTCGCCTTAAATTAGAATGCGTATATTTGATTTTTACCTTAAGCTCCGTACTAGCGTTTTCAAATGAAATGCCCATCTCCTTCAGCAATCCCATTTCAAAATTATTCAAGTTTTCACACTCGTGGAAAACTTTCAAAATCCTTTCATTCTTTAACAACATTTTTGCACAAATAAATAAAACTGTCTTGAATTATATTGACAAATACTATTCAGTCCTGATTTAAGTTGTTTCCACTTTTGAAGTTAAAAATAAACTGTCGCAAACGAGAGGAATAATTAGCTCTTTAATCTATATTTTTTGAATTAACTAGGTAGAACGAAAAGTCGGTATTACCCTTTTTGCATTAATTAGGTAAAAAAACTTAATATTTACATCCAATTAGGTAAACGGAAATAAAAACGACCAACCCACAATTAGGACAAATTTTTCATCAACTTAAATAACATTTACCTGTCTTGTCAGTTTTTCCAAAGCAGGTAATTAGCAATTTATCATTGTAGAAAGGCATATTTGTAAACAGGTAGTATTTGCAAAACAGCATTACGCAATGTTATCATTCAAATACAAAGAAGCTACAGGCCGATACGCATGCGCTCTTCTTCTTCCTTATACCTGCAGCGCATTTTTTAGGCGAGGTTGCCTTAGTTTTATGGCTTACGCTTCGCTGTCGCAGGTCTCCGCATATTGGGACTATATACATCTGATAGGTAAATATTTCACCTACCTAGTGTATGTAGTCCGGTATTGATACTCGTTGATCCTTGCTAGTTTTATTCCACCAAAGTTCAAAAAATGCCAATATTTAGTACATATTTTAAACGCTTCTAGTTCAATAACGATTTAAGTAATTATTAAAATTTATGAAACTTGATATTCATAAAGAACATACTTTTCGGATAAAACCAAAAAATTCAAGATCGATTGTTGAAATCGCCCAATATTCAGTTTTAAAGTTGCGATTTTTTTTTAAAATTATCATTTTTTCCTATTCATTAAAAATGTCTCAACTTTGGAAGCCTCTAGCACCCATGAATCTCAACCGATTTCAAAAATTTTTTGGATTCATAATCTCTGAAGTATTTCCTATCGATTGCATATATCATTTTTGCCAAACGCAATTATGAAAAAACGTATTTTTGCAACGCTATTCCAGCAAAAGGCCCAACTGTGCGACGTCCGCGCGTGGAGCGTTGTCAGCGGAGAAGCGATTGCATGGCAAGCAGGAACATAGTTGCAAGTTTGCTGCCCATGCAGAATTTAAGCCGATGACTTATGTCAGGCCGGGTGTGTTAACTTATATAAATAATAAAAGCGTAATATTAAAAATTTGGAATTTCCTCTCTTTTTAAACTTATTACAGAGTCTAATGAACCTGAGATACTTAATACTAATTTCTTTTTGCAAACATTACTATCAGCCAACGCTGTCATGTTGAGGCAGATAATGACAGTGGTGCAGGAGCTGAAGGGACTGGTCGCAACGCAGACGGCAATGATCAAGCAGATGATGAGGATGATGACTCAGGAGGAAACACCCAACATCGCCTTCCCTATAAGCAATGCCGAACAGCTTATACTCATGGAGAGTAAACTGGGTCCGGACAATCGGAAACATTTCGTAAGCTATTTTGATCAAAACTGAATAGAAACTTATATTAATGTTTTTCATGTGTTTTCCATTTGGCAGGTGCAAAAATTACGCTTATCATTTCGCAAGGTGCGCATGGCAAATCTATTCGGCAAGTTTTGGCCGACGACCTGATAGTAAGCCATAATGTAGACGGGAGGAACGGAAAATATAGCTTGAAAGCTTATCCCAATTTCCTGTCCGTGTTGCTAGGTAAGCAATGTAAATTTGAACGTGCATTCTTCATTACCTGATCAATTCTTTTCAGAATCAATTCAAAACTCTCACCCCGTAGAACCTCCCGAAAACACCCTCAAAACTTGTTTGGCCTGTGCCAAAATTACATTCAACAAGCAAAAAAAATAGAAATAAGAATGCAATATAGATATAAATAAAATTAACAGAATTGTATAAAATTATATTGTCACTTATTTTTGGGAATCAATTAAATATTCGACATGGTCGCCGCAACTTCGATAGAAAATCCAACCACTATTTGCTCGAACATTTCGGCGAACATGTAGCCGCAAGTTCCGTTGATCACACGAGCGAGTGGGTATTCGTCTTTGGCGAAAATTTCGGCGACATGGTCGAGAGAATGTCCGAGGCGCTAGGACATGTAATACTAAATGTCGCCGCAAATTTGTATGGCGTGTCCCCTGAAATTCCGAGACGTCATCTGACAAGTTGCCGCGGATTTTCAGATGAATTTGCGGCGACCGGTACTGAAGGGGAATGATAGAAAAAGAAAAAAAATTGTAGCAAAATTACTAATATGTAATTTGAATGTTTTATTTGGTATTGATGAATTTAGTTGCAGGGAAAAAACTATAAAATGTAAAAATATTATTACCAAGGACTGCAAGGGTATGTAAACTTCGGCAAAGCCAAAGTTATCTTCTTTTGATATTTGTATAGTAATTTTTTTTCGATCTCTGGTTTGTATACGCCTCTCTTAACTCATATATTTTGTAAGGAAGCTCTGGCTGGGGTAAAATTCTCAGTCTCAGAGTCCAGTCTACAGAACATTTATTTGATCTGGAGACCTTGATGAGTATTAGGATTGGTGACTGAGACCACATGAAGGGGGGAAATGGGAAGGGAAAGGAGTAGGAGGGGAGTCCAAGAGGAGTAGCAACGACTGATCTCGTCTGCCAAGCGCAGCCCGCTTAGCCAAGATCCGTTGCCTCTTGGACGGGAAAGGGAAGCGAGAAAGGGAATGTTAGTGTGGTTATGGGAAAGGGATGGTGAAGAGGAACTGCGTTGCCTCCTCACCTTGAGTGACTGAGCCTAGAGACCAGCGACTGACTTCGTCTGCAGGAGAATAACTCATCCTGCCGAAGTCCGCTGGTCCTTCGGCTCCACTCAAATGGTTAAGTGGCCAAGGAGAAGGGAAGGGAAAGGGTATACATAGATTCAGTGCCGAATAAAGAAATAATGCCGGGTGGGTTAAATGATCATATTATAACGTTTATTAATAATTAATTAATCCTAAACATATTTTTGAAATCTGGGTCCCTACCGCACTCAAGCAAAAATAAAGGGGAACTTTGGTCATGGGCTCACCTGCTAATCCTGAAGGATCTCTTTAGGGTACTCTGTCTTTTGTCTTCTGCTACACTTGGTTGCACTTGTTGATTTTTCACTGAGACTTTTCTTGTTTGTTTCACTGGACAACTAATCACTCTCGTGGTTACTGGCGAAGTGATTTTCTCCTAATTCTAACTCGCTGTCGAAACCCACCCTTGCTCTGCCTACTTATGTCCTAACGGTGAAAACATTCGATGCGTCTTGTGCTTTGGCACGCGTCACGATCGCCGTCTCTCTCTTTCACTTTCAATTTTCTCATGGGCTCTTTGGCGTCGGCATGCAGCGCAGCGTCCGCTGTCGGGAAGTTGTTCTCTCCGCAACGCGTCGACGCTGCAGCCGCATCAAGACGGTAGCTAGAAAGAGAGGGAGGCGTCGATCGTAAGTATTGACTGTTAGAAAAAGGAACTACAGTTAGTTTTCATGTTGGGGTATTTAATGTGCTCTCCATGAGCGTATGAGCAATAGCAGCAATAATAAAAGGGGGCCCCACATGGGCGTAGTTTAAATTGCCATAAAAATGTGACTCGTCACACGGTGTCCTTATTTCGAACGGATGACTCGCCCATGTAACTTGATATCGATGCGGAACAGATGATCTTCCGCAAGCGGTGGTTTCGGCGAGGTGCATCGTGACGGATTACCTCCACCCGATCTCGGATCTCAGCGGGTACTCGTCTATCCGGGGTGTCGACGATCCATTCTGGTGGTGTGAGGACCCAGTTAGAAGCTGCGGGGTGGCCTCCGACACATAGGTTGCCGTAAATCGGCGCAAAGGGCCCTGAGGTGTTAGCCCAAGGCTGGCGTGAGTTGATGTATCAGCGGTGTCGTTTGCTGGGGCGAGCGCTGGTCGAGGGCGGGGCCCAGAGAGATCTAGAGGCATCTCCTCGTTGTCAGGTGGACACTCACGGACCCTGGCGGTTGTCAAGCGAACGCCAGTGTTCGCTGGGGGACTTATCGTCTCATACACGGGTCGCGGAGGGGTGTCCGGCATGGCTACTTCTACGACTGCTGGAGATTGACGTCTCTCCAGACACTCACAAACCGGCCCCGGAGGGGGTGTCCGGTGTGAGCGGAACTGGGTCTGCACGGGCTTTGGAGGCCTCATGTACGGTCCGCGGAGGGGTGTCCTATACACGGTGAGACGGAGATTTGGACTTGGATCCCTGGTCATCGGCGGCGGGGACCCTGTAGTGCTCCATCGGGACGGCGAGTACTTCACCAGGGTCCGGCCCTGGGTAAGGCAGGACGAACATCTCTTCGCGGAAAACGCGCTCAGCCGGCCAGACGAGGGGCTATGTTTTGGGGAGCGGGGGCGTAGCAATATCTTGCCGATATTGTGCGAGGGCCATGTCCGGTGGGCTCCAGCTCCAGTGCCTGAGCTGACCCAAAGAGCGCCGTTTCAGCTGAGATGACTGTCTCTTCTGGGCAGGTTTGCCTCACTGGACCAGTAGATATTATCGGATCCTCCAAACAAACAGGGCCGGCCGACTCCGAGGGTCCGATGTTTTGTGCCGAGGGGGGAGTTCGACCAACGACAATATTACCGCGCGCTCCGGTCGAGTCGAGTCTACAGCTTGTCGGGTGATTTCTCGTAGCTCGCCTGATCTTTGCTCCTGACGGTCTCTCGGTCGGGGCTAACTCCACGCGGCAGAGCAAGACTGGATTTTACCGCCTGTGGTGGGGCCGGACGTGACCGGGCCGTGTTCCTTTCCCATACCGCAATCATTTCTTCGACGATCCGGGCTATGTCGGCCTCGCGATCGCCGTGGTGTTCCCCTTGCTGTGACATACCACTGTGAAATATAAAGCGTGTTAAAACTACCCTGAACTCTTAAATAATTTAATTAAAGCTAAGATACAATGGTTTTAGATAATTTTTGCCTAGCATCGGTGCGAAGAGCCCCTCTTTAGAAGGGAGGGGGGACGTTGGCAGGCGCACCCACCATCAAGTGGTCCCCCTTAAAAAATCTTTAGTCAGTGGTCTCGTGCGGGCCGTGGGTACGAGGTGTCCCGAGGCCGATATCTTCAAAAGGACCGAGTTCTGGTGGTTCGCTGTCGTCACTATTGAAGGCCTTTAAGTCATCGAGACCGCCGGTATGTCGTTCACGCCCCTGGACTTCTTGTAGTCTAACGATATTGCTGGAAAGAAACTTGATTATTTTATACGGGCCTATATACTTAGGCGCCAGTTTGGCATTGAACCCTTCGTTGGCATTAGACAGCACATGTTGCTTAAGCATGACCATGCTCCCGATGTTTGGACGCCAGTCGCGTCGTCTCAGGTCATAGTATTTCTTTTGATTCTGGGTCGCGTTCAGTTGATTCTCATGTACGAGCTTGAGAATATCTTCCATTCGTCGGATGCGCTCGTCAGGGCTGGGGTGTTCGTTACCGGCGACATCCGTTACTTGGTCATAAAGAGCGCCGGGCATACGGGGTTCCCGACCTTGTAGGCTGGACTGAATCCGGTGGTGTCGTTGACGCTTGAGTTGATCGCTAGTGTTATTTCTGGAAGCCATTGATCCCAAGTGTTTTGCCCATTCTCCAGGTATTGTGCAATCATGGTCTTGATGGTTCGATTTGCGCGCTCAGTAGGATTCTGCTGTGGAGAATAGTTGGCGGTATGCTGGAGTATAATTCCGGACGTTTTGCAGAAATTTTTGAAAAGCTTGCTAGTGAACTGGGTACCGTTATCGCTCACGAGGGTGCGAGGATTGCCGAATCGGGCCCAGATCCTTTCACGAAATGCCTTCTCCAAAGCGGCTGAAGTGGCCTTACGAAGTGGTACCATCTCGACCCATTTACTATATAAATCCAAGAAAACTAGTAACATCGTATTACCTTGCTTAGAACGCGGCAAAGGCCCGATAAAGTCAGTACACACGGTATCGAACGACTCCGCGACTTGGCGGGTGAGCATTTTGCCCGCTGGTTTCATTTGCGCCGGTTTAAACTGCGAGCAGACGAGGCAGCTTCTAACGTAACGCGCGACATCTCGGAAGAGGCCAGGCCAATAGTACCTCTGTGTCACTCGCAAGGTAGTTTTCCTGATTCCCAAGTGGCCGGCCGTAAGGGCATTGTGACATTCCTTGAGTACTTGCTCTCGATGTTCTCGGGGCACGCATAGTTTCCAAGGTGTACAATCGTGGTCATCGGGGTGGGGGGTCTCGTCTGCGATAAATCTGGCCGTTTTCGAATACATAGTCAGAGAAATCCGCAGGGTGTTCCGTGACGTGCTGCCGCATCTTCAGGCACCATTTGCACTCCGGATCTACTAGTTGTGCCCAGTCTGAGTGAGCATTGCGCCGAGGCCAACATCGCTGGCATCAGTCTGTAAGCAAAACTTTACAGCGAAATCTGGACAAGCTAGGACAGGAGCAGTGGTGAGACGTGTCTTGAGTGCATCGAACGCCTGTTGTTGCTCTACGTTCCAAAACCAACTCAAACCTTTCTTTAACAAACTTGTGAGAGGTTGTACCGTGTCGGAGAAGTTGGGTACGAACCGACGATACCAAGAGGCGATACCGAGACATCGACGTAACTCCTTGAAATTGGTTGGTGGCGGAAGGTTACGGATAGCTGCTACCTTTTCAGGGTCGGTATGGATACCATCCTCGCTGACAACATGACCTAGAAATTGGATCCGTTTCTTTAAATTGGCTTCTCGTAGACGTCGAAAGACTTCAAGCAGGTGTGAGAGGTGTTCCTCGAGCGACTTTCCGATTACGATAATATCGTCTAGGTACGCGAAGGCATGTGGTTCCATTTCGGGTCCAATCACACTATCCAAAGCCCTCTGGAACGTGGCGGATGCGGAATGTAGGCCGAAGGGCATGACTTTCCAATGGAAAAACCCGCATCCAGGCACTGTGAAGGCTGTACACTCTCTACTTTTTGAGTTTGCCAATATCCGCTCTTTAAATCTAGCGTAGAAATGTACATCGCGTTCCTCAATTTCTCTAGGATATGGTGTATATGAGGCAAGGGGTATGCGTCACGTACCGACTGAGCGTTCAGTTGTCGAAAGTCTATACACATGCCAGTATCACCAGTTTTCTTACCTACCAACACGATTGGTGCGCTGTGAGGGCTTTTGGATGGTTTAATACGGTCCTCCTCCAGCAGTGCGTCTACGGTTTCATTGATAATCTGTTGTTGGGCCGGATTACGGGGATAATACCTCTGTTTCATGGGTCGATCGTGCTTCAATACAATGACATGTTGTGCTATTTGGGTAACGCCTTTGAGCCCGTCGAACTTAGTGATTTCCGCGTCAAGAACCGCTTGAAGTTCCGGCTCTAGTGTCTCTTGTTCCATACTGGATGATTGTTCTGGTTTTAAGTCCTCGTCACGGGTCTCAGCTTCTACTGAGGCTAATCGGGCGTCCATCTCGGTTACCGGTTCCTTTTTGCTGCCGGGCTGGCGGAATGGGTTTTTACGGACAGCGTCAGGTGTTGGAGGCGGCAAAACTGAGCCTGCTTGACATACTGGTTTGTTGCTATGCTGAGAGTCAGAGGTATCCTTGGGCGTAGCGAACGTTTCTGTAGGATCCAGTTGATTTATATGAGCATCAGGCTGCGTGTGGTCATCTGCCACTAGTGGTGGCTGAATTGTAGAATTGACGGGGCTGTGGGGCTTATCGAAAGGGGGGCAACTGTAACAGATAACCTCCACAACGTATAGAAGTTCCTATGTTCCGAAGGAAATCCACTCCCAGAATAAGAGGGATCCATCATCGATGGCATCGCTAACAATGTCATATGTACGGTCTGTACCCCGAGGCTGATGGTTGCCCTAAGGGAACTTTTGATTGCGGCCCGAGTATTATCGGCAAGGTTAATATTAGTATGAATGTCTCGCAGAACGAACGGGGCGAAGTGTTGCAGAGCCACTTCCTCGTTTATGAAACTCTTGTTTGCGCCTGAATCCAAGGTAGCTACCATTGGTTTTCTATTGACGAAGACATGGAGTTGGATGCGGTCTGTCTTTAGGAGGAGGGGTTTACTGGGCTGAGGTCCTGGTCTGGTCCCTCCGTCTGGCCCAGATTGAGACGGAGGTTTGGCCCGTTTGCTGTACGACGGCAACATTCGATGGTACGTACCCCCCTTCGTCCGCATTGCCAACAGAACAACACACGGGGCTTCGTGCATTCTCGTGCGAAGTGACCAGCTCCCGCACATTTGCGGCAAGCTGTACTGGTATCCACGAGTGCTTCGGAGAGTTGACATATAGCAGTCCCGTTTAGGCTGGAAGGCATATGATGCATGGGCTTATTTTGAACTGCGTTGCTTCTTTTCCAAGAATGCGCTGAGTCCTCGCTGCCTTGTTCTAATCGAATTGTCTCATAATTTACCACCAACTTGGTTAAGCCGGGTGCCGTTTGGAAATCATTTCGTCGGGTATACAGCTTGTAGTCTGGTAAAAGATTTTCGTAGATCCTGTCGAGTTCCTGTAACGTCGAGTAATGAGCTCTCTTCATCATCAACCGAAGGTCTATTAGATACTTCTTGTATGGTTCCTGATAGCGTTGCTTTCGAGCGCGTATGCTATCCTCTAGTTTCTCAAAATAGCGTGGGGGTAGAAAGAACTCTAAGAATTCGGACTTGAAGTCGACCCATGTCATCTCCGGATACCCGCTGGTTTGCCACCAGCTTTCGGCCCGTCCGGTCAATAGGATGGCTATCATCGGAGGCAGTGTCTGCAAATTCAAACGGTACGTCGCGGCACGAGTCTCTATTTGCTCTATGAAATAGATAGTATCGGTAGACCCGCTAAAGGCAATTCCCCATTTGGTTATACGTTCCGCGAGCGAGGCATAGCTTCCAGTGGTACGGCCTGCCCGAGATTCATGGACTCGATTCCGCACACTGGGCTCGATGTTAATCTTTGAGCCAGGCATGCCGAAAGGTGTCGGAGAACCGGAACGCGATTCAGAACGATAGTAAGTGTCTTGTGGCACCGGTAGTTGAGAAACGATTCCTTCGGGAGTAGGCGACGGTGCTCTAGACGGTGATTTTACATCTAATTTCTTGTCCCCGGCACTAAATTGGGCTTGGATTTCTGCGAGTCGACTCAATACCTCAGGATGGTGATCCTCCCTTGAGGCGAACTCACGGAACCGATTTCTTAGGTCTTCCATTGTTCCACCGGTGTCTAATCCGAATTCGTCACAAAGGACTTCCAACTCGGCTTTACGACGATGACTTATCCAATGAACGCCCATTGCTAGTATGTTAGTGAAGACTAGGAGTCGTAGTAGGAGTGATAATCAGCTAAAGGATATAGGGGTTCGCCCAGTAGGCTACGCGGCACTGATAAAAAATGGCTACGGTAAACCGATAGGCTATGGTACGGATGTGCAATTTGACCAACGCGCATCTCTAAGGACTTCCAACTCGGCTTTACGACGATGACTTATCCAATGAACGCCCATTGCTAGTATGTTAGTGAAGACTCGGAGTCGTAGTAGGAGTGATAATCAGCTAAAGGATATAGGGGTTCGCCCAGTAGGCTACGCGTAACGGTGACGCGTAAAGGAGAATTATCGCCGCCAGGGAAACTTTCGAGGTGGTTTTTTTGGTTTAAATATTTTGAACAAAATCTTTGCAATGGGTCAAATGCATATAAGAAAGGTCTTGCCTGTGGGTAGATTTCGATCCAGTTTGTTTATTTGAAATAAGTAAATCCTGGAATGTAGGATATAGTTATTGGAGACGGGGTAGCTCCTCCATCGATGTTGTCCAAAGAAAATAAACGTTTACTCCGATTACTGTTTAGAATATCCTTGAGAAAATAGTGGTCCTTGCTGCCGAATTTCCTGATATCCTTTGCATTAATCTCCGTTGTATCCTTGAAGATTAGTTCTCCTTGGCGATGAATGTCCTTGTCCTATGTCCTCGTTGGTCCTTCAGTTGTTAATCCTTGTATTGGTGAGTAGTCCTGTTAATGATACTTGTCCAGTTGTTATCCTTCCGGATTGAAGCAAATTTTTCCCTCGATGTTTTCTTGTTGACTTCCAAACACTGACTGCCCTTTGCCAGTGCATATGCTTGGTTTTTAAATGGCCGCTTGTGCTTTACTCTTCTGTCTCTTTCACTCTGCTGCTGCTGCTACTGCTACTTCTGCTTCTGTTTCTGTTTCTGCTTCTTTGGGTGAGAGTAGTGGATTTTTAGGTTACCCATGCCCAAGCCCCGTTCAACTCATAATGCGGTAGGTTACAACCTCACTAATGGCTCTCTGAGAGGCACCTAAACTCGTTCTATCTGCTTCTGATGACTTAAGCTCTTTTCCTCCTCTGTTGTAAAAAAAAAACTTTTAATAAAACTAATTTCTATGTGGGACTCTGTCGATGGCTCCGTTGATGACTCTATGGCTAGCTCTGTCGATAACTCAGTAGCTGACTCCACTAATAATTCTCTCTGAGATATGCTGTTGATGAGATTATTAATCCTGTCGAAAACTCTGTTGATGACTCTGCTGATCATTCTGTAGAAACCCTGCCGGAGACTCTGCCGATATTTTTGAAGTAAAAACTTCTTTAGAATCGTTGGGAGTGATTTGAGACTCGATGAAACGAAAAAAGCGACACTAAAAAGAGACATACATATAGATCTTATAGCCTGCGAGAGAATGAGATAGAACAGAGTTATATAGCGTTCCTTATTTGTGTTTGCTCAATTCTTTTCGGTAGCCGAAGTGTTTCGGCGACGATATTGATAGTTCGGGCACCGTCGGCTGCTCTTTGCTTGTCGACGCCGGCAGAATTTAATTCGGTATAGTCGACCGATGCGGCGACATTGTCGACCGGGGACATTTGGTACTGCAGGGAATTATTATACAAAATATACATACATATAAAGGTACAGATGATATATGTATTTATGTACAATGTACATATATATGCATATGTACATACATATGTATTTATATGTTTGTGCACACTTGGCCTTGAAAACGCGTGCACATTTGGCCTTGAAAACGCATGCGTACACACATATGTATGGGTATGTATGTACATTTTCGGCCGGCAAGTGTGCATGCATACGTAAGTACGCTTTTGTACACATATATTTTTTTTTTTTTTTTTTTTTTTTCAAACATATTTATATTCATACATACGTATATATACGAATTATTTGGTTTATTTATTATTTTTATTTTTATTATTATTATTATTTTTTCTCCGGAGCTACGGTGAGCGAGAAGGCATTATGTATAGCTAGGGAAGGGTTGTCATTATTTACATTTAATTGCCAAAGTTTGCGCGCTCATGTACACGATCTGCAGTTAGACAAAGTAGCAACATCGTCAAATTTTCTAATTCTTTCCGAGACAGGGTTGGATAATGAAACCATTTTTGACATTCCCAATTTTGATATTGTAGTTCAATTTAAAAGACCACAAACGAGAGCAGGCGGTGTTGCAATATACCACAATCAAAATGACGGTGCTCGTATTGTAACTCCACAGATAGATATGAATGCAAAGCAACTAGAATCACTGTCTGTTCAGCTCTCTAAAGTGGGAGAAATATGTGCATGCGAATCCAGATTGAGCAATGGAAAAACAGTTTTAATTGTGTCAATTTATATTTCACCGAATCAATCAATAAATAGCATCACGGAATTCATTCATGAAAATTTAATAAAGTATACACCAGAAGTATCGCGGATACTTAGAAAAGATTACGATAAAGTTCCAATGATTTTAAGTGGCGATTTTAACGTAAATTTTTGCATTGGACACAGCGGTTCCTTTAATTGACTTTCTCAATACAACATTCAGTTTAAAAATGTGTAACAATCGCACTGAATCAACAACACGATCAAAAACAACAATTGACGCGGTATTTCAAAGATATGTTGACAACATCGAAACCAAAGCATTTGTATCATATTTTAGCTATCATAAGCCACTCGTATTATTTATTGAAATTGAAAACATTGAGGATGAATAATAATAAAATGAAGAAAATGACCTTTATAGCAATATTATAATGAACCTATAATTATCCCGCTCCTAATGCTGCTTTCGTCTCATTCTCTCTCAGTTTGTTTTACGGAAGGTTTCACTTCTATCGTGTCTAACCGTTAGACGCACTTTTTTGTTTTTTTTAAACTGCTTTCCAGGTGTGACTCTGTCGACGGCTCCGTTGGTGACTCTATTGTTAGCTCTGTCGGTAACTCAGTAGCTGACTTCATAAATAATTCTCTCTGAAATATACTGTTGACGAGATTATTAATCCTGTCGAAAGCTCTGTTGGTGACTCTGCTGATAATTCTGTCGAAATCCTGCCGGAGACTCTGCCGGTTTTCTCACCTAGCATGGCATGACTGTGTGCGTGTTATAAACTCTGGTGCACGACTATAGCCGCACCCTGTTTTTTCTTATAACTCAAAAACGAAGAGACATAGAAGAAATCTAAAAGTACCGTTAGATAAAGCATGAACCAAGATGTAGAAATAAATAATAAAAACAACAACATTCGCACAAAATAACTGTAATTTTTCACATTTCGTTTTGTTCTAAGTGCATAACTATAGCCGCACTTTTAATTTTTGACCTCTGTAATCACTTTGTGACGTTGTTCTCATGAAATCGGTCGTGAATAATTAGCTGCGGAGATTTTAATCAATATGCCAAAAGGATCGGTCCTCTCAGATTTTGAAAAAGGACAAATTCTTGCTCTCAAGGGTGAGAATTTTTCGTTTCGGGAAATTGCCAGAAAAATTGGTAGATCGGACAAAGTCATTCAAAACTTTTATAAAAATCAGTCCGAATATGGACAAAACAGAAAAGGTGGACCGAAATCCAACATAAATTCGCGTGCCCAGCGTCTTCTGGAGCGTGCTGCAAGCAAGGATTCATGTCTGGAGAACATGCCGGCCACATCAATCATGTAATTCCATTCTCATCAAGCCATGACCGGGTCTCCCGACTGACGTGCATTGATGCGTTATCCTGCTGGAAAACAAATGAATCTTCTCCTTGTGCGCGAAGGAACGGTAGAAGATTCATTTTTAGTAAATCGATATACTCTCTGGAGTTCATATGAGTGCTTGGAAATGCAATCTCCAAGCATCCTGACTCACAGAAAGCAGCCCATACCATGAGAGATCCTCCACCGAAATTTCTCTTCGAGAAATAGACAGGTTCTTTTCTTAAATCTCTCCAATAATATGAGAATCCGTCCGGACCATCCAAATTAAATTTTTTCTCATCCGAAAAAATTATCTATAATATAAAATTAGTATCTTTTTATAAGAAAACAAATCCTGTACCTTTTTCCAATCAGTTGACATATTGTCTCTAGCGAACTTCACCCGCGCCTCTTTATGCCTTTGCAATAATTTGGAAGCCACTTTTAATTTTTGTCTCACAATGACGGGAGACTTTTTTAATGCTCGTGCAACCGTCCATCGGGATACATTTAGGCCACATTCAGCAGCTAACTCATTAGCTGTAAGCAAGGAGTTGCTTGCAGCACGCTCCAGAAGACGCTGGGCACGCGAATTTATTTTGGATTTCGGTCCACCTTTTCTGTTTTGTCCATATTCGGACTGATTTTTATAAAAGTTTTGAATGACTTTGTCCGATCTACCAATTTTTCTGGCAATTTCCCGAAACGAAAAATTCTCACCCTTGAGAGCAAGAATTCGTCCTTTTTCAAAATCTGAGAGGACCGATCCTTTTGGCATATTGATTAAAATCTCCGCAGCTAATTATTCACGACCGATTTCATGAGAACAACGTCACAAAGTGATTACAGAGGTCAAAAATTAAAAGTGCGGCTATAGTTATGCACTTAGAACAAAACGAAATGTGAAAAATTACAGTTATTTTGTGCGAATGTTGTTGTTTTTATTATTTATTTCTACATCTTGGTTCATGCTTTATCTAACGGTAGTTTTAGATTTCTTCTATGTCTCTTCGTTTTTGAGTTATAAGAAAAAACAGGGTGCGGCTATAGTCGTGCACCAGAGTTTATATGTATATATTTTTGTTTAATTTGTTGCTCCCATTTCACTGTACTCAACATAAAAAAAAAATCATACGAGTCTGCACAAAACGAATAGTTTTCTTTGCTCATGTGTGTGTTAAACATAGGTGATATACCCATGCATACCCTTCCATACCCATACGCATAAGAATGTGTCCAATGTCTATGAGTCGCATCTTCACACATACATATGTACATGTACGTCACGAGTGAACGAGAAATTTTTCTGCCTTGGTGGAAATGTGTGACGTAAGCGTCACACACTGTCTCTTTCTCGCATTTAACTGTCGCTTGCACAGAAAACTAAAAGCGCGTGTCACATCGGCAATGTATATGCGACCTTTAAATACCCTAACCACAAATATACATATATATATAAAAAATGTTTAACTCTGAGTTGACTCCGATATATACATACATATATTAATGAATATGCATACATATAAAATTTTTACTCTTGTGTGGACTCATATATATGTCGCATAATGGACGTATTTTTGGACACTGTACGTGTCTGTCGCATTATGAATATAGTTTGACCAATGTGCAATGAGTTTGGGATATTGTGCCATGGTTCTTAGAATTTGACTACAGCGAAGAATATGACTGGCGCCTAGGTACCGTACGAGTGAGGCGACGGTGTGGTCGCGCTGTCGCCAAGTGTAGTCTCGCTTGGTGCGTAAAAGAAGTTTTTGAGTAAATATGGCAGACCAGCAAATAGAAAAAAGGATGCTGCGACATCAGAAGTGGGATCTGCTTTGCCTACAAATACCACCGATGCATACTTGGCAGCTTTACAACTGCAAAACAACAACCTTTTGGAGATCATTAAAAATATGCAGACACCAAGAGCTTCGGCAACTGATGAAAAGGGAAAACACGTAACTCTGCCAAAATTTAATCCTGAGGGAGCTGGAGCAGACGCCACAGCTTGGTGTACGACAGTGGATCTCATATTTGCTGATAAAATGCCAGAAGGAAGCTCCCTGATGATAACTTTAAGTAAGGCGCTAGAGGGAAGCGCATCACAATGGCTGTCCCAAATATGCTTTGCTGGCATTACATGGCCACAATTCAAAGAACTCTTTGTGCAACGCTTTGTTGGCATAGAAACGTCTGCGGCTATACTGATGAAAATTTTGAACGGGCGACCAAAGTCTGGAGAAAGCTACACCGAGTATGGCAGCCGAATTGTCACCTTAATAATGTCAAAATTTAAATCTAATGATCTGGAAAAAAACGCGGTTTCCCTAGCTCTGGCCGACATGGCACAAATTGATGACAAATTGTCGCGCTTGGTTTTTCCAAACAATATTAAAACCCGAAATGAAATGCAACAACAACTACAAGCGCACACTTTTAAGAAGCGGAACCTAGATGACGACTCATCTACAACAGGCCCGGAGCGTAAAAAGCCTAAGTATCTCTCTCAAGTGAAATGCAACTATTGTGGAAAGTCTGGGTATAAATATGCTGAATGTCGTGCTCGGCAAAGAACACCAATTCAAGGAAAAAGCCACTACGGAAGTTCATCGCAAGGATCAAAAGACCGGTCAACTGTCAAATGTTTCAAATGCGACGAGCTTGGACACTTCGCATCCGCTTGCCTAAAAGGACGATCACGAGGAAACGACGACGTAATTGAGAAACGTGTAGACATCTGTACTGTAGCTCCGCCATCAGGAACAATATGCAGTTCAACCGGTGAGTCTATTCCATTTTGTTTCGACTCGGAGCTGAATGCTCCTAGGTTAAGGAAAGCGTCGCCGATAAGTTTAGTGGTAAAAGAATTAATAACATTGTAAAGTTAAACGGTATAAGCAATGATTCAATATGTAGCACTCAACAACTATTATGTAATATAAGTATTGATCAATGTTATTTCGAGATTTTGTTGCATGTTATTATGGATAAGTATTTGAAACATGACGTACTGATTGGTCGTAAAATTTTTAGTCAGGGCTTTGGCGTAACTATGGACGCTGACAAATTTCAACTTTACAAGACCAAAAGAGTTGAAGCGTTAATAATTTCCCATTATGAAGATGTCATAGAATCGAATAGTGAACTTGATGATCTTGATAAGGCAGCCTTGATAAATATTTTAATATATTATTCAGAATGGTTTATTGATGGAATAACAAAGACTAGGGTCACCACAGGGCATTTGGAAATTAGACTAATAGATCAGCAAAAGACAGTACAACGGCGGCCATATAGGCTTAGTGAAGAAAAAAAAAAACAAAGTGTGGGGTAAAGTTGACGAATTATTAAAGGCTCAAGTTATTCGCCCAAGATGTTCACCTTTCGCTAGTCCCATGATGCTAGTTAAGAAGAAAAATGGCACCGATCGACTGTGTGTAGACTATCGCATGCTAAACGACAATACAATACAATGACAAATACCCGTTGCCCCTCATCTCAGACCAAATTGCCAGACTTCGTGGTGCTAAATATTTTCGTGCATTGATATGGCAAGTGGCTTCTATCAAATTCCAGTTCACGAGGACTCAATCGAACGAACTGCATTTGTGACGCCAGAAGGTCAATACGAGTTCTTGACAATGCCGTTCGGTTTGAAGAACGCACCATCTGTGTTTCAGAGGGCTATAATGAAGGCCTTAGGAGCTCTAGCTTACACTTATGCAATCGTGTATATTGATGATGTTCTCATAATAGCAGAAAGCAAAGAAGATGCGCTAGTTAGATTACGGACAGTATTGGAGACATTAAGTAAGGCTGGATTTTCATTTAATGTCACTAAGTGTTCCTTTCTCACAACTAGAATAGAGTATCTTGGATTTGAATTAAGCAATGGAGAAATCAGGCCAAATTCACGAAAAATTCAAGCTTTAAATGGATTACCACCACCTCAAAATTTTTCACAGCTAAGACAATTTATAGGTTTAGCTTCTTATTTTCGGCAATTTGTGTTAAATTTCTCCCAAACACTTAAACCCCTGTATCTTCTCACCTCTAAGAAAAACACTGACTTTGTTTGGTTACCAGTGCATGAACAGATACGAACAAAAATAATAACTATATTGACTCAGACGCCAGTTTTAATCATATTCGATCCGCAATACCCAATAGAGCTACATACAGACGCAAGTTGTATTGGGTATGGAGCGATCCTGTTACACAAAATTGACAATAAACCTCATGTGGTAGAGTATTACAGTAAGTGTACGTCTCCCGCCGAATCTAAATACCATTCATACGAACTGGAGACGTTAGCAGTAGTAAATGCTATTAAACACTTCCGAAATTATTTGCAGGGACGTAAATTTATAGTTTATACTGACTGTAATTCTTTAAAGGCCAGTCGCACAAAACTAGATTTAACACCGAGGGTGCATAGATGGTGGGCGTTTTTACAGGCATTTGATTTCGAAATAGAATACAGAAAAGGCGAGCAAATGGCGCATGTTGACTTTCTCTCTCGGAATCCAGTGCTTGAACAACATAAAAGACCGAATAAAATCCCTGAATTACGAATCAATATGACGGAGGTATCTGACAACTGGTTGGTCTCGGAACAACAGCGAGATTCCGAAATACAAGAAATAATTTTAAAGTTAAAAAGTAATGAGTTACCAGGCAATATGGACAAAACCTATGAATTGCGAAAAGGAATACTACATAGGAAAATACAGCGAAATAGTAAATGTTTGCCGGTAATACCAAGAGCTTTTCGATGGGCCGTCATAAATCACGTCCATGAAGCTATAATGCATCTGGGTTGGGAAAAAACGCTCGACAAGGTCTATGGTTATTATTGGTTCGAAAATATGTCCAAATATGTGCGTAGGTTTGTTGAAAACTGCATCACATGTAAAGTATCTTAGCCACTTGTGGGAAAAGTGCAAGTCGAGCTGCATCCTATTCCTAAAATAGAAATACCATGGCATACGATACATATTGACATTACAGGCAAACCCGAGTGGTAAAAATGATTTGAAGGAATATGTCATCGTTCTTATAGATGCTTTCACTAAGTTTGTTTATTTTCATCACACACTAAATATAGATTCTGAAAGCTGCATTAAGGCTGTAAAATCAGCCGTATCTTTATTTGGTTTACCCACTCGAGTTATAGCAGATCAAGGACGCAGTTTCGCAAGTAAAAGTTTCCGCGAATTTTGCTCATCTCAAAAAAATTAATCTACATTTAATTGCTACGGGTGCCAGTAGAGCAAACGGTCAGGTAGAACGGGTCATGAGTACCCTGAAAGGTATGATGAATGCTGTCGAAACCAGTCAGAGATCATGGCAGGATGCGTTGGCTGAAGTGCAGCTAGCAATGAATTGCACGATTAATCGTGTGACTAAGTTTAGCCCTTTAGAACTATTGATTGGAAAGGAAGCTCGACCTTTTGGCTTGTTGCCGATAAACGAAGATAACAATGATGAAGTAGACAAAGAAAATTTGAGAAAGGAGGCTAAAAAAAAATATGGAAACTCAAGCAAAATATGACAAAAATAGGTTTGATAAAAATAAAGCTAAAATAGTAAATTTCAAAGTAGGTGATCACGTTTTGCTCAAAAACGAAGAACGTCATCAAACCAAACTTGATCCAAAATTTAAAGGGCCATTTGAGATAATTGAAACATTGGATGGAGACAGATCTTTACTGAAATCTTTAACCTGTAATCGAAAGTATAAGTATTCTCATGAATGTTTAAAAGCAATACCAAATAATCAGATACTCGATGAGTTATGTAAAGATAGAGACAATAAAAGTTGCATCTGTTGCCCAATATGATAAATGAAGACCGCACCATAGCAGAAGAGACATTTTATGGCGGGGGTCGTATGTGTAGAAGGAATTTCACAAATGATTAGTTTATATGTGTAGAAGGAATTAAACAAATGATAATTTTATTTGTGTAGAAGGAATTACACAAAAGATAAGTCAGTTATGTGTAAAAGGAACTACACAAATTTGTTTGGTTAAAAAAAAAAAAAAAAAAAAAAAAAAATGTGTTAAAGGAATTACACGAATGTTATGATTTAATAGATTAAAATTATGTTACGAAAATGTAATTATGCTATGACAAGAATGAATTTAAAACTGATTTGAATTGTGTTACATAATAGATAAGAATATCGAATAAAAATGTATTGAAATACCCCTAGAGCCTTTGAATCCTGAAGTGTCGTCACTTATGTGGTTGAGTGAACACAACACACGAGGACGTGTATTTTGTCAGGAAGGCCGTGTCGCATAATGGACGTATTTTTGGACACTGTACGTGTCTGTCGCATTATGAATATAGTTTGACCAATGTGCAATGAGTTTGGGATATTGTGCCATGGTTCTTAGAATTTGACTACAGCGAAGAATATGACTGGCGCCTAGGTACCGTACGAGTGAGGTGACGGCGTGGTCGCGCTGTCGGCAAGTGTAGTCCAGCTTGGCGCGTAAAAGAAGTAGTTCGATGCGTGATCGAAGAATGCGAGTCAGTTGCGTTCGGACAATTGTATGCGTCGTTTGGAATTCGCTTCACTCTTAAAGTTTTTGAGTAAATATGGCAGACCAGCAAAATAGAAAAAAACGATGCTGCGACATATACATATATATTAGAGCGGTGCGAAACATCGATGTAGTATCGATACATCGATGTTTCTCCTTTCGTAAAAAACATCGATTTTTTCTCTCCGATGTTCGATGTTTTTGTTAGCTAGCTGAGAAAGATCTCATCAAATAAGCGAGAAGCTTATTTGATCATGTAAGCGAGAAGAGAAGTTCGCTTAAGTTTAATGTAGACATGCTTCTATTTATACATTGTCACAAGTGAATCTCTGAATTGCATTGTTTTATATTTTTAAGTTTGAAAAAGATTGAATTATGTTTTATAGTATTATGTTTTATAGTATTCACACCGCTTATACTTCCCACTTGCACAACCAACTTTTCTCTGCATGAACCTTTTCATATACTATGTAGTGACTACAACAGACTTTGGCACGTTATCGGTTCCGAAACATCGCTTCCGGTTATAAAAACTGCGATCTTGTCCTTCCTCCCTCGTAATTAGTTGTAATCATGTTTATTTAAACCTATCCTGTTTTCTTTTATATGTAACCTATTATCTTATTACATTAAATATTTCCTATTTCTTTAGTTTAATTTTATGTTTATATATGTAATACGGCTATGCCCTTAGGTCGGAGTGGGTAGAGGTTGTAACATTAACTTTACTTAGGGTCATCCGTAACAGGCCCGGGCCTGGTGTCATATGGGCCACTTGTTCGTACTGAGCGTTGTACGACTACATCTATAATAATAAAAAAATATCAAAGAAGCTAACTTCGGCAATGCCGAAATTTATATACCCTTGCAGTCCTTGGCAATAATTTTTTACATTTTGAAATTTTTTTCCCTGCAACTGAATTCATCAATACACAAACAAAACATTCAAATTTTTCTACTTCTTGCATTATTCCCTAAGCGAAGCACAACACGCATACACATAAAGTTCTTGTAGTGCTGCGTCTGTGTGTGTGTATGCATGTGCTCTGTTTGATTTGATGAAGACGACGCGTCGTAGGCAGCAAGCAGCGCTGCCGGCAGCCGAATCCGATCAGATTCAAATTGGTAAATTTCATGGGGATACTCTAATTTTTTGCAAAAATGTTTGTTTTAGAGCTATATGATATAGTGGTCCGATCCTTACGATTTTCATACTTTATCTCACCCGGGTAATAAAAAGCCCACAAAAAAAAAATTTCATCCCAATAGCTTTTAAGATGGTTGAGTAAAACGCGTACGCACAGACAGACAGAAGGTCAGACGGACATGGCTATATCGACTCAGCTTCTCATGCTGATCAAGAATATATATACTTTATGGGGTCGGAAACGTCTCCTTCTGTGCGTTACAAACATCTGACCAATTTTATAATACCCTCTGCAAGGGTATAAAAAATGAGACAGAACATAAATAAGAAAACAAATACACAGGCAAATTTAAAATCTGAGCATAGGGCCTAACAATAATATTGTAATAACTGATGATAAAAACAAAAAAGCAAACAGTAAATTTAGCTAGAATAAAAATAATATAAAAAGTATATTAGAAAAATATAAATTTTTCTTTTTGAAAAAGGAGGTGTAGTATACTTTTAGGGATAGGATTAGGCCACATACATACATACTAGTAATTAGAACTTAAGCATAATGTCTAGCTTTAAGTACCGTTAAGGACACTAGCCATAAGACCAATGTAAATGTTCCCCTATAAATACCGGGCTTGCGGACCCAATAAATCACTTCAAGTCAAACCTTGCCTTCGCCTATTACATGGCGATCCTGCCTACTATCGGCAACAAATAAAAATAAGGCAAAATAAAATAAAACATCCTTGCCATACAAAAAAGGCAAAAGTGAAAAAAACACAAAAAAGGAAGCAGGCTGAAGTATCAATGCCAAAGGATAAAGAAGCGCTACAAAAGGCGTTGGAGGACTGCCCGCTGGACGGACCACGGCCGCTGACTATCGAGGAATACCGAGCCAGGCAACCTGCAGCACGAGCGGAGCTGGCAAGAACGAGGCGAGAGGAGGACGCGCTGACGGCAATCCCCCCTTGTCCTAAGGCCAAAGCGCTGAGGCGGCCACCTGGTCCGCTTTAGGAAGCAGCGTGCGGCTCTACTGGCGCAAATCAACAGCGACCCGCCACCACCCTGGGCAGAAGCGTGCAAGCTTTGGAGCAGGATAGATGAATTGGAGAAAACGCACGAGAGAAATCAGCAGGCAAGGCGGCAACAACAGCAGATGTAGCATTAAATAAAAAAAGTTTAATAATCAATTTAATAAAAAAGAGTGCTCATAATAGCACCTTTGTGGTAAGAGGCGATTTTTGCGCTGCCACTATTAATGTAAATACACAAAAACACAAAAAAAAAAACAAGAAATAAAATGGAAAAATATTAATATATTTTGTTTATAAATCCCTTTATTTTGAATAAGTCTATCATTGCCTAGAAACAAAAAGAAAAGAGAAAAAACAAAAAAAAAACCGCATATGTTCAAATATACACTAAAATGAAAACTACACAAAAACGAAAAAAAAAAAACAAATATATACATAGATAATTAAATAATAAATTACAATCAGCCTAATATACCCCAACATACCCTAAAGAAGAGCACATGTCAAACATGTGCAGTTAAAAGATGCACAAACAACAAAAGCACACTTGTAAAGCTTGCCGCGATCAAAGCAAGCTTTTGAATAAAGCTTAAGTAAAATTCACAAAGCTTGCAAGCACAAATAAAGCTTTCTGATCGCAGCAAACTCCACAAGATCAAATTTTCCCAATAGCGAAGTGTAAAAATTATAACATTTTTTTTGGAAACAATATAATATATATATAATATTATAAAATAGAATCTTAAACAAATTTAAAAAAAAAAAAAAAAAAAAAGAAGAATCAAAATTTTTTTTTTATATATTACAATATAAAGATGAGAAAAATGGAATACTAAGAAAACAAAATTATTTTAAGGGATCTAAATATGCCATAAAGTAACAAATGGACCAGAACATAGAAATATTGAAAGAAAAATTTCAGAAAGCATACAAGTGCCTAAATAAAACAATTTACATACAACCTCAAACCATTAATATGCACCTTGAAACTATCTTCGAGAGTTAAAATAGAATAAAGAGTAGCAGTACAGACATATGCAATGAATCAAGCGATAAAATCTTCACTGAGCTAATATACAGTTTAAATAAACAAATAATAAGTATAGCAACAAAACATAATATAAAATTCACAATACCGGCAGATTCGAATCTAGAAGCAACTTTTGAACCTCTAGTAGCAAAAGACACAGAAGAACCAGCTGTAAAAGATAACCCAGAAGACATTCAAGATATATCAGGTGTAAAAGATAACCCAGAAGACATTCAAGAAAGTACAAAACCAAAGATGGTGCAAACAAAGATTGAATTTCTTAATACAGCTTCTAAGCTGATTCAGGTGGAGTAAAAACAATTCAAAGTTTCATATATTCACTGGAATTAATCAATGAAATAAAAGCAGAACATGAAGAAACAGCTATTAAAGTCATAAAAACAAAACTAAAGGGGGACGTTAGACTACTAGTTACAAATGAAAACTGTACCGCTATGACCGGGCACACAGCCTGGTTGGATGACCTCAGGATAGAGGTCGGCCCCGAGCACTGCGGATACCGACGCCGGCCGATGGAAGTTGGGGTCGGCCAGGATCAGGGTGGCAAATTTTTCCCGGACCGGTGCCGACACTTCCCGGATGGGAGTGCGGATGTGCAGGTCACCTTCGACCTGGAAGATCACATTCCGCCGGAACGTAGGGTCGGTCCTCGACTCGAGGACGGCCGTGCAAGCTTGGTCGACCCCGACTTTGGTCACCGTCAACCCCAGGGACCGGGCAAAAGATGAATTGATGCGGCTCCCAGCCGCGCATGCGTCGAGGAGAACGCGGGTCTCGAAAGTTTTCGAGCCATTGCCCAACCTGAGGACCGCTGTTGGCATGACGGTCGTCGTCCTGGCTTGGAGCAGTGTGGAGAGGGAGATCTCTGGTGCGCCTTCCGGAGAAGCGGAGCGGTCGGACGAGGACCGAGAACGGGATGGTGATGCCGGTGCAGCACGTCTGGAGGAGGATGACGGGCTGCGACGCTGGGCTCCCGAACGTTGTCTCGGCGGTTGGTCGGCCATATGGAGCAGCGTATGGTGCCTTTGCCCACATCGTCGGCAGCCGTGGCGAGTCCGACACGCGTCGGCGGAGTGCTCGTGCGCCAAGCAGTTGGGGCAATACTTGTTGATTAGTACCGCCCGGAGCCGCTTCTCCCCTCTCAGGTTCAGGAACCGTTGACACTGCCGGAGTGCATGAACCCCCCGGCAGACCCGGCACCGGTACACGTTCGTATCGTGTGTAGCCGGACGCTTGCTGCGGCGGTGCGGCAGACGCTTGGGGGTCATGTGGCGGTGGAAGCGCGAACTGGAAGGGCTGTAACGAAAAAGATTACGTAGGGTGGAGTTGATTAGTCGCTGCACGGGAACGGACAACATGCACGGAGACGAGGACATTCGAACGGAACATAGAGGGATTGGACGTCACGATAGGTTTTTAGGCTCAGGACTCCTGTTGTCTGGCAACAGGATGAGCTTCGCTACGGGTCTTCGAATAGACCCACGCGCTGTTGTGACATCAGCCACTCGGACGAGGCCGTCTGCCCCGGGCAGAGTGCGCTCAATTCGCCCTAAGCGCCACTCATTGGAGGGGAGATTGTCTTCGGAGACGATCACGAGGTCCCCGGTTTGGAGGCTACGAGCCGGTGCTTTCCACTTGTTACGCTTGTGGAGCTCCTTGAGGTATTCACTCTTCCAGCGGCGGCAGAAAGTCTGCTGGATTGCCTTTAGTCGCTGCCAGCGATTGATCAGCGACATAGGCTCGACCAGGATCTCCGGTTCCGCGATGGACACGAGCGGCCCTCCAATCAGGAAATGTCCCGGGCTTAGTGCCAGCAGATCCTCTGGGTCCTCGCTCATGGGAGAAATTGGCCTGGAATTTAGGCACGCTTCGATCCGACACAGGAGAGTGGATAGCTCCTCGAACGTATACCTGACAGCCGAAGAGGACTTGTAAAACAAGGTCTTAAAGCTTTTGACCCCGGCTTCCCATAGTCCTCCCATATGGGGCGCGCTCGGCGGAATGAACTGCCAGGATAGAATGTGCTGGGGAAATGCCTTCATTACACCAAGCTTGGTGGCGTTCAGGAAATCTCTTTCGAGCGCCTTTGAGGCCCCTACGAAGGTTTTGCCATTGTCGGAGTAGATGCGCTGTGGGCATTGTCTTCGTGCGACAAACCGGGAGAAGGCTGCTAGAAATCGTTCCGTGGGGAGGTCGGAGGTCGCTTCGAGGTGGATCGCCTTCGTGCTGAAACACACAAAGACGCAGACATAACCCTTCGTTATGAGGTGTAGTTTTTGATCTCAAACGGCCCTGCGAAGTCAATGCCCGTGTGGGTGAAGGGCCGGGAGTACGTGATGCGCTCTCGAGGGAGATCACCCATCATCTGAGTCTGCAGTCGTCGACGATGCACGATGCAGACCTTACACCCCTTGATGTGGGACTTCACTAGGTTTTTTATCCGTGGGATCCAGAACTTGGTGCGCAGATACCGAACCATCAGTTGATTGCCGCCATGCAACGTGATGCGGTGAGCGAATTCAACAAGCAGACGCGTGAAATGAGTATTGTAGGGGAGGAGAATCGGGTGACGTTCATCGTATCGGAGGGACTCAGCAGCCCGTAGTCGTCCACAGGCGCGGAGTATTCCATGCTGGTCGAGGAAGGGGTTTAAGTTGAGTAGCGTGCTGGATGTCGGAAGGGGTCGCCCTTCACCCAGGGCCCGTATCTCCGCGATGTATTCTCGGCGCTGGGAGGTCCGGATCAAGGCGCGCTCAGCGGAGAGCAATTCCTCATTGATGAGGTGGGCTGTGGGAGACGTCGACGTCCTTTTGGCGACGAAGCGTAGGATGTACGCGGTGACTCGCAGTGCTTTACCGTAGTCTGAGAATCGCTCGCTTATGTCATCGAGTAGGGTGGTCGCGGCGGTGTGGCACTGGACCCGTTGCTCCAGCTGGGTGTCTGGAACTTCCTTATGCAGAGTTGGCCAGTGCTCGGGGTCCCTCTGGAGGCAGTCCGGCCCATGCCACCAAAGGCTACTGGCCGATAACTCGGCCGCGGAGGTTCCGCGGCTTGCCAGATCAGCAGGGTTGTCCTCGGAACGGACATGTGACCAGCTTTGACCACCGGTGCTCTTAGAGATGCTGGATACCCGATTGGCCACGAAAGTGGACCAGCTACATGGGGGTTTGTTGAGCCAGGCCAACACAATGGTGGAGTCGGTCCAAAACTGGGAAGTAGCAGGTGGGATCGGGAGTTCAGGAACGATCGACGCCCAGAGATCGGCTAGCAAAACCGCTCCGCACAACTCCAGCCGAGGCAGCGAGACTATTTTGACTGGAGCCACGCGGGTCTTAGCCGTTAATAAATGGACGCTGACTTGATCGCGATACCGGACCCGCACATACAGGGCTGCTCCATACGCTTTCTGGGATGCGTCACAGAAGCCATGAAGCTCCCACGAGAGCGTATCGCTGGTGTTTAGCCAACGGGGAATGCGAAGTTGACTGAGGCCTGGGTAATCCTGCAGGAATTCATGCCATTGCTGCAGCAGGAGAGGTGGCAGGGCGTCATCCCAGCCCAGCTCGGTTAGCCAGATTTGCTGCATAAATATCTTTGCTCGGATAACAAATGGGGCTAGCCAGCCAGCGGGGTCGAAAAGTTTAGCGATATGGGACAGAACCTGCCTCTTCGAGATCGACTCCTGCAATGGTGGGTCCGCTACGGTGAAGAAAAAAACGTCCTCGGCGGCTTGCCAGCGGATTCCCAAGGTTTTTGCCGTGCTCGCGTTTTCCAGCTCGAGAAAGTCCTCTCGCAGCAGATGCTCTTTCGGGATAGCTTGAAGTACTTCCTTCTTATTGGAAGTCCACTTCCGAAGCGGGAGGCCCGCCGATTGGAGGGCAGCCTGAAGCTCTCGTATGGCGAGACGGGCGTCGTCTGCAGTGTGAGCGCCGGCAAGGACATCATCAACATACATGTAGTTCCGAAGGATTTCGCTCGCCAGAGGGTACATCGCTTGCACGTCTTGGGCTAGTTGTAAAAGGACTCGGATCGCCAAGAATGGCGCGCAGTTAACCCCAAACGTGACGGTTTGTAGCTCGTAGTCTTGAATATTGCCGCAGCGATCCCGGTAGAGGATCCGCTGAAAGGGGGTATGCCTGGGGTCGACTCGGATTTGTCGATACATCTGTGTTATGTCAGCGTTGAAAACGAATCGAAAGAAACGCCATTTCAGTACTTGAAGCGTGAGATCGGCCTGAAGCGTAGGCCCGGTGTGCAAGACGTCATTAAGGCTGACGCCTCGTGTGGAGGGGCTTGACGCGTTAAGTACCACGCGTACCTTGGTGGTGGTGCTATCGGGCTTAAACACCGCGTGATGGGGGAGATAGAAGTTTTTATCATCTTTAGGCGGCGTCACCCGACTCATATGGCCCAATTCCTCGTATTCATGAATGATGGCATCGTACTGTGCTTTTAGGACGGGATCCTTGAGAAGGCGTGCTTCATTCCGCAGGAATTGAGCTAGCGCGATCGGTCTTGAATGCCCTAAATCGACGCTATTCGGACATTTGAACGGAAGGGATACCATATATCGGCCGTCCTTCCCTCTTCGGGTGGTCTCCTGGAAATTCCGCTCGCAGCATACATCATCCTCCTTTTCCGGCTTTGCAGGAAGGTCTTCCACCTCCCAAAACTTGGTGAGAAGTACATCAAGTTTTGCTTCTGGATTGACTCGCGTCCGTGCCGCTAAACCTAATCGAGTTACCGGAGTGTCAGGCATGATCGCTCCACACAGCACCCATCCAAAGATGGTTTCCAGTCCGACGAAATCACCCATATCCTTTTTGATCCGCTCTCCGAGGATGTGTGAAAACAGGTCTACACCAATAATCATGTCAATAGGCGCGGGCTTGTTGTAATACGGGTCCGCCAGGGGGCGGTCGAGGGACTGCGTTGGAACCGTGTTAAGAAATGGAGCCGTCGGGATGGCCCCCCGATAATTTGGATACGACCAGGGCGGAGACCTCAATCTTGTTCAGCCTGTCACACGGAGGAGACAGCATCAGCAGACACACCTTGTCGGCGCATCCTCCATCACTCTGGCCCATGCCAGTAACTGCGGCGTCTACGGGATAAAAGGGGGCTGAACCATGTTGAAGACACGTTCGGATAGGAAGGTTGAATCGGCTCCCGAGTCGATCAACGCCCGAATATGATGTTCCACCCCGCGATGGTGTAGAGTGACAATCGCCGTGCCTAAAAGCCCTCTGCCTGGAGTAGATGCAAAATAGCTTTGAGCATTTGTGAGCTGATTGCTCGTGGACGGACGCTCGGTAGCACCGAATGGTGTGGTTTGCGCGGCGGACGGCGACACGTCACTAGGGTGCAACAGGGTGTGATGACGTTCCTTGCAGGTATGGCAATTATGCGCACTGGAGCATCCCTTCACTTGATGACCGCGGGCAAAACAATTTAAACAGAGTCCCTGCTGTCTGATGGTTTCCACACGCCTCTGAACAAGCATGTCAAGGAAACAAGGGCAGAGTCGTATTGGGTGATTCTCCCGATGGCAAAGCTTGCAAGACGCTGGTTTGAGCTGGGCTTTCGCGGGAAACGCTTGAACCTTCATCGTTGCAGGGGACTTGCGGGTGCCACTGGGGATGGCTTGAACACTCGGCACCGCCTTTTGTTCTTCGGTGGCATCCAGGACACGATACCGATCGGTGAGAAATTGGTTCAAATCGTACCAAGTTGAAACGACAGTCTTGTTTGGCACTGATTGTTCCCACAGGAGGATTGTGGACTTCGGCAATTTGCTAGTGCATATGGCGATAAGCAAGACATCCCAATTCTCAGTGCTAACACCCGAACGCTCAAGAGCGGTAAGACTCCCTTGGAACGCAGTTTGCAGTTCTCGCAATGCCTTGCCCGATTCTAGCGCCACCGCGGGAATCTGAAGGAGTTGTCTGGCTTGAGTCATGACAAGCAGACGGCTGTTTTCGTACCGTGCTGTGAGGTTCTCCCATGCGGCCTAGAAACCTTCATTTGTTAGGGGGGACTTCGCCACGATGGTTCTCGCTTCCCCACGAGTCTTGGCGTTCAAGTGATAGAGCTTCTCCACTTGAGACAAATACGGATTGGCGATGTAAATGGCAGCGAACAAATCGCGGAATGTGGGCCATGCTAGGCTGTCGCCATCAAAGGTCTCCACCTCACACGGAGGAACTCTATGACCCGGAGGTCCCGACGGAGCACTGGGCTGACGTCTAAGACTCGCCATCTCTGCCGAGAGCTGCTCGATGCGTTCTCCGAACAACGTCCCGCATCGCACATACGCCGCGTAAGCGGATTCGTGCTTCGCTTTGATGTGGCTTATGTTGGCTAGGCTGTCCTCGTCTGGTTGGGTCGACAGGGCCTTGTGACACCCGGAGTATTCCATCTCGACAGTTGCCCAAAGGGATTTGAGCTGCTCTAAGTGCATTTTAATGGAAAATAAGGGCACTTCAGAAGTTAGGGCTTCACTCTCACGAGCTTCGAACACAGTCAAAGCGTCGCATGCCAGAACGAAATCGGAGAGGGACATTCTTGATCGTTCTCTACGTTGTTGGGATACGGATCGGGTGACGGGAACGTCAGCACAGTGCGTCACAATAACGTGCGGAATCTGAGCCTCTACTGAAAGCTTGGAACGCCCTTTGAGTTCGCTGGCGTCTTTAGCCGAGACTATGCGCCCTTTAGGTAGGCTGGACGAAGACGGACGGGACCTTGGGGATTCGCTCAGGCTGCGAGCAGACGTGGACTTGCGGGGAATGTCCGTACGCTTCACGACCACCGGAGTCTTCGGAGGCCGAGCCTTCTCCGGAGTTACAGAGGGAGACGAAAGACTGTTAGACTTCGGCGTAGTCTTGGACGGCTCCGTGGACATACTCAGGGGACGTCCTTACCGACGAAGACCGCGCTGGTGCGCTTTTTGATTTCGGAAAGACACCGAAAAAAAAAGAAAAAAACAAGAGAAGTGGACTGTATGAGGGCGCAAGAATTTTCTCACTGTGCCCGCAGGATTGCGGGAGAATTCTCTTACGCGTGGCTTGGAAACGGAGCCCTTTTAATGGGGATATATGCGGAAAAATGTACGAACGCACGAATGCAGATCGAAAATTACACGTAGCTACAGAGGAGTGATTACAACACAAGTTTAGCTGGATTCGTAAGTAACGATGGGAGTACGTATAAGACAAAACACGCAAACGATGTATAGGCCAAGGAAAAAATATGTGGTTTTATATAAATCTGGGTCGGGATATGTATATATGCGCAGGCCGAAGGAAAAAAAAAAATTATATATATAATTTATAAATATGGACGGATATATAAATATGGGCCCGATAGTGCTGGAAGAAATATATGTATTTATTTATAAATATGAGCGGATATATATATGTGCGCAAATTGCCGGCCGGAAAAAATTATATATAAAATTTATAAATATGGACGGATCTATAAATATGGGCCCGATAGTGCTGGAAAAAATATATATGTATTTATAAATATGGACGGATATATATATGCGCGCAAAATACTGGCCAAAAAAAATTATATATATAATTTATAAATATGGACGGATCTATAAATATGCGCCCGATAGTGCTGGAAAAAATATATATATGTATTTATAAATATGGACGGATATATATATGCGCGCAAAATACTGGCCGAAAAAAAAATTATATATATAATTTATAAATATGGATGGATATATAAATATGGGCACGATAGTGCTGGAGAAAATATATATATATGGATTTATTTATAAATGTGGGCGGTTATATATGGGCGCAAAATACTGTCCGGAAAAGTCATATATGATTTATAAATACAGGTGGATATATAAATATGGGCACGATAGTGCTGGAAAAACGTATATATGAATTTATTTATATACCTATATATATATAGCTATATATGGGCGAGAGAAAAAAAAACTGGGAGTCGAAAATGATGTGGTTTGAATTTGGCGCGCTTGAGCCGCCTATCGATATCACGACTCGACTCACGTGCCACCACTACGTCGAAAACAGCTGTCGGTCGCTGTTTATAAATTTGGTTTTTTTTTTTTTTTTTTGTCGTATTAATTGTTTTAATTATATATTTTTTTCTTTTTTTGTGAAAGTAAAGAAATATAAAAAAGAACAAACGAACGCTTTTACACGCCGCGAGTGTTGTGCGCGAAAGGAAAAAAACAAAAAAAAAAAAAAAACAAAGTAAACGATCAGTGCATATGGATGGATTCTTTGATGTATGTATGTATGTACGTACATGCATAAATACACAGGTAGGTATGTATGGATGTACGCGTCGTTCACAAAAAAGTGTAAGTAATTTGTGATTTCGATTTGTTAAATCAATGTGCGTCACCGAAATGGATTATGTGTTGTGGATATGTACATACATATGTACATAAGTGCGGCATCAATATATGACGATGTATGTATGTAAGCAAGTGCACCGGCTTGCGGAGACGCGCGTGAGAAAATTAATTTGCAATTAAACCGATTCAAACACACTTGAAATCGCGGTGCGTGCGTTAATTGCTATTTCAAATTTGTTTCGTTTTGTGGTAAAGTGCGAATGAATTATATGTACGTGGATATATACATATGCGCGTACATCAACAGATGACGATGTATGTATGTATGTAAGTGAATATGCCGGTGGGCGAATACGCGCGTGAGAAAATTAATTGGGCACTGGAAATAATCCGAACACATAAGAAATCGCGGTGAACACTTGGATTACTATTTCCCCTTTTTTTTTTTTTATAACACTTTAATAATTTCTTTGCTTTTCTTTTACGCGGACTTGGCGAACAGCTGTGGAAAATACATGTACATGTAATGCCGCGAGTTTTACATATGTATGTACGTATGAAAAAATTGGACAAGTGCGGCTGAGACGGAACACATAAAGAAACCCCTGTGGTGGAATGGAAACCGAACGTTGGACACACACGTTATGGATTGGGAACTACCATGTACCCTTGGAATAGGTCAGGTATGTACATACAATATATATAAAAGTGTGCAGGTCGCTATGGAAGAGCGGGAAACCTCACAGTTTTATAAGTATGTAGGGAGCAAATGAAATGAATAATGAAATTTTGTACTTATCAGGAATTCCGCCGATGCAAGCTGGAGGAGCGGAAGGATATCCGGCTCGAAGGACCAATGTTCGTGGAGGGGCGGAAGGATCCTAGATAAAATGCAATTGGTTGGCGGGTGCCAATTTCTTCGGGTGGTAAGTGGTGAATTAACAACGCGCGATAACTTCGGTTAAAACAACTTATATTTTATTAATTCTTATACACAGGTTGCCCGACACACACGAGATATGTTTCGGGTTAAAGAATATACAATTCGAAAGAGATCAAGGAATTGAAAAATATAAAATAGAACGGGTGTTCGGGTTGAATGTTCGTACGTGAGTGAAATGGCGGCGCCCATCAGAAAAGCTAGTCACCCCTCCTGACCGTAGACGCCGAGGATCGAAAAACCCTCCTCACTCCTCACTGCTCTTCGCCGCTCACTGCTGTTCACCCGGTGGCGTGAACATGTAATGGTATAATCCAAACATTAAAGAAAGAAATTAAGGGTGAAACAGTTCAGGTAGCAGAGGCAAGGTTAATGAATTTAAAACAAAATGGCAAGAACGCAAGTTTATTTATGTCAGAAATAGAAAATCTCACTAAATCATTGAAACGCGCATTCATAACAGACAACGTAAACCCTGAAACAGCAAAGAAATATGCAACTCAAACAGCAGTAAAATCAATCATAAAGAACTGTGATAACGAAAAGGTCAGAACAATAATAGAAACAGGTAATTTTACTGAAATTAATGATGTTGTAGCTAAATTTGTAAATACATCTACAAATTTAGAACAGGATCACAGCGTGTTTTATACTAAAAGAAACAATTACACAAGTAGGAACTCGTACAATAATAATAGAAATTATAACAACAATTACCAAAATAGAAACCCAAATGATAATACTAACTATAACAATACTAGGAATTACAATAACTATAGTAATAATTATAATCGAAGAAATTATAACAATAGATATACAAAAACTAATTATCCTCCTAAAACACAGCAAAATAATAATGTCAGATTTACAAACGTAGAAGAAAATTCGGAAAACTCCGAAAGTCCGAAAGTAGTTTGCAACCTTAATAGCTACATAACTTTTAAACTTTGACGATGTAGGGACAATAAAATTGCTATTAGACACAGGAGCTGATGTATCACTAATAAAACAAAAAATATTAAGAAAAGACAATACAGTTGACATACAAAGACGGACAAAACTTAGTGGAATAGGCAAAGACGTCCTATTTACAATAGGTGAAACCAAACTAAAGATCAGCAACCTCTCAACGGTACACACCTTCCAAGTAATAGAAAATGATTTCCCCATCCCATGTGACGGAATCCTGGGGGGCTTGACTTTATAAAAAAATTCAATTGCACACTCAATTATTCCACCAACAAATTGATAATAGATCCATATAAATCAAGATATAAAATTATAATCAATATAGGGATCAGTCAAAACACACATGTATTCTATATCCAACCTAGAACAGAAAAAAATTGTACGCATTGCAATATCCTCAAACAACAATAACATCTTTATCCCTAATCAAGAATTACACCCGGTGGTATTCGTCGCAAACACTATTGCTTCTAAGACTAACCCATATGTCCGCATATTAAATTCTAACAACACAGACGTGCAAATTGCAAATATAAACCTATTAAATGAAAAACTGTCCGATTATGAAATCTTAAAAATAGACAAACAACATGATTCAAAACATAAATCCACAATAATGAACAAACTAGCACCCCATTTTCCCGATTTCGTGAAAGAACATCTACATAAATTATGCTCAGAATTTGATGATGTATTCGCAATAGAATCTGAACAAATATCCTCCAACAATTTCTATAAACAAAAATTAAGACTCAAAGACACAACACCAGTCTACACCAAAAACTACAGGATAGCACACAGTCAAAAAAACGAAATCAATAAACAAGTGGACAAATTGATCAATGATGATATTATTGAACCATCAATGTCTGAGTTCAATAGTCCGATTTTATTGGTTCCTAAAAAATCGCTACCTGGCAGCAAAAAGAAAAACGGTGGAGATTGGTAGTTGATTATAGAAAAATTAACAAACAACTAGTAGCGGATACATTCCCATTACCTAGAATGGACGATATCCTTAACCAGCTAGGACGCGTTAAATACTTCTCTTGTTTAGACTTAATGTCAGGATTTCATCAAGTAGAATTAGAAGAAAAATCTCGGGACATAACATCATTTTCCACAGATAAGGGCTCATTCAGATTTAAGCGATTACCATACGGATTAAAAATTGCACCAAACTCGTTTCAAAGAATGATGTCCCTTGCATTCACGGGTCTATCACCATCCCAAACATTCCTTTACATGGATCTAATTGTAATTGGGTGCTCTGAAAGTCACATGATTAGAAACTTAAGGGATGTTTTTGAAACCTGCCGAAAATATAACTTAAAAATTGCACCCTGACAAATGCTCTTTCTTCAGACATGAAGTTACTTTTCTAGGACACAAATGCACAAATAAAGGAATTTTACCAGACGGAAGCAAGTTCAAAACGATTCAAGATTACCCGACTCCCAAGAATGGCGACGAAGCCAAAAGATTTGTAGCATTCTGTAATTACTACTGTAGATTCATTCCAAACTTTGCATACCAAGCACAATTCATCAATAGATTATCTAGGAAAAATGTAGAATTTAACTGGGATGCAAACTGTCAAGCAGCTTTTGAATACTTAAAAAACAAATTATTAAGCCCACAAATACTCCAATATCCAGATTTTAATAAAAAATTCTGTATCACAACTGATGCACGCAAGATCGCATGTGGAGCCGTCCTCAGCCAAGAATTTGATGGACTCCAATTACCCATATCATACGCATCTAAGGCATTTACAAAAGGCGAAAGCAATAAGTCAACAATCGAGCAAGAATTAACAGCAATACATTGGGCAATTCAATATTTCAAACCATACATATACGGAAAAAAAATTCCTAATTAGAGCTGACCATCAGCCATTAAAATACCTATTTTCTCTAAAAAACCCATCGTCAAAGCTTACTAGAATAAGGCTAGATTTAGAAGAGTTCGATTTTACTATAGAATACATCAGGGGACAAGAAATTTTCGCAGCGGATGCTCTCTCCAGAATTGAATTTGAAAATATAAAAAACATAGAAACTAATAAAATACTTAAAGTAGCAACAAGATCAGAAACAAAAAAATTAACACATAAGGAAAACAAAATTAACAATAATAAAATAGAAACACCAAGAATATATGAAATAATAAATCCTAACCAAGCCAAAAAATACGCGCAAATTAAATTCAAAAAATGCAAATGTTTTATTACCAAAAATAATGAAAAATTACTCTCCTTCAACATAGGCGATTTGATCATTAATGGAAGAATAGATCTAGATCGATTGCTTCCAAGGCTTGAAAAAGAAGCCGGTGCTCAAAGAATCTATAAACTGAAGATAGACATGTCAGAAAAACTATTAAGGTCACTTACACTTAATGAACTAAAACAAAAGGAAATGACACATTGAAAAATGTAGAAATATCAGTTCTACCTCAAGTAAAAGTAATAACAAATAAAGAAGAAATAAGAAATACATTAAATAAATATCATAATGACCCAATAGAGGGAGGTCACTGCGGGGTAAACAGAACGCCAGGAAAAATAAAAAGAGAATTTTTTTGGAAAAATATGTCTCGAGATGTTGCAACATACATCAAAAGTTGCGAAAAGTGCAAACTAGCCAAAGTAACCCCACACAACCACTCCCCATTGATCATAACACCAACCCCTGCAACCACTTTTGACACAATAATAATAGATACAATTGGACCATTACCAAAAACAATGAATGGTAATAAATACGATGGTCAAAAAGAATTTGACGATCAGTACACAACCAAAATTCTCTTTAGTTTATTAGTCCTTCCTATCTTAGAGTACGCATCGTGCATATGGTAACCTCAATATGAGACGCACCAAAGTGAAATTGAAGCTTTTTCTGCTTTTTGCTCTTCGCGGTCTAAATGCGAGTCCCAATGTCGAAATGCCATCATACTCCAGTGTGCTTTTTTTAATTGATCTTTCTTCTCTAATTAATCGTAGAGTAATGCTTATTGTGAAGTAGACTCTCCTTAGCTATTAAACCAGGTAAACCTAACTAACTATTAAACCACTTTCTAACTATGCTTTGCATGAGTCCTATGCTCTCATTACAATTTTCTTAATTCCGTAATCAGATCAGAAGCCTCTCCTTCTTTTCTTAAAACCTCTATTCTATCACATTTAGCTCGTAAATAGCTGTAGTTAATTATATTTTAATTGTTTGTCCGTTTTATTTCTATGTCCATGCGATCGTGCCGTCCGATATACGACTGCAACCAGTGGACACACACAAAATTAAAACAAAAGATTCACTTTAGAGATGTTATATATGTATTATTAACACACCAACAAATATTAGACTAAACTACAAAACGGACACATTCACTAGACTCTCTCTCTACGTCAAGGAGTAAAAATAATGTATGTAAAATATTTGATCTATGTCGGTAGGAACTTTAATTATTCTTTATTTAATGTAGGCCCTGAAGACGATCTCCGAAGGAGATTCTAATATATTGGAAAGCTAAAACCGAATAAAAGTTTTTATTTTTATTTATTGACCTCGAGCCGACATAGAAAAACGTTTGATAAAAATCAGAAGAGTAGCAATAAAAACAATTTAATAATATAGCTTCTGCTCTCTGACGTGACGGTCGTGTTTTTGCATAGCTCCTGAGTTTTTATTAATATATATTGTTTTCTCTCAATTTTTAATTGTGCTTAGTTTGTTTTCGCTTTCGCTGGTGTCGTTTGCTTGACACCCTTGTGTTTTATTTGCATAATTCGCTAAATTAAACAGTTTTTTTTTTTTTTCGTGATTAGTGTTTGGTGCATTTAAATTGTTTTTATTTTTTCTTATTGTTCTCTCTCGTCATTGCTTCGCCCCCATCATACCATCAGTGCTAGTGGTTTTGTTGTTCTCTCTGCTTTGTGCTTGTGCTCAGCTTCTCTCCCGCGTAATCACTTTTGTAAAGCCGCCTCTCAAAGCTCGTCTTATAACTGTTCTTGCACTCTCTCTTGTGCTGTGTACTCTAGCTGTCTCTTTGTTTTATTTGTAATTATTGATTTTTTTATCGATAATTATCTTTGTGCTGTGTATTTAAATTTTTCTATATATTTTTTTATGTTGTTTTTTTTTGCCCTGTGTTTCTTTTGGCTTTTCAATGGCTTGTTGTCTACCTACTTGCAAGCATTCTGATCGTTTTGACGATCAGTATAGAGCAATATCTTGTTGGCTCTGCGATAATCTTATTCACTTAAAATGTGCTGGCCTCAACGGCCGCGACTACGACAAATTTTCTGGTTTGTCTGTGTCTAAGCCTGAGCTTGGCTTAATGCGCTGGACTTGCCCATCTTGTGCCAGCCAGCAGCTTGATTTTAGCCGAATGTACAGGGATCTTCGTTTAAAGTTTCTTTCTTTAAATAAAATGGCCAAACAGCTGTCTAACGAGTGTGACTCTAGCATACATTTATTGTCGCAATTCAAGTTTGGTCCACCTTCTAAGGAATTGCCCAAGAAATGTACCCTTGAGTTGCCTCATAAGCAGTCGCCAGCACTCTCTATTACATCTTCTCCCATTTTACTTTCGCCTACACCATCTTCTTGTCCCTCTTTATGCTCTTCTTTTCAGATTGAAGTACCCACTACAAGCCCTGGTGTACCTCAATCTATCCCTCACGGGAACTCTGATCAATTACAGGATCATGCTGGCTCTCAATCACTTGCGGATCCCAATGCTCCTCCGCCTCCACTAACTGTAGTGCCTCATCGCAAACAATTATTTATCTCTAGGCTTGCTCCAGATACTTCTGAGTCGTCTGTGGCAGCTTACATTGGTAATATATGCCCTGCTAAGGTTTTAATTCAAAAGTTTAAGTTTTCTAGGCCTCGCGAAATCTCCTCTTTTAAAATTACAGTACCAAATGAGTATTTCTCAGCTATGGTTGACCCTAACTTTTGGCCAGAGGGCCTAGTTGTACACGAGTTTGCGCCCAATAAGCGCTCCCGCCCTTTGCCTGTCCACCTTCCTAATGTATCTTCTGCTTCAAAAAACTAATAACGTCTAGTCTTTGCATTCATTATCAAAATGTAAGAGGACTTCTTACCAAGCTCTCGAAACTGTTCTGTGATAGCCAAACCTTTTCGGCTGACATATTAGCTTTCTCTGAAACTTGGCTTAACTCCTCTGTTTTGGATAATGAAATTCTTTCTAATAACTTTATTTCTTATAGGCTTGATCGTGTTGGTCGTCGTGGCGGTGGAGTACTCATTGCTGTCAACTCGAATCTGTGTTCAAGTGTTGTGCCGATTGATCTCCCCTTAGGTGTTGAGTTTATTTGCGTCGAAGTTACATGTTCTAACTTTAGCTTATATATCTCTTGTTCATATATTCCTCCAGCTTCTGATATCATGATCTACATGCACCATGCTGATGCTTTGCGAACTATTTTTAGTCGTCTTAAAGATCGTGATTTTTTTATAGTTTTAGGTGATTTTAACTTGCCTAATGTTTCTTGGCTTGTTGATGATAATCTATCTTTCTTAATTCCTTCATCTCAACATGTTTTTCTTGATAGCCTACTTGAATGTCCGCTATATCAGTTGAATTCTTTTCTTAACTCTTCTAAAAGAATCCTCGATCTTGTTTTTGTCTCTGATCCCACTGTTAGTGCTGTATCACAAACACAGCCCCTAGTGAAGCCTGAAGATACTTATCACCCTACCATTGAAATTACTATTTCTTACAATTCCGTTAATAATTCATTTAATAACATCTCAAATTCTCGTCGTAGATGTTTTCGTAAAACAAATTTCAATCTTCTTAACAGCCTTATTTTCTCTTTTGATTGGTCATTTCTATTTGAGTGCTGTGATATAGATTGTGCAGTAAATTTTTTCTACTCTGCTCTTAATTCTCTAATTGATAAATGCGTTCCTTATGTGAATGTCTCTACCGTCTCCAGTGCGCCAGTCTGGTTCACACGTAGGCTCTCTAATCTCCGTAACATTAAATCGAGATATTTTAAAAGATTTAAAAAAACTGGTTCGCGACTTGACTATGCAAATTATTGTGTAGCCAAATCTCAATTTTGCCTTTTAAATACTCAATGCTACAATAATTATATCGTTCGCTGTAAGGTTGAATTTTATAAGAACCCCAAAAGATTTTACAACTTTGTTAATTCCAAAAGACGCTCTAATTTACTACCTTCCACCTTCAGACTTAATGACCAGACTGCTAATAGTGATTCAGATATTGCAGATCTGTTTGCTAAATTCTTTCAGTCGACTTATTCTACTACTGCTTCGGATCCCACACCTTATCCCTTCACAATTCCACATTTAAATTGTATGTTTTTTCCTAGTATTACTGAAGACTGTATTATCTCTAGCTTGTCATCTATGACGTCTTCCTTCGTACCCGGGCCTGATAATATACCTAGTTGCATCCTTAAAATGTGTTCGATTTCCCTATCTAAGCCTTTATCTCGGTTATTCTTTATATCGAGTGAGACTTGTAGCTTCCCTGATATTTGGAAGGAGTCTTTTATTATTCCTTTTAAAAGTAAAATGGATATTTCTAACTACCGTAGCATTGCCAAACTTTCGGCAATACTTAAGCTGTTTGAGAAAATTATTACGTCTTCCCTTCAACACCTATCCAGATCCACTATTTCTCCTTGTCAGCATGGCTTCATGAAAGGTCGTTCGTCGCTTACCAACCTTTTAGAATTGACTACCCTTGTACACCATGGCTTCCGTAAAAAGTGTCAAACTGATGTTATTTATACTGACTTTAGTAAGGCTTTCGATAAGGTTGATCATTCTATGCTTCTCACGAAACTTAACATCATGGGCTTTTCCCCGAAACTATTGGCTTGGTTAAAGTCGTATCTTATTGGCAGAACCCAAAAGGTGTCTTTTCGTTCCTCGATATCTTAAACTGTTCGAGTTACGTCAGGTGTCCCCCAAGGCAGTCATCTGGGCCCACTGTTATTTACCTTGTTTATAAACGATTTGCCTTTGGCCTTGGCTCATTCACGCGTGCTCATGTTTGCGGATGACGTCAAGATTAGTTATTCATATAATGATCCTTCTTTCCAACAGTACTTGCAATCAGATCTCGATGCGTTCTGTGTTTGGTGTCACGTTAATAAATTACACCTTAATGCCTCTAAATGCTCTTTTATGACTTTCAGCTGTTTGTCGCCGTTCCTAGCTCATTACTCTATTAAGTCTGTTCTGTTAGATTGTGTACCATCATTTAAAGACTTAGGCGTTATGTTTGACCCAAAACTTTCTTTTAATGTTCATATATCTTCAATTGTCAATAGAGTATGCAGTCTTCTTGGCTTCATTAAACGTTGAAAAAATGATCCATATGTGACAAAGGTTTTATACACTTCGTTAGTTCGCCCTACTCTAGAATATTGCTCACCAGTGTGGAACCCTCAATATGATGTTCACCAGCGAAGTATTGAATCGGTACAGAAGCAATTCCTTAAGTTTGCGTTACGCGGTCTTAATTGGGACCCGAATCTTCGCCTACCTTCTTATTCTGACAGACTTCTTCTTATTAATCTTCCTTCACTTTACAACCGTAGGCCCGTATTTGGGATTCTCTTTCTACATAAAGTAGTCAACGGCGAAGTCAGTTCTACCAATTTACTAGATACGCTATATTTTTGTGTTACCTCACGTCGGACCAGAAACTTTTTTCCTCTTCACCTTAGTAGATGTTTGACTAACTACTCTCTTCACAAACCTCTTCGTGTTCTTTGCCAATCTTTTAACAACCTTTCTCACCTTATTTCTCCTCATCTATCTCATCTATCATCTATCTGTTACTTCTCTTCGCGCTATACTTTTTAATTATCTACAGCGTAACCACTGAAAGTATTCTGGACTGGATATTGGATTGGCTGCAACTCATCCCTGACATCATTGGCTGTGAATCGGGGCATAGCTGGCACCTTGTTGCAAATAAAACACCTCCACCGGGTCGGGGATGTTTAGTTGTGCATAAAACTAAGCTACCTTCGTGAATTAATTATTATCTGTAGTTTAGCTTAAGCTTTTTCGTCGACTGCTAATTTAGTTGACGTAAATAAATAAATAAAAAAAAATAAATAAAAAAATTCGAATTTCTTTGAAGTTGGTAAATCATTGTAAATCAGACTTTTCCTGCATTCGCTGTATATACATATGTACAGTACTGTTTATAATTTAGAAAAGGATGCTGTGTCGAAAGCTCCAAGCAATTTGGAAAATGATTCAAGCCGCTTTTGGCCAAGCCGTTTTCTAATACCACCATTTTTCTCTTAAAGCAATCAATGATACTAATGAAACATTTGAACATTTGATAAACTCGTAAAATCCTTTTGCCTGCAAAGACTCAGAGTTCTTGAGTCTTTAGAAATACGAAAATTTCTTTACGGAGTGAAAAAAATCTATCAAGGCATTTTTCTTTACTTAGCTATCCGCTTAGATGCTTCTATAAGCGGAATTGTCGGATTTGAAAAGTTGGCCTCTGTGTGCACAGATTTAAAGTGCATCCCAAAAAAATAAGCGTGGATGTTCCATTTTATCATTGTTTGATACACTAGGAGGCTTTATAAGGGAGACGAAGTCATGGTTTTGTTCCAAAGAAATCCCAGATATGAACTGGCCAGCAGGATCCCTAGACCTCAATCTGATTGGAAATCTCTGGAGCATCTTAGTACATAAGGTATACAGGGAAAATCGGCAGTTTAACACAGTACAAGAACTGAGAGATGCGATAGAAGGCGCTTCGCTTTGGAGGTTGAGCCAGATGCAATGAAAAATTTAGTTTTGAGGATGCGTACTGGGCTATTTAATGTCATTTGTGAAAATGGAAAGCAAATTTTAATTGTTCATAAAACAAAAATTTGCGGAAATAGAAAATTACCGTTATTCCTATTAATCCCAAAGTTTGTATATGTTGTCGTTGTGCCCCAACAAGTATTTCAGCAGAGCCACTAACCATAGAATACATACTTAGATGCGTCAAACTCAAGATTTTTGATTACAAACGCTAGCCTGAGCGTGGAACCCCAGAGAACTTCGGCAAAAGCCAAAGCAGCAGTGTCGCTACGCATGGAAAATAATTCAGTCTGCTACAAATCGCGCTTGGCGATCGGGCAGCCGGGGTGCGACTCCCCAGCTTGGTCAAAGTTTTTTATATTGTTTTATATATTTTTTTGATACATTTTTAATTACTTTTTTTTAATATGTTTATTTTTTTAATTATATTTACTTTTTTAATTATATTTATTTTATTTCTATACTTAATAATTTAATAATTTAATTAAATTTATTGGTCGAAATTTACACGTCGACAAAGTGCCGTCGAGTTTTGTAAGCACGCATCTTATTTTCGCATTGTCGCTAGCTCGTTGAAAACTCAAAAAGTTGCGAGCCAGCGACTGAAAAAGCGACGTTCACATCTTCACTTGTTTACGTCAGCCTACGCATACATGTGCGAAACGAGAACACAGCGACACAGACTTGCGTTCATCGTTCTGCGATCTGTGGCAGACTGAATTATTTTCAATGCGTTTTTCGCTCTCGCTGAGGACGCTCTCTGGGGTTCTACGCTAGACAGTGTTGCCAGAAATTCAGAGGCACCATAAGCTAGATTTAAGAAAAAAATAAGCTAGAATAAGCTAAATAAAATAAGCTAACTATAAAAAGACTTGGTGTATAACATTTAATATAAATTTTATTTTATTGTGTAACGATCCTTTCTTGTCTCTTGGGATATTTCTATTATATCTTGGGCTAGGTTCGGCACAACAAAATTTATTTTGTGCCCCGGTGAAATTAGAACTCGTTTGTTTGATTAATGGTTTTAGATGACGTATTTATTTATGATATTTTGTGCTCGGCTGGGTATGACTAATTTCTCGAGGGGAGTCCCGAACTTGAACAGCGCGGATTGTGGTTTGGGTCCTCCGATGCTTGCTCCAGTCCGTCTCTCATTCCTTGTGTCTCCGCTGGTTCCTGTTTCAGACTCGTGATATAAATACTTTGCCTGATATCTCCCTTTTCAGAATATCTCTGGAGCGTTGATTGGCCTTAGGATATATCCTATGGCTTTTCTCTCACGTTCTGGCGTATCCTGATCTTCTAGGGACGTTGCTTCCACTTCAGTGCCTCTAGCCGTGTTTTAAAGATGGTCTTTGCGTGCTCGTGGCCTCCAGGATAAATCCCGTGGCCGTTTGTCGTGCAGCAGGATTTATTCGTAAGGCCTTAAAACTGCCTTGGTTGATCACGACTTGTTGACTTGATGATTTCCTTGATGGGTGTTGCCTTTATATAGGCAGCTCCCACGGCTTCAGGAATTGATTGGTGTAGTACCGCTATACAGCTGGTACTTTTCCATCGGCCCTCTGATTTCACCCACACATCCACTTGTTGCTATGCGTGGTGAAAGTCCCGTAACTCCCATTCGTTTCCTTGTCCTCGTCTTTCTCCCTTGTATACGTTGGCTTCTATCACGTTCACACATTGACGTCGCCTTCCCATTGGCCGCCCATCGTATCACGTTGACTTTCGTTGCTTTCTTTTCTCTGGCGTCGCTGCCGACGCCCGTCAATCCCCTCGATCAACTTGTCATACCCAACTTCGCCCAAATTCCTTTCACATTATAACTATGCATACCTATATTAGTTGTATTTACTTAATCTATTATTTAACGATAATTAGCCTGATTAATTTAATATATAATGTTGTTTGATTTCATTTGTATCGCAATTCCACGCGCATCCACTGGATAGAGGGCTTCCCCATTGCTCATCCCTCCCCCTTCGGCTTGCATATTCCCTTTTCCAATCCACAAACCATTATCGTTCTCATGCGTTCATGCTCTCCCCCTACTCATCGATTCACAAGCATAGCCCTCACTTGGTTCTTTTTAGCTCGCAGGATTTCGGCTGTTCTAACTGCATGCGTGCCGTAGGCAGAGAATACCCCATTGGCCACCGGTACTCTCTCTCGCGGTCATACACGCATAGTATACGTGTAGTGTGGGTGTATGCTTATTCACCGTATAGTCGCACGCATGGTATGCTAATGCAGGTATCTCTATTATTGCCTCTCTGTGCTCTTGAGATGCCTTACTAGGCCTTACTGCTTGCTTGTTGTGTGGGATACTATTATCATTTATAATGTTCCTCACAATTGATATATATCAAATTAAATTAATGAAATGATGTCATCTTTTTTTATTATTTGTTTCTTCATATTTGTCAGAGCATTTAATAAAGATAAGTACTTTACAGGTACTTTATAATTAACACAACATTTGCCATGACGGCGTAGTCCATATCTGTAAAATTTAAAGGAATATGTATATTAAGTATACAGTAAATAACCAATCATTTCAAAAACAAACCTTATACGTAAAATTGCGTTCAAACCTTTAACATTTAATAGATTTCGTAATTTACTTTTAACGATGATAACTTGGCTAAATACGCGTTCAACAGCAGCATTCGACCAAGGAAGCGATTGAATGTGTATAGCAAATAATGCTAGCTGCCGTAAAGTGTTGTTTCCGTCAGCATTCTTATAGTTAAGAAGTAGACATCTGCATGAATGGCAGAAAATCGACTTTCGAATGAACAATGCGCAAATTGAGTTGAGTGAATTCGAATGCAACGCGCAATTTATTTGAGTGAGTGAGTACGCTAGCGTCGTACAATGTCTCATTCAACTCAAACGAAAAGCAATGAATTGATTGAGTGAGAACGCGTAAAAATTAGAGGGTTGGTTTTGAATGTACTCGAATGCAAGACAGATTTTTTATTAATGCGTAGAACACAAAGCGTGCAGAAAAAAAGAAAAACGCAAGTCAAAGTTTTTTTTCATACTTATATGTATATATATACTTATATTTATTTTTCCTATATCTAATTATAGTATAATAATATGTACATATGTATTACATATGTAAGCCTATATTTATATATGTTGTAAACACCTATTTATTGTGTGAAAAATATAAAGATTAATTTAGAGTATTCAGATTTAATTTCGATTTCTCCGCAAGTGCGACTGGCTCGTTGCATTGCCGGAAGAGAAGAGACCCGCTGTCTCGTCGCCTATCGATGACTTATCGCTAACCATCGATACTTATTACTAACAATCGATACTTATTACTAACAATCGATACTTATTACTAACAATCGATATTACAATACTGGTTTTCGACATATGCGTGAGTATTTAAAAGACTTGCAAATAATTGGGATCTTACAACTCGGCCGTCCTGACGAGGAATCGACCTCGATTCCAATTGCTAACAACAAGGGGGGTAAATAAGAAACTTAAGTGGCTGGTGTCGCCTTTGTTTGGCTATCAGAAGTGCAATCTGGATCAGGGGCAACCCATAACTTTAATTTGGAGGCTTCTAGGACTCCGTCATATGGTAGTTGGGTGATTTGGGAGCCTTCTACATCCCGGATAACATATCGGTCATTCGGAAGTTTTTTATGAACCACATACGGACCACGATACCGTCTGATAAGTTTTTTGTTTGTGCCTGCCGAAGTATCCACATTCTTAATAACTACGAAATCCCCCTCTTCAAAACTAACAGCTGGGGGGTGATGCTTCGAATAATACTCCGAATTATATTCTTGGGACTTAGCAATGTTACGGAAGGCTACTCTCCGGACGTCTACCTCTGAGGCATCGACCTCTCCTGTTCTCTCACCCAACCGTTCGGTTAGCTCATCCACTACCACACCTCGTTGTTCAACTCCGAATAGGAGTACGGAAGCGGCAAATTTGGTTGTGGAGTGGACGGAGTTATTCAATGCAAACTCTATGTTCGGCAGTTGTTGGACCCAATCTGCGTGGTTCACGGGTTCCGTCAGTTTACCCAACATGGGGCCCAAAACACGGTTAACCCGCTCGACTTGGCCGTTAGCCCGGGGTGAGGCAGTGGCATTCAGCACATGAATTATATTATTGGCCTTCAGGAATTCTTCAAATTCAGAGGAAGTAAAGCAGGTACCTCGATCGCTGATAATTCGGCGGGGTCTACTGTAATTTGCGAAATACTGAGTTTCTAACGTCTGACATACTTCACGTGAATTAGTAGTGACGGCAGGGTACAGCTTCACAAATTTGGTGAAAGCGTCAATGACAACCAGAAGATATTTTTTCTTAGAGCGTATGGACGGAAGGGGCCCCAGATGGTCAATATGAATGGTATCAAACGGAAGGGGCACTTTCGGAATACTATGTAGCGTGACACGGTTGTCCGAAGCGGACGCTGAGTAGTAGATACACTTGAGGCAATTTCTAATGTAATTGTTAACATAAGACTTCATACACGGGAACCAGTAATGCTTCTTGATCTGTGTGCAACATTTCTCCGTGGCCATATGGCCAAGCTTCTCGTGCACTACTCGTATGACATGATTTATCATTTCGGAAGGGACATAAAGTTGGGGTACATTCGTCGAGGAAAGGCGGTACACTACTCCGTCTCGCAGTTCGAAATTCGCTATTTCATATTTCTCTAACTCATCTCGGAGTTTGACAATCTCAGGGTCCCGGTTCTGGGTTAACTGCAGTTGGAAGTCGAGGTTTATATCGTCAACGTATGCGGCAGTTTCTATTCTGCTTAGAGCATCAGCATGGGGCATACCAACCCCCGAGCGGTGTACAATCGTGTAGTTATAGTTTTCCAACAGCAGGGCCCAGCGAGCAATCTTGGCGGAATGTCCACCATTTCTCAGTGTCAGCGCAAGGGAATTACAATCGGTCACGATTTTGAACGGGATGAACTTAAGGTATGTCTCAAAACGTTTTAAGGAATACACGATAGCTAACGTCTCTAGCTCATAACTGTGTAGTTTCGATTCAGCGGCGGAAGCCATCTTAGAGAAGTAGGACACTGGGTGTAATTTACCGTCTGTTTGTTTCTGGAGGAGCACTGCTCCGAAACCAGTTGAACTAGCATCGCAGTGTAACTCTGTTTCAGACTTCGGGTTGTAAATAGATAACACGGGGGATTCGATCAACTTCAACTTCAGTGTTCGGAAAGCTTCAAGGCATTCCTCGGAGAAGACATAAGGGGTATCTTTTCTTAACAATCGGGACAGCGGACACGCAATCTTAGCGAAACCTGATACAAATCGGCGGAAGTATGAGAATAGGCCTAAGCAACGCTCTAATTCCTTGCTATTTCTTGGAATGGGCAAATCCCGTATCGCCTGAATATGAGCTGGTTTAGGCGTGATACCGGCGGAATTGGCTAAGTAGCCCAAGTACTCTAGTTCCCTATACGCAAAACGGCATTTAGTCAGCTTCAGGCATAGCCCGTTCACTCTTAACACATACAATATTTCCTTCAGAATCTCAAGGTGGGTTTCAAAGTCATGCGACGCGACTAGAATATCATCCATATATATCACCAGTTGACCTCGGTTTATAAATTCCTTAAGGACAAAATAAACGAATCTAGCGAACACGGAAGGGCCATTACAAAGTCCGAAGGGCATGCGTACATATTCAAACTGGCCATCAGGGGTTACAAAGGCAGTATATTTGATCGAGTCTGGGTGCATTTTCACATGGTGGAAACCGTTCTTCAAGTCCAAGATAGTGAAGAATGATTTGCCACCCAGATGTTCAATGCAATCATCTAACAGAGGAATCGGAAAATGATCTCGAACTGTAATTTTGTTTAACGGCCGGTAATCTACACATTTCCTCATTGTGTTGTCCTTTTTCCGGACAGGGACAATAGCGGCAGCGTAAGGAGAACTACTGTGGCGAATAATACCAGCTTTCAAGAGATCGTCGCAAATCTCACGCACCTCGATGCGTTCGTGGTGTGACAGACGGCGGGGGCGGCAGAAAATCGGAGTTTGGCTAGTCAATTCTATTTTCATCTCATAGTTCATAGGCTTGATTAAATCTGGATCAACTTGTACATACGAAGTGGCAATAATAGACTTAAGGGCTGCGGTTTGCTCTTCCCGTAACGTGGGCTCTATATCAAAGTCTAACTCACTGACAGCAGGGAGCTCAATGGCATTTATCGCCATAAGTGCATCATTCAGTGTTTCCGAAGGTACAGCAGAAGTTTCTAGAAGGGGAGAATCAGACAACAATTCGGCAGATACAATCTCATTCCTGTCGTGCGGTAGTACCGCTAGATCTTTCCTCAATATATTAAAAGACTTCAGAACAGCAGTAAGCTTTGGATTTATACATTCAGTCGGTTTATTCATGAGTATCAACGATTCCTTTTCATATTTCAGTTCTTTCAGTTTACATAATCTAATATTAATTTTATACAGAAGATCTCTACCTATAATCATCGGCAGTTCGGTTGCTTGGTTCGTCAGGACTTCAAACGTATGTATTGTCTGTGTGTTGCAGAGGCGAACTCTACACTGGACTTGGCCTAAGGACCGAAGTTGGCTATTTCCTAAACCACGGCAGTTCAATGTACGGGGGGTAAGACGGCAGTTGGAGGGGACTTCAGATTGACGGATAAAACTCTTTGGACTGCCCGAATCAAGGAGAGAGAACATATCTATAAATTTCCTATCTTGCACTTCATCACAAACAAAAGCAACACTCACCAGTTGTAAATGGTCTAGTCGATCTCCTGCTTCATCAGCTGCGGCGGCAGCAGTGATATTGGTGGCATTTCCAATTCGAGACGGGCAGTTTTTGTAGATGTGGCCCACTATGCCACACTTGAAACATGAATTCGGAGGTCTCATTGGTTTCGGGCATTGACTCCTGTAATGCCCCCATCCTGAGCAGTTGAAGCATCTGGTCTCACTCGTGACGGTGCCTGACGATTTGTTTCCAGGCGCCCCGGCAGTTGTTGTTGTCTGCGCCTTCACGCTATTGCTTTGTCTGGAGGCAGCGGCCTGCATACGGAGGCGCTCGTAGCGTTCCAGTAGGGGCTTCAGTTCAGCCATCGTCCGAGCTGAGTACAGCATGCCGACTCGAGTAGAGTTGTCCCGCAATCCATCAATGATTAGGTCGACCAGCTCGTTCTCCGGAATCGGAGCATTCATGGCAATCTCCTGCATCTCGATTGCGAATCTTAAACATCCCTCGCCTGCCTTGATGCGCCGGCCCCGCAGAGCGTGGTACACTTCCTCGATGCTACACGAGCGTCCAAATTCTCGCAAGAGGATTGCCTTCAATTCTTCGTAGCTGTGCACCGATACCGTGCGCAGCAGCACCGCCGCCGTGCCTTCCAGCATACGACGGCATGCGACCAAACGTAGGCGGTCGTTCAACTGCAGAATTTCAAATGCGTCTTCCAGATCGTTCAGCCATTTCTTCACATCGTATGCGTTATCCGCTGAAAATCGAGCCACCATGCTCTCAATGACACTCACGTCACTGACTTGCTGCCTCGGTGCTTGGGATTCGTCTATCCCCTGCTGCAGTTTGAGCATTTGATGCTGTAGCTGTAGCAACTCATGTTGTTTCCGCAGCGTCACCAGTTGCTCATCCAGGCTGGGGGAGACAGAAGTGGCCGGAGTGATGGCGGCCGCGTCAGTCGATACGGAGGGCACTAAAGCGGGCATCTCTTCCCATGGGTCCGCGTTGGGACCAGTGACGGGGGCGGCGAGCGAGGCCGCAGCCCGCATGGCAGACATATAGGCGGCAGGACCAGCATCCGCAGGTACAACGGATGTGGCAGCGGCGGCAGGTACAGCAGTGGCAGCGGGTGCAAAGGCGGCAGCGGTGGTGGGTACAGCAGTGGCAGCGGGTGCAGAGGCGGCAGCAGGTGCAGCGGCGGCAGTCTGCAGAGGTGGCCTGTAAGCGGCGGACACCGCAGCGGTGGGTACAGCAGGGGCGGGTGCGGCGGCAGCGGTTACAGCAGGGGCGAATATAGCCGCAGCGGGGCCGGCAGGGGCGAGTATGGCGACAGTTGGCACAGCAGGGGCGGATGCGGCAGTGGTTGGCCCAGCAGGGGCGGATGTGTCAGCAGTGGGCCCGGCAGGGGCGGATGCGGCAGTGGTTGGCCCAGCAGGGGCGGATGTGTCAGCAGTGGGCCCGGCAGGGGCGGATGTGTCAGCAGTGGGCCCGGCAGGGGCGGATGTGTCAGCAGTGGGCCCGGCAGGGGCAAGTATGGCAGCAGTCGGCCCGGCAGGGGCGAGTAGAGCAGCAGTTGGCCCAGCAGGGGCGAGTGTGTCAGCAGCGGCGGGCCCAGCAGGGGCTAGTAGAGCAGCAGTTGGCCCGGCAGGGGCGAGTATAGCAGCAGTTGGCCCAGCAGGGGCGGATGTGTCAGCAGTGGGCCCAGCAGGGGCGAGTATAGCAGCAGTTGGCCCAGCAGGGGCGGCTGCGGCAGCGGTTGGCCCAGCAGGGGCGGATGTGTCAGCAGTGGGCCCGGCAGGGGCGGATGTGGCAGCAGTTGGCCCAGTAGGGGCGGATGTGTCAGCAGTTGGCCCGGCAGGGGCGGATGTGTCAGCAGTTGGCCCGGCAGGGGCGAGTATATCAGCGGTTGGCCCAGCAGGGGCGAGTGTGGCAGCAGTTGGCACCGCAGGGGCTAGTATAGCAGCAGTTGGCCCAGTAGGGGCGGATGTGTCAGCAGTTGGCCCGGCAGGGGCGGATGTGTCAGCAGCGGCGGGCCCAGCAGGGGCTAGTAGAGCAGCAGTTGGCCCGGCAGGGGCGAGTATAGCAGCAGTTGGCCCAGCAGGGGCGGATGTGTCAGCAGTGGGCCCAGCAGGGGCGAGTATAGCAGCAGTTGGCCCAGCAGGGGCGGCTGCGGCAGCGGCTGGCCCAGCAGGGGCGGATGTGTCAGCAGTGGGCCCGGCAGGGGCGGATGTGGCAGCAGTTGGCCCAGCAGGGGCGGATGTGTCAGCAGTGGGCCCAGCAGGGGCTAGTAGAGCAGCAGTTGGCCCGGCAGGGGCGAGTATAGCAGCAGTTGGCCCAGCAGGGGCGGATGTGTCAGCAGTTGGCCCAGCAGGGGCAGATATGTCAGCAGCGACGGGCCCAGCAGGGGCGAGTATAGCAGCAGTTGGCCCAGCAGGGGCGACTGCGGCAGCGGTTGGCCCAGCACGGGCGGATGTGTCAGCAGTGGGCCCGGCAGGGGCAGATGTGGCAGCAGTTGGCCCAGTAGGGGCGGATGTGTCAGCAGTTAGCCCGGCAGGGGCGAGTATATCAGCGGTTGGCCCGGCAGGGGCGAGTGTGGCTGCAGTTGGCCCCGCCGTAACGAGTATAACAGCGGCGGGCCCGGCAGGGGCGGATGTGGCCGCAGTCGGCACAGCAGCTTTCGGTACTGCAGCAGCGGCGGCTCCAGTGGCAGCCGGTACCGCAGCGGCAGTCACAGCAGTGGGTATACCAGTAGCGGTGGGCGTGGAGGCGGCCGTCCTCGATGTGGAACGTGTGGCCTGCCGTGTCCCGAAATATGTAGGCTTTCGGGTGGTCATCCCACTTCTGAGTTGTAAACACCTATTTATTGTGTGAAAAATATAAAGATTAATTTAGAGTATTCAGATTTAATTTCGATTTCTCCGCAAGTGCGACTGGTTCGTTGCATTGCCGGAAGAGAAGAGACCCGCTGTCTCGTCGCCTATCGATGACTTATCGCTAACCATCGATACTTATTACTAACAATCGATACTTATTACTAACAATCGATACTTATTACTAACAATCGATATTACAATACTGGTTTTCGACATATGCGTGAGTATTTAAAAGACTTGCAAATAATTGGGATCTTACAATGTATTAAATTTATGTTTGTAAGCCTATATTGATACATGTATTTAGTTTACATATTTGAGTGCAAAAACATTATTTTGTTAATGTTTTCTGAATTAGTTGCAATAAGACATTCGGTAATGAGATTTCTTGCGTCTGAAAATGTCCTCTCAGAAGCCGCGCTGCTCGCTGGAATACAGAATATTTTGCAACTGGTTTTATGAAGGAGCGGAAAAAATTTTTGGTGCATATTCCACCAAGCTAATGGATCAAAATCTACAGTATATGGAACACTTATATTGGAATATGATGCTATTTCTTGATCTATTTGGTCGTAATTTGAATCGACTTGAACTTCTATGAAGTCAGCAAACTCATCGTTATCTAATGGTGCTTGAGTTGGGCTACAAACATTTTCTATGAAGAAATGTTGCATTATATTTTTGCAATCATTGACTACATCCTCTTTTTCTGCAGTTGAAAATTGTAGCAATTTGTTTGTTGGTGGGAAAAGGTACAGAGCAATGTTATGAAATTTGGTTAAGTTTGGTATTATTGTTGTTGTGATTTGGCTATTTAATGCGGATTTGAGTAACTGAATAATTTCAATGTCAGTGTTATTGATCTGGCAACTTTTCTTCAACTTACTTATATTTGGAATAATTAGATGTATGGTTGGACGTTTAGTTGCTTGCAGTTTTTTTTGAAACATTTTCAAAAGGTTCCAATACCTTAACTATTGCACTTAAATAATTAAAATTTATGCCTTCTATTCTGAATAATTGGTTTTTATCCTCTAGAACTGTAACAAGTTCGATCCAATTAATTTCTACTGATTTAGAAACCCAACGAGGAATTCATTCCTGATTTTTTGAAATATTTCACCAACGTGGTGCAAGTGGACACAATGAAGCTCATGTCAGGGAACAGCATCGATAGCTTTTTCCACAGCGTTGTTCAGCAGATGGTTCACGCAGTGAATTTTATCCAAATCAAAAGCCTTGATCATGTTTGACCCTCGATCTGTTACAATAATAGGCTTGTCCCCTTCGAGATCGCATCCGAAGTTCTGCAAAGTTTCCATTATTTTGGTCCGAATATTTGAGCCTAGTTATAAAGAAAAACTTAATTGAATTTATTTTATAAACTCGTAGATTAACTTAATATACCTGTGCAGGACGCCTCCTTCATTGACTTCATAGCCATTAAACGATCCACCAAAACTCCATCCATTATATAGTGGATAGTACACGATAAATACGAAGCTCTTAAAAAATTATCCGTCCATATATCGCTAGTGATAGCATATCCAAACGCCTTATATTTTTGTATTTCGTTTTTAATTGGGCCAAAGTGTGACTCGTAAAGAGTTGATATGTTCCGGGACACTGTAGTTGGATGTGGTAGCAATTTTTCTACATCGACGTTGGGTCCAAAAGTTGCCTCAACCTTAATTAGGAACGACGCAAACTTTTTAAGTCCCGAATCGTCAATAATTTTTAACGGACGAGAATTCTTAACCACCCATTCGGTTACGATAACTACGCCCTCCTGCTTCACTTCTGAATTCAATTCAACAGTGGTCGAAGTTTTCTGCGCCTTGCTGCTGTTGACTACATAGCACTTGTGTTTTACTAAATTAGACGTACTACCTGTAAATTTCAAAACTGTAAAACACATCTTACAGGCTACAACGTCCACCAACTCCTCTCCATTTTCCTTTTTTATCTTAGAAAAAAACTGCCAAACTTCGCTTCGTCCTCTCTTTTCACTTAACGTAAACATGCCACTTTGAAGTTTCTCCTTTACTTCATCTGAATCAATTTTTTTTAAAACCTACATGTATATTTAAAAAAACTGAATTAAATCTGAAAAAACACATAGGAAACATTTATGGACAGGTCACAAGTTCACAGTTATTAGTCTAATCACAAAGAAAACAATTTATTAACCATAATACAGATAGCATACACATAAATAACACACTTGTAAAAACACAACAAAAACTAAACTACAACAACAATACAATACATACCGTGTCGGCTTTTGCCTCTGTTGTCTCCGTTCATTTCGCGTGTGTTTCGTTTCGGCGATGCTAAAGAAATGAATACACACAAAATCTCTGCCACAACTCGAATACATGCGAATGTCTTCAGCTTCCCCCAAAGTTTTCATTCCGTTTTTAGCGTCGCTAGAGCCGGAAAAACATCGATGAGACCATCGACCATTGCCCGGTATTTTCAAAATTATTCATTTATTTCGCAAAATTTTCAAAATCATTCATTAATCTCAATGTTTTTAAATTCTTCGTTCATATGCAACGCTGGAATAAAGCGAAATAGCAACAATAGTTAAAGCAATATTAAATAAAAACATAGCGACTAAGCAAGATTTGTGTTTATATTTTAATTATATATTTTGATTTAGTATAAAATAACAATTTATTAATTTTTATAACTAATTGAAATTAAAGGTAATACATTCTTTTAAAGCTTTTCCTTTCCTTACATTATAGTCATTCAAAAAACAAAAAAAAAAAAAAAATTATACATAGATCATTTTGAATATTTTTGTTTAAAAACAAAAAGCTTGTTTACTACACTTGATTTCAGGGAGCATCGTCTATCCGAAATCAATTGTCCAGCCTTGCTAAATAACCGTTCGGATTCGCAGGAGGACGCAGGCACGCATAGATATTTGTTGGCCAATTTTTTAAGACTTCTGTATCCGATGAAGAAATTTTGTAAATAAGATAATATTAACTGTCAATTAGTAAAATTTACTTTCATACCGTCCAATATTTTAGTGGATTGCATTCCTCTGCAATTGGATTCTCCAAGTGCTGTCGCAAAACAATTATGGCACTGCTCCCTTGTGTAGCTCGCAGATAAGTGGATTTACAATTTACAATTACAATGGTGACTTGCTTATCAGCCGAAATTGTCACAATTGCATCATGAAAAGGCTTTAATATTTGAACCAATTCTTTTATGATGTTAATATCATCTGCAAATAGTGGCTGTGTGGCCTTCGGAATGTTTAGAAGCGTGCTCGAGATGGATTCGTTGGTAACTTTAATGCGCTGGAGAATTTGAATTAAACCATAGGGATTATAACACTCTGGGCTATTTTAAACTTTTCGTAAGCTATAGTGCTGCTTTTAAAAAATGACACGATACGCTTATATTTGGCGAGAATTTGCGTTAGGAATGGTTGCATTAGAAGATTTTGAACCAGCAAGTTTACTAAGTGTGCAAAACATGGAACATTCCTTATTTTCAGAATTCCGCAAGCCTTTTGCATAGAAACATCGTTGTTAGACACTATCGCCACAAGCTTCTGCATTATAGACCACTCATTCAAAACAATTTGAAGAGAATCGGCAATGTTTTCAGCCTTATGATTGGTCGGTGTTAATAATTTTTCTTTTGACAATACCGCCGAATTCAGTTGAAATTGACTATTAATGTAGTGACAAGTGACGGAGAGATAACCCTCATTTGCTCTAGATGTCCAAGCATCTGTGATTATAGCAACAAAATCAACTTTGTCAATTACTATTTGTAATTTATGTTTCAACTCACTGTATTCGCTGTTTAAAACAGCAGTACGTAAATGCGTTTTACTTGGAAGTTCGTACTTTGGATCCAGCTCATGCAAGAGTAGTCGGAAACCAGAGTCGTTCACAATACTACATGGTTGTACATCCAAAGCAATCATTTGCAATACTATTTTATCGAGCTTTTTTTTTTGCCGAATTATTTGAATACGAGCTTTTTTCCAAATATTTATCCATAACAAAGTCTAACTGACGCGTTCCATCGGCCTTAGCTTCCGGATGAATTTGGTCCATCAGGTTTGTTGTATTGCCGCTCGATTTATAAGTTTTGCCACACAACTTACAAATGACTATATGTGTATCCCGGGTCCTTTTGAAAAAATTCCACAGAAGCTGCTTCTCTTTTCTCTTTTCTCCTGGATTTTCATTTTCCTTGGAAGTTGAAGATGGTACTAGAAATGAAAAAATGATCAATTTACTACATAAAAATGTTTGCTAATTTGATTGGTACAAAATCAAATGGTATAATCATGTAGGTTAACTCCTAAAAGAGTTATGAGCTACCAAACTAAAGACTCCACGCTGGTGTTACAGTTTTGCTTGTCAGTGAACATTTATATGTGTGATCATATAGAACGTACATACATAAATTCATACATTTGTATGTACATACACATATAAATGCATGATGCTCGTGGATTTTTACAAATAAAACTTACTTTGAAGATACTTGTCCATTTTTATAAATCCCTTTGGCAAACCTCCCAACCAACACCAATTGTAGTCGCTCCTTTTAATTTCTGGAAAAGTATAAATCAAAATAAATTAAACTGCAAAATACAAAACAAAAAATTAAAACTTACATGCTTTTCCCTCGAACCTTTGTAAAAGAAAGAAAAAAACATCGATAGTGCTGGCCAAGCATCGATGTTTTATAAAAATACGAAACCATCGATGTATCGATAGTACCATCGATTTCCAGCTCTATTCTACGCTGTTCGGCTTTTGCCGAAGTTCTCCGGGGTTCAACTCTCAGGCTAGCGTTTGTTATCAAAAAGTTTTGAGTTTGACGCATCTATGTATTCTATGGTTAGTGGTAGAACATTGTAACATCGAGAATTGTACAGTTAGACCAATAATTGAAATTGGCGTTATAATTGTGAAACGTACCTTATATACAAGCCTACATGCATAATTTCAGCTCTGTAGCTCTTACGGTCTAGGAGTTTGCGCTGATCTAGACGGATGGACAGACAGACGGACGAACAGACGGACGGACATTTCAAATTGCACTCGTCGTACTGATATTCTTGATCAGTACGACGAGTGCAATTAGCACATGTCCATGTATATATGTACTTTATATAGTCGGAGACGCTTTCTTCTATGCGTTGCACAAATTAATATACCTTTTTGCAAGGGTATAAAAGCACGCTCCTAGAGTGCATAGATGAAAGGCCTTTCAGCGACTAAACTATGAAGTAAGCGACTAGTGTATTAAGCAGTATCGATTAGTAGTAGAGGTGGAGAATGTAATGTACCGGACACCTAATGACAAATTATGCCAAAAAAATTGGGATATTCAGCCTTATATGTATATGTATGTATTAGTTAAAGACAACTACACATATATGTATGTATATCAATAAAATAAAGTAGCAGCCTATCACTCCTGCTTTGCACCCTGTAACTATCGACATAAGTCAGCAAAACACAAAGATTAGTGGCATTGCGATCCTTTTGCTCAATATGATGAAGACAGAACGAATTAAACTACTCACGCTGTTCCACCAGGACTACACCTCGATTTGCAACTAGAGATACCCGAACCGCTTGAAATATACTGAGAACGCGTGTGATTGACTTTAGATAAGATGTTTAGTGTGCATATGACTGCTCAATGGGATTCATAAACGACTAGCAAAAACAGCCTGTGGGGGGTTCTTGTGAACGTCATAGCTAGTATGACCCTTGCCTGGGTTTTCATTAGAGAAGAATACAAAAGAGTTTCAGACATCACTTCTTGTAGGCGCTATATATAATAATTGCGCTCCGCGTCTGTACCCACCCTACCATGAGCCTGCCAGCGAAAGTTATCGCAGAATCCCAATACGAAAGCTAGGACTTCTTCTACATCAGGGAACTAAAGAAATTAATGATTCATAATGAACTTAATATTTATTCAAACAATTCAAAATTTTTAGCATCGCGTGCTCGAATCGATATCAATTTGATCTACAAAAATTCTTCATTTTCAAAACAGTTTAGCTAACTAGCTGAATATCGCAAATCCGATTATGAAGGTTGCATATTGGTTCTTATTACTAATGAGCACTTTACTGTTTAATATTCATGATTCCTAACTTAACTATATTTAACCTTTTCACATTAGTTATATCCGATTATAAAGGTTGGATATTGGTTCTTATTACTAATGAGCACTTTACTGTTTAATATTCATGATTCCTAACTTAACTATATTTAACCTTTTCACATTAGTTAAAAAAAAAACTTAAAAGAGAAAAAAAAAAAAAAAAAAAGATTATACATTTATGTGGTGTGATTACGCTAATATCCTCACAAATTTCATTCTCTACATACTTTTATCTATAGATGTCCATTAACAATGTATTAAATGCTAAGGCGCACCCGAATAAATTCATTTCATCAGATAAATTTATAAAAATTTAAGAAAAATTGGCTTTTGATACACTTAAAGCTTGTTAATTTTTCCCACGCAGAAAGAATTTCGTTGTGTTGTTGTCGCTGTTGAAAATAGGAAGGTTTACATATTCCAAATAGAGCTAAAGCATCAAGTTACATTGTAAATTTACATGCATACTCATCATTCTGAAAAATAAAAATTATTAACTAACGAAAATATAGACTGGCATTGAATTTCATTTCCTTTAAAATTAAGTCATTTAGCCATGAAACAAAAAAAAAGGAAATTCAATGTAAACTTAACTTAAAATTGATTCTAAACTACTGTGGAGCCTTATGTTGACTCATTTCACTTAATCCTTAGTTGTACTTGAAAATAATTCCAAAATGCTCTTCTCCTCTACATAACATGTTGAGTGAGGTTAGGTTTTGTTCGTAGAAAGGTTAGATTTTAATACATCCTTCTACTGGTCATCCTTCATGCTTTAGGTTAGGTTAAGATTGGGAAAAAGGTTAGGTTTTGTACATCCTTCTACTTTTATAATCCTACACGTGTTGTGCTGGTATGATCTGGATTACATGTGAGGCAGGATAAGCGAAAGTGCGATGTTGACAATGATAAATGTCTCAACATTCGAAATTTTCACTTTGCTTCGCTAACGCAGTATCTATAATAACACCGTATAAGACACAAAACTATTTCGCGAATTTTTCTTTTATTTACCCTTAATACCATCCGAGGCAAAAGTTAAATATATTTAACTTTCGGACTTCCACAATCGATCGTCGGTTCAAGCCGTTGACTCACGCAAAGAGTTCACTCACAAAAATTTTGAGACTGCCGAAGACAGGTGTCTCAATTGAAATGTCAAGCAAGGCAAATTTTTAGAAAAATTGCCAATACTTCATGGAAACTATTTCCAATGCTGTTGAATAGAAAATGTATAAGTTAAATGTATAATAATTCGAGAATTATTGCAATGAAATTAACTTACATTAATCTCTTGAACACACACACACGCATATAAATTTATTCTCGCACACGCGTAGGGGGTTATGATGCACTCCCCCGATTGGGTTATTTAAAACTTTGGACAAATACGTCCGATCAGTTGGAACTCACGTGGAGGAAAGAAAGAACACTTTTCCAAAAGCCACGCTGTCCAATAAGTCTCTTTTGGCTTTTTTTTTCTTATTGTTTTATCCAAACTCCATTTATAGAAAAATAGTGTAAAGCAATATAAAACAAACCGATCAGCTGTGTGGCGTTGCCACTTAGTTCATAGTTTTACAAGCTGGTTACGTACATTTTCGATTCTCACCACTTTAGCAAATATCGATAACACAAAAAAATACTAAATAATCGAAATCAGTTAAATTTTAAAATAACTGAAATTCCTGTACACTACAAGAATTATCGATAGTAGGCACCATCGATAGTGGACGATAGTAAATTTTAGACCATCGATAGTGCCATCGACACTGTCGGTAGTAAATTTGATAGTATAACCCAACAAAAAAATGTATTTTCAACATACATATATGTATAGGAAAGTTGTGCTTTGATTTAGCCAATAGTTACGATTGCGAAAGAGCAGAAAGTTTACTCTTTTTCTTTCAGTCGGGTTCGCCTCTCCGAAACAATTTGGCCCGCCTTGCTGAAGACTCTTTCAGCCTCTACGGACGTAGCGGGAACGCAGAGGTACCATACCTTTATCCATAGCAAAGGGTCCGTATCTTGGGTGGCCATTGCCCTCTCCAGATATTGCCGTTTCGTCATAATATCATCCACTTGTGAATTTGCGGCTTTGTTTATCGGACACACACCCAAAAAATTAAACAAAAAGATTTTGAAACTTGTATCCGGTGCGATGGGCAAATTAGTTCATGATTTTTTGACGGGGAAATTTGCCAACTCATTTTCTAAAAATGTTGATGCGTGTTCAGCGTTCGAGATGTATTCAAAACCTTTATTTTGGAAGCGTGGATCAAAAAGCGTAGCCATCCTGCAGATTGTCCTTTAATTGAATCCATTAATATTTTTAGCACAGCTATTCCTTGCAAGGTTTGAATCAGAGTTAAAGCACTGTCTACACTGTCAATTTTCCGGGAAAGTCCATATACCATGGGTATAATAAACGAAATGGTTACGTACTCCTGAAAGTTTTTCGCTTGCTTGCTGAAAGAAAGCTAATAATATCTCTGTATCTTTAAGAACAAATATTTCTTCACCAGTAAATGACTGCGATGCATTTCTTGTTGATAATAATACTTTGGAAAGTATTACAGTATTACAAACAGCATCGTTTGTTTTTATAATTCGCTCAATCATAAAGTAGAAACTGTTCCATCTGGTGGGTGTTTCCTGTAGCAAGGTGTACTCTGAACCTTCTTGTGCTTTAAATTTTTCGTTAGCTATCGGGCTTTGCCTAAAAAACGGACAATTGATTTGCACTTCGTAAATAAATTTTGAAGCTCTACGTCATTAACTTTCAATGCATCTTGCACCACCAGATTAACAGTATGCGCAAAGCATACTGGGGGCTGAAATTTGTGTATATTTTATGCTCAGCGCTGGTTACTTGATACCGCGCCCCTGTTATAATTTTAAGGGTTTTCCAGAGAGTGTGGATGCATGTTTTGTTTGGTATTAAGCAATTATTGTCATGTGTATTTTATGATTTACTTTTGTTTATGTTTCGTTTTGTATATTTCTTTGGTCAATCTGATGTGGTGAATCCATTTCAGCTGACCACGATGTTTAATCTTAAACAGGCACATTGACGTCCACAAGTCACATGTTATCGCTACATCCGACACATATTGAAGAATCTCTGATAACTTGCCTGAAGTAGTTAACCATAAGCACATCTCGTAAGTGTGTCTTACTTGGCAATCTATATCTAGGATCCAAAATATTACTGTAGTGTACAAACCCTTCGATTTCTACAATATTCTAGGGCTGCACATCTTTGGCAATCATCTCTGTTAAAGCTTTGTCAATGTCGACCTTTCGTTTAGAATTTGTATCGTACATGACAGCTCGTACACGCACAGTTGGGCCTCTGCTCGGTTAGCGTTGCAAAAATGTGTTTTTTTATGATCGCGTTTGGCAAAAATGATTTATGCAATCGATAGGGAATACTTCAGAGATTATGAATCCAAAAATTTTTGAAATCGGTTGAGATTCATGGGTGCTAGAGGCGCCCAAAGTTGAGACATTTTTCGTAAATAGGAAAAAATGATAATTTTTAAAAAAATCGCAATTTTAAAACTGAATATTGGGCGATTTCAACAATCGATCTTGGATTTTTTGTTTTATCTGAAAAGTATGTTTTTAATTAATAGCATGTTTTATAAAATTTAATGATTACTTAAATCGTTGTTGAACTGGAATCGTTTAAAAAATTACTAAATATTGACATTTTTTGAACTTTGGTGGAATACAACTAACAAGTATCACCTAGTATCACTACCGGACTACATACATACACTACGACATACACTAGGTATGTGAAATATTTACTTATCAGATGTATATGGTCCCAATATGCGGAGACCTGCGACACCGATGTGTAAGCCATAAAACTAAGGCAATCTCGCCTAAAAAATGCGCTGCAGGTATACGGAAGAGCTCATGGGTATTGACCTGTAGCTTCTCTGTATTTAAATGATAACATTGCGTAATGCTGTTTTGCAAATACTACCTGTTTACAAATATGCCTTTCTACAATGTTAAATTGCTAATTATCTGCTTTGGAAAAACTGACAAGACAAGTAAATGTTATTTAAGTTGTTGAAAAAGTGGTCCTAGATATTGGATGTAAATATTAAGTTTTTACCTAATTAATACAAAAGGATAATACCGATTTTGCGGTCTGCCTAGTTAGTTAAAAAATATAATATAAATTCTAAATGTTCCTCTCGTTTGCGACAGTTTATTTTTAACTCCATAAGTGGAAACACCTTAAGTCCGGACTGAATACAATACTTACAATTCTAAGACATGTTTTTGTACCCATGCAAAAAAGGGTATATTAATTTTGGTCAGAAGTGTGCAACGCATATAAGGAAGTATCTCGGACCATCTAATGTATATATATTCTTGAACAGCACGACGAGACGAGTTTGGCCATGTACATACGTCCGTGTGTCCGTCCGTCCGTCTGGATCAACGCAAACTTCTCCTAGACCGTAAAATCTACAGAGGTGAAATTTTGCATATAGGCTTGTGGATTCAGCCGGATCGGACCACTATATCATATAGCTCCCATACAAACGGCAAAGTTACGAACAGTGACTTTTCTCAATAACTTTGTTATTTCTTAAGCCATGAGCTGTGACTATATCATACAGCTCCCATTGGAACGATCGGTGAAAAACAGTGACTTTGATCAAAGTTTTCGTTATTTCCTATGCTAAGATTGTAGGCCGTTCTTTCGCACACATTAGCCTTTATGTTTATAGTTAAATTATGTATAATTTAAATAAACGTTTTTAAAACAATAGTTTTATTTATTATTTATTTTTCGCACATTACTTGTGAATATTCTGTGCGGATTGGGAACTTGTACCCTTTTCGTTTTTCTGTCCAGATAGGCCATTGTCCAACTTCATCCTGCCGCACCATTTGATTTAGTTTCAAGCTTCACTAGTATCTCAATTATTAGCCGAACGTCGGAAGAATCACAAAGTTTAATGATCAATCCATTCTTGCGAACGCGTTTATATAAAAGCCTGGCATTGCTGCCAACCAATTCTAGTAGATGGTGAAAAATACGAATGTGCAACCGCAAAGGAACATATTCGTTTTTTGGCTTTGTTGAATCGACGGGCTTTGTCCTTGGGAAGTATCCCACCATATTTGAATGCTAATGATATGATTTGATTGTCCAACGTTGGGCCAAGGAATTTGATGATCCATATGTGACAAAGGTTTTATACACTTCGTTAGTTCGCCCTACTCTAGAATATTGCTCACCAGTGTGGAACCCTCAATATGATGTTCACCAGCGTAGTATTGAATCGGTACAGAAGCAATTCCTTAAGTTTGCGTTACGCGGTCTTAATTGGGACCCGAATCTTCGCCTACCTTCTTATTCTGACAGACTTCTTCTTATTAATCTTCCTTCACTTTACAACCGTAGGCTCGTATTTGGGATTCTCTTTCTACATAAAGTAGTCAACGGCGAAGTCAGTTCTACCAATTTACTAGATACGCTATATTTTTGTGTTCCCTCACGTCGGACCAGAAACTTTTTTCCTCTTCACCTTAGTAGATGTCTGACTAACTACTCTCTTCACGAACCTCTTCGTGTTCTTTGCCAATCTTTTAACAACCTTTCTCACCTTATTTCTCCTCATCTATCTGTCACTTCTCTTCGCGCTATACTTTTTAATTATCTACAGCGTAACCACTGAAAGTATTCTGGACTGGATATTGGATCGGCTGCAACTCATCCCTGACCACATTGGCTGTGAATCGGGGCATAGCTGGCACCTTGTTGCAAATAAAACACCTCCACCGGGTCGGGGATGTTGTGCATAAAGCTAAGATACCTTCATGAATTAATTTTTATCTGTATTTTAGCTTTAGCTTTTTCGTCGACTGCTGACTTAGTTGACGTAAAATAAATAAATAAATAAATAAATAAATAAATAAACCACGACGTTATTGATTTGTCAACACCGTCGAAATCTGTGACATATTCAACAGACGTACCCTGTGGTAGTAATACTATCAAGTGCATTGTTGTTTGGGATTCTATTTCTTCATATAACTTAATATAGTACTCAAAGCTAAAATTCTTTAGACGACAAATATTTTAAAAGAGGCAATGAATTGAAATAATGGTCAAAATAAAGTCGAAAATTTAGATGCCTGGGCACTTCTCTGGTCATTCTTACAGGTAGACCTTATCAGAGTTTCAGATTACTTAGAAATGTTAATAAGAGTGTACTTTCAGCTAAGTCTAGTTGCTTCCATAGAAAATTTGAAAAAATTCAGTCACTATGAAAACTTATAAGAAATTTAGGATCTTGGGTAGACAAAACTTAAATGACTAAACTTTATTTTAATATCAAAATTCTGAACCTGATCATTACTCGAACTACATCCATGCTGAATCTAAAGCGGACTTACACTTTAATTGTTTACTGCATCGAGTAATCCTTTCCGCCATTAGCATTTCTATTTTCTTTAGCTAACTTTGGAGGCCTTGGAGCAGACAGAAAAAAATGTTATTATACCATACACCCATAGGGTGAAATGGTATATTAAAGCCGCCAAAACGTATTTAACAGGCAGAAGGTAGCGTTTCCGAACCCATGAAGTACTTGATCAGTATCAACAGCCAAGTCGATCTAGCCATCTCCGTCTGTACGTCCATCCATCTGTCCGTCTGTATGAACGCCTAGATCTCGGAGACTATAGGAGATAGAGCCACTAAATTTGGAATGTAGGCTCTTGTAGTATGTAGAGTGATTAAGTTTATTTCAAATTTTTGCCACGCCCCTTTCCGCCCCTGCAATTAAAAAAAAAACGTTTATCTCAAAAAGTATTGCAGCTAGCGACACCATATTCGGTATGTATATTTGCTCAGTAAATGCGCACGTTTTTCTATGTGTAAAGATTTTGCCACGCCACTTTCGCCACCGTAATTTGATAAAACTCGAATATCTCCCGTAGTTTTCTAAGTTGTGCAATTAAATTTGGCACACTTAAATTTGATACTAATACCCAGCAAAATAACAAATTGATGATGTATGGTATACGTAAGTCTCAATTCAATAAAACAACATAATCTTAGGGGTCCCAAAGGGCACTTACAAAAGAAATAGCAGCAAAAATAGTAGGTCACAGTTATAGAAACAGTAGTAATCATTAGTAGTAGTATGAAGTAAATTAATAATCCAATATTTTCAAAAATTAATAAAGGATGTGGTTAAATCTTTAAATTTCAAATGCTATCAATTTGCACTATTTTCAATGAAACCAAAAAATCTAATTTTTAGCCTAACTAACACATTAATAATTAAAAATTTACTTATTTTAATTTTCCAAAATAGTTAATATTCAATCCTTGAATTTAAATTAATTGATATCAAAATAAATAGTATTTGAAAGAATTTTTAATTAATTCGAATTTTAATGGCTGTCATTCTGACATAAGAAAGTTTGATAATAACGCCATCAAATTGTTAAACACCAGGCTTGTTTTCTATTCCCTATTTTTTCTTTGCAATATTCCATTTAGGTAATTACATATGTAGGTAAAAATCTTCAACCTTTAACTTTACGTCATTGCCAATTAAATTAACCCAATTGCACTGAAGTATAACAATTTTTATTATTACCGTATTATATAGATAAATTTCTGCCAATTGTATTTCGTAATAATAAACATTTTATTTTATCAACAATATATTTGAATTTGCCGCAAAAATTTGCAGAAAATTGGGTATCTGGCAACGCCATTTGGCGCGCTTTCCAACATTGTCGTAATATTTGGCCACACTATTTTAGCTGGTAACAGTTAGATTCAGCTATTAATCCCGCTAAAAAAATCAATTTTCTTTTGTTAATTACACAAAAACTACGAAATTAATCGCCAAGGCGCACCTGAGGTCGTACTCGTGAAACTTTTCTCTTTCGATTGATACCAAATTGATGTAGTTTAAGGCTGTTTTGGGCCCGAGTAACGTAAGTAAATATTTACCAAAAAAAAACTTTAAAAAATAAAAAAAAGACACATTTTTACGCACAACAATTATTCGGACAATTTTCGGTTACTCGTTTTTCTTAGAAAATGCAACGGTAATCGGAATTTCTTTTCGCGTATTTCGTTCATATTACTGCTTCTTGTTCTTTGTAATCTGATTTTTCTTAGTTTCGATGTTAGTTTTGCTCGTGGTTTGCTTCAGCGTGTTCAAAATGGGTCGAGGACAAGATTTGTCACTAGATTTGCGCAAAACTATTTTAAAACTGCATCTCGAAAATCGGGGTGTAAGGGAAATTGGAAGACTAATCAATAAAGCCCATTCGACAGTGCATGAAGTAAAACAAAATTACTTAAACACTGGTGATTTTGCAGCAAAATACATATATTCTGGATGACTCAAGATTTTGACACCTCGAGAATAGCGAAAAGTCGTGTCGATCGTACAAAAAAATCCGCGGATTTCGTCGACTACACTTTGCCAAGACATTGAGGGAAGCACTCAGTAGAAAATTTCTGCCCAAACCGTACGTAACTACTAAGTATTAAACGCAGTAAAAATTTCAGATAATAAGCAAAAAGTTTTCCGAATAATTGTTGTGCGTAAAAATGTGCTTTTTTTCATTTTTTTGTAGGTTTTTTTTTCATTTGCAAAAAAAGGTTTCTTTTGTTTTTATGTTTTAAATTAGTATTAGTAATATGAATTTTCAAAATGAAATAAAAATGTTTGTTTAAACTTAAATATATTTCAAACCACCTTAATTAACAAACTAGCTCCCCATTTTCCCGACTTCGTGAAGAGGAACCTCTACATAAATTCTGCTCAGAATTTGAGTAGAATCTGAACAAATATCCTGCGATAATTTCTATAAACAAAAATTAAGACTCAAAGACACAACGCCAGTCTACACTAAAAACTACAGAATAGCGCACAGCCGAAAAAACGAAATCAATAAATACCAGTAAAACAAATTATTGTTATAAGAAAAATAAAATAATAGAATGCGTGTGCTTGGTTGTGCAGTTTATTCGTGACTAACTTCTTTTTGAATTTCATCGAGTCATTGCTCTCTATTGCGCATCTCGTGAGAGAGTATACAAATTACATATGGGTATTTCCAGAGAAGTGTCAATTAAGGGCAAAAAATTAAACTTGAAACTGTTTTTCTTCATAATCTATCTTTTGTAGGTGAGCTTTTACAAGGTAAAAGATTTAACAAAAAATATTTTTAACTTTACAATCAATTAAAAAAAATTTTTTATTGAATTTTCTAAACTTTTTCCGTTCGACACAGTATGTGCGAATTACTACCGTTCTATGTACTTAGTTCGGTGCATGGGGGTAAACTGCATCGTCAAAAAAAGTTTATTTTTTTTTTTTTACTTTAATGCTTAATTTTAAATATTGTTACGATACTTGTGCAATTTGTAACTACTTTTAAATTTAAGTGAAACGAAAAAACCCGAAAATATTTGATTTTAAAACACAACTTATCTGTATTACCCCGACGGAAAAAATATATTTTTCTAAAGCGTAATATGAATGTTTTGTAGACAAATTGATCAATGATGATATTATTGAACCATCGATGTCTGAGTTCAATAGTCCGATTTTATTGGTTCCTAAAAAGTCGCTACCTGGCAGCAATGAAAAACGGTGGAGATTGGTAGTTGATTATAGAAAAATGAACAAACAACTAGTAGCGGCTACATTCCAACTACCTAGAATGGACGATATCCTCGAACAACTAGGTCGCGCTAAATACTTCTCCTGTTTGGACTTAATGTCAGGGATTTCATCAAGTAGAATTAGAAGAAACTCTCGGGATATAACATCATTTTCCACAGATAAGGGCACATTCAGATTCAAGCGATTACCATATGAATAAAAAATTGCACCAAACTCGTTTCAAAGAATGATGTCCCTTGCATTCACCTGTCTAACACCATCCCAAACATTCCTTTATATGGATGATCTAATTATATGGATGTCTAAAAGTCACATGATTAGGAGCTTAAGGAATGTATATAACTTAAAGTTGCACCCTGACAAATACTCCTTCTTCAGACATGAAGTTACTTTTCTAGGACACAAATAAATGAATTTTACTAGATGAAAGCAAGTTCAAAACGATTCAAGATTACCCAACTCTCAAGAATGGCGACGAAGCCAAAAGATTTTTAGCATTCTGTGATTACTACAGCAGATTCATTCAATAAACTATCAAGGAAAAAGAATTTAACTGGGATGCAAACTGTCAATCAGCCTTCCAATACTTAAAAAACGGTTTATTAAGTCCACAAATACTCCAATATCCAGACTTCAATAAAAATTCTGTATCACAACTGATGTAGGCAAATCGCATGTGGAGCCGTCCTCAGCCAAGAATATGATGGACTCCAATTACCCATATCTTATGCATCTAAGGCATTTACAAAAGGCGAAAGCAATAGCTCAACAATTGAGCACAAATTAACAGCAATAGTTTGATTCAATATTTCAAACCATGTATATGCGGAAAAAAATAGAAATGACCATCAGCTATTAACATATCTATTTTCTCTAAAAAACCCATAGTCAAAGCTTACTAGAATAAGGTTGGATTAAAAAAAATTCGACATCACTATAGAAAGGATCACGGGACAAGAAAATTTCGCAGCGGATGCTCTCTCCAGAATTAAATTTGAAAATATAAAAAACATAGAAACTAATAAAATACTTAAAGTAGCAACAAGATCAGAAACAAAAACATTAACACATAAGGAAAACAAAATTAACAATAACAGAATAGAAACACCAAGAATATATGAATTAATAAATCCTAACGAAGGCAAAAAATACGCACAAATTAAATTCAAAAAATGCAAATGTTTTATTACCAAAAATAATGAAAAATTACTCTCCTTCAACATAGGCGATTTGATCATTAATGGAAGAATAGATCTAGATCGATTGCTTCCAAGGCTTGAAAAAGAAGCCGGTGCTCAAAGAATCTATAAACTGAAGATAGACATGTCAGAAAAACTATTTAGGTCACTTACACTTAATGAACTAAAACAAAAAGGAAAAGACACATTAAAAATTTAGAAATAGCAGTTCTACCTCAAGTAAAAGTAATAACAAATAAAGAAGAAATAAGAAATACATACATACATTAAATAAATATCATCATGACCCAATAGAGGGAGGTCACTGCGGTGTAAACAGAGCGCTAGGAAAAATAAAAAAATCTATCGGCCCATCGCTTTCATCCATGCGTGGTGAAAGTCCCGTAAAAGTCCTTGGCGCAGCTGGATCCACTTTCTGGACTGCTGTGCGCCCATTGACTTCTTGTCCTTGTTTCTCTGCTGCACATAGCGGCTCTCTTGCTATGCGGGCTTCCATCCTTCTCTCTCCAGTCCTTGATTTCTCCTAATCTTGTATGCGACGCTGCATTTGCCCGTCGCTCCGCTTGCTTCACTCGTTCCATCAACTGTCAATTTCTCCTTCTCCGCCCCCCAAGTACATAAGTTGCGTGTTTTACTTGCACGATTAGTAATGGCAAAATTAATCATATGATACACAATAATCGATTATTTTGTTTCAATTTGCGATTAAATATAATCGATTAATGACATTTGATTAATATATTCAATAATCGATTATTCGATCAAATAATCGCTTAGGTGAGTGAATTTCAGCGCGCATTTTACAAGCCAAGCTCATACAGCAAAATATTTCATTACGAATTAAAAGCGGAAGAAATGGCGCCGACGCAAAGTAAAGTGTGGAAGTACTAAATACAACAAAGTCAATAACAAAGAAGTGAAATGCAATTTGTGTGGCAAGCAATTAAAATACTGCCAAAATACAACAAATATGTTGCAGCATTCAAAACTGAAACACGCCAAAGAGTTTGCGCACCTCAAGGTTAGTATTTCAGCTTTTATTTATAATAAACATAAATATTTTAATTTGATTATTTCTAGACACCGATCACACGTATTGAAGATACTGAAGATGAAGAGGAGGTGGTTGCGTCTACGTCAACAGCGCAAGATCCAAAGCCTGTGCAAACGCAACCAAAAATCCAAACAACATTTGCAAATGTAAATAGCTTTGCATTAGGGGGCTCTAAGCACGAAGAAATAACTAAGATTATAATGGAATTTATTGTCACGGATAATTATCCATTTTCTTTGGTTGAAGGTAATAATGAATTGAATATCATAACTAATATTGTAAATTCAGTAATACTAAATTTAATTTTAGGATCAGGATTTTTAAAAATGATGAACAAGATTTTTCCCCTCTATAAAGTTCCTGCACGCAACACCATTAAATCGGAAATAATTAAACTGTGTGGCGTAGAGGTTGCCAAGTTTAAAAAAATGGTGGGTCAAATGTCAGGATTGTCATTAACCACAGACATATGGACTGATAAAAATTTGACCAGCGTAATTGGAATTACTCTACATGGCTTATTTGAAAATAAGCAAATCAGTGCCACAGTTGGAGTTTTTAAATTACCAGAAGCCCACACCGCAGATCACATATCTAACGTGTTCATGGCTTCGTTGGAGAGCTTTTCCATTGGAAAAGACCAAATTACGGCAGTGGTAACAGATAATGGTGCAAATATTGTTAAATCAATGCATGATAGCTTTGGAAGATCGCGCCACATCCCTTGCTTCGCGCACACTTTAAACTTAGTGTGTGTGAACGCACTGGAGTTTCCACAAGCAGCGGAGTATTGTAGTTTGGTTCAAACGCAGTACAAAATTGAAGGAGGATTTGGTAAAGCTACAACAATATACATATATTGTCACTCATCGAAGTCGGTCGTGTTTTTTTTGCGCTCTCGCTTAATTACTGTCTTTCGTTCTTTCGTGAAGTTAATTTACAATATTCAATTTAAATTCATTGCCTTTAACAATTTTTAATAATGCTATACTCATCGCGAAGTTTGATTAAATTTATTAACATTTACTTATATCAATATTAAAACTTTAACAAACGCAAATATAATTTTGTTGTTGCGCTGCTTAGTTTCTGATTTCGTTCTATTTTTTTGCTCCCACCCGCGTTCTCAATTTACAGTTCATAGTTTGTTTTTGTTTGTGTGGTGTTGGTGCTCTCTATTCTTCTGCTTTCTCTTTTGATCGCGCTCGCGGCCGTTAACTTCGCGCTTGTGACAAGTTTTTGTTGTTGTGTGTTGTAATACAAAAAATATTCTCTTTTTTTTTTTTCTTCTTGTTTTCTCTTTATAATTTCCATATTGCAGTTAGCTTTTGCATTGGTTTGTATACACCTCTCTTAACATATATACATTTTTCCCTTTTTATTTACATATTGATTTATAATTTGTTTGTGATAAATCAATTATTTAATAATGTCTGTCTGTTGCAAATATAATTGCAATAATCCCAGCAAGACCAGTGAAGACTTTCTTTACTGTTGGCTGTGTGACAATGTAATGCACTTTAAATGTGCTGGTTATACAGTCATGGTGCAGGATAGTATTGCACAGGGTGGCGGCCTTAAATGGGGCTGTGATTCGTGTCGTGGCTTGGAGCTCGAGATACGAAGTTTTATGAAACGGACTGGGGATGCGCTTAAAACCCTGTCAGCTGGCGTTCATAAGCTCCAAGAAGAGCTTTTGGCGATGGAGGTTCAATTCAGAAGTTCTAAACTTTTGATTGAATCTCCGACCCGAAAGAGGGCCAGGTTTCAGGGCGCGTTTCTCAGTCCGTCGGCATATCGTTCTCTACCAGTTCCGGCTTCCGACATTGACCCTATGTCACTAAATATACAGCAGCTGATATCGTTTAGGAGTCCGGCTTTGGAAGGTGTGGAGTCTCTTCCCATTTCCCCTGGTGAAAGTATCCCACCTACTAACACGATATCGGTTGTAGTTTCCGAACCGTCCGGGCAAACATCCGTTTCCAGGAATATTGCCAATAAAGTAGTTACAAGAGGAGCTAGTAAAGTGTTGGCTGCTTCAGCTGCTGCTGCATCTGCTGCTGCATCTGCTGTTGCTGCTACTGCTGTGCCTGGCACTTCTAGTTCCCTTGTTGTAGTTCCACCCAAAAAGCAAATTTTTATTTCGCGGCTTGATCCCAATACTACTTCTGAAGAAGTCATAGCCTACATCCAGGGCAAAGTTCAAGCACCAAACATTGCTGTGGAAAAGTTCCGTTTTTCATATACTCGGGACATCTCGTCCTTTAAAATAAGTGTTTCCCCAGATCTTTTTGGCCAAATATATCATAAAGATTTTTGGCCGAAACACCTTGTTGTAAAAGAGTATACAACAAAAAAGAAGAATCGGCCTCCGATTAGCCTGCTACCTGCCTCTGTGAATAACGTTCCTTCCGGCTCGTCTGGCGAGTCAAAAAACTAATTTCGTCCCTAACTCTGGCCTATCAGAACGTGCGGGGACTAAAGTCTAAACTCTCTAGACTCTATGTAGATAGTTTAGCTTTCATATTCTTACCTTTACTGAGACTTGGCTGAAGCCTGATATTGCCGATGCTTCAATTTTCCCCTCAAAATATTTAATATATAGATATGATCGGACTATCCGTAATGGTGGTGGTGTTTTGAACGCTGTTGATTCGGCGTTCTCGTCTGAAATTGTACAGTCTTCCAATCAGGAGATTGAATTTGTTTGTGTTAAAATTTCTCTTAATTCTAATTTTTGCCTATATTACTTGTTCGTATATTCCACCACAGTCCGACTTGGCAGTATACATTCACCATTTGGAAGCTATTCAACTTGTTTCCTCATATATCTCTGACAACGACTTGCTCGTTGTTCTGGGAAGATTTTAATTTACCTGAGATTGCCTGGACCCTCTCATATGATTCTTTATTACTGTTGCCCTCCTCGTCACATTGTTTCATAGATGGTCTGTTTGAGTTATCCCTAACTCAAATAAATCCTGTCCGGAATAGTCGGAACAGATCACTAGATCTGGTATTTGTGTTGGATTCTTCCAACTGCGATATTTCCAGGACTGATCCCTTAGTTATCCCTGAAGACAACTTTCATCCAACTCTGGATGTAACCATTGACCTTCCTTTTGGGGTTATGTCTATATAATAACATATAATATTTTTCAAGACAACTCCTCCTCAAGCAAATCCTCCTTATCATTTGCAATCGTCTAATTGCATATTAGACCCTGTGTTTAATGAATGTTTGGTTCTTAGCGTGCTTAGTTCCGTCAAACCAATATATGCACCTGGCCCTGATGGAATACCAGGCTGCGTATTAAGGTTTTGCGCAGAGGCCCTATGTAAGCAAATACTTAAGTTGTTTACACTGTCCGTTACATCTTCCGCCTTCCCGTCCATCAGGAAGGAACCATATATTATTCCTCTCCATAAAAAGGGGAAAAAGTCCGAAGCCTCCAACTATAGGGGTATTTCTAAACTGTCTGCCATACCCAAAGCATTTGAGAAAATAATAACGTCTCAATTGCAGCATTTTTGTAGCTCAATCATTTCGTCATCCCAACATGGGTTTAAACGTAGATCGACAACTACTAACCTATTAGAATTTACATCTCACTCAATCAAAGGGTTTAAGACTGCCGTGCAAACTGATGTCATTGATCTTTAAGTCTTCATTTTCTAAGACCATCCAAGTGACTTCTGGTAGTCAGGGTAGTCATTTGGGTCCATTGCTATTCACTCTTTTTATCAATGATCTTCCAGTGGTAGTGTCACATTCTCGGGTGCTTATGTACGCGGATGATGTTAATCTTTACCTCACTTTTAAAGACATATCGTCTTCTTGCCTACTTCAATCGGATTTTAATGATCTTCAGAGTTGGTGTGAAACCAACCTATTAAACCTTAACGGCTCTAAATGTAAAGTTATGTCTTTTTATAGATGCACTCCATACTTAGCAACTTATTATTAACGACACTGCCTTAGAGAGGTTAGATATTATCAATGACTTAGGTGTTCTTATGGACCATAAATTAACCTTTAATCCTCATATTTCTGCTACAGTTAGTAAAGCTATGAATGTTCTTGGGTTTGTGAAACGATGGTCAAAAGAATTTGACGATCCGTATACAACCAAACTTCTGTATACTTCATTAATCCGTCCTATCTTAGAGTACGGATCTTGCATATGGTCACCTCAATATGAGACGCACCAAAGTAAAATTGAATCTGTTCAAAAGAGTAATCTGTTCGTAGAGTAATGCTTGGTGCTATCTTTATTCATAAACTTTTAATAGGTGAAATAGACTTTCCTGAGCTATTGAACCAGTTAAACCTATCTGTACCCCGTAGACCTACTAGAAATTTTATTCCTCTATCCTTAAAACATTGTAGTTCTAACTATTCTTTGCATGAACCTTTTCGAGTCCTATGTTCTGATTACAATCTTCTGTATCCCGTAATCAGATCAGAAGCCTCTCTTTCTCTTGTGAAACCTCTATTTTAGCTCATTTAGCTCTTAATTAGCTGTAGTTAATCATATTTCTAATTGTTTGTCCGTTATACTTGTATTTGTCCGATATACGGCTGCGGCCTACGGTCGGTCGGGCGGGAGGTGGGCAGCGCTCTGCTTGGGCTCGCGCGAAACAGGCTATGTCCTGGTGTCGTATGGGCCACTTGAACGTACTTCGCATTGTACGCGTCAACGTCCAGACAATTTGCTGGCGTCCCAGAAGGAAAAGCATTAAAAGTAAGTTTAGATGTCAAAACTAGATGGAACTCAACATTTTATATCCTAGAGCTTTTTTTAGAATTAATACACTACATTGGCCAAGTAGTATTAAACTTTGCGGAAGCTCCAGAAATGATTTCAACCAAGGAAAAAAACGAAATAGTTGAAATGATTTCATTGCTTAAGCCAGTATGACCAGGCTATGACCACTCAAATAAGTAGTGAAAAATATGCTACATTGAGCCTGGTCATACCGATTGCTCATTGTGGACGCCAACAAATAATGAAGGTGATCTGCAATAAACTGGCACCGGCACTGGCAATAAACTGAAAACAAATTTACTGGCTCAATTTGATCGTCGTTTTGGAGCAATGGAACAGTCGTTTTTGTTGGCTGCATCAACTTTGCTGGACCCCCGCTTCAAGAGAATCCATTTTCAAGATGCTCTTGCCTTGGCTTCAGTAATGAAAAATATATGGAGATAAATGGCGACTATAGCCCATGCAAATGAAAGCCAAGACAGTGTTAGTGATGGCTCAGTTAGTGGTGAAGTGGAGTTCGACTTATGGGCCCACCATAAATCGTTGGCACATAAACGCCGCAAAAAGAAGCGGAGTATTCCGATGTCCAAGACGAGCTGAGCTTTTTCCTCAACTCTCCTGTTTTGGGAGCTGAAGCGCAACGTCATTGACGCCTGGGAGGAAATGAGATCGGTATACCCAAAATTGCATACAGTTGCACAGCGCTACTGTGCGGCACGATCACTCTTCGAAAGCGGTTCGATCGAACATGTTGTTTCATATCGTAAGTTGTGTGTTTTACTCGCACGATCACTCCTCGCAAACGGTTCGATCGAACATGTTGCGTCATATCGTAAGTTGCGGGTTTTACTTGCACGATCACTCTTCGCAACACGTTGATGGCACTGGTTTGTGTTTCCGCATTTGTATTTGGAATATTGTAGTATTTGGAGTGTTTCGTTCCTTGCTTATTGCTTGTTTGTTGTGTGGGACATTACTATTATATATAATGTTGTAACGATCCTTTCTGGTCCTTCGGGATATTACCAATATCTCTTAGGGCTAGGTTTGGCACAACAAAATTTATTTTGTGTCCCGGTGAAATTAGAAATCGTTTGTATTGTGAATTGGTTTCTAAATTGGTATTTATTTGTATTATCGTTGGGCTCGGCTAGGTATGACTAGTTTCTCTGGAGAAGTGTCGAAATTGGGCAGCTTTGAATATTTATTGTGGGTCCCTCGTTGCTTGTTCCGGGTCTCCCCTTGCTCCTTGTGTTTCCGCTGTTTGCCACACCAGGCTCGTGATTTCGATGCTCTACTTGTAGTTCCCTCTTCAGGATGACTCTTGAATGTCGATTGGCCTTCGGATGGACCCTATGACCTTTCGTTTGCGTTCTTTGGCGTATCCCAATACTCTAGGGATGTTATTTCCCTTTTCCCTTTCACCCTTTTGCTGCTTCTTTGAGATGGTCTTTGCGTGCTCCCTCGCCTCTAGTACAAATCCCCTGGCCGTTACTTTGCAGCAGTAATTAGTAAAAGTTGGTAAAGCCTACAACACCGAAGACCACCTTTTTATGCATACCCTTAGGTGCTATGAAAAATAAGTGTAAGAGCTTCGCCCTTAGCAAACTAATATCACGACCTGTTATTTTATATGCGGTATATTGTACCATATAGAAAAAGTGTTTCGGTGTTGTAGGCTTTACCAACTTTTTTCGCTTCATTTGGTTGCTGTAATTCCCAACTAATTCTAGCTTTGAAGACATGGTAAGGCTATTGCAATTCCGAAGTTCTTTAGCAAAGTCTGCTGATGATAGAACTTGGTAGTTTTTGAAATAGCTATATAGACAACCTGCTCACCTTTTTGTGTTGCCTTTGAAATAATCTTATTTTGGAAGATTGACCTCAAAATTAGGCGGCTAAATTGCAAAGTTTGATTTATAAAAAAAAAAAAATATGAAAATAATGTTTTCCAAACAAATGAACATATTATAATTTAAATTTACAGTATTTTCATTTTTTCAAAACAAATTAAATTAATAAAATATTATTACTTAACTTAACAGTATTTAAAGCTTTTAAAAACAAATGAAATAACGAAAATATGAATAATGATAACTTTGCAAAACAGTTTTGTGAGTTTTTCAAACAAATTAAATTATGAAAATATTATAATGACTCAACTTATCAGTTGATTGAGATCCATTCATTTTTATTTAGGAAAACCAGCATATCCACATTTTTTGTCTTTAGTGATCTTCGTTTTTCACTCACTATTAAACCTGCTATGCTGAACGTAGCCGGTACGCAGAGATATTTTTTTGAGCTCATCTTCAATGGCTCATCAGTCATAATCTGAAAAAAGTTTAGTCTTAATTATAAAGCTAGATTTTATATAGCATAGAAAGAACCGACTTTAAATCTTCCAGAACAGATAGCTCATCCACTGATAAAGGTTTCATATCGTAAGTTAAGGTAGTATTGCTTTCGGAGTATCCAACAGGCAATAGCAATAGCTGACCTTGTGGCCAAAATGCGTTCAATCATGTAGAAACCACTATTCCACCTTGTAGGGCACTCCTGTTTTAGACTATATGGCTTCATTGGTTCGTGGGCTTGCTTAAATTTTGCATACGCTATTGAGCTGCTCTTGAAAAACGAAACGATGCTCTTGCACTTTCCCGTAATTGTCTTGATATTTTCATGGGAAAAACAGCTTTGAACAATTAAATTAATGCAATGAGCAAAGCAAGGCACCTTTCGCTTTTGTAGAATCTCACATGCAAAAACGTTCCTCGCGTTGTCTGTAACAATTGCGCTGACTTTGTCAATAACTTGCCATTCCACAAGGAAAGCGCAAAGAATTTGCAATAATTTGCGACGTGTGGTTGGTTTCCTCAATGAGATTTTTGGTTGTTCGTTAGCCCGTGACGTCCAGCAATCTGTTGTTATAGCGCAATAGTCCACTCGGTCCAGAATACATTTTAATTTTCTTTCATATTTGTGTAAAAGTCTTGCATGCATGTGTTTCTCAGTTTATTACGAGGAGGTAGCTCGTAGCGAGGATCCAATGTACTGACAAAATTACGAAATCCTTTGTTTTCAACAACTGAGAAGTGCATTAGTGAGCTATCAAGACTCTTTTTCTTAGCGGAAGATGCTTCGTATTTTTTTTTTCAATAAAGGACAAAATAGACCCTGAAGATTTCGGAAGCTCGCTAATAGTTAATCCTGGATGCATCCATTTCAGGTGTCCAGACAAATTAGTGGTATTGCCACATTCCACACTGAATGCATTTAGCTGAACTGCCATCCTTTGATTTGTTAAAAAATTGCCATACAGCTGACTGACTGAGTTTTCTACTTCCTTTGAGCTCGTCTTTGAAACCGCAAAAAAAAAAACAAAAACTTATTTTTAGTATTATATATATGTACATATGTAAGTACAAGTACTCTTATACACCTAGTCATCACTTTGCGTTGGGTATACGTTCCCAAAAAGTACGACGCAAGGCGACGTCTAGGTGTAGATATGTATTTTGTATTAACAATACGCAGTCAGCTACATACATAAAACGATAATCTTACCTTTGCCACTAGAACTTTCTACAAACTGCTCCATTTCAATCACTGCCTGCCAACACCAAAAGCCTAAAATTTAATAATTTTTATATTAAAATGGTGTACTTTTTTTTTTTTTAACGTTGAATATATATTTGTTGAATCTACTCTTAAATTAAAGCCTAACAACAAGTTTGAGATATTTTTCTTAATCTAGTACTTATGATATATCCATGGGATATTGCAGGCGGCCCTAATCATTTATTATTGGGTTGGTCTGTCATTTCTTTTAAGATGAGTTCTATTATTAGTTCGCATAAGATAATTGGAAAGAACATTAAGATGTGCATTCAGTTTCGCAGAATACTTTAGTTGTTGACTACTTATTTCAGATTTTACGCTAGGTATATTTAGATCATTTTGAATGTTGTCGTTCCGTATGTACCACGGAGCTCCAGTGATTGATCTTAAAATCTTCGACTGCGCCCTTTGTATAATGTCAACATTGCTGGTACTTACATTTCCCCATAGTACGGCACCGTATGTCCAGATGGGTTTCAGTACGGAGTTGTATAGGAGGACTTTATACTCCAGACGTAGAAGGGACCGAGCATTGACGATCCAATGTAAGCTACTCGCTTTCAGTTTAAGCTGTGACTTTTTTGCTTCTATCTGCTTGCGCCAAGTTAGTCTTCTGTCTAGGTGGATGCCAAGGTAAGTGACATCCACGGCTTGAGGAATTGGTACGTTGTTTAGCATTAGAGCTGGACAGTTTCTTCTGTTAAGCGTAAATGTAACATGTTTGCATTTCTGCTCGTTGACCCGGATACGCCAGGTTGCTAGCCATTCCTCTACCACCTTGAGGTGTTCCTCTAATTTTGCAGAGGCTTGTATTGGGCATTTGGATCTGCTGAGGATTGCCGTGTCTCCGGCAAAAGTGGACGTTGTAAGTCCTGAACTCTTTGGTAAGTCTGCAGTGTACAGCAGGTAGAGCAATTTCAAAATCAGCCGAGACGGCGCCATTACATCTTACAGCGAATTTCCTATTGTAAAGGTAAGATTCCATGTGGGTGTACTGTGGAAGTTTTTGTCGGATTTTGAACATCAGACCCTCCAGCCAAACTCTATCGAAAGCCTGGGCAACGTCGAGAAAGACAGCCGTACAGTATTCATTTTGTTCGAATGTTGTTCGTATTTCGGATGTTATACGATTGACTTGTTCAATTGTCCCATGTTTTTCGCGGAAGCCGAACTGGTGTGAAGGGATTGTGTTCTCCTATGCCAGAAATAAGGTAATTCGGATCTGCAGGACCTTTTCAAAAAGTTTCGAAAGACATGGCCGCAAACTAATTGGCCCATAGGATGACGGCTGGGTTTTGTCCTTTCCCACTTTAGGAATCATACTAATAGTAGACCTTTTCCATGCTCTTGGGAAGTAGCCATTTCTTATTATAGCGTTGAACATTTTGCAGATGTATTGTATGGCGATGGTAGGGAGTTCTAGGGTCATTTTCGGTGTGATTTGGTCATGGCCAGGGGCTTTGTTCGGCTTTATGTGGTTTTTAATAACTGCAGTGATCTCATCCGATTGGAGTTCCGAGTACTCACTATCCGTTAATGTGCTTGAAGGGGGAAGTACAAATGAGTTTGATGTTGGATTTGGCTGGAAAACCATTTTAAGATGTGTGGCAAATCCGGATGCCCTCTCTTCGTCACTGCGGGCCCATCCACCGGTTGGACCCCTTATTGGTGAAACTGTCTCTGTAGGAGCGCTTAAAGTTGGGTGGGCTTTCCACAGAGGATGTTTAGTGCTGGATGGACTGAGCTTTTCTATGTATTTCCTTTGAGCCCAGATTTCCTTTTGTCTTAACTCCTTGGAGAGGTTGCGGCTGGCATGCCTTAGGCGAAATTTTGCTGCTGGTGATCGAGTAACCTGCCATTCTCTTCTTAGACGTCGTTTTTCCGTTACTAATTGTTCTATCCGCCGGTTCGAAGGCCTGACAGCAGGCTTAGCGTATGTAGAGGCATGTGGAGTAGATACTCTTGCTGCAGCTCCCAGCATCGACTCAAGTGCAGAGACGCACATGTCAATGTCCTCTGCAGCGCCCAGTTTCGGCGAACAGTCAATGTGGGCACTCATGTACATTTTAAATTTAAGCCAATTTGTTTTGTTGTTTGTAAGTATATATGGGCGATCAAGTACTTGAGGTCTTGTTAACAGTGTGAATAGCACTGGAGAGTGATCGGAGGTTAAATCTAGCAGTGTTTCCGCAGTGATCCGATTACGCGGAATCCTCTTGGTTACTGCGAAATCAATCAAGTCAGGCACTTTCTGTTGATCTGTGGGCCAATAAGTAGGCCTACCCGGTGAGACCCAATCCATCTTATTGAGTGCGCTGACTGTTGTGTTGTACAACTGCTTGCCTTTAGGATTTACCAGGCGAGATTTCCAGTGCGTATGTTTGGCGTTATAGTCCCCTGCTGCAATGAAGCGTTTTCCGCGTGTGTTAAAGAAACCGGAATCCTTTTCAGAAATTGAGAAGCGTGGTGGGCAGTACAGGGCAACCAATGTAGCGTTGCCGCAGCTGGTTTGGATGGTTATAGCTGTTGCTTGTAGGTGCTGTGTTTCAAATACGGTTTTTGATTAGGATGCCAGTCCCGCCATGAGCATTTCTGTTTGGAAGGTTTGTTACGAAGGAGGTATGTATATTTTGGTATTTGAAAATTATTTTTGGATGTTAAATGTGTTTCCGATATTAGCTTAACGTCGATTTTACTTGAGTCTATAAGCTTCTAGATAAGCAGGTTTTGATTCCGCTTCAGTTCCTGCATTCAGTTTTGCATGAACGTCATAAAAGCGGTCATGTTTTGATTAAGTGAGATCAATAGGGCCTCTAAACCACTTGGAGTTTGCTGGCGAAGTTCTGGTGCGCTAGGTTGCAGACTCTGTAGATGGTGGAGTGACGGGGTCTCTTTCGCGGGCTCCGTCTGTCCAGTTCGGAGTGCACTAGCAAAGGATACACTAGTATTGGTTGTAGCAGGCATGTTAGATGATCAACAGCCTTGGCAAAGAATACCTCCGCTGTAGTTTTGGAGGCGTTGATTTTTGGTCCAGCTGGGGGTTTACGCCCGTTTAGGTACGATTTAAGATCCTTGAAGACAGGACATCCCCTGTAGTTGCCTGTGTGGTTCCCCCCCACAGTTACTGCATAGTCTTAGCGCGACGTTCTTTCTGTCCTTGGGGCAAATGCCATCTTTTATGATGTTCGCCGCAGCCGACACACACTGATTGTATTTGTTAGAGGTGTGGTTGTATTCCTGGGAGATTTTACACTGAGGTCGTCGGGTTTCTTGTCGGCGCTGCCTTTGGGCGACTTATCGTTGACGGCTTGAGGCAGGTCAATACTTCGGCAGACGTTGCAGTAGTTGCTGTCAACGAGCTGACGGTGCTGGTGCGGTGCAATCGGTGACCCAGTCATCGATATTGATGGAGAAGCACACTGATCTCTCCACGGTAAATTGCTGTTGAATGCTGAATGGCTTGCACTCTCGGTGTTATTGCTTACGGTAGCAGTGGGGTCGGCGACACCACCGAAAAGTACGCGTTGTTGTATTGGACCAAGAGACGAAGCTCACGTTGTTGTTGTACAAGTATTTCTTGTAGCTGTTGGTGGTGGTGATCGAGGGAGCTTGGGCCCGAATTGGTGGACATGGCTTTTCCAAAAAAAAAGTGCTCACTTTGTTGTTGCAACTTAGTATTTATTGCTATTAGAACAAACTAATAGCAATATAATTGTAAATAAGCGTCTCTGAGGCCACTGAGAGCAGTACACAATTTTTGCAAACGCGATCTTTTTTATTTTTTACACTAAATTTTGCGGAGTGCATTAAAAAACACGTCTGCACTCGGCGGCGGTTGAAATATAGTCGATGGTATACTTAATCGGTTTTTTTTTAATGTATAAAAGTTGTTTAATGCATAAAAGTTTCTTACCACTTACGTTCCATGTGAAATTACTAAGTGATGGTACAAAATTTGCGAAAACATCGAACATCGGCTTACGAACATCAATGATTCATTTTCAAATTGAAACATCGATACATAGATATAACATCGATGTTCCGACCAGCTCTATTCTAGACCATACAGCCGAAAGAATTATGGAGAAAGACGTTTCAGCTGAAATTGATGATATTTCACATTACACATTAATTGCAAGCTACGGCTTTGATGGATCAACGGCTGAAAGCCTTTACAAGCAAGAATTTCATTTGGATAAACCAGCATTCCTTCATCTTTCACTTTTTGTCTGCTCAATAATACCATTGAAATTGATAGATGCAAATCAACGAATCATTTGGAATAACACAGGTCCACAGGTTGTTTTCATTTATTACAAACTTTGATCCAGCCCTTCTATACAATTTTCATGTGATTTTGGTTACTATTTCCCCTCAGTATTCTGTGTATGTTAACAAATTTATGGAATTTATTAACAGCACATTTTTACTTTACTTAAGTATGTATTCTTGGTACACAATGTCTCCGACGGTCCACAAAATATTAGTTCACAGCTGGTAAATTATGAACTCATCCTTTGTTCCGGTTGGATGTTTAGGCGAAAATGCTTAAGAGGGCCAGAACAAATACTACAAAAGTAACAGAAAATCAAGAAAAATATCTGACTAAATACCATGGCTGACGTTTTTTACGGAGCAATGGATAAAATACATCGTCGACGTACATATCCTCGGCTAATACAGCAGTTCCAATTTGAAACAATTCCTTATACGTCTCTGATTAAAGCTTTAAGGTCCTGATTGCGAGAAATCGAGCGCACGACATCCCATGGGTCACAGTATGCAAATAGTTGAATTGGTTCTTGCGGTGATCTTCTCTAGAGGATTTCTTTGAAACCTCTATCCTCATGGCGGTATAAATTAAACGAGAGTAATGTTAAGTTCACATCTTGTTGGATAGTAGGACCTACCATTAGTATATCATTTAATGATACATTTGGTGATGATTTACATGAAACGCCAAATACTATGCGAAGTTTATTTGATGAGCTCTTCGGTCTACGGACACAATGGTAAGGAATAATGTAATGATTTCCCGGTTGCAAATTGTCATATGAAGCTGCCTCCATGTGATTCAACTTAAGATATTCATTCTGGTAGTTTTTGCGACCTGTGTGTTATTATCTTAAGATTTTCTCAGGCTTCAGGTCATTTGTTCCAAATCAACACTCCGAGCGCCACACGACTTAACTTTAAGACTGATACCGACAACTGCGCTCACATATACAGACATTTACTTGACAATAATTAGTTCTTAACTCCACGTCGAACGGTGCTGACGTGTTAAACAATGTATGTTAAAAGATTGTTAAATGTCACATAATTGTTAAATGTTCTTGTATTCTATTGTAGTTGCCCTGAAGACGGTTGCCGATGCGCAACCGAAATATATCGGAAAAAAGAAAATTAAAAACTATATTTTGTTTTTATTTTTATTTGGAACAAATGACCTGAAGCCTGAGAAAATCTTAAGTTAAGATATTCATCTGAAAATTCGATGTACGTTTCCTTTAATTGGTGTTGAGATGCAAGCCGTATTTCGAGTTAAAAAACGTCTTTTTGCTGTTGTTGTTCCGACGATTCCTTGAACGGCAACCGAACCTGTTTGCACTCCGAATTCAGGAATTGTCTGTTCACCTGAAGGTGAGTTTCACATGCTTGTTCTTCTGAGCTTAACGAAATATCTTTATTTAGAATTTCATTTATTTCATCCATTTTCCAAAACCTTTTTAAAATTATGTTAAGATCTTGCTGTTGCGATAAATTACAAGTGTAGTGTTGAGTTGATTGAGGTTCAGCAATCTTACCCCCGACGATCCATTCTAATGCAGTTTCTTCTAGATGATAAAGACCAACTCCTAAACTAATTTTACCCTAAACTAATTTTACCCTAAGCAATGAATCTACGTTTCCGGCCTTATAAAAGAATGGGTCGGCTTACTCAATTTTTTATGGACACAATTTGACACATCTAGTCTATTTTCAGGCTGAGGTAGACATATAGACTTAGTTACGATAAATCTATATTCCATTTGTCTAAAAATATTCTAGAACGAATTTTGGTGGATACGGAATGTTTCATTAGTGTACTTATTTCACCGATTTCAGCAATTTCATAATGATCGTAACGAAACGGAAGCTAAAGCCTTTATGGTAAAGCTTTAGTTATAAATATCAGCTCAGATCACGAATCTTGCTCTTGCGAGCTGAAACCCACCAAGTTTGTCTTGAATTAGAACTAGTGCTGTTGGAAGCCAATGTTATGAATGATTTTTTGCGATTAATGATGAACAGACGTTTCATCTGGTTGATAATTTCCCCTGGACGATTGAATCCTTATGCATGTTTATGTGATGTAAACCTCGACACTGTTGACATCTGTTCAGTGAAGGACACTTTGAAGCTTGAAATATGTTCTACGAAAATAAGAACTTTCTTGTCATATCGCAAATTGAGGCGGTCTAGAGTCTAGGGATAATTTTCGTCTGATACTTGAAATGGCGAGACTACGCTTAGAGCTTGGTCAGATAGACAACTTATCAGATAGTTATATTTGTAAATGAAGTAACACATTTTTGAATTCCCCATACTTGCCGTCGAATTTAGGTAATTTTAGAGATGGAACCCGATTAAGATGTCCACCATGACAAGCAGATGAATTTAAGAGACTAAGTTCTTCTGTTTTTACCTTTTACTTGCGCCGATGCACCGTAATAGGATTGCCTTAGCATGTGAGCAGGATCTGTGCTTAAAGTTATGCAAATAGCTCTATGCCACATGACTTGATTGACGGCCTTCGAGGCTTATCTTTATCAATGAAGAAAATATAATACAACTGTTCTTTTGTCACAAACAACTAGCATAGCATATGACTAAAATTACAATCAGCCACACACGTTGTGGAAAACACTTGTAATTTTAAACTAACCCAACAGATAACAACGTCAGGATGTCAAGTGGCCAACGCCGTCCCCAAAATAATAATAACATTCAACCCCCGAAAATCTGGGTTTGAGATTCACTAGAAGAGCGTGCGCTTGTTAAAATTTTAAAAATTTTAAGCGTAACTACTTTGCGCGCTACTCTGCTGATATCGATAAGTTGATAAATAAATAATAATGGGATATCGATCACTCGGTAAATAGATAATTCTGGGATAACGATAAATGATCTATCGTTTTATTTTTATTTTTTTTTTTGAGATGTCAACGCGCTTTTATCTTGTGCTATTCTTCTTCTTATTTGAACACGGTGCTATGAACCAAGCAGATAAAAAACCATATTTCGTACCGTGGTCCCGCATGTATAGATAGGGGCCAACCCTGGCTAGCTAACGAACGTTTTTTTTAGGTTAATTTTAAAAATTTACTATTGATGGCTGACTTTCTTCAAATAATTTTCAATATTTACATCAATATCTAATAAACTCAACATTTCGGGACTATAGTTGCTATTTTCCAAATCCTTTCGTGATCGCACGTGTCTCAGTGATGCAATAAGGGGGTCCGAACAGGCTGCTAGCATGTTAAAAAGGTCTTCATTTTGTCTAAGACGAGAAATTTTTAATGTATTAGTGTATCTGAACCTTTTGTAGTCCTTGTTTTTACATTCCTGTGCTTCTTCGGATAGCTCTCCAAGTGGTAAACACTGATATTCTATTAAATCCTTTCCGTGAGCCAAAATCCTATGTACCGTTCGGGTAAGTTTTTTTTGCGAATACAATTCAGTCAAAAGATGAACAGTCTTTGAAGTATATTCGGCAAATTTTTCACCATTTACCAGTTCCTTGCAATTTATAACATTCAAGATAACAGCCAACCTTTTAATGATCTCTTGACTAACATCTGTTATAAAAGATGTCACTTCATCATTTTAAAAAAATCTCCTTGAAGTATTTCCATCATTCGTGTTTCCGTATCCGTACTTTGGGCAGTCAACTTTCAGTCCCAGCTTCCGAGAAAATTCAGCTTGTATAATCTCCTTCCTGCTCTGAATATCCTCACGAGATGTTTTATCCGTTTTTGTTTCTCCTGGCCGAGGAAGTGTGTAAGCTAGCTTCAGAATAAAATCCATACATTTTATTCTGCAATGCAACGGAGAAATTACATATTCGTAGCAGTTCTCCTCACTCGTTGAATCGTCTAAGTTCTGAAATTCGTTTTGAGTTCTTTTGCAAATTGGACACCTTAACGTTGAGGAAGTGTTTGTAATTTCTTTTTAACACTTTTCCATCAATCATTGTCAGGAAAAACACAAAGTAAACGGAAATAAAAACGACCAACCCACAATTAGGACAAATTTTTCATCAACATAAATAACATTTACCTGTCTTGTCAGTTTTTCCAAAGCAGGTAATTAGCAATTTATCATTGTAGAAAGGCATAAATGTAAATAGGTAGTATTTGCAAAACAGCATGACGCAATGCTATCATTTAAATACAAAGAAGCTACAGGCCAATACGCATGCGCTCTTCTTCTTCCTTATACCTGCAGCGCATTTTTTAGACGAGGTTGCCTTAGTTTTATGGCTTACGCATCGGTGTCGCAGGTCTCCGCATATTGGGACTATATACATCTGATAGGTAAATATTTCACCTACCTAGTGTATGTAGTCCGGTATTGATACTCGTTGATCCTTGCTAGTTTTATTCCACCAAAGTTCAAAAGATGCCAATATTTAGTGCATTTTTTAAACGCTTCTAGTTCAATAACGATTTAAGTAATTATTATGAAAAATTTATGAAACATGCTATTCATAAAGAACATACTTTTCAGATAAAACCAAAAAATTCAAGATCGATTGTTGAAATCGCCCAATATTCAGTTTTAAAGTTGCGATTTTTTTTAAATTATCATTTTTTCCTATTCACTAAAAATGTCTCAACTTTGGGAGCCTCTAGCACCCATTAATCTCAAACGATTTCAAAAATTTTTTGGATTCATAATCTCTGAAGTATTTCCTATCGATTGGATATATCATTTTTGCCAAACGCGATTATGAAAAAACGTATTTTTGCAACGATATCCGTATAGCCAACGCAAAGTGATGACTAGGTGTACAAGAGTACTTGTACATACATATGTACATATATATAATACTAAAAATAAGTTTTTGTTTTTTTTTGCGGTTTCAAAAGACGAGCTCAAAGGAAGTAGAAAACTCAGGAAAAAGAACAAGGTACGGTCAGTCAGCTGTATGGCAATTTTTTAACAAATCAAAGGATGGCAGTTCAGCTAAATGCATTCAGTGTGGAATGTGGCAATACCACTAATTTGTCTGGACACCTGAAATGGATGCATCCAGGATTAACTATTAGCGAGCATCGGAAATTTTCAGGGTCTATTTTGTCCTTCATTGAAAAAAAATATACGAAGCATCTTCCGCTAAGAAGAAAAGAGTCTTGATAGCTCACTTTTTTTTTTTTTTTTTTTTAAATTGTTTATTTACAGATATATATATATGCATTTACTTAAACAAACAAAAGTGCTTATTTAACTATATACTATGGACGCTGTCTCTAATCGAGCCCTCTAGTCCTGATTTAAATTTTCATTTCATTTTGCGAATTAATTAATCTTTACTTACACTAAAGATAAGTATATTCGTAACTATTTTTGCAAAGAAAACGGAAAAGTAAAGGAAAAACTTTGCTTGAGATTTAAAACTAACTATCTTAACTAAGGGGTGAAGAAGTGAAAAAGGAGGGGGAGACCATCAACATTTGCTGGCGGTATATATGGAGAGATTTTTATCTAAAATGGATATAGTACAGTCGAATCTTTTATTTTGGGGTGTTATATCCTTATGTTCTACTATTTTACAATTAGCCCTTCTGAAAATATGATAAATAATTGGTATACACAAATTGTTTTGGATATAATTGTTTTCGTCTAGATATAGAAATATTTCTGGGGGTGTAAAACCGTTGCTTAGAGCTCGAGCAAAGTATGTGTCACTTTCGAAGAAAGGGCCTCTTATTAAGGTATTTTCGGAAATATCTAAACATCTTCTGACATGATTTCTTATCAAGTTTATTATGTGTACGTCGATTCTGCAAATTGCTGCTGCGTTGTAGAGTACTTCGTTTGAATAAAATTTAATATACCTACTTGTGGGAGTTCTGTATAAGGATGTACAGGCCCTTAGTATTTTCCTTTCAAGTTTACGAATTCTTTCCATATAGGAAGGAGATATATTCCACCATATAGGGCAGCCATAAGTTAATATCGGCCTGACCAGCGCTTGGTACATAATTATTTTGACTCTACTACATAAAAGCTTAGAAGAGAACATTCTTTTGTGTAAATTAAACGCTTTATTAGTTTTTTTGATTTGCTCATTCACGTGTCTATCGAAATAAAGGAATCTATCCAGTATAATCCCCAAGTACTTTACTTCGGCGCATGTTGGGATACAGGTGGGACCTTCATAGTTGACTATCTTAAACTGCCTCCAATATTTTTTGACGTTGTAGTTACATTTTTTTAATGGGGGTCTAAATAAGATGCACTCACACTTAGAATAGTTAATCTTTAGCTGCCAATGTTTAGCAAATCTAGCCAACGTGTTCATTTTGTCTTGCAATTCTGCATTTATCGTATTTATTGTATCGCTAGAGTGAAATATAACGATGTCATCAGCGTAGGCAATAATATTGTCAATCTTATTCATTAAGTCCAATATATATAGATTAAATAGTGTAGGCGCATTTACCGTGCCCTGCTGTAAGCCATTATCTACAGAGAACTCTTTATCACTAAGGACCTGGTTGATGTGAACCTTGAATTTCTTATTTCGTAACATATTGTCTAGTAAAATCATTATATGCAGAGGAAATTTGAAACTCATGAGTTTCACTACTAGACCTTGTATCCATACTTGATCGAATGCTTTCTCTAAGTCTATAAAACATGCCCCCGTTACAAACTTTTTATTCCAAGCCCAGTTAATTTCTGAGGTAAGCAGATTTATGGCGTGGATTGTTGAGTGCGTGTGCTTGAATCCGAACTGTTTATCACTGATTAGATTTAGTTTATCAATAAGTCGGTTTATGTTTATGTTTATAATGACTTCAAAAATTTTACTAATGTTAGGAAGCAAACTAATGGGTCTTAAATTTTCTAGGTGGTTTTTATGTTGGTTTTTTTTTGAATGACAATTAGTTTAGCCGTTTTCCATTGATTTGGGAAATATGAGTTGTTTAACATATTATTAAATAATGTACAAAACTCAAGTTGAACTTCTTTTGACAAATTTTTTAGAACAATATTGGGAATCCCGTCTAAACCTGAAGATAATTTACCGCGCAGCTTACCAAAGATAATATCAAGCTCGTTAGCCTGAATAAAGTAAGAATCCGTTTGATCCGCTTTAAGATTGTCCGCTTTCTTTAAAGGACTAAAGTAAGTCAACGTCGATTTGGCATTTACATAAGAAGTTTTTATTTCTAAAAACTCTCTGTACGCTGCATCGACCATGCGGTGCACTTCAATGTTCGTATCAATCTGTTTTGCAGAGTGAACGGATTGAAAGTGACAACCGATGACGTTTCCTATCTCCTTTTCATTTGTGATGAGGTAATTGTTTTGGGCATCTATTTTGAGATCATTGAGAACCAGGCCAGCTTCCTGGATAATGCTAGCGCGGGCTGGATGAACACTGATGATGCTGGTTGAATTCTCCTCTTTTTTTAGAAAGTTGTGCTTAACCTTAGCAAATTTAAATGGGTCTTTGGGGGTTATATGTTTAATTTTATTTTCAATTTCAGAGTTAATCTTGGATTTTATGCAGTCTTGTAACATCTTTTTAACCAGTTTTAGTTTTGTTTTATATAGTTGTAAATCTAACTCAGAAAGATATATTTCTAGTCTATTGCTCTTTTTAATCATAGTTAATATTTTGCTCTTTTCGAGGAGCAGTTTTTGAATAATGGGGTTGCATTGTAGCCTTTTCAGTGCATTACTTGTTGCTTTGGGTACATTTTTCTCAATTGCTGCATTTATAATATTATTAAGTTTTGTTAAGTGAATGTCGATTTCATCGTTAGATAGATTTCTATCGTTAGGTGTCTGTATCTCTTGTCGCAGTAAAGTACTTTGAGACATTTTAAACTTTAACCAATTAGTTTGCCGGAAATTGAAATACATTGTTTTGCTGAATTCACATATATTGTATAGAGACGTGCACTCCCTGTTTGAAATGGTAAACTGGACTGCTTGATGGTCGCTATCATAATCTACGCATTTTAAACAGTTGGTAGTAGGGTTGTCTAAATTAAAGAATTGTATTCTGTTATCGGCGATACAAATGTCTAGGAAAGAATTGCCCTTTGGGTATGAAGGATATTCTGAAGCATATAGTGTTGATCTGAAAGTTATATTGTTTTCATTTAACCAGGTGAATAATGCATTGCCTTTTTGATTACAAGAACTATTACCCCAGTTTACATGCTTGCTATTAAGGTCGCCAGCCAGTATGTAATAATGATTTAGGTTTTGGAGATTAAGTACTTCAAACACTTTGTTCACCTCGTACTTAAAATGTTCATTATTATTACCAGCTGGGTAATAGGCAGCAATAATAAACATTTGCTTATTACTAGACATGGGTATCCTAATAATCGAAGTTTCCAAAAAACTTAATTTGTCTAGTTGACTATTATGAAATTTGCTGAACTTTATGTGGTTTTTTACTAAAATGGCCGTCCCACCACCTCTGCAAGACCCAAGCCTGTCTTTTTCTTATAAGTGAGTAGCCTTCGAAACTAATTTTATGTCTAGGACTTAGTTTTGTCTCATTGAGTAGTAACAAATCAGGTTCTTTTTCGGCTAGGAATTTGCTGAGCTCTAGACGTCTATTTAAACTAATTAATGAGTTTACGTTAAGCGTTATTATGTCTATTTCCTTATTATTTGAAACTAATAGGCTCATGGAGAATTTATGATTTCAAAGACTGTGTCCAATCTAGCAGATTGTTCATTTAGTTGTTTGTGCAAGTTTTGAAGTTGTTGACATAGGTTTTGAATTGTGTTAAATAATTCATTTAAGGTGTTAATTTCGTTAGTTTGAGTTTGAGGTGCTATTAAATTATTGCTATTTTTAGTAGATCCTTTTGTTACACTAGCATAACTTATGTTGGGATTAACAGGTTTTGGGGATAGCGTATTACTATTGCTTCTAAATTGCCTTTTAGTTTGGATTTTCCTTTTCAACTCCCTGTAGCGCTCGCAACCTTTATAGGATGCTGGATGACCATGCTTTTTGCATAAGACACAGAAGAGTTTTTCTTTTTCATCTGGATTATTCGATGTTATCGAGCAGGCACCTTCGTGATTTTTCCCACATTTCACGCATATGGACAAGAGGTAACAATTGGCAGCGCTATGATAGAAGCCTTGGCAGTTTCTGCATTGGGGGATATCCGGTCTTCGGAGGGTTTCCCATTTGACATGACGGTAAAGTATATTATCTATGGCTTTCAGTTCCTTGATGTTACTTTCCGGGCTTATTTGTACCATAAATATTGGTAGCACGGAGTTTTCTTCAATGGATTTCTTGGTTTTAAATGCGGTTACTTTTAGTATTTTTAATGTTTCTTTTTCAAATGTTTTTAATTCAGTCAGAATTATTTGTGGGTCTGTATTGCCACCCAATCCTTTCAATAGGAAAGTTTTTGTTTTAAGGCACTTAGGTGTGTAGGTAAAGAACTGAGCTTTGGCCTTTTCTAGGTGACTTCTAACTTTTGTGTAGTCAGCTAGATTAAAGAGAAAAACTGACAGTTTATTTTTAAATTCTTTGATTTTGAACAGTGAGATTTTAAGGCCATCCCTTATTAAACTGACTATTTCATTTGCATCTATATCAAAGATATTTATTGGAGGAATATCTTTGTTTTTATTTTTTGATTTTGTATTATTAATATGTGTTTCACTATTAAATATAACGCTCACTGTTGGGGTAGCGTGTGTTGTTGTTGAATTTGTTGTATTGTTTTGTGTTATTGCCTCTCTTTCTTTTTTAAGCTTGTTCACAAACACTTGATTTTCGAATTTTTTTATTACACTTTCGTCGCACTCTTTGTCTTCAGTGTCCAGAATAGCGTAATAGTTGTTTTTGTGATTCTTTGCCATTGTGGTGGGCTGATCGTTTTCGTTTTTTCGTTTTCTCTTTACTTCTTCACATGTATTTGCATTATAATTATTATTATTTAGAGCGCAAAGCTCATGCATTGTATTAATCGACACCTTCTGCAGTCTGTGATTTGTGTTTATATTCACTTTTAGGAAAGAATATCTAGCGGGGATTGTCAAAACAATAATTAAGTGCACTTTTAAGACCCAGGAACCAAGTGATACGTGTTGCTTCACTGGCATCCAAAATCGAACTCCCAAGAGTCTTGATAGCTCACTAATGCACTATAAATGCTCCGACATGCGACCGTTCTCAGTTGTTGAAAACAAAGGATTTCGTAATTTTGTCAGTACATTGGATCCTCGCTACGAGCTACCTTCTCGTAATAAACTGAGAAACACATGCATGCAAGACTTTTACACAAATATGAAAGAAAATTAAAATGTATTCTGGACCGAGTGGACTATTGCGCTATAACAACAGATTGCTGGACGTCACGGGCTAAAAAGAAAGTTATATGACAGTCACTTGCCATTTCATCAATGACAACTTTGAGCTAAAAGCAGCTGTTTTGTCAACCAAAAAATCTCATTGACGAAACCAACCACATGTCGCAAATTATTGCAAATTTTTTGCGCTTTCCTTGTGGTGTAATGCCCCCGTTTCTGCCGTTAGTTTTATTTTTAAATTTTACGGCGTTAGTTTATAATTCAGTAAGTGGTGGGTAATTGTGACGATAAAAAATGATCAGCTGAGCTTAGAAGTTCGATAATTATGCAAGTGCAACCCTAGCGAGGAGGCATTATGCGCGATCGCATGCATTGGTCACACTCTTTTCTAACGAGCTTCCGCCCTGGCTAGACGCCTAAACCACGCTGCTCCTCCAGAAAAAAAAATATAAAAAATTTAAATCTGAAATTTTCTCGGCCATCCAGTCGAGTTATTAATTAAATATTAATCTGGAGCATATATGACAACAATATCTCTGCGTACCGGCTACGTTCAGCATAGCAGGTTTAATAGTGAGTGAAAAACGAAGATCACTAAAGACAAAAAAATGTGGATATGCTGGTTTTCCTAAATAAAAATGAATGGACCTCAAACAACTGATAAGTTGAGTCATTATAATATTTTGATAATTTAATTTGTTTGAAAAACTCACAAAACTGTTTTGTTAAGTTATCATTATTCATATTTTCGTTATTTCATTTGTTTTTAAAAGCTTTAAATACTGCTATGTTAAGTAATAATATTTTATTAATTTAATTTGTTTTGAAAAAGTCAAAATACTGTTTATTTAAGTGATAATATGTTCATTTGTTTGCAAAACATTATTTTGTTATTTCTTTTATATATATATTCAATAATTGTTTATTGTTGCGACCTTTTAATTTTAAATTTTTGGTTTTTTGCCGGCTTGAGGTCAAATTTTTGATTGAATAAAAAACAGTTTCTTCTTATTTTTCTTTTTCTTCTCCGATATATTTCGACCACTCATCGGTGGTCGTCTTCAGGGCAACTATAAAAACATTTAATTGTGATTAACTTAACATTAATTTAACAAACAAGAAACACCTACTTATTTATTACACGTCCGCACACTGTGACGTGGAGATACACACTAACTTGTCCCTAATAAATGCCTGTATAAATGCCCGCAGTTGTCTGTATCTACCTCATAATTAAGTCTTATATTTGTCGGGGTATTTATTATGTGCAGCATCTCCAAAGTGTAACGTTTGTTGTAATGTTGTTCTTGGTCTACTATGTTTACTTCGTCAAAATTTAGGGAATGTCCACTGGCGGTACAGTGGGCCATAAGTGCCGTTTTTTTGCACATTGGAGTGCTGACGAAGTTTGTAGTCAGATCTATGTTGTGATAGTCTAGTTTTTAGCCTCGATTTGGTTGTCCCCATATACATCTTATCACAGTTTTCCTCATTGGTCCCCTTGCACGGTATTTTATATACTACGTTACTCTTGTCCATTGTATCAATCTTACTGTTTGTCCTGTTGAAAATACTCCGTAACGTGTTGTTGGGTTTATGTGCAATCTGAATTTGTTCTGTGTCATAGCAATCCGAGTTAGCTAATCTTTCCGACAGTTGTGGTACATATGTGACGGACATAAAGCGTTTTGTCGAAACCTCTTTATTGGTTTTCTTATTGTGAGATCTAAGTAAAGTCCTTATGGTGTGGTTTGGAAAGTCATTATCCTTTAAAATTCGTCGTATTTCTTCCTTCGTTTCTTCATGAAAAATTGGGTCCGATATGTTAAGCATCCGTTGTATACAACCTCTTGCTGTATTTATTATCATCGACTTCGGATGTTTGGAATTGAAGTTGATGATTCGTCCTGATGCTGTTGGTTTTTTGTACTATTTTAATTTTAGCTCGTTTCCTCGTCTGTGTATTAATGCGTCTAGATATGCCAATTTGTTGTCATTTTCTAATTCTATTGTAAACTTCATGTTTCTGTCAAATAAAATTAGGTTGTCAAGTGTGTTTTGGATCTCGTCTTCTTTAATTATGGCAAAAAGGTCATCTACATATTTCGTCATAACTCTAGGTGGTCGCTGTAGTGTTCTCATCATTTTGTCTAAGAGTTCTTCCATAATTATGTCAGCTATTATTGGTGACGCTGGTGAGCCCATAGGCATTCCTTTTAGTTGTGTGTATATGTTGTCCTTATATTTAAAATATCTGTCCTCTTGTATACAAAAACGTACTATTTCCATGAATGTTAATTTTGGAATTTTAGTGTGCGCTTTTATTTTTATCCACTTTTCTCTAATAGTGTCAAGTGCTAATTCTATTGGAATACTTGGAAAAAGTGAGACTACGTCAAATGATATTAATCTTTCATCGTCGCATATGTATGTGTCATTAACCCTTGTCTTAAATTCTGAGGCGTTCTTTACATTGTATGTTGAGTCTGCCCAGGGCCGACTGCAGCCTATGGTAGTATGGGTAGTACTACCCACTCGGAAAAATTGCCGAGTGGGTAATTAACCACTCGGAAACTCTCTGTAAATCACGTATTTTATGGTATTGTATGGTATGGTTTATTGAAGCTCTCACGGTAAAGCATCTTTAAACTTAATCAAAAGTTGCTTAAAATCGTTTTTTACAAACTGACAAAAGACCGGAAGTGGAGTGAATGAAATTTTTCCGTTGCAGCAACAAATTTGATCAGATATATTATTTAAAAAATCGACAATCATAATCGATACGGAATCGATACACACAATGTATGAGTGTATTAGCATCGCGAGTCGCGCCCGTGCAGACGATTCTTGTACAATACCAAAGTGATTTTTTTGTAGGAGTGATTTGAAGCTTAATAGAAGAGCATGGACCGGTTTCTCATTCGAAATATAAAGCTGAACAGAGAAAGTGCTTGTCGGCAAGAGGAGGAGAGTGCGACAACTTCGACCAGTAAATCTATCGTGCAATCGACGTGTAATCGTTTGTCTGGTAAAAAGCCGCGGTTGGAAGGAAAGAACGAATCTACTTTTTTTATTGGTAATTTGGGAAAAAATATTGTTAATTTTGTCGGTGAACGAATGCTAGATTTTTCGAATTTCATTCGATATCAAAGCACAGCAGAGGGTTTATCCAAAAGCCCCGTTTGATTATACGTGAATATTTTGCCTAATTCTTTATTCTGCTGTCTGCTGAGTAACAATTCGTAAATATTTCTTTTTGAAAGCGGATCCTACACTCACGGCATTACCAGCTGCTTTTCCACGTTGGAAAAAAGAAAATCCTTGGTTAGACCATAATAAAAAAATTGGGCGATTTGTACGAACTGCACTGAAGCCTGTAATAAAAACTTGGTACTCGACTCACATGAACTTAAATCTAAAGAAACGTGGGTTCAGACTGGATTCTCTTACTGGAAACATGCAGTCGATCGACTTAGAAAACATTCTACGAGTAATTTGCATTTTAAGTGCACTGAATCTCTAAAAAATTGAAAATCCGTAAACGTTGTTCAGCAACTTTCCACTGCTACGCATAAACAAATGATGGACCATCGTACAGCGTTAAAGACGATTTTTAGCACGTTGGGTACGCAAGGCTAAGCGATTCGTGGGGCTGCAAATGACGAGGATTCAAATTTTATGACGATTCTACGAGCACGGGTCGAAGATGTGTCACAGTTGGAATCATGGCTGAAAAAACACAAGACAAGTGGTTGCAACATACGGTACAAAATGAAATTTTAGAAAGCATGGCGAACAAAATCATAAACGACAACTTGGAAGAATTCAGAAAATCCGAGTTCTATTCTATACTTTTGGACGAAACAGCCGACGTATCAAGAATGGAGCAAATATCTATCTATTTAAGAATTGCCTCTCCAGATCTTCTTTCTACGGAATATTATTTAAAATAGTAAGAGATGTCCTCGTACGTTTTCAGCTGCCACCTGTCAAACTCAGAGGCCAATGCTATAATGGAGCATCTAATATATGTGGAAGAATCTCTGGCTTGCAACAGCGAATACAGGAAGAAGAAAATCGAGCTATTTCTATACATTGCAATGCTCATAATCTGAATCTAGCAGTTCAAAACGGCATTGAAAATACACTGTGAAGCATAACTATAAGCGCACCCCCTTTTTTTTAGTGTAGCGTTTAAAATAGACGGAATAACGGAAAAGTGTAATTGAGGAATTAAAGATAATTGAAAATACTTTTAATTGAGATCAAAACAAAAACAGCAATAATAACGGTACTTTTTTTTACAAAAATGTTGTTTTTGGGCTGGTGCATAACTATAAGCGCACCAATTACTCTTTCATTATTTCGTTCGTTTTCGACTTGCGCGCATCAATTAAAATTGGAGAATTTTTTAAAAGCTTAAATTTGCGAATGCCACGTGGTGCATACCTTTCTGAAATAGAGAAAGGGAGAATCCTAGCCCTTTTTGATGAAGGACTCCCCAAAAGGGAGATTGCTCGACGAATTGGTCGTTCCGATTGTGTTTTGAGAAATTTTTTGAAGGATACAGCAAATTACGGAAAAAATAAGACAGGAGGCCCAAAATCAAAAATTTCGGATCGATCACAGCGACGGATCATAAGTTCTGCCAGCAACTCAATGAAGACGGCACGTGAAATCGCCGATGAGTGTGGGCAAAGTGTGTCCCGCTGGACAATTCATAGGGTCTTGAAGAAGTCAAATGTCATTAAAAGACAAAAGCTTCAACCAGCACCTCGGTTGCTAGATCGACATATTGCTGGACGCCTGGAATTTGCCAGGATAAATATGGTAAGGGATTGGAAAAATGTACTAAAAACAAAGAATACATTTTTGGAACTTTGGTTTTTGAATTTTAATTATTTTATTTTTACAGACTATTTTTTCTGACGAAAAAATGTTTAATTTGGATGGTCCTGATGCCTTCATATTGGAGGGATTTGCGAAAGGATCCACGATATTTCTCAAAAAGAAACTTCGGAGGCGGTTCACTTATGGTCTGGGGTGCATTTTCTGTTAATGGCTGCTTGGAATTGGCATTTCCTAGCACCCGAATGAACTCTACGGAGTATGTGGAAGTGTTGCAAATGAATTTGGTGCCGGTAATAAACAGAAGAGGAGCAAGAAAGTTTGTATTCCAGCAGGATAATGCCGCTGTGCATCGAAGCCGGGAAACATTACAGTGGTTAGCGACAAAAAAAATTGAAGTTTTAACATGGCCATCGTGCTCCCCCGACCTAAATCCAATGGAAAACCTATGGGGTATCCTGGTGCGGTCCATTTACGACCAAAATAAGCAATACGACACAGTACGGGAGATGAAGGCCGTTATAACGGCTTGGGAACTAATTCCAACAAACACACTTCAAAATTTAATTTCCAGTATGCCAAATCGCTTGTTTGAACTAATCCAAAATAATGGAGGGTATACTCATTATTAAAACAAAAAAAACAAAAAATAGATCAAGTTAGTTAGTAATAAGAATAAGACTTAATTCTAATTTTCCCATGTGCGCTTATAGTTATGCACCAGTCCAAAACAAACACTTTTCCGTTATTCCGTCTATTTTAAACGCTACACTAAAAAAAGGGGGGGAAAAAAAACGAAAAGAAGCTAACTTCGGCAATGCCGAAATTTATATACCCTTGCAGTCCTTGGCAACAATTTTTTACATTTTGAAATTTCTTTCCCTGCAACTGAATTCATCAATACACAAACAAAACATTCAAATTATTTCTCTTTTTATAAAAATTTTTCTTCTTCTTGCATCATTCCCTAAGCGAAGCACAACACGCATACACATACAGTTCTTGTAGCGCTGCGTCTGTGTTTTTTTTTTATATATAGGGGGAAAGCATTGAAAGCCGAAGTGTGGGACTTGGTATCGACCTTGGTTAGTGGTCACCGCACCGCACTAAAACCTACCCTATGCTCCGTATCCCTCTCGCGGAACCAACGCTGAAGTATTACTTCACGAGGGGGAGATGGCACGTATGCCTCGTCTAGAGTTTACCTAGAACTGAAGTTTTGGTTACGCTGACGCAAGGATTGCATGATAACTGCTGCCATGTGGCTAACAGCTAGCCAATTGTTTTGCGAGCTAAGTAGGATATCCATAAACTCATTGACTATAAATGGCCTCCCAATGCCTAGGCTTAGCTCTTCCCGTTCAGCAGAATATCTAGGACAGATAAACAGGACGTGTTCTGCGTCTTCTAAATTCCCCGCACAGTGTGTGCAAAAGGGATCCGTCTCATGTTTAAACCTATGCAAGTAGGATTTAAAGCATCCATGTCCCGTCAGTAACTGTGTCAAATAGAAGTCAGTCTGGCCATATTTGCGATTAAGCCATGGCCGAATGTCGGGGAGAAGGCGCCTTGTCCAGCTCCCATGGTTTGAGTCACGCCATCTGAGTTGCCAGTTAGTCAGAGTCGTCTCTCTTCTAATTGGCGGCGGATCTCTATTTCTAGCCTCGTTAGCCAAGTGGTCTAGTGGGGCCATATCAGACAGCACCAGGGCGGCATCTTCGGAGACTGTCCTAAACGCACTTATGGTCCTAAGTGCGCATGTTCGGTGCGACGATCTGCATTCCTGGCTGTAGGTGGGGGATGACATCGCTGGTGCCCATATGGCGGCGGCATATAGTATGATGGACCTTACACCGTCGAGATGAGCCATCTGCTCCGTTGCTTGGGGCCGCCGACGTTAGCCATAAGCCGAGTTATAGCTGACGTGACCTTCGCAGCTTTATCTGCGGTATACTGCGGGTGGGCCTTAAATGTTAGCCTATGATCCATCATGACTCCGAGGTATTTGATGGCAGGCTTTGATATTATAGAGCATCCGGCGACTTCGATCCTGGCTGTTTCCACTTTTTTCCCGCTGCTTATTAGCACGGCCTCGGTTTTGTGTGCGGCTAATGACAGTGAGTTTGCCTCCATCCATTCCAGAATCCTGAACACAGCTGGATTGGTGTTTTCTTCCACTTGCTGGATATCCTTGGCCACAGTGACGATGGCAATGTCGTCCGCAAATCCCACTATGCGGGTGTCAGTTGGCATATCCAATCGCAGGACAGTGTCATACATGACATTCCACGATATTGGCCCGATCACTGATCCTTGAGGTACTCCGCCTGTGATGGTGTGTTTCCGTGGTCCAGCTGCTGTGTCGTAGAGTAGCACTCGATCCCGAAAATAGCTGCATATCAAGTTAATGATGTACTCAGATATGTTTAATCGCTCTAGGGACTCGATAATGGAGTCCCAGCTGGCAGAATTAAATGCATTCCGAACATCCTCCTGAATCCGAATTGCCAGTCCGACAGTCCATGACGTTGCTCCAGTTCTTTCTCCAGTCTGTTGCAGATGATGGGCTCAAAAAGTTTCCCAATCACATCAAGCATACACAGGGGTCTGTATGCTGATGGGTCATCTATTTTGTCACCTTTGGGAAGCAGGACCAACCTTTGTAGCTTCCACCTCGTAGGGAACTCCCGTTGCAGCATGCATGTGCCTTCACTAACATCTGTGAATATCGGTGCACATGGCGTTCCGCTCGCAGCTAAATTCCTCGTCGGCCTTGCAGGGAATAGCGTTGCTACAATGTGACCCAGCTTGGTTGGATCCGTTGGCATTATGCGCCTGGCGAGTTTGCCCATAACCAATTTATAGGCAGTCCCGTATGGCTGCGCATCCGCATCTGCGCACAGCTTCTTCCAGCAGTCCGCTTTGCTTCTCTTGATCTCCATGTTTAGGTTGGCTCTTTTCCGCTTGTAGTCTGCAAGCAGTTCCGGAAACGTGGGCATTCTGCGGGCACGTTGCTGTCGTCGTCTGGCCTGGTGACATTGCCTCCTGGCATCCGCAATCCTGGCATTCCACCAATGTACAGGCTTACATTTGTTGATTCCATGCCGTTTGCGTATCATGGCTGCATCGCACGCTCTGCGAAGAATGTCGCTCATGTGGTTGGCCTGGGTGTCCGCGTCCGTGCTGCTGTTCCTTGTCACTTGGGTCATCATGGTGAATAAAGCTTCTTCGCTCAGCGTGCTTGGGGCCCAGCTGTAGAACGTCGTTGGTGTGTGTGCAGGTGGACAACTCTTGATAGAGCATACAATGGCGAAGTGGTCGCTGTGCGTGTAGATATCCGAAACTGCCCACTGTGCGCTGCGGGCTAGGCAAGGGCTAGCAAACGTGAGGTCGATCACGGAGCCTCTGCCAGCCTTATTGTAGGTGTGGGTGTTGCCTACGTTGAGTAGACTGATGTTGAGTGTGGCAAGAGCGTCCAGCAGGGCCCTGCCCCTTCTGGTAGTCCTTTGGCTGCCCCATTCCGTTGCCCATGCATTGAAGTCGCCGGCTATGATGGTCGGCGTGTGATTTCTGGCGTCCTCCACTAGTCCATCCAGTATGCTGCAGAATTCGTCGATGTGTTTGCTCGGTGCTATATAGCAGCTGTAGATATTTACTCCATTGTACCTCGCCCTTACATATCCGTCCGCGCTGTGCTGATTTTCCAGATGTGTCCTGCTGTTGCTCCAAATTGCCGCTCCATAACGACGGTTTTGCGTCCAGCTGTGGTCCTGTATATGGGAATATGGCTCGCACAAAATTGAGAAATCGACTTTCAGGTCCCGTACAGTTTGTATTAAGAGGTCCTGTGCCGACCTGCAGTGGTTTAGATTGAGCTGTAGAAACTTAATCCTTCCTGTTACTGCCAGCCTCTACAAATAACGGGCAAGCTCTGCTGAGCGTGTTATGCGCCGTATTGCTCCTCTTATGTCGTGTGCAAAGTATGCACGCTGCTCTCTGGTCACATTGCTTTGAAGCGTGTTCCTTGGTGCCGCAGTTGAAGCATAGCTTGGATGCGTCGTGCTTGCTTCTGCACCGAGCTGCTGTGTACCCAAAATCCAGACACTTGTAGCACCGTCTCGGCTCAGTCTTCAGGCGTACTCGGCATATGCACATGCCTACTCGTATTTTGCCCGCCTGCAGCAACTTGTTCGCCAGGTTCGGGTTCACCACCATTGTTGCGGTTTGTGTGACACTGTACGCTTTCCGCATCTTTGGGTGACATTCTGCCGGCAGATCCTCGTCGATCAGTTCCAGGACGGCGCGCAGAAGATCGTCTGTAGTGTGGAATTCTGCGAGATCCTTTATTTCGACCATAGCCTTGTCGCTGATCGCCTTGACATCAGCAGTGTCTCCAAGCGCCTGTTTCACTGCCTGCTGGAGTTTGGCAGTTGCTTCGTTCGCTGGCTTGGTCAGCTGTAGGAGTAGTTCCCCGGCTGCTGTGCGTCGAACCGCACATACATTCTCCTTGAACTGCTGGATTTGGGCGTCTGTGTGGACTGACTTCAGTACCATCGCGTAGTTGGCAGGGTCCTTACACTTCACCATGATGACGTCCGGCCTCTTCTTTTTAATGGGTCTCGGCTTGCTTTTCACCTTTTGCCATTTCCCTCCAGCGGTGTTCGTTGAGTGTGTTGGTTGAGCTACTACTGGTCCTGGAAGCAAGCCCTTGCAACACCGAAAGCGGTGTTTGCTGCCGGCAGCGATGCTTGCTGTCTACTACGTCATCATTTGAACCGATTTGTATTGACTGTAACTTGTGTTCTATTTATCCGATTAGATTCAGATCTGTCAATTTATATCAAATACTATCATATTGGTCAATTTCATGGGGATACTCCAATTTTTGCAAAAATGTTTGTTCTAGAACTATATGATATAGTGGCCCGTTCCTTATAATTTTCATACTTTATCTCACTCGGGTAATAAAAAGCTCACAAAAAAAATTTCAACCCAATAGCTCTTAAGATGGCTGAGTAAAAACGCGTACGCACAGACAGACGGACAGACGGACATGGCTATATCGACTCAGCTTCTCTTACTTTATGGGGTCGGAAACGTCTCCTTCTGTGCGTTACAAACATCTGACCAATTTTATAATACCCTCTGCAAGGGTATAAAGATTTGCCTTCTCTAGCTGCTTACTGTCCCACGAGATATAAATATATTTAAAGGTCTTTCTTATTATTTATGTGAGTTACAGAACTTTATTTTTCAACAGATGGGTGCTTCGAATAAAATCTTTAAAGACTATAGGTGCCAACTACGAAACATTGATGAAATTTTTCCAAAATCTCACTGAAAATAGAGATGTTGACAGCACTATCGTGGCGAAAGCTTCGGGATTTCACCATTCCATGGAGTCATTCAAATTTTTGTTCCTTTTAGTAACAACGATCGAAATTTTCGATCGTATCGAAATTCTGAACAAAGATCTACAGCACTCTGAGCTTTCTGTCGTCGATTCACATAAAAAGATAGAAATTGTTGGGGAAATTATGAACAGTACTCGTGATTCCAAATTTACGAAGATTTGGCAAAATTGTAATGAAATGGCTAAGAATTTTGAAATTGAGCAAGCTGATTTACCAAGGAAACGAAAATTGCAAGAGCGTTTTCAAAATTCTAATTGCAAAGGTCATGTTTTCGAATCTCCTGATGATTTTTACAAGAAAATGTATTGTGAAATTTTCGACCAAGTGTATTCTTCATTAATTCTTAATTTGTTTTCACTACCCACTCGGGCTAAGCGCGTGCCGCCGGCCCTGAGTCTGCCGTTATATTTTTAATACGGAACAGCGTTCTCTCTTGAAGAAGAACAACAACACAAACGATTGGTTTGTAAATAAGACGAATATCGAATTTCCGACCGACGTAAAAGAGTTACTGGCGAAGGGCCCTAAGTTCGCAATCCCAGTAGAGAAGAGAAAATTCCCTCTCTTTAAATATATAGCAGACGGAGAGGAGCTAGTACAGACTCTTAAAGACAAAGAAAAACAAGAGGAAGCACGCTCAAAATTCTCTTTATTAGTCAAAGACCACAAAACATCAAACAAAGAAGACGCAGCTGATCGTGCAATACTTGACACAGTGGAACAAACAAGAAAATTTCTTAGACAGAATGATGACATACTAATTTTCACTTCAGATAAAGGGAATAAGACAGTTGCAATGGATAAGACTGAGTATGACAAAAAATGGATGGTATACCTAACGACTTAAATACATATAGAACTTTAAGGAAGGACCAAGCCACTAGACTACAGACCAAAAAACAACGAATTGGTGGAAAAATTATACAAACATGAATTTATTTCACGAACCGAACGAAATAAGCTTCTAACAAGCACATCAATTCCACCAAGAATATATGGATTACCTAAAATTCATAAAGAAGGTACGCCATTGAGACCAATCTGCTCATCAATTGGTTCTCCATCATACGGACTATGCAAATACATAGTCAACATATTAAAAAATATAACGGCAGACTCAACATACAATGTAAAGAACGCCTCAGAATTTAATACAAGGATTAATGACACATACATATGCGACGATGAAAGATTAATATCATTTGACGTAGTCTCACTTTTTCCAAGTATTCCAATAGAATTAGCACTTGACGTTATGACGAAATATGTAGATGACCTTTTGCCATAATTAAAGAAGACGAGATACAAAACACACTTGACAACCTAAATTTATTTGACAGAAACATAAAGTTTACAATAGAATTAGAAAATGACAACAAATTGGCATATCTAGACGCTTTAATACACAGACGAGGAAACGAGCTAAAATTAAAATAGTACAAAAAACCAACAGCATCAGGACGAATCATCAACTTCAATTCCAAACATCCGAAGTCGATGATAATAAATACAGCAAGAGGTTGTATACAACGGATGCTTAACATATCGGACCCAATTTTTCATGAAGAAACGAAGGAAGAAATACGACGAATTTTAAAGGATAATGACTTTCCAAACCACACCATAAGGACTTTACTTAGATCTCACAATAAGAAAACCAATAAAGAGGTTTCGACAAAACGCTTTATGTCCGTCACATATGTACCACAACTGTCGGAAAGATTAGCTAACTCGGATTGCTATGACACAGAACAAATTCAGATTGCACATAAACCCAACAACACGTTACGGAGTATTTTCAACAGGACAAACAGTAAGATTGATACAATGGACAAGAGTAACGTAGTATATAAAATACCGTGCAAGGGGACCAATGAGGAAAACTGTGATAAGATGTATATGGGGACAACCAAATCGAGGCTAAAAACTAGACTATCACAACATAGATCTGACTACAAACTTCGTCAGCTCTCCAGTGGGCACTTATGGCCCACTGTACCGCCAGTGGACATTCCCTAAATTTTGACGAAGTAAACATAGTAGACCAAGAACAACATTACAACAAACGTTACACTTTGGAGATGCTGCACATAATAAATACCCCAACAAATATAAGACTTAATTATAAGGTAGATATAGACAACTGCGCGCATTTATACAGGCATTTATTAGGGACAAGTTAGTGTGTAGCTCCACGTCACAGTGTGCGGACGTGTAATAAATAATTAGGTGTTTCTTGTTTGTTAAATTAATGTTAAGTTAATCACAATTAAATGTTTTTATAGTTGCCCTGAAGACGACCACCGATGAGTGGTCGAAATATGTATATCGGAGAAGAAAAAGAAAAATAAGAAGAAACTGTTTTTTATTCAATCAACAATTTGACCTCAAGCCGGCAAAAAACCAAAAATATATATTGAATAGTGAAAGCAATATTATATAGATGAAAAAATACAAAAGTCTTTTACTAACTTCGATGTTTAATCGATACATCGATGTTTTCAAAAAAAAAATCGAAATATCGATGTGGACAACCATCGATGTTTTGTCAGCTCTAGTCTAAAATATTTTGCAGTGAAACCTATGCACAACTTTAAGAAATGTGTATTTGGGGTGGTCTGAAAACCGTTTTCATTTCCAAGAGGGCTGAGTACGGTGGAAAAATATCGCATAAATGCGAATTGTTTAGCTGTTGGATGTTAATGTACTGCTGTTTTGTCAGTCCATTTTCCAATAAAAAAAGCCAGTGCTCCGAAGTATGAGCGTGACTTCATTTGGAAAACATTTTTTTAATTTTTGATCCGAGCAGTTTCATCTCTCAAGACTTTCAGAATTGTGGCCAATTCATTCTGTTTGGCTTTCTTTGCAGAAATTGAAGTCGCGTGAAGCAAATGAGGCGTTGGAAAGTTACTATCCGATGCAAGGTCACAAGCTAACTTTCTTTTTAAGCGCTCTCCAGCATCTGAATAGTTTATTTTCGGTCTTCCCATTGCAGATGAAGATGGCAGCTCCGTCATCTTTTCATCCGACATCAATATAATTGACTGCGAAAGCCACATTGCGTGTCGAGCACTAAATCTTTGCAACATTCGATTGCACTGTGGCAAATAGGTTTTGACGTGATTTATCACTCCGAAATTTTGCCGTAAATATATTCACTTGAGAGATTAGTATCATACTCTTTACCAGAACTTTCTTCGGACCACGTTCCCGCATTCATAAATCTGGCTTATGATCAATACCCCTCTCTCCAACCTGACAGAAGACTCTTCCTGCCAGTAGGGTCGTACATAAAAAGGTTTCAATAAGCTGCTCACTACATCTTAATATGGCAATTAACAGCGGACTAGACATTGATGACGCCATAGCCATCCTCACCAACATCTATCACGCGGCGGCATTTGCAACCTTCCCTCTGAAAAAAGACTTGCCATATACCTACAAAATTGCAGGAATCGTGATTGTAAACAGAAAAATTATGAAATTGCTGACAACAAAAAAGAAAAACAAGTTAGATTATATGAACACACGTTGTACAAAAAGCAAAAAGATAATTAAGCAACCAACAAAACTTATGAACAAACAAATTGCCAAAGCCAAGGAGAAATATAAGAACAAGCAACTAAAGGCTATTGACTCCAGCGATCGTTACCGATTACAAAAAATGTGGAAGATTACAAACAAACTGAAGAGGCAACAATGAGAAAACTGTTCATGTCCTTTACACAAAACGAAACATTTCTCCTCTTCTAAGATCTCATCTGATGAAGATTGATGGAAAACCAATATCAAATGCTAGTCAATATAAATATCTAGTAGTCACAGTAGATAGTAATCTGATTCTAAAAAATCACATAACGCATCTATGTGTACAAGCCGAAGCCATATATCACCGCTTAAAACGGCTCATAGGGGAAAAGAGCTCACTTAGCACACAATGCAAAGTCACAATCTTTAAGCAAATTATTGTATCTAACCTAACGTACGCCATTTCAGTATGGGGCAGCCTGATTTTGAAACCCTGTTTAAAGAAGTCTGTGGAACGCACAACAAGCTGCTAAGGAATTCGGATTCGGACATATTTAGAACAAACGCCCATATTCGCGACAAACACAATGTAAACTCTATGGAACACAAGTATGATTCGGCATGTGTAAGATTCGCTATCTCCACCCAAGGACACCAAAATGTAGAAGTGAGAAACATTCTGAACAATCCATATACTTCTATAAGGCTTTCCTGGCCCAGATACCCTAAACAACTACAAAAAATGCAACATGTAGCATCAGCTCAGAACTCTTCATCAACTTCAGATCCTCCAAATACTGTAACTTAACAGCAACAGCAGCATTTAGCGGCTCAGCAGCAGCAACAGACAGCAGGCCAGCAGCAGCAGCTTATAGCACATGCCTCTCAGCTCTAGGCGTCAAAGCAGCAATTCACATCAGCCAGGACAGCAAATCTTCATGCATCTGCTCAGCAAATCAAGACTGTAAACTTGCAACAATTTGGAACATCTCACACAACTGCAAATAATACAAATCATATTACAATGTCTCAACAAACAAATTTGCACTTACCCCAGCTGCACCAAAGAGGCGTACAGCTCCCTTCTGAAGCAGCAGCTTAGCATCAACAACAATCATCAGCAGCTACGCAACACTCGCAGGTATTTTATTGGTCCCCAACATCAGCAGGTATCAACTCTAGATTCTCAAAGCATGGTGGCTAAACAGCAACTGCACCAAGCAGCAGCTCAGCAGCAAAAACAAGCTGCAGTTCATAATTATCAAGCAGGACCTACAAATCCTCAAAATTTTAACGGCTCATCAGATCCAGCAGGAGGTGGCAACTCAGCAACAACAGCTAGCAACAGAGCGCCAGCAGCAAACGATAGCTCACCTCCAGGTGACGCGGCAACAGCATGCAGTGGCCAGTCCAATAAATCTGCAAGCACCTGTACAGCAACAAACGGCATTAATACAAAAGCCACACACAAGCACAGGCTGTCATTCCTCCAGAGCAGAGAAAGCAACAGGAGGCTATGGCCTGCTTTGATAACGCCTCTTCCCTCATCAGCTACGAATGTCAATTGAGATACCCAAAAATAATTACTAAAAATGAGCTCTAAAAACAAAATGAGGCAAAACTACAGCAAAAAAACAAGTTGAGCGCCTAGAAGGGCATGTAATAAACGGCTTATTTCGAGACTTCAAAAATGGAATACGTAATAGAGCGTATATAGAAGAGCGAATTAAGGACCAGCCAATCCAGAACCAGCGGCTAATCTTGCCTCTGCTCAAGCGTGGGGAAATCATCATCTATACTGATGATAAGCTACTCTCAAAAAAATCCAAAGAGCAAATCGAAAACGAGCACCTGCAAGAGATTGATCGTAGCTCTGAAGTTGAAACGAACGAAAAAGAGATATTACCACCCAAGAAGGTGCACAAAACCGTTAATCCTCTCTTTAAACATTTTCAGCCAGTTGATTCGAGTCTAGGCGGACCATATGAACCTAACATCCAGATGATGCCAGGTCGAACACCACATTGCGGTCGAAAGGATTCGGCCCAATCCAAGATGGCCCAGCCATCTTTCTCTAGCCGAGCCTCCAAGTGGACCAGATGTACCTCCCATAGTACTCCACTATGTAAAAAAAGATAAAAAAAAAGCACTAATAAGAAAACAACACAAGAAATCAACATTTCTTCTATTTAACGGCTAAAGATCGCAAACCAGCTGCCACTCTACGGAGCTTGCTGCTCTTCAGGGACGGATTCGTTCCTCGTCTGGAGTCCTCCTTGGGCCGCGATGCATGCAATCCTCGTTATGTCCTTCTATGGGGCTGTTCCTGAAAAATAACAATAATATACAATTACTCTATACTCAAAATGCTTGCCTATTGTAATACTAACACTTGCTACTTACCTCTTTCCAATAAGAAAAACGCTAAAAGCGCTGCTCCAATGGACTTGCCGTCTCCATAGATGCTGTGAATCGATTTGATGGCCTGCAAGAAAACAATTATTTTGATTATTATTATCAAAAACTACTCGTAAGCACTGAATTTATCAACATTAATTGCACTATGCAATATTTTTCGCTTTTGTTGACGCTTGGTGTATTCCAAAAAACATTTTTTTTTCTGCATGTAAAAAATTTCCCACAAATCTGCCTATCGACATATCCAAACAAACACTACTTAACATAGAATAATCTTGTCACACCATTATTTAAGAATCATTTTAAAATAATTATGTTTTGTTTTTCCTGTATTTGAATATACTCCCTGATAGGAGCGAAACACAATAAAAAGATGGTTGACTTCCATGGGAGCCATCCACTTGGCCTTGCACTTGCAGCCACACCAGTAAAAAAACCAGAGGGCCAGGGCTAACTTCGACCGCGTGAAAGTTTGTATACCCTTGCAAATTTTTTGGTAACTCTTTCCTTAGCTATAGCCATCAAAGTGAAATAAGTTTTATCTAAAATGGCTAATGTTTGCTAAAGAACGGCCTACAATCTTAGCATAGGAAATAAGGAAGATTTTGATCAAAGTCACTGTCTTCCACCGATCGTTCCTATGGGAACTATATAATATAGTCACCCGATGTAACCTTCTTTTCCGGTCTCACGGTTGCGCGCCATAAATTTTATGTAATCATCCTAGCACAGCGATGATAAATAGACCGATAACGTAAAAAAGGCGGTAGGTGAATTCCAGCAGATCGAGATCCTCTGGGTCCGTAGCTCTTGCGGGGTGGGGGGTTTTTGCTGAAATCTCTACCTTTAATTATAAAATTTAATTTTTTTAGGATCTCTACTGAAACACACTTTAAATGGCAATTGAATGACTTGCAAGAAAAATACCTATGAACACAGTAAATAATTCATATATAAAAACAAACCTGAAATGAAGGAAAGAGTATTCTTTGGTTCACGACTAGTAGTTACTGAGGTCAAAGATGTAGATGGACGTGTCAGTTCTATACCCTCCCAACCATGAATCTTTGTTATTCTTTGTAAGATTCCCATCAAACCTGCACAATATCAAATCATGTACCCATGTCACTAGGAAAATAAATTATAAAACTTAAGCAATCATATTCAAATTCATTATAATTTCAGATAGAACATTTCTTTTTTTTATATTAATTTTTAACAAAATGAATACTGACGGATTAAATTAGTTGTCTGGTGTAACTCAACATTTCAAAATTCCAAACTTTTCAGACTTGAAAACCAATAGAACTCAAAAGCAAATTAACCTATTTAACAAGAGAGACTAAAGCTAGTATTATGGAAAGCGCTTATTCGTTACAGATTATTAATTATCGTGGAATAGAATAAAAATTTATCGAAGAAATATCAAATAAATCAAGTTAATATTTTTTTTTTTTTTAATTATTCATCTTAATTCAAATTCATTTTTCTTTTTTTTTTCGTTACGGTTATTTTAAATTTTCAAGTTGCACAAATTTACTCATCACTTTTATTTTGCTTCAATTCAATTATTATTTACGTAAATCATTCTTTGTTGTTATTCGGTTAATCATAAAACGCTGAAACCGAAATTACATCAACAAATCAGAGCATCAATTGACTACCATCACCCCATAGTTCGCAAAAACATGGTTGAGAGTCGCCAAATTGATACCGCTTACTACACTAGGCACTTACCCCATAGTTTAGTCGCTGAAAGGCCTTCCATCGATGCACCGTGGGAGTGTGTTTTAGATGATGATCTCTCCTTTGCGCTTTATGACCACCATTAAACTCCGTTTCTCTCACTTTATTTTATTTACTCTATTTACTTTTATGCTTGACTTGAATTACTTAAAATAACCTTCACGTGACGTTAAATTGATTTTACATTTGCTTAATTACATTATTTTTTTTTTTTTTTTTGTAAACTTGATTAGGCTTCGACACAAAAAATTCAGATCAAAAAGAAAATGAAGTAAGTAAGTCGTCTCGCCGACTTAGGTATACCATACACCAGTAAAGCAAATATTTTAAATTTATTAAACAAATGCATTTTCATATGCTTTTTATTACAAGCATATCTTATAATCTCCCTCACTCAAGTATACGAGCACCCTAGCGCCCCCACCAGCCAACGACCAACTACGGCCTTATGGAAAAACGTTTATATGCATAACTTCGTTGTTTTTTGTCCGATTTTGATCAAATTTGGTGTTTTGCTGGGTATTAGTATCAAATTCAAGTGTGCCAAATTTGATTACAAAAGGTAGAAAATTACGTGAGATAATCGAGTTTTTCCAAATTACGGGGGCGGAAAGGGGCGTGGCAAAATCGTTGCATATACAATATATGCGCATTTATTAAACATACAAAATTTGGTGTCTCTAGCTATTATAGTCTTTAAGAAAATCAAATTTGTTTAAATTTCGTGGGCGGAGGGGGGCGTGGCAAATTTTTTTGCAACAAATTTGTGCGCGCTTACTAAAGGACTAATGTTAGTGTTTACTACTTGGAGAGCTATCCGAAGAAGCATAGGAATGTAAAATCAAGGACTACAAAAGGTTCAGATACACTAATACATTAAAAACTTCCCGTCTTAGACAAAATGAAGACCTCTTCGGACCCACTTATTGCATCACTGAGACACGTGCGATCACGAAAGGATTTGGAAAATAGCAACTATAGTCCCGAAATGTTGAGTTTACTAGATATTGATGTAAATATTGAAAATTATTTTGAAGAAAATCAGCCATCAATAGCAAATTTTCAAAATTAACCTAAAAAAAATTTTTTTTCTTTTTGCAATTATGTTAAAAAATCAAATTAAAACAATAAATAATGTTACACAGTCGTCTAAAACAATGAAAAATTCCATTTGTGATTGAAAAAACCGGGCTTAAGGTATTCTTTATCAAATGCTTTTTAAATTTTGGTCATTGGTTTAGACGCTATGATTTTTGCAATGCTAAATGCCAGAAGGCATTAAGTTAAGGCGTCGTTAAGTTTGAAAATTTGAAAGTTCAAACTAGCGCACGCTACACCGATCTTGATCAAATTTGGCACAGTGGTTTATAGGTGTAAAATAGACTGACCAACATTAAATTTCACAATAGCTGGGAAAATAATGAAGTTATTGGCCGAATCCGAGATATGTATACAAAGTGTGCAGTGAGCCTACATGCAAAATTTCTCTGTAGCTCTAACGGTCTAGGAGGAGTTTGCGTCGATCCAGACGGACGGACGGACATGGCTATTTGAACTCGTCTCGTCGTGCTGATCAAGAATATATATACTTTATATAGTCTGAGATGCTTCGTTCTATGCGTTGCGCACTTCTGACCAAAATTAATATACCCTTTTTGCAAGGGTATAATAAAAATGCAAAGCGAACCGATTAGCAGTAACTTATCAGATTTTATTCGTGGTTAACTAATTTCTAGACAATCATTGTTTATGGGGCAAAAAGGCAGGGCTGCGAAACCATCGATGGTGGCTCTACTCGATGGTTTTTCCATCGATGGAAAAAACTATCGATGGTGGCTCCAATCGAATGTGCGTAAAGTTAGCCACACTGTTAATGTCGAGTTATCCACACCCTCTGTTAACCCACTGTTAAGTTTTTTGTATGTTTAATTTTCAATTTTTCAGCTATTTATGAACATTTTTGAATGAAATAAAGTGTTAAATTATAAAGAATAGATGAAATTTTTGTTTTAATTCAATTTTGGGGGATTTCGAACATTCTATATATTTGCAATTTGTACATTAAAATGGGCATTTTACGTATTCGTGTAGCACATCTCCAAAGGCACAACTCAATGACAATTAAATGCCAGAATTTTCCCCAATTATTCATCTTAATGCCCAACAAATTTCAATAACAACGTGTGAACAGTGTGACGAACATTATATGCAATAATAATGTACCACACAACAAACAAGCGATAAACAAGGAAAACATACTCCAGCGCACTATGATAAGCCAGATACAAGATACAGTCGAGACACGAACCGATGGAGCTACGATATACGACCGAACATAGCGCTAAACGATCGAAACGAATCGAGGCAACGATTTACGATCAAACATGGCCGATCGAACCACACGCGACCGATGGCGATTTCGTATAAGCGGGGAGATGCGTGGAAGGAGGAACATGAGAAATCGGCTGCATGAGGGTAAATGCATTGGTCTGGTAATGAAAGTTAAGAGCGCAGAGTGGGAGAGAGATACATGCACTAGTATAGCAGGCGTGTAGTTTGGTGAGCAATAAGCGGGAGAAGATTACACCCAGACCACACATATACTATGCGTGTATGCCCGCAAGAGAGAGTACTGGTGGCCAATGCAGGTACTCTCTACATACGTCACGCATGCGAGATCGAAAGCAATTAGATCGCGAGAAGCCGAAACCAAACGAAGAAAAGAGAATAAAAGTGTGGACAAGCAAGCATGTGAGACGGGTGCGGGGGATGCATGATGCTGCAACAAAATCAAGTGTGGGCTATGCTTGCAAATCGGTGAGTAGGGGGGAAAGAATAAATGTAAGAAACGATAACGGCTTGTGGACTTGAGGACTTGACTGGACTTGATGACGAAGAGGGAGGGATGAGTAATGGGGAAGCCTTCTATCCAATGGATAAAATGGGCCCATTGTATTGAGATACATATAAATTCAGCCACTAATATTTATTAAGATGAACAGGCTAATTATTACAAAGTAATATAATAGGTTGGGGCGAAGTTGTGTATGACGAATAGATCGGGGGGAAGCAACGGGCGACGCCAGCGCCAACAAAGGAAAAAAGCAGCGAAACTCAACGGGAGAGGACGGGCGGCCAATAACGAAGCGCTGCCAATGCGAGAAAGTGATGGATGCCAACATAGCGACCAAGATGCTATGCAGGCAAGGGAGAAAGACAAGGACAAGAAACAGATGGGCGCGCAGCCACCAAGAAAGTGGACACGTCTGCGCCAAGAATTTACGGGACTTTCACCACGCATGGCAACAAGTAGATGCGTAGGTGAAAGTAGAGGGCCGATGGAAAAGTACCAGCTGTATAGGCAGCTCCTCTGGCCTCAGGAATTGATTGGTGTAGTACCGCTATACAGCTGGTACTTTTCCATCGGCCCAAAGCGAGAGAATCAACAAGTCGTGATCAATCAAGGAGTTTTAAGGCCTTACGAGTAACCTTAAAAGCTCAAGCGAGTGAAAAACAAGTCCTGTGAAAAGGGTCAAGGAGAAATACAATAAATGAGAAGGCCTTACGAGTAACCTCTCAAGTTATCAGACAACCAACAAGTCCTTAGAATAGGACCAGAGCACCGTGCCCAGGCGATAAAAGGAAAGAAGTCAAGCGGCTCAAGGACGATTCACAGCACATCGGAATGCACGAGGATATATTCTACTGCCGAGATTCCAGGATCTTTATATCCTGACGAATACCAATCGCTGGCAAAAATCCTGTTGCATAGCAGGCGGGCACGGGATTTGTCTTAGAGGCAACGAGCACGCAAAGACCATCTTACAAACACAGCTGAAGACATCGAGGTGTAAATAACATCCCTAGAAGATCAGGATACGCCAGTAAACGTGAAAGAAAGGCCATAGGATCTATCCTAGGCCAATCAACGTTCCAGAGATATTCGGAAGAGGGAGATACAAGTCAAAGTATCTGCATTGCGAGTCCGAACAAGAGAAGGACTGGAGCAAACAGCAAGGAACCCATGCCATATTCAACGCTGCCCAAGTTCGAGACTTCTTCAGAGAAATTGGTCATACCCAGCCTAGCCCAAAAAGATTATAAATAAAAACCTGCTTTAAAACTACTAATTAAACAAAAGAGTTCTAATTTCACCAGGGCACAAAATAAATTTTGTTGTGCCGAACCTAGCCCAAGAGATATTGGAAATATCCCAAGGGACGAGAAAGGATCGTTACAACAGTTTTCGAGAAAATTGCATTTTTGTTGGCCTGCCACGATTTTTTCCATACAAAATATGAAAAAAAAAAAATGCTTTTATTTTAACTGGCTAGCACGCTTTTCCAAGGGCACAGCTCAATAAGATTAAAAGCGAGAATGAACAATCGCGTTTCTAGAATATCTGACTAGAGTTTCATTCAGATCGTGTGGAGGGTTTTTGAGAAATATTTTAAAATATATGGGTACCTCGAAAAAAAAAATATTTTTTAGCGAAAACAATTCGCCTCAATTTTATTCTTCTTTCCCCTTTTATATTACCATACAAAATATATAAAAAAAAAATGCGCCGACTTTGGCGGTAATGCACACTTTTCCAAGGGCACAGCTCAATGAAGATTAAATGCCAGATTGATCAATGGACTTTCTAGAATATGTGCCTAAAATTTCATTCAGATCGTGTTTAGGGTTTTGAGAAAAATTCATAAATGTATGGGTATATATTTGTTCAGCAAGGCAATTTGCCGCTCAGTTTTGATATTCGCCATTCAATAGAGTGAATTGGGGGATCAGGCACATATGGTACCGATGAAATAATGGGCTTTTGCATTGTGGTACACGACTGTGCAAAAAAATTTTGATTTTTTCTTAAATATAATTTTAGATATTTTTCTACAGGCTTTCCTTAAGAATATGAATAAACTTAATGAAATATGGAATTTTTAAATTTGTCTATATCAAAACAAATTCAATCGCACATTACAGAACAACAGCTTTCTCTATTATGAAAAAGAAATTATAAGCAAAGAAAGAAATTTTTATTAAATAAATAAAAATCGCCTCCGCTAGGATTCGAACCTCTACTTCTTTTATATACATATGCATATGAAAACAATGCGCATAATAAAAAAAAATTATAAATTCTCCGCTAGGATTCGAACCCATATACATTTTGTATATATGTATGTACATATCATATACATGCGCCCCAATATATTTTTATGGCCTGATTTTTAATTTTTATTTTTTAATACATTTATAGTTTCTATACTATTTCACTATTTGACTTTTTTTTATGGTTTTATAGGATAAAAGAAAATATATACATATATTAATACAAGTAAAAAAGAAGCATAACTGACGCGCTGGTCCGAAACCACACACTAAAATTTATCTCCTCAGGAACAAGTCAATAGCTAACAGCACCTAGCGAATTTATTTTTCTTGTATTGCAGAAACCTAATAAGATAATGGGAAAATACATGTCCCACATATAAAAATACCAAAAAGGCGGTGCACAGTGATATGCATATATATATATATATATATATATATATGCATACCACTGTGCACCGCCTTTTTGGTATTTTATATATATATATATATATATATATATATATATATGTGAAAAAAATGTAAATGACACGTAGTGGTTGCAGAATTTACAAACATTGTCGCGGTAACCCCTATCCCGATCATTGGATCGTTGCATAGATTGCACAACCATAGGTGGATCGCTTTTTTTCAACTTTATTGGTTAAATTGCCCATGTTGTTGTAAATGCCGCCACCGTCGTTGGCGTCGCTAGTTTGGTATTGCCAGATTTGAAAAAAAAAGATGCAACGAAACGGAAAAGTTTTGGCGATGGGGAACTTTGTTTCAAAGTCGATAGTTATCTAAAGCGCCCATATCGATAAGCACTAAAATAGCCCCAATGAGATAAGACGAAGAGCAAAACAGAAATTTGTTTGGTTGTTCTTATTAGGGACTAGGACGAACTCCACAATTGGATCCTTGAAAAACTGATTCGGATACTGGTGAAAAGAAATCGTTTGTATGGCAATTTGGAATTGGAACAGGAAATGGAATGGTGTACATGCATATGTACATATGGACATACAAATATTTGGGAAATTTCTAATACCTAATTGAGAAAAAAAGCAAAACACAACTAACAAATAATGAATATTCCCCCAATTCAAAGTTTTTAAGAGCCTTTAAAAATTACTTACACGCAACGTGGTTTCCTCTTGTAGGATCCGACACATTTTAAAGACAAACAAATCAAAAAAGCATGACGGAAACATATGTATGTTTTTTTACAATTTGTCGAATTCTTTGAATAAAAGTCACACGCTTGTACACATAGCAAATTGGATCAAAATTTTGTTGGTTTTGTTTTAAAGAATCTTTTGACATTTTTGTCGTGGAATAAAAGCAAAAATGTAGTTATATGGCATAGACATCCCGCATATACAGACTGAGTGGGCGAGGCATAGAAGTAAGTATATGGATGTACACACATGTTTGGATGTAGAGGCGCAGAGGGGATAACAAAAAGAAACAAAGCTAACATAACAACAAAATCGAACAATTGCTGTCTAAATTCATTGTGTGTCCTTTGTGCTAGAGTGAGGAAAAGCAGAAAAGATCACTTGGAGATAAATGTTTCAACTGAGCGTTTGTGTATGTGTGTGCGCTGTATCGCATTTGTATCATTGCATGTCTATGGAATGGAATATGGAATCTACATTGATGCCTCTTTGCCGCATTGTCTGCTGAATATATTGCGGAAATATTGTTCGAGTATACACAAACATTTGAATACACACATACACACACATCCGTCTGAACCAGCTGGAAAGCAAATGCGTCAACCGAGTGCTCACGCATTTAAGCAGCGTTCTATAAAACGGTACCCTGTGGAACCCCAGCAGGAGTCACCTACTCCTCAAGGCGATAAACCGCACCTCACAATAGCGGATCATGGGACAACCAAGGCTGGAAAACAGTCGGCCCACCAAAGCCTCGACGTGGTGGCTCCTCGAAGCAGGCCCAACCCTGAATCAGGCATAGTCCGGATGCAATTCTGATCGAGGTCAGCGGCGGGCACAGTTATAGCCAAGTCCTAGCGATGATGACCAGGATGATAAACTACTTCACGTCCGTGAGCATGTCTCCAGAGTACGTCGCACAGCTAAAGACGCGCTACTACTGGAGTTTCGCAAGGACTCTGTTACGAGTATACAATCGCTCCAGGACGACATCACCCAAGTGCTGGGTGCAAAAGCCGGTGTGAAGGCCCTTGTACAGCTTAGGACGGTAGCAATCTACAACCTAGATGCAGCGGGTACCCCTGAGGAGCTTCTAACGAATCTATCGTCGCAAGATAAGGTAAACATAAACGCGCTAACCGTCAAAAGACTACGGGCAGGTCTCCGGAACTACCAGACGGCAATTTTGAGCGCACCTGAGTCTGTGTCCCGGAAGCTCATCGAACGTGGTCGCGTAGATATAGGCTGGGCTAACTGCCGAATTAGAGAGCTCGAGCAGCGGCCTCTGCGCTGTTTCAAGTGCCTAGCTACTGGTCACATCGCCGCGAAGTGCCCTAGGAAGGAAGATATATCAAACTGGTGCTTCAAGTGTCGTGTAGCAGGCCACAAGGCAGCTGTCTGTCCCTCAATGGAACCGCACTGCTTCCTCTGCGCTGCACAGGACTTAAACTCAAGAAACCACCTCACGGGTAGCCGTCTATGCCCAGCTACAGGCGAATCGAGGACCCCAGTTAAACCTGAACCACTACATCGGGAGACGAGGACGAGAAGGAGTAATTATAGGTGACGACTTTAATGCTTGGTCAGTCGAATGGGGAAGTATCGCTCGGACGCTCGAGGTAGATTGCTGCTGGAAGCTTTTGCCAATCTAAACATCTCCCTGCTAAATGTCGGCTCCCAGAATACCTTCAGAAGAGCCGGCACAGGATCTGTTGTGGATCCTTCTTTTGTCAGCGATAATATCGCCGCCTCATCCACATGGGGCGTGGGATCAACATACTCGGCGAGTGACCACGAAGTCATCACCTTCACCATTGGCGACAGCAGGCAACCGCTCCCAAGAACGCAGCACTTTCGGAGGGTTTTTAAGCCGGAAACCCTCAACTCGCAGGTCTACGGTCACAACCCACCACACCCCAGTCTTTTGGTGGAATGACGATGTCGCTGAAGCCAAGAGATCCTGCTTTCGCGCAAGGCGACTTTATCAGCCCGCACGTTGTTCGAGGCTCTGGGCCTGGAGTATAAGAGACGTCGGAATATCCTCAAGACTGCGATCCGTTCTAACAAACGTGAATGTTTTCTTGATTTGTGCGACTCTGCTGAGCATGACCCCTGGGTCAAGCCCTACCAGTTAGTGGCCAAGCGTGTAAACTCCAGGAACCCATCCCCAACGGATGCGCAAACATTACGCTTAATTGTCGACGGACTTTTCCCTAAGGTCGACGATGCAATGCGTATGCCCCCTGACTCCAGTCCTACTGAAGCCCAAAAAGGCACCAGGTCCGGATTCGATTCCCAATAACGCATTCAAGCTCGCAGTGCTGCTCTACCCACACGTGTTCGTAGAGCTTTACTCAAAATGTCTGAGCGAAGGTGTCTTTCCCGATAGGTGGAAACCACAAAACCTGGTGTTGCTGCCGAAGCCGGGGAACCTGCATGGTGAGGCGTCATCCTATATGCCCATCTGCCTCATCGCAAAGCTAGCAAAGTCGTTGAGGCAATAATCTACTCGCGTCTGGAAACGGCAATCATGGCAAGGGGCAGTCTATCCGAGCACCAGTTTGGATTCAGGGAAGGCGAGATCTACGATCGACGCAATCAACCGGGTGGTAGGATTAGCTGCAAGGGCAATTCAAGAAACGAGATGGAAAGGTGGTGCCAAAGAATACTGTCTTGTGATAACACTCGACATCAAAAACGCCTTCAATTCAGCGAGATGGAAGATGCAATGCCTTCCAATGACGATCTCCATCTCGGCCAAGGAGAAAATCAGCCAGTTTTGACGACGGAAGAATTAAAGCAACTGCTAAAAACTGTTGAGTCGAATGGTAACGACCGAAGGTACCTAATTTGCAACAATTTTAGTGCAACTCCAGATCGTTCAAACGAGGACAGGCTCTCCTCAAAGCCGTCCATTAAAACGTGAAAACTAACATCCTAGCCACAGGGGGGCAACCCCCTATCCTAAAGATAGAAGGAAGAGGCCGTCTGCATTAGACTTCGCAATCTACAAAGGAAAACCGATTAAAAAAAGTATGCCAGCAATAAACTTAGCTCAGACCACTTACCCGTTCATATCGAAATGTCCATCTCAGGACCCTGTAACGATCCTTTTTCGTCCTTCGGGATATTTACAATATCTCTTGGGCTAGGTTCGGCACAACAAATTTATTTTGTGCCCCGGTGAAATTAAAAACACGTTTGATTTTAATTGCTAGAGCTGATATGTATGTTTATTCAAAATTATTAGCGGGCTAGGTTGTATGGCCGTTTCTCTATGGTAGTTCTGGACTTGGGTAGCGTTGGTGAGTCGCTTCGAATCCCTCGTCGTCCTTTCTTGCCTTCCCCTTGCTGCGTATGGTGCTTGTTATCCTTATTTAAGGACTTATTGCTTTCGGATGAACTGTACAGGTTACTCGTAAGGCCTGTATAGTTCCTAGTTTCCTTGCTGCTCCTTGTGTTTCCTTGGTAAGTTCTTAAGGTTACTCGTAAGGCCTTAATTACTTTCTTGTTCCTTGTATTTCCCTGGTAAGTTCTTAAGGTTACTCGTAAGGCCTTAATTACTTGTTACTTGATCATGCCTCGATGACTTGATGCTTACTCTGATTTGCGCCGCCTTTATATAGGCAGCTCCTCTGGCCTCAGGCACTGGCTGGTGTACTACCGCTATACAGCTGGCAATTTTCCATCCGCCGTCCACTTTCACCCACGCATCTACTTGTTGCCATGCGTGGTGAAAGTCCGTATTCTTGTCGCATATGTCTCCACTTTCTTTGTGGCTGCGCGCCCATCTATTTCCTTGTCCTTGTCTAGCTCCCTTGCATCTATGTGATTCCATCACTTTCACCCATTGGCGTCGCCTTTCTATTGGCCGCCCATCGTATCCCGTTGACTTTCTCTGCTTCTGTCAGCGCTGCCGTCGCCCGTCGCTCCCTTTGATCCACACGTCATATCCAATTTCGCCCATATTCGCTCCATATTAGATTTACATACATACGTATATGCTAATTGTATTAACTTAACTTATTGATTATTAATAATTAGCCTGCTTGATTTAACATATAATATCGTTCAATTTCATATGCCATCCTCCTTCATACGCATATCGTATCTATTAGATGGAGGGCTTCCCCATTGTTCACTCCCCCTTCGGCTCGCATATTCCCCTATCCGATCCACAAACCATTATCGTTTTGTATATGCACACACGCCCCGCACCCGTCTCACGGGCTTGCTTGGCCTTCACTCTTATTCTCTTGGCTGCTCGCAGTCTAACGGCTTTGTTCTCATGAGCGTGACGTAGGCAGAGAGCACGCTATTGGTCATCGGTATTCTCCCTCACGCATAGTGTACGTGTGACATGCGTGTATGCTTATTCAGCGTATGCATGCATGCATATTTGCCTCTCTGATGCTCTTGATTTGCATAAGAAGGCCAATGCCCCCTTTTGGGTGCAATTATGCCCTCATTTACTCTTATACCGTTGATATTGTGCATTCTGTCTCCCACGCAACTTCCCGCTTGTACGAAATTGCCAGCGGTCGCCTGTGATTCGATCGAGCCATGCTTGATCGTACGTCATAGGTTCGATTGGTCATCGGTTCGAGTTGGTTCGATCGAGCCATGTTGGACTTGGTTGCCCATCGCATGTGTGTGCATATTGGTTTTTGCATTATGCTTCCCACGCATCTTCCCGCTTGTACGAAATCGCCAGCGGTTGCGTGTGGCTCGATCGACCACGTTTGATCGTAAACCATTTGCTATGAATCGGTTCGATCGACCAATAGCAGGCTTGGTCGTATATCGTACATTTGGTTTGTGTCTCGGCTGTATCTTGTATCCGGCGTCTCATTTATATCGTTGGATTGTGCTGCTGTTTGCTTGTTATGTGGGATATTATTATCCTTTATAATATTCCTCACAACCCATAGCCACAAAAGATTGGCCAATACCACTCCTACCAAAGGGTGCGAACATTAAAAAGTTCATACAAACTCTGGAAAATACAATTAAACTAGAAATAGAAATAACCAGAGGGCAGGGGCTAACCCTTGCAAATATTTTTGGTAACTCTTTTCTTACCCATAGCCATCAAAGTGTAAAAACGTTTTATCCAAAAAGTCTAAGATCTGCGAGAGAACGGCCTACAATCTTAGCATAGGAAATAACGAAGTTATTGGTCAAAGTCACTGTTTTCCAACGATCGTTCCTATGGGAGCTATATGATATAGTCACCCTATCATTATCAAATTCGGCATAGCCATTAACAGATATATTAATCTGTTATTGTCTGTTATTGACCAATCGTTCCTATGGTATTGAGGAAAGTCACTGTTTGTGACTTTGCCGTTTGTATGGATGCTATACGATATAGTGGTCCGATCCGGCTGATATACAAACTGTGCAGTATATACAATCCTACGTGCAAAATTTCAGCTCTGTAGCTCTAACGGTCTGGGAGGAGCTCGCTTCGATCCAGACGGACGGACGGACGAACGTGGCTATTTGAACTCGTCTCGTCGTGCTGATCAAGTATATATATACTTCATATGGTTGGAGATGCTTCCTTCTATGCGTTGCACACTTCTGACCAAAATTAATATACCCTTTTTGCAAGGGTATAAAAACAAATGAGGACATTGATGCAGCCATACACATACTTGCAAATAAAATACATAATGCTGCAAAAATAGCTACATCCCCTCAGCTCCTCCAAAACCTGCAATTGGATAAAAAGACACACCACTCATAGCGATTGAAATCTAGAAAGCTCACCTCTATCAACAAAAAAGCAAAAAAAGAGACTGATGAGAAATAATACAATGGCCAATCAAAAACACTTTAAGGACACCACAACTAGATTGAGAAAAGCTATAAAAGAAGAGAAGAAAGAAAGATTAAATAAGCTACTAAACACTATTGATCCATCAGACAGATAGAAAATGGCTAAACTATGAAGACTCACAAACAACATTAAAAGATAGCCAGAACCGAACTGGCCAATAAAAATTACAACGGCAAATCTTCCATCCACCAGCACTGCCACAAAAAAGACGAGCCACACCTGGACAAGGACAAATGAGGAGAAAGCGAATGCCTTTGCGCTACACCTTGAGGGCAAATTCAGCCCATCAGACGCCTCACTAAACAATCCAACGAATCCGATAATTGAAGAACTCGAACTAATTAAAACAAAAAAAAAAACAAGGGATATCGAGCCCTGGAAAGACCATCAATTTCATCAGCAGACAGGCCACCTATCCAAGGAGAATCCGTTCTTCTTCCGGCCAATCACCGTTAAAAAAATAAAGGATGAAATTAAAAACGTGGAAAACAAAAAAGCACCGGGAATCGACAAAATTACAAATCAAACCATCAAATACTTACCAAATAAAGCTCTTATTCTTCTACTAAATATATACAACAGCTTGCTCCGTCTTTCTTATTTTCTACAGCAATGGAAAAAAAGCAGCTATCTCGATGAACCTAGAAAGAGTCCTGCCGAAGTATCGCCCTACAGGCCGATCAGTGTCATATCGGGATTGTCAAAGATGTTCGAACTTTTCTCCTGCGCAGACTCTTTGACCATGAAGACTTGAAAAAAACCATACCCAGCCATCAATTTGGCTTCAGAAAGGAACACTCTGCAGAACAACAACTGGCTAGAGTCACCCAAAACATCCTAAGGCCTTTCGATGATAAGAAGTACTGCTCTGCAATCTTCATCAACATCACCCAAGCCTTTGATAAGGTCTGGCATAAAGGACTCCTCAACAAACTTATCAAAGTGCTGCCCATGAGATACTACAACCTTCTAGAAAGTTACCTAAAAGATAGAAAGTTTGTGGTTAAAGGCAATGGTGATATATTGTCCAGAGTGGGGAAAATCTCGGCGTTCTCTACTTTCTCTTCTCCTCTGATGTTCCAACGCCTGAATTTCTAGGCCTCACAGCAATGCACCATAACTTCAGCAGCTTCTCTGCGAATAATATGCTATTATCAACTTACTCTGATGATACAATTATCACCCAATCCTACAAACAGCACTCAAAGCCAACCAACAGTATCTAAACATCTTTAAGTCCTGGGCGGACAAGTGGGGACTGAAAATCAACTATGAAAAAAAAAAAAAATTACATATCAGATGTCAGTCAAGTTACCGACACTGTTAAACTCGAGTTAGCGACGGTCCTCTGTAAAGTTTTTTGCATTTTTATTTTTTAATTTTTTAGCTATTTATTAACTTTTTTGAAACAAATAAAGCCTTAAATTATTAAGAATAGATGAAATTTTTGTTTTAATTCAATTTTGGGGGTTTTTGAGCATTCCAAGTATTGACAATTTCTCTACGAAAAAGACATTTTTTCGCATTCGTATAGCCCCAATATACTGCAACGGCTCAATGAAGATTAAATGCCAGAATTTCGGGATGACTTTGTGGAATATGTTTGGGTAATTTTATTCAAAATTCCTCGTAACGTTTTCAAGAAAAATGCATGTCATTTCGCTCCGCACAAAATGAGTCACAAAATGGGCTGACTTTGTTGGGCAAAAACTCGCCTATATAGTAACGGCTCAATGGAGATTGAATGCCAGAATTTAAGTATGACTTTCTGGAATGTGTTCAGAGAGTTTCAGCAAAATTTCTCGTAAAACACGGACATTTAGATAGAATTCCACCAATGTATGTTTCGAAAGAAAAATTATCCCTTCTATTGGTATTCTTTTCACCTCTTTTCTTTTCTTTCTTCTTTCAGGTGTACACTGTCAAAACCACACCAAGGGTCGTGAACAACATGGGACTTAGGAATAATGAAATATACAAAAAAAAAAAGGAATGCGCACGTGGGCAACAAAAAGGATAAAATAAAAACAAAATAATAAATAAGGTATTGAATAGATAGATAAATGAATAAGGGAATAAATAAATAAATAAGGGAATAAATAAATATACAAGGAAATAAATAAATAGACGAAGGAATAAATAAATAAATAATTAAACTAGTAAATTAAATAAATAAATAAATTAATAAAATTTACATAAAAAAAAGGCATAAACGACTAATGTCTTGTTTTTTTTTTTCAGTCAGGTGGAGTTCGCCAATGATCTGGGTGATTTTTGGAGCCGTCCGCACCAAAAATTGACGGGGATGAGTGCCAAAATCTTTTTCTCCCCCAATCAACCAAAACTTTGCTGCTCTTATGCGGGCGAAGAATGTTGTTCGGGGACAGGTACAAATAAAATTTTTTTATTTTTTTTAGAACGTGGACAGGGGCTGCGGGTGCTCCTGCGCACCTCGATGTAACCGGCCTGGGGCAATTATTTTTAATTTAAAAATATCAAAGAAGCTAACTTCGGCAATGCCGAAGTTTATATACCCTTGCAGTCTTTCGCAATAATTTTTTTACATTTTGAAATTTCTTTCCCTGCAACTGAATTCATCAATTCACAAACAAAACATTCAAATTATTTCTCTTTTTATAATAAATTTTCTTTCTTCTTGCATCATTCCCTCAGCAAAGCACAATACGCATACACATACAGTTCTTGAAGCGCTGCGTCTGTGTGTGTGTATGCATGTGCTCTGTTTGAGCAGCAAGCAGCGCTGTTTGCTGCCGGCAGCGCTGCTTGCTGTCGACTAGGTCATCATTTGAACCGATTTGTGTTAACTGTAACTTCTGTTCTATTTATTCGATCAGATTCAAATTTTGGGATCTGTCAATTTATGTCAAATACTATCATATTGGTCAATTTCATGGGGATACTCCAATTTTTGCAAAAATGTTTGTTCTAGAACTATATGATATAGTGGCCCGATCCTGACAAATTTCATACTTTATCTAGCCCGGGTAATAAAAATACCACAAAAAAAAATTTCATCCCAATAGCTCTTAAGATGGCTGAGTAAAACGCGTACGCACAGACAGACGGACAGACGGTCATGGCTATATCGACTCAGCTTCTCACGCTGATCAAGAATATATATACTTTATGGGGTCGGAAACGTCTCCTTCTGTGCGTTACAACCATCTGACCAATTTTATAATACCCTCTGCAAGGGTATAAAAAGTCCCTAACTTGCATGGTAACACGAACACTTACCCAATTTTGACGGCCGGTTTCGCCTCGCTGCGCCTCAGGATTACACAAAATTTGTCACACAAAAAAAAAAAATACAAAACTTTTCTGTGCGGCTTGATGGAAGGAGCTGTTTTTCTTTAAATTTCAAGGATTTTTAGGATATATTCACAATTAAATATGCTCCATTGTTAAGATATTTAAACTGCACTTCTCTCTCCTTGTTTTTTCCCCACGTTAAACTGATTTCAACCTCTTTAACCTTCTAGACTCAGACGACTCATCGCCTGATCTTACGGTTTGTTCCTTAGACCCGAGCCTGGGTCAACAGCCTTTTGACCGCTGGACGACTTTCAAATTAAAAAAAATCCCTTTATAATTCTGATCTACCCAACACTGGATCCACCACTATTCCCCGACTTGCCCACTATTTTCTGCCCGTATTATCACTATCGATAGAGCTCTACCGAAAGCCTCAGGGCTGGCCATAACAACACACTGACATCTCTAAGTCAACACGACAGATATGGCAGTGGAAAATGGACAGCAATGTAAACAAAAAGGACGCCAACACAAAAAAAAGGAAAAGGAACCCCCCCACCCTGAGCCATACCAATGATCCACCCGCACCATGGACCAGGGGAAACGCGCCCAACGAGAGAAAACGCCCACCTTATGCCAGACGACTCCAAGCCACGGGACGATGCATGCCTCTTCGCGGGACTCAGGTGAGTGATTGAGGTATTATTTGCTTTCTCGCCTTGCTCACAATCATTTTCTTCCAGGTAACTTTTTACAATCATTTTTCTTCTCCCTATTGTTTTAAATCTTTCTTTACCAAAATTGCTTAACACGAAATTGCGCCTATAAACTTCCTGTCCTGGGTGAAACTTCACTTCTCTAGCACGCCGGTTGTAAGACGTCGCGCTCCTTTCGTGAGCAACGTGCAATTCTTTCCTGACCTCGTCCCTCATCAAAGCCATCCTCGTCTCCCCGATCTAACACGTTTATTTCGTGATCCTCCAATGACTTCAGCTTCCGAGCCAGCTGGTAATCAGTACCATTTGTGAACATATTCTGCCCGAACAGTGCAAAGTATGGCGACACCCCTAAAGCCTGATGTATCGCCCCTCTCAAACTGCACTCAATCTCGCTAAGATACAGGTCCCAGTCGCGGTGATCGGTGTCCAAATAGGCCCGTATAGCGTTCGACACCGACTGGTTTACCCTTTCTGCCGCATTAGACTGGGGCGAATACACCGCTGTACGCAAATGCCTTAATCCGTATTCTCGTAGTAGTTGCTGGAATTGCTTCGATACAAACTGCTTCCCATTATCGCTATGCACCAGCTCAGGCACGCCGAATTTGTGAAAAACCTCTCGCTTAAGAAATTTTACCACCCCGTTTGCCGTGGCTTCTCTCATGGCGTGGAGGAACACAAATTTAGTGAAATGATCCACTACTACGAACACATACGCGTGTCCGCCCTTCGACCGTGGGTACTTCCCCCAGAAAATCTATATAAATTTTCTGGAACGGCCGGTAGGACCTCACTTCATTCCCTATCCCTGGCTTTGGCCCACAGTTGGTCAATTTCGTCTCTTTGCACACGCTGCAATTTCGGACATATGCTTTCACCTGAGCCACCATTCCCGGCCAGTGAAAGCGCTGCCGTAGAATAGACAGCGTCCTGGCGATACCTCCGTGACTTCGGATTGTGGGCTCGTGTGCTTGAGCGATTAGCGTCGCCGTCAATGCCGGGGGGTATCCACAATCTCCATCCTCTATCCTGCAATTCCGGGGGCCCCTGATGCGCGGGCGCCTTTTTGAAAATGTATCCATCCTCCACTAATAGGTCTGGAAGTTTTTCTTTGTTTGACATGATTTCCTTCCGCAGTTCATCGTACTCGGCGGAGTCGAACTCGGTCGTCTCTAGGCCCAAGATGGAGTCCACCGCCAATCCTTCGACCATCCGGGATAGTGTGTCCGCCACCACGTTCTCTGCCCCCTTTCTGTGTACAATTTCGAAGTCGAAAGCCTGCAGCTTCAGCGACCATCGCGCCAGTCGTCCATCCAGATCCTTCAACGACATCAGCCACTTAAGGCTCGCGTGGTCCGTGATGACTGTAAAGGGCAGCATCTCGACGTAAGGCCTGAACCGTTTAATTGCCAACACAGCTGCGAGACACTCCTTCTCTGTGACGCTGTAGTTCCGCTGGCATCGGTTGAGTTTTTGCGCCTCCTCCGGGTTCTTCTTGGAACAGTACCGCTCCTACTCCAAGGTTCGAAGCATCGCACTGGATGAAAACCCTTTCGAAATCCGGGTGGTTTAGAACCGGGGCCGTGGTCATGGCATCTTTCAAACGCCTCACCGACTCCCTGGCATCGTCGGTCATCTGAAATTTAACGGCCTTCTTGAGGGTGTCCGTTAGTGGGGCAGCTAACTCCGCAAAGTTTTTGATGAACCTGCGGTTCCCCAGGACCCAGAAAGCTTCGCACTTCCCGAACGCTTCGTGGGGTTGTTAAATTTTGAATGGCCTCCACCTTCCTCGGGTCGGTCCGCAATATACCTTTTCCGATGATGAATCCCAAGTACCTTAACTCCTTGTGGCAAAAGTGGGACTTTTTTAATCCAATGGATTGCCGCCCTCAGGCAATCCGAGACCTGTTGTAGAACACCCAAATGTGAGTCGAAATCGGGTGTCACCACCAGCAAATCGTCCATATAAACAAAAAACTTCTCCCTAAGCCTAGCGGGGATCACATCAGTCGGCACAAACACTGTCCCGCATTACACAGACCGAACGGCATCACCACGAACTGGTAGAGGGGCCTTCCAGGGACTGTAAAAGCCGTGATCGGGCGACTTTGTTCCTCTAGTTCGATCTGCCAGTACGCGTGTTTCAGATCGACACTACTGATATATATTGTCTCTCCGATCCGACTGAGTATGCCATCTATTTGTTGTAAATAAGGCGTTGTTTGGCCGGAGAAATCGGGTAATGCCTTAACTTGACCGGCACGGTTCCCTCCAACAGCTCAATTCGATGTCTCATGACGGTAGTACGCCCTAATCCTTCCGTCTCGTATGATAGGAACGATGCTTTAACGGCTTCTAATCTCGCCTGTTCTCCTTTGGTTAAGTCGTGCGGCTCCTGGCCTATTTCCTCAACCTCTGCGGCATCCTGAGATCGCTGACTACTGCCTTGAAAAAAAATTTCTGGAGCTAAGTCAAACACCTTCCAAAAATTTACTCCGAAATATGCGTTTTGCTGCAGGGTGGGACACAGATAAAACAGCACTGGCCGACTCTTTCCCCCTGTATTTTACTTCTACCACCACCTTCCCGATTATAGCTTTCTTATCGCCACCTGCTGTTGCCAACGATGAGCAAAATGGTTTCCAGTCTAATCCGGTCTCCGTGACCAACTCTCGGCATCCGTTTCCCAGCACGCTTACAGTCGCCCCGGAATCGAGGAGACCTTCGATCGTTCGTCCTCCCAGACTTATCCGCGCATAAGCCCTGGGATCATATTCATCTCGAGGGCCGATAGCAGCAACTGTCAGACGGATCTGCTTCCTTTCCCACTTCCTCTGCCTGAATCTCTCTCGTGCCTTGCGAACGCGCCTGGATAGTATGGTCATCCCATTGAGAGCGTTGTTTTCGAAAATCCTGTTACGGGCCTCCGAGTAAATTCTCATCCTTTCCTCGAACGACTTTGGCATCCTAGACTGGCCCTCGTTCCTCCTCGGTCCTTCTCGCACTACATTCGGCACGCGACTTATTGTTCGGAGCGGGACACGGCCGGTCTCATCTCGCTCCGTCTTTTTTTCCCGAACACTTAGGGCATCTTGGAGTCACGGTGTTCCGCATGCCACACTTGTAGCAAAACAGGCTGCGTTGTTGGTCCACGCATTCCATGTAGACATGGCCTTCTCTCTGGCAATTCCAGCAGATTAAAGGGCGTTTGGCACCATTCCCTGACACGGCGTCAATTTGCCCGACATTTCCGGCCTCTTTTGGGGGTGATCGGATCGATCCATCATCCTGCGACTGCCCGAGTTCGCTAACTTGCGCAGCTCGGTAGTCAACTCGGCGAGGTTGAGCGTACTTGGTCACACCTACGGGTTTAGCCAGTACCTCGGCGAAGTTCTTCTCGGCGTCTCGACATTCATCCCTCAAATGCTCTACCGTATAGGCTCGCACTGGGTACACCCACTGCTTCATCGGCTCCAGCACCGCTGGAGGGAAATGGCAAAAGGTGAAAAGCAAGCCGAGACCCATTAAAAGAAGAGGCCGGACGTCATCATGGTGAAGTGTAAGGACCCTGCCAACTACGCGATGGTACTGAAGTCAGTCCACACAGACGCCCAAATCCAGCAGTTCAAGGAGAATGTATGTGCGGTTCGACGTACAGCAGCCGGGGAACTACTCCTACAGCTGACCAAGCCAGCGAACGAAGCAACTGCCAAACTCCAGCAGGCAGTGAAACAGGCGCTTGGAGACACTGCTGATGTCAAGGCGATCAGCGACAAGGCTATGGTCGAAATAAAGGATCTCGCAGAATTCCACACTGCAGACGATCTTCTGCGCGCCGTCCTGGAACTGATCGACGAGGATCTGCCGGCAGAATGTCACCCAAAGATGCGGAAAGCGTACAGTGTCACACAAACCGCAACAATGGTGGTGAACCCGAACCTGGCGAACAAGTTGCTGCAGGCGGGCAAAATACGAGTAGGCATGTGCATATGCCGAGTACGCCTGAAGACTGAGCCGAGACGGTGCTACAAGTGTCTGGATTTTGGGTACACAGCAGCTCGGTGCAGAAGCAAGCACGACGCATCCAAGCTATGCTTCAACTGCGGCACCAAGGAACACGCTTCAAAGCAATGTGACCAGAGAGCAGCGTGCATACTTTGCACACGACATAAGAGGAGCAATACGGCGCATAACACGCTCAGCAGAGCTTGCCCGTTATTTGTAGAGGCTGGCAGTAACAGGAAGGATTAAGTTTCTACAGCTCAATCTAAACCACTGCAGGTCGGCACAGGACCTCTTAATACAAACTGTACGGGACCTGAAAGTCGATTTCTCAATTTTGTGCGAGCCATATTCCCATATACAGGACCACAGCTGGACGCAAAACCGTCGTTATGGAGCGGCAATTTGGAGCAACAGCAGGACACATCTGGAAAATCAGTACAGCGCGGACGGATATGTAAGGGCGAGGTACAATGGAGTATATATCTACAGCTGCTATATAGCACCGAGCAAACACATCGACGAATTCTAGTGGAGGACGCCAGAAATCACACGCCGACCATCATAGCCGGCGACTTCAATGCATGGGCAACGGAATGGGGCATCCAAAGGACTACCAGAAGGGGCAGGGCCCTGCCGGACGCTCTTGCCACACTCAACATCAGTCTGCTCAACGTAGGCAACACCCACACCTACAATAAGGCTGGCAGAGGCTCCGTGATCGACCTCACGTTTGCTAGCCCTTGCCTAGCCCGCAGCGCACAGTGGGCAGTTTCGGATATCTACACGCACAGCGACCACTTCGCCATTGTGTGCTCTATCAAGAGTTGTCCACCTGCACACACACCAACGACGCACAGTTGGGCCTTTTGCTGGACTAGCGTTGCAAAAATACGTTTTTTCATAATCGCGTTTGGCAAAAATGATATATGCAATCGATAGGAAATACTTCAGAGATTATGAATCCAAAAAATTTTTGAAATCGGTTGAGATTCATGGGTGCTAGAGGCTCCCAAAGTTGAGACATTTTTAGTGAATATGAAAATATGATAATTTTTAAAAAAAACCGCAACTTGAAAACTGAATATTGGGCGATTTCAACAATCGATCTTGAATTTTTTGGTTTTATCTGAAAAGTATGTTCTTTATGAATAGCATGTTTCATAAATTTTAATAATTACTTAAATCGTTGTTGAACTAGAAGCGTTTAAAAAATGTACTAAATATTGGCATTTTTGAACTTTGGTGGAATAGAACTAGCAAGGATCAACGAGTATCAATACCGGACTACATACACTAGGTAGGTGAAATATTTAACTATCAGATGTACATAGTCCCAATATCCGGAGACCTGCGACAGCGAAGCGTAAGCCATAAAACTAAGGCAACCTCGCCTAAAAAATGCGCTGCAGGTATAAGGAAGAAGAAGAGCGCATGCGTATCGGCCTGTAGCTTCTTTGTATTTGAATGATAACATTGCGTAATGGTGTTTTGCAAATTCTACCTGTTTACAGATATGCCTTTCTACAATGATAAATTCCTAATTACCTGCTTTGGAAAAACTGACAAGACAGGTAAATGTTATTTAAGTTGATGAAAAATTTGTCTTAATTGTGGGTTGGTAGTTTTTATTTCCGTTTACCTAATTGGATGTAAATATTAAGTTTTTTACCTAATTAATGCAAAAAGGGTAATACCGACTTTTCGTTGTACCTAGTTAATTCAAAAAATATAGAATAAAGAGCTAATTATTCCTCTCGTTTGCGACAGTTTATTTTTAACTTCATAAGTGGAAACAACTTAAATCAGGACTGAATAGTATTTGTCAATATAATTCAAGACAGTTTTATTTATTTGTGCAAAAATGATGTTAAAGAATGAAAGGATTTTGAAAGTTTTCCACGAGTGTGAAAACTTGAATAATTTTGAAATGGGATTGCTGAAGGAGATGGGCATTTCATTCGAAAACGCTAGTACGGAGCTTAAGGTAAAAATCAAATATACGCATTCTAATTTAAGGCGAAAATGGATCGTGTTAAAAGAAATTACAAACACTTCCTCAACGTTAAGGTGTCCAATTTGCAAAAGAACTCAAAAAGAATTTCAGAACTTAGACGATTCAATGAGTGAGGAGAACTGCTACGAATATGGAATTTCTCCGTTGCATTGCAGAATAAAATGTATGGAGTTTATTCTGAAGCTAGCTTACACACTTCCTCGGCCAGGAGAAACAAAAACGGATAAAACATCTCGTGAGGATATTCAGAGCAGGAAGGAGATTATACAAGCTGAATTTTCTCGGAAGCTGGGACTGAAAGTTGACTGCCCAAAGTACGGATACGGAAACACGAATGATGGAAATACTTCAAGGAGATTTTTTGAAAATGATGAAATGACATCTCTTATAACAGGTGTTAGTCAAGAGATCATTAAAAGGTTGGCTGTTATCTTGAATGTTATAAATTGCAAGGAAATGGTAAATGGTGAAAAATTTGCCGAATATACTTCAAAGACTGCTCATCTTTTGACTGAATTGTATCCGCAAAAAAACTTACCCCAACGGTACATAGGATTTTGGCTCACGGAAAGGATTTAATAGAATATCAGTGTTTACCACTTGGAGAGCTATCCGAAGAAGCACAGGAATGTAAAAACAAGGACTACAAAAGGTTCAGATACACTAATACATTAAAAATTTCTCGTCTTAGACAAAATGAAGACCTTTTAACATGCTAGCAGCCTCTTCGGACCCACTTATTGCATCACTGAGGCACGTGCGATCACGAAAGGATTTGGAAAATAGCAACTATAGTCCCGAAATGTTGAGTTTATTAGATATTGATGTAAATATAGAAAATTATTTTGAAGAAAATCAGCCATCAATAGCAAATTTTCAAAATTAACCTAAAAAAAAATTAAAAAAATTTTTTTTTTTTTTTGTAATTATGTTAAAAAATCAAATTAAAACATTAAAAAATGTTACACAGTCGTCTAAAACAATGAAAAATTCCATTTGTGATTGAAAAAAACCGGGTTTCGATCCATTTTTAAAGGAAAAACATGCTTGGAAATATTTTCTGACTTTGACCTTGAATATTACAGCTCCACAAACACCCAGCACTTTTGACAAACATTCATGTTGAAGCTTAAGGTATTCTTCATCATATGCTTTTTAAATTTTTGAAATCGCTTTATTGGTTTAGACGCTATGATTTTTGCAATGCTAAATGCCAGAAATCCCCACTGTGCGACGTTCTACAGCTGGGCCCCAAGCACGCTGAGCGAAGAAGCTTTATTCACCATGATGACCCAAGTGACAAGGAACAGCAGCACGGACGCGGACACCCAGGCCAACCACATGAGCGACATTCTTCGCAGAGCGTGCGATGCAGCCATGATACGCAAACGGCATGGAATCAACAAATGTAAGCCTGTACATTGGTGGAATGCCAGGATTGCGGATGCCAGGAGGCAATGTCACCAGGCCAGACGACGACAGCAACGTGCCCGCAGAATGCCCACGTTTCCGGAACTGCTTGCAGACTACAAGCGGAAAAGAGCCAACCTAAACATGGAGATCAAGAGAAGCAAAGCGGACTGCTGGAAGAAGCTGTGCGCAGATGCGGATGCGCAGCCATACGGGACTGCCTATAAATTGGTTATGGGCAAACTCGCCAGGCGCATAATGCCAACGGATCCAACCAAGCTGGGTCATATTGTAGCAACGCTATTCCCTGCAAGGCCGACGAGGAATTTAGCTGCGAGCGGAACGCCATGTGCACCGATATTCACAGATGTTAGTGAAGGCACATGCATGCTGCAACGGGAGTTCCCTACGAGGTGGAAGCTACAAAGGTTGGTCCTGCTTCCCAAAGGTGACAAAATAGATGACCCATCAGCGTACAGACCCCTGTGTATGCTTGATGTGATTGGGAAACTTTTTGAGCCCATCATCTGCAACAGACTGGAGAAAGAACTGGAGCAACGTCATGGACTGTCGGACTGGCAATTCGGATTCAGGAGGATGTTCGGAATGCATTTAATTCTGCCAGCTGGGACTCCATTATCGAGTCCCTAGAGCGATTAAACATATCTGAGTACATCATTAACTTGATATGCAGCTATTTTCGGGATCGAGTGCTACTCTACGACACAGCAGCTGGTCCACGGAAACACACCATCACAGGCGGAGTACCTCAAGGATCAGTGATCGGGCCAATATTGTGGAATGTCATGTATGACACTGTCCTGCGATTGGATATGCCAACTGACACCCGCATAGTGGGATTCGCGGACGACATTGCCATCGTCACTGTGGCCAAGGATATTCAGCAAGCGGTAGAAAACACCAATGCAACTGTGTTCAGGATTCTGGAATGGATGGAGGCAAACTCACTGTCCATAGCCGCACACAAAACCGAGGCCGTGCTAATAAGCAGCAGGAAAAAAGTGGAAACAGCCAGGATCGAAGTCGCCGGATGCTCTATAATATCAAAGCCTGCCATCAAATACCTCGGAGTCATGATGGATAATGAAGCGCTGCGTCTGTGTGTGTGTATGCATGTGCTCTGTTTGAGCAGCAAGCAGCGCTGTTTGCTGCCGGCAGCGCTGCTTGCTGTCGACTAGGTCATCATTTGAACCGATTTGTGTTAACTGTAACTTCTGTTCTATTTATTCGATCAGATTCAAATTTTGGGATCTGTCAATTTATGTCAAATACTATCATATTGGTCAATTTCATGGGGATACTCCAATTTTTGCAAAAATGTTTGTTCTAGAACTATATGATATAGTGGCCCGATCCTGACAAATTTCATACTTTATCTAGCCCGGGTAATAAAAAGACCACAAAAAAAAATTTCATCCCAATAGCTCTTAAGATGGCTGAGTAAAACGCGTACGCACAGACAGACGGACAGACGGTCATGGCTATATCGACTCAGCTTCTCACGCTGATCAAGAATATATATACTTTATGGGGTCGGAAACGTCTCCTTCTGTGCGTTACAACCATCTGACCAATTTTATAATACCCTCTGCAAGGGTATAAAAAGTCCCTAACTTGCATGGTAACACGAACACTTACCCAATTTTGACGGCCGGTTTCGCCTCGCTGCGCCTCAGGATTACACAAAATTTGTCACACAAAAAAAAATACAAAACTTTTCTGTGCGGCTTGATGGAAGGAGCTGTTTTTCTTTAAATTTCAAGGATTTTAAGGATATATTCACAATTAAATATGCTCCATTGTTAAGATATTTAAACTGCACTTCTCTCTCCTTGTTTTTTCCCCACGTTAAACTGATTTCAACCTCTTTAACCTTCTAGACTCAGACGACTCATCGCCTGATCTTACGGTTTGTTCCTTAGACCCGAGCCTGGGTCAACAGCCTTTTGACCGCTGGACGACTTTCAAATTAAAAAAAAATCCCTTTATAATTCTGATCTACCCAACACTGGATCCACCACTATTCCCCGACTTGCCCACTATTTTCTGCCCGTATTATCACTATCGATAGAGCTCTACCGAAAGCCTCAGGGCTGGCCATAACAACACACTGACATCTCTAAGTCAACACGACAGATATGGCAGTGGAAAATGGACAGCAATGTAAACAAAAAGGACGCCAACACAAAAAAAAGGAAAAGGAACCCCCCACCCTGAGCCATACCAATGATCCACCCGCACCATGGACCAGGGGAAACGCGCCCAACGAGAGAAAACGCCCACCTTATGCCAGACGACTCCAAGCCACGGGACGATGCATGCCTCTTCGCGGGACTCAGGTGAGTGATTGAGGTATTATTTGCTTTCTCGCCTTGCTCACAATCATTTTCTTCCAGGTAACTTTTTACAATCATTTTTCTTCTCCCTATTGTTTTAAATCTTTCTTTACCAAAATTGCTTAATTTCGTCTCTTTGCACACGCTGCAATTTCGGACATATGCTTTCACCTGAGCCACCATTCCCGGCCAGTGAAAGCGCTGCCGTAGAATAGACAGCGTCCTGGCGATACCTCCGTGACTTCGGATTGTGGGCTCGTGTGCTTGAGCGATTAGCGTCGCCGTCAATGCCGGGGGGTATCCACAATCTCCATCCTCTATCCTGCAATTCCGGGGGCCCCTGATGCGCGGGCGCCTTTTTGAAAATGTATCCATCCTCCACTAATAGGTCTGGAAGTTTTTCTTTGTTTGACATGATTTCCTTCCGCAGTTCATCGTACTCGGCGGAGTCGAACTCGGTCGTCTCTAGGCCCAAGATGGAGTCCACCGCCAATCCTTCGACCATCCGGGATAGTGTGTCCGCCACCACGTTCTCTGCCCCCTTTCTGTGTACAATTTCGAAGTCGAAAGCCTGCAGCTTCAGCGACCATCGCGCCAGTCGTCCATCCAGATCCTTCAACGACATCAGCCACTTAAGGCTCGCGTGGTCCGTGATGACTGTAAAGGGCAGCATCTCGACGTAAGGCCTGAACCGTTTAATTGCCAACACAGCTGCGAGACACTCCTTCTCTGTGACGCTGTAGTTCCGCTGGCATCGGTTGAGTTTTTGCGCCTCCTCCGGGTTCTTCTTGGAACAGTACCGCTCCTACTCCAAGGTTCGAAGCATCGCACTGGATGAAAACCCTTTCGAAATCCGGGTGGTTTAGAACCGGGGCCGTGGTCATGGCATCTTTCAAACGCCTCACCGACTCCCTGGCATCGTCGGTCATCTGAAATTTAACGGCCTTCTTGAGGGTGTCCGTTAGTGGGGCAGCTAACTCCGCAAAGTTTTTGATGAACCTGCGGTTCCCCAGGACCCAGAAAGCTTCGCACTTCCCGAACGCTTCGTGGGGTTGTTAAATTTTGAATGGCCTCCACCTTCCTCGGGTCGGTCCGCAATATACCTTTTCCGATGATGAATCCCAAGTACCTTAACTCCTTGTGGCAAAAGTGGGACTTTTTTAATCCAATGGATTGCCGCCCTCAGGCAATCCGAGACCCTGTTGTAGAACACCCAAATGTGAGTCGAAATCGGGTGTCACCACCAGCAAATCGTCCATATAAACAAAAAACTTCTCCCTAAGCCTAGCGGGGATCACATCAGTCAGCACAAACTCTGTCCCGCATTACACAGACCGAACGGCATCACCACGAACTGGTAGAGGGGCCTTCCAGGGACTGTAAAAGCCGTGATCGGGCGACTTTGTTCCTCTAGTTCGATCTGCCAGTACGCGTGTTTCAGATCGACACTACTGATATATATTGTCTCTCCGATCCGACTGAGTATGCCATCTATTTGTTGTAAATAAGGCGTTGTTTGGCCGGAGAAATCGGGTAATGCCTTAACTTGACCGGCACGGTTCCCTCCAACAGCTCAATTCGATGTCTCATGACGGTAGTACGCCCTAATCCTTCCGTCTCGTATGATAGGAACGATGCTTTAACGGCTTCTAATCTCGCCTGTTCTCCTTTGGTTAAGGCGTGCGGCTCCTGGCCTATTTCCTCAACCTCTGCGGCATCCTGAGATCGCTGACTACTGCCTTGAAAAAAATTTCTGGAGCTAAGTCAAACACCTTCCAAAAATTTACTCCGAAATATGCGTTTTGCTGCAGGGTGGGACACAGATAAAACAGCACTGGCCGACTCTTTCCCCTGTATTTTACTTCTACCACCACCTTCCCGATTATAGCTTTCTTATCGCCACCTGCTGTTGCCAACGATGAGCAAAATGGTTTCCAGTCTAATCCGGTCTCCGTGACCAACTCTCGGCATCCGTTTCCCAGCACGCTTACAGTCGCCCCGGAATCGAGGAGACCTTCGATCGTTCGTCCTCCCAGACTTATCCGCGCATAAGCCCTGGGATCATATTCATCTCGAGGGCCGATAGCAGCAACTGTCAGACGGATCTGCTTCCTTTCCCACTTCCTCTGCCTGAATCTCTCTCGTGCCTTGCGAACGCGCCTGGATAGTATGGTCATCCCATTGAGAGCGTTGTTTTCGAAAATCCTGTTACGGGCCTCCGAGTAAATTCTCATCCTTTCCTCGAACGACTTTGGCATCCTAGACTGGCCCTCGTTCCTCCTCGGTCCTTCTCGCACTACATTCGGCACGCGACTTATTGTTCGGAGCGGGACACGGCCGGTCTCATCTCGCTCCGTCTTTTTTTTCCCGAACACTTAGGGGCATCTTGGAGTCACGGTGTTCCGCATGCCACACTTGTAGCAAAACAGGCTGCGTTGTTGGTCCACGCATTCCATGTAGACATGGCCTTCTCTCTGGCAATTCCAGCAGATTAAAGGGCGTTTGGCACCATTCCCTGACACGGCGTCAATTTGCCCGACATTTCCGGCCTCTTTTGGGGGTGATCGGATCGATCCATCATCCTGCGACTGCCCGAGTTCGCTAACTTGCGCAGCTCGGTAGTCAACTCGGCGAGGTTGAGCGTACTTGGTCACACCTACGGGTTTAGCCAGTACCTCGGCGAAGTTCTTCTCGGCGTCTCGACATTCATCCCTCAAATGCTCTACCGTATAGGCTCGCACTGGGTACACCCACTGCTTCATCGGCTCCAGCACCGCTGGAGGGAAATGGCAAAAGGTGAAAAGCAAGCCGAGACCCATTAAAAAGAAGAGGCCGGACGTCATCATGGTGAAGTGTAAGGACCCTGCCAACTACGCGATGGTACTGAAGTCAGTCCACACAGACGCCCAAATCCAGCAGTTCAAGGAGAATGTATGTGCGGTTCGACGTACAGCAGCCGGGGAACTACTCCTACAGCTGACCAAGCCAGCGAACGAAGCAACTGCCAAACTCCAGCAGGCAGTGAAACAGGCGCTTGGAGACACTGCTGATGTCAAGGCGATCAGCGACAAGGCTATGGTCGAAATAAAGGATCTCGCAGAATTCCACACTACAGACGATCTTCTGCGCGCCGTCCTGGAACTGATCGACGAGGATCTGCCGGCAGAATGTCACCCAAAGATGCGGAAAGCGTACAGTGTCACACAAACCGCAACAATGGTGGTGAACCCGAACCTGGCGAACAAGTTGCTGCAGGCGGGCAAAATACGAGTAGGCATGTGCATATGCCGAGTACGCCTGAAGACTGAGCCGAGACGGTGCTACAAGTGTCTGGATTTTGGGTACACAGCAGCTCGGTGCAGAAGCAAGCACGACGCATCCAAGCTATGCTTCAACTGCGGCACCAAGGAACACGCTTCAAAGCAATGTGACCAGAGAGCAGCGTGCATACTTTGCACACGACATAAGAGGAGCAATACGGCGCATAACACGCTCAGCAGAGCTTGCCCGTTATTTGTAGAGGCTGGCAGTAACAGGAAGGATTAAGTTTCTACAGCTCAATCTAAACCACTGCAGGTCGGCACAGGACCTCTTAATACAAACTGTACGGGACCTGAAAGTCGATTTCTCAATTTTGTGCGAGCCATATTCCCATATACAGGACCACAGCTGGACGCAAAACCGTCGTTATGGAGCGGCAATTTGGAGCAACAGCAGGACACATCTGGAAAATCAGTACAGCGCGGACGGATATGTAAGGGCGAGGTACAATGGAGTATATATGTATCTACAGCTGCTATATAGCACCGAGCAAACACATCGACGAATTCTAGTGGAGGACGCCAGAAATCACACGCCGACCATCATAGCCGGCGACTTCAATGCATGGGCAACGGAATGGGGCATCCAAAGGACTACCAGAAGGGGCAGGGCCCTGCTGGACGCTCTTGCCACACTCAACATCAGTCTGCTCAACGTAGGCAACACCCACACCTACAATAAGGCTGACAGAGGCTCCGTGATCGACCTCACGTTTGCTAGCCCTTGCCTAGCCCGCAGCGCACAGTGGGCAGTTTCGGATATCTACACGCACAGCGACCACTTCGCCATTGTGTGCTCTATCAAGAGTTGTCCACCTGCACACACACCAACGACGCACAGTTGGGCCTTTTGCTGGACTAGCGTTGCAAAAATACGTTTTTTCATAATCGCGTTTGGCAAAAATGATATATGCAATCGATAGGAAATACTTCAGAGATTATGAATCCAAAAAATTTTTGAAATCGGTTGAGATTCATGGGTGCTAGAGGCTCCCAAAGTTGAGACATTTTTAGTGAATATGAAAATATGATAATTTTTAAAAAAAAACCGCAACTTGAAAACTGAATATTGGGCGATTTCAACAATCGATCTTGAATTTTTTGGTTTTATCTGAAAAGTATGTTCTTTATGAATAGCATGTTTCATAAATTTTAATAATTACTTAAATCGTTGTTGAACTAGAAGCGTTTAAAAAATGTACTAAATATTGGCATTTTTTGAACTTTGGTGGAATAGAACTAGCAAGGATCAACGAGTATCAATACCGGACTACATACACTAGGTAGGTGAAATATTTAACTATCAGATGTACATAGTCCCAATATCCGGAGACCTGCGACAGCGAAGCGTAAGCCATAAAACTAAGGCAACCTCGCCTAAAAAATGCGCTGCAGGTATAAGGAAGAAGAAGAGCGCATGCGTATCGGCCTGTAGCTTCTTTGTATTTGAATGATAACATTGCGTAATGGTGTTTTGCAAATTCTACCTGTTTACAGATATGCCTTTCTACAATGATAAATTCCTAATTACCTGCTTTGGAAAAACTGACAAGACAGGTAAATGTTATTTAAGTTGATGAAAAATTTGTCTTAATTGTGGGTTGGTAGTTTTTATTTCCGTTTACCTAATTGGATGTAAATATTAAGTTTTTTACCTAATTAATGCAAAAAGGGTAATACCGACTTTTCGTTGTACCTAGTTAATTCAAAAAATATAGAATAAAGAGCTAATTATTCCTCTCGTTTGCGACAGTTTATTTTTAACTTCATAAGTGGAAACAACTTAAATCAGGACTGAATAGTATTTGTCAATATAATTCAAGACAGTTTTATTTATTTGTGCAAAAATGATGTTAAAGAATGAAAGGATTTTGAAAGTTTTCCACGAGTGTGAAAACTTGAATAATTTTGAAATGGGATTGCTGAAGGAGATGGGCATTTCATTCGAAAACGCTAGTACGGAGCTTAAGGTAAAAATCAAATATACGCATTCTAATTTAAGGCGAAAATGGATCGTGTTAAAAGAAATTACAAACACTTCCTCAACGTTAAGGTGTCCAATTTGCAAAAGAACTCAAAAAGAATTTCAGAACTTAGACGATTCAATGAGTGAGGAGAACTGCTACGAATATGGAATTTCTCCGTTGCATTGCAGAATAAAATGTATGGAGTTTATTCTGAAGCTAGCTTACACACTTCCTCGGCCAGGAGAAACAAAAACGGATAAAACATCTCGTGAGGATATTCAGAGCAGGAAGGAGATTATACAAGCTGAATTTTCTCGGAAGCTGGGACTGAAAGTTGACTGCCCAAAGTACGGATACGGAAACACGAATGATGGAAATACTTCAAGGAGATTTTTTGAAAATGATGAAATGACATCTCTTATAACAGGTGTTAGTCAAGAGATCATTAAAAGGTTGGCTGTTATCTTGAATGTTATAAATTGCAAGGAAATGGTAAATGGTGAAAAATTTGCCGAATATACTTCAAAGACTGCTCATCTTTTGACTGAATTGTATCCGCAAAAAAACTTACCCCAACGGTACATAGGATTTTGGCTCACGGAAAGGATTTAATAGAATATCAGTGTTTACCACTTGGAGAGCTATCCGAAGAAGCACAGGAATGTAAAAACAAGGACTACAAAAGGTTCAGATACACTAATACATTAAAAATTTCTCGTCTTAGACAAAATGAAGACCTTTTTAACATGCTAGCAGCCTCTTCGGACCCACTTATTGCATCACTGAGGCACGTGCGATCACGAAAGGATTTGGAAAATAGCAACTATAGTCCCGAAATGTTGAGTTTATTAGATATTGATGTAAATATAGAAAATTATTTTGAAGAAAATCAGCCATCAATAGCAAATTTTCAAAATTAACCTAAAAAAAAATTAAAAAAATTTTTTTTTCTTTTTGTAATTATGTTAAAAAATCAAATTAAAACATTAAAAAATGTTACACAGTCGTCTAAAACAATGAAAAATTCCATTTGTGATTGAAAAAAACCGGGTTTCGATCCATTTTTAAAGGAAAAACATGCTTGGAAATATTTTCTGACTTTGACCTTGAATATTACAGCTCCACAAACACCCAGCACTTTTGACAAACATTCATGTTGAAGCTTAAGGTATTCTTCATCATATGCTTTTTAAATTTTTGAAATCGCTTTATTGGTTTAGACGCTATGATTTTTGCAATGCTAAATGCCAGAAATCCCCACTGTGCGACGTTCTACAGCTGGGCCCCAAGCACGCTGAGCGAAGAAGCTTTATTCACCATGATGACCCAAGTGACAAGGAACAGCAGCACGGACGCGGACACCCAGGCCAACCACATGAGCGACATTCTTCGCAGAGCGTGCGATGCAGCCATGATACGCAAACGGCATGGAATCAACAAATGTAAGCCTGTACATTGGTGGAATGCCAGGATTGCGGATGCCAGGAGGCAATGTCACCAGGCCAGACGACGACAGCAACGTGCCCGCAGAATGCCCACGTTTCCGGAACTGCTTGCAGACTACAAGCGGAAAAGAGCCAACCTAAACATGGAGATCAAGAGAAGCAAAGCGGACTGCTGGAAGAAGCTGTGCGCAGATGCGGATGCGCAGCTATACGGGACTGCCTATAAATTGGTTATGGGCAAACTCGCCAGGCGCATAATGCCAACGGATCCAACCAAGCTGGGTCATATTGTAGCAACGCTATTCCCTGCAAGGCCGACGAGGAATTTAGCTGCGAGCGGAACGCCATGTGCACCGATATTCACAGATGTTAGTGAAGGCACATGCATGCTGCAACGGGAGTTCCCTACGAGGTGGAAGCTACAAAGGTTGGTCCTGCTTCCCAAAGGTGACAAAATAGATGACCCATCAGCGTACAGACCCCTGTGTATGCTTGATGTGATTGGGAAACTTTTTGAGCCCATCATCTGCAACAGACTGGAGAAAGAACTGGAGCAACGTCATGGACTGTCGGACTGGCAATTCGGATTCAGGAGGATGTTCGGAATGCATTTAATTCTGCCAGCTGGGACTCCATTATCGAGTCCCTAGAGCGATTAAACATATCTGAGTACATCATTAACTTGATATGCAGCTATTTTCGGGATCGAGTGCTACTCTACGACACAGCAGCTGGACCACGGAAACACACCATCACAGGCGGAGTACCTCAAGGATCAGTGATCGGGCCAATATTGTGGAATGTCATGTATGACACTGTCCTGCGATTGGATATGCCAACTGACACCCGCATAGTGGGATTCGCGGACGACATTGCCATCGTCACTGTGGCCAAGGATATTCAGCAAGCGGTAGAAAACACCAATGCAACTGTGTTCAGGATTCTGGAATGGATGGAGGCAAACTCACTGTCCATAGCCGCACACAAAACCGAGGCCGTGCTAATAAGCAGCAGGAAAAAAGTGGAAACAGCCAGGATCGAAGTCGCCGGATGCTCTATAATATCAAAGCCTGCCATCAAATACCTCGGAGTCATGATGGATAATAGGCTAACATTTAAAGCCCATCTGCAGTATACCGCAGATAAAGCTGCGAAGGCCACGTCAGCTATAACTCGGCTTATGGCTAACGTCGGCGGCCCCAAGCAACGGAGCAGATGGCTCATCTCGACGGTGTAAGGTCCATCATACTATATGCCGCCGCCATATGGGCACCAGCGATGTCATCCCCCACCTACAGCCAGGAATGCAGATCGTCGTACCGAACATGCGCACTTAGGACCATAAGTGCGTTTAGGACAGTCTCCGAAGGTGCCGCCCTGGTGCTGTCTGATATGGCCCCACTAGACCTCTTGGCTAACGAGGCTAGAAATAGAGATCCGCCGCCAGTTAGAAGAGAGACGACTAACATGGCCAGACTGACTTCTATTTGACACAGTTACTGACGGGACATGGATGCTTTAAATCCTACTTGCATAGGTTTAAACATGAGACGGATCCCTTTTGCACACACTGTGCGGGGAATATAGAAGACGCAGAACACGTCCTGTTTGTCTGTCCTAGATATACTGCTGAACGGGAAGAGCTAAGCCTAGGCATCGGGAGGCCATTTATAGTCAATGACTTTATGGATATCCTACTTAGTTCGCAAAACAATTGGCTAGCTGTTAGCCACATGGCAGCAGTTATCATGCAATCCTTGCGTCGCGCTGAACGTCAGCGTAAACAAAACTTCAGTTCTAGGTAAACTCTAGACGAGGCATACGTGCCATCTCCCCCTCGTGAAGTAATACTTCAGCGTTGGTTCCGCGAGAGGGATACGGAGCATAGGGTAGGTTTTAGTGCGGTGCGGTGACCACTAACCAAGGTCGATACCAAGTCCCACACTTCGGCTTTCAATGCTTTCCCCCCTAATTAAAAAAAAAAAAAAAAAAAACACCTTCGTCTGAAGGAATCCCGACACAGTACGAGGATCACTTCAGACGCCACTCCACCGGACAACACTTACGATACTCAACTTACACCAAACACAAATCTCTAACAAACTCACTAATAAATTATTCTTACCCCCTTACAGGAATGATGTCGTCGCCGCCACTCCATGTGAACCGGACCTCCTCTTCCTGATTATCGAGGTCGAACGGGCCCTCCCTTTCCTTTCAACTCCTCCGGGAGTCGTCGTGCTCCTTTCCTCCCATTTCCCCCTTTAGGAAAACACTCAGCACTTCATTTTTTTGTTGTTCATTACTCTTAATTTTAATTAACACACGAATTCATTAACTTTATCTTGCCCGGGTGTATATTGGAGCAGGTGTCTGCAACAGATTACATCAATTTTTTATTATATTTTTTTTTTCCAAAATCAAGGTGATTCCCCTTCCCGATTCCCACCTGCCTATCAGAGCTCTTTTAGGGGGCAAGATCGAAAGAAAAATTATCCCTTCTATTGGTATTCTTTTCACCTCTTTTCTTTTCTTTCTTCTTTCAGGTATACACTGTCAAAACCATACCAAGGGTCGTGAACAACATGGGACTTAGGAATAATGAAATATACAAAAAAAGGGAATGCGCACGTGGGCAACAAAAAGGATAAAATAAAAACAAAATAATAAATAAGGTATTGAATAGATAGATAAATGAATAAGGGAATAAATAAATAAATAAGGGAATAAATAAATATACAAGGAAATAAATAAATAGACGAAGGAATAAATAAATAAATAATTAAACAAGTAAATTAAATAAATAAATAAATTAATAAAATTTACATTAAAAAAAAGGCATAAACGACTAATGTCTTGTTTTTTTTTTTTTTTTTTCAGTCAGGTGGAGTTCGCCAATGATCTGGGTGATTTTTGGAGCCGTCCGCACCAAAAATTGACGGGGATGAGTGCCAAAATCTTTTTGTCCCCCCAATCAACCAAAACTTTGCTACTCTTATGCGGGGCGATGGGTGAATCAAAAAAATGTCTGGCCTGGATTATACTCTTTTCGACGTCCCTCTCTTGAATTTATCTTTGGACCCAATAGGCCGACGGGACCAAGAATGTTGTTCGGGGACAGGTACAAATAAAATTTTTTTTTTTTTTAGAACGTGGACAGGGGCTGCGGGTGCTCCTGCGCAGCTCGATGTAACCGGCCTATTTTGGGGCAAATATTTTTAATTTAAAAAAAGTCCCTAACTTGCATGATAACACGAACACTTACACTTATTTGAACTCGTCTCGTCGTGCTGATCAAGAATATATAAACTTTGTGAGAGATAAAGATCATTAATTTTGAGTAATTTAATAAGAATTATCCATAAAAATCTTTGTTGATAAAAAAAAATAAAAATCAAAAATAATGATAACTCACCTTTGAAAAACGGCTTCTGTGTTAAATATTTTCAAAATATTTTTGCATATCCTTAAAATGGAGTTCAAGGACTACCCCTCCATAATGTTTTTTTTTTTTTTTGTTGTATTACTATTCAGTAACAAAATTTCTTTTTATTATTTGCTGTTTAATTTGACAAAAAGTAGTTGTTTCAGTGACTTTTCGGCGAGGTTACATGGTTGATCCGTCAACATCATTTTGAGGGCTGAAAACGCTCTTTCGACACTCACTTGTGTTTCTGAAACCGTGATTGAATAAACAAGTGAAAGTGAAATTCTCTGCTCGTCTACATTTTTATTGGAAAGAGGAAAAGAAGGATAAATTCATTTAGCTGCCCCAATCAAAAAGGAAGTTCGACCCCCCCTACACAAACATTGGTCCTTCGAGCCGGATACCAAGATCCTCTCCAACCATTAGTAGCGGTGGAATTTCATACAAAATTTCAAGCTAAGTAATTTTTTTCCAAATTATATGTATATGAGTACATGTACATCACTCCAGCATCCGTACCCATACTCACATACATATAATTGTTTCCCTTGATTTTCCTAATCAAAGTAAAATTACTTTCGCGCAAATTTTTCCTCTTCAAAGGGGAGAAAATTTTTGCTCCCCAATTTTTTCATACATATATATGTGTCCAGTACATAAGGCGCCATATTTGTTCGCCCATTTCAAGATTTGTTCTCGCACTTTGGCATATACATATTAGCCAAGTATATAAGGCGCCATATTTATGTGCCTGTTTCCAATATATATTTTTTCGCAATTTCAAAAAATATTAACACATATGTATGTATGCATTGAAACAAACCTACGATATTCAAAGTGATCTCCTACACATATATACATATATACGCAAGCAGAGTGTGTGAATGTAACAAAAAATATTACAAAATTTAACCAGTGCTAAATTAAATGCAAAAATAAAAGTTTTTGTGCAATACAGTCCACTCCTGGGAAAAGTGTGCACGAAGTGAAAGGTGGTTCCAACGAAGAGAAAAAATTATCAATAAAAATTAATAGTTTTTATTAAAAAAAAAAAAAAAAAAAAGTGAACCACCCTCTCACATATAAAGGCCACACTTAGACATTTCTTGTGTCCCGCGACACCCTATACAGTTGGGGCATATTAGCTAGACACATCAAAAAATTATTAATTCGTATAAAAGAAATCCGATCCATTCACACCTCTGCATATTTCCATTCCATATTTTATATATTTAAAAAAAAAAAAAAATTTAATTACATATGCATATCAATACACATATACATATATATACATATATCTATACATATACTCCAACATTTTACATATCCAACACATAAATCTTACATATTGATATTCATATCCATATACACATACATACATATCCATACATACATATATTCCACAAATTTTTTAATATTCGTACACAAAATATATTTTTCCATCACCGCGAACAAAATCCCGCTACCCTTGCAGTCTATATACATATATATGTGCATACATAAGTCCCGCTTAACTGCAGTATATCAGCACAGCTGCAAACTCATGTGCCAAAGACCGGCACAAAGCAAACGACCAAAAGTAGCTGTGATGTATGCCCTAGGTTGGCAGGCACTTTGTGGGGTATATATGTTGAAGGGTCACGTTGAGGGAAAGATCGAATAATATTTAATTATTACAAATTTGTGTTCCGCGCTTTTGTTTATTCTGATTCCAAATCGTTTCCAAGTCGTATCTTGGGTTTTTTTTTAATATTGAACTCCCGAATTGTCCCAATCGTGTTCCAAGTCGTATTTTTTGGACTTATATTTCCATTCGAAAGCATTTCCACGCGTTTCAAGTTGTATCTTTGGTTATATTTCACTTCCAAAGCATTTCAATTCCAAAGTGTTTCCACGCGTTCCAAGTCGTATTTTTTGGAGTTATATTTCCATTCCAAAGCATTTCCACGCGTTTCAAGTTGTATCTTTGGTTATATTTCACTTCCAAAGTGTTTCCTCGCGCTCCAAGTCGTGCTTTTGGACTTATATTTCCATTGCAGAGCATTTCCACGCGTTCCAAGTTGTATCTTTGGTTATATTTTAATTCCAAAGTGTTTCCACGCGTTGCAAGTCGTATTTTTGGAGTTATATTACCATTCCAAAGCATTTCCACGCGTTCCCAGTCCGCTCTTTGATTATATTACAATTCCAAAGTGTTTCCACGCGTTCCAAGTCGTATTTTTGGAGTTATATTTCCATTCCAAAGCATTTCCACGCGTTTCAAGTTGTATCTTTGGTTATATTTCACTTCCAAAGTGTTTCCTCGCGTTCCAAGTCGTGCTTTTGGACTTATATTTCCATTGCAGAGCATTTCCACGCGTTCCAAGTTGTATCTTTGGTTATATTTTAATTCCAAAGTGTTTCCACGCGTTGCAAGTCGTATTTTTGGAGTTATATTACCATTCCAAAGCATTTCCACGCGTTCCCAGTCCGCTCTTTGATTATATTACAATTCCAAAGTGTTTCCACGCGTTCCAAGTCGTAATTTTGGAGTTATATTTCCATTCCAATGCATTTAAACGCGTTTCCAAGTTGTATCTTTGGTTATATTTCAGTTCCAAAGTGCTTCCACACGTTCCAAGTCGTACTTTAGGAGTTATATCTCCATTCCAAAGCATTTCCACGCGTTCCAAGTCGTATTTTTGGAGTCATATTTCCATTTCAAAGCCTCTCCACTCGTTCCAAGTCCTCTCTTTGGCTATATTTCGATCCCAAAGTGTTTCCACTCGTACCAAGTCGTACTTTGGACTTATATTTCCATTGCAAAGCTTTTCCACGCGTTCCAAGTTGTATCTTTGGTTATATTTCAATTCCAAAGTGTTTCCACGCGTTCCAAGTCGTACTTTGGGAGTTATATCTCCATTCCAAAGTGTTTCCACGCGTTCCAAGTCGTATTTTTGGAGTCATATTTCCATTCCAAAGCCTCTCCACTTGTTCCAAGTCCTCTCTTTGGTTATATTTCGATTCCAAAGTGTTTCCACTCATTCCAAGTCGTATTTTTTGAGTTAGATTTCAATTCCAAAGCGTTTCAACGCGTTCCAAGTTGAATCTTTGGTTATATATTTGAATTCCAAGGTGTTCCAAGTGTCCCAAGTCGTATCTTTGGGCTTTATATTTCATTTCCAAGGCGTTCCAGGACATTCCTAGGGTTTTTCGGTTTTCAGTTTTTCCCAAACGTTCCATTTTGTCTTTTTCGCTAATTTTCAAGCCGTGCCAAACCAGCTCATTACTTTATAACTGCCATTCTCTGGGGTTATGAGGACGAGCCCGTCAAAAGACGAGAAAGAAACTGAGAACACTGCGGCCACGAGCAAATACTTAATTGCTGCTCCAGGTCAGCGCCAGAGGAGTACCAGCACTACTACTCCTACCCTAGCATTTCAGACCCTTTCTAGTCCATTAACTCTCACGTCCGCACCATCAAGCACGACCTTTCAGCAAGCCACGTCAGAGCCACGACGAGCAAGCCAAAAGGAGGTCAAATCATTGGTACAACTTCCACAGTTTTTGGTAACCGCTCCAAGAGTCACTCGGTCCGAAACCAAAAGGTTTTAGTTGCTTCCACCATGGCTTTGAAGAAGTTTGTCTCCATTAGCGATAAACTAATTCAGTTTGAAGTTGACATCCACGTCACTTCACTGTCCGAGGTCAGCGTATTCACGCTCCAAGTCCGTCGTGATCGAGTTCAAGCGTTGTGGGAGAAGGTCGAGCAGGAATATGAGAAATGCGAGGCACTCCTAGAAGGTAAAGACGATAACTCTGAAGATTTAGCCATCCAAGCTAAATATGACAAATGCTATCAAGTTTACGAGCGATGCATGGCTCGATGAAACGAGCTTATCCACAAAGCGTCTGCTCCTACTCCTCCGAGCCGTCATGGGTCTAACTCTGCACCAGCAGAACGAGGCTGTCGATTGCCACCCATTGACACAGAAGCCTTTACGGGAGATTACTTAAAATGGCCCACGTTCCGTGACTTGTTTACAGCCATCTACATAAGCTATTCGCGAATTTCCCCCGTTGAAAAGCTGTACCATCTCCTAGCGAAAACGAAGGGTGAAGCCAACCTCATTGTAGCAAAATTCCCGCTTACAAATGATGGTTTTGAAACGGCATGGAATGCACTTACACATCGTTTCGAAAATAAGAGACTTATCGTAAACAGCCAATTCCGAGCACTTCTTGACCTGCCTCAAATTTCCCATGAGTCCGGAAAAGCATTACAGGATCATCAGAATGCTCTGCAGGCATCCATTCGTGCTTTTGAGCACTGTGGCCTGCCAGTAACCACTTGGGGAGGCATGTTCGTTTTTTTCCGCTCCATCAAACTGCCGAAGAACACCCTTGCATTGTGGGAACAATCTCTGGGAGATAAGACTGCCATTCCAGAGTGGCAAATGATGGACGATTTCCTCACTGAGCGGTTTCGTACGCTATTTCGGTTCCTTCACATCGAAACCTCAGCGAAATCCGCTTCCAGCCACCCGAAAAGCTAATACATTTGAAGCCAAGGTGACCACCAAATCAAAATCCTGTGATCTCTGTATGAAGGAGAATCACCCGGTGCGTCGATGTCCCCGCTTCTTTCAGATGACGGTGCCAGAGAGGGTGGCATACATAAAGAAAAAGTCCCTTTGTTTGAACTGTTTCGCAAGAGGACATAAAGTAAAAGATTGTCGGAGTCAGAATACTCCAACGCCGGCCCCAGCGCAGCCCAGCTCTCACAATATTGTCCGGACATACCTTACCTCTGAGGCAAGGTCCTCCCGAGATAAGTTGCTAGGTACAGCCATCGTGGACTTTTGGCACAAGGGCACTACATATGCTTCACGGGCGCTATTAAACCCGGCTTCGGAAGCCAATTTTATATCCGAAAGAATGTTTCGGCTCATGAAGTTACCATTCCAAACTGTCAGGGCCGAAATGACAGGCACTAACGGAAAGGTCAATAGAACCTTGAAGGTCTGTCACATAAGCATTCGGTCATCGCATGGACCTCCAGTCCAGATAGAAATAGAAGCTTTTGTCTTGTCCCAAGTTGCTGATGATTTGCCGTCATGTACAATTGCCCAAGCCACACTGGAAGGAATGCCCAATATTCCTCTAGCCGACCCCTCCCTCAGATTAAAGGCAAAGATCGATCTACTTCTTGGCATTGATGTCATACCAGCGGTGACCCTCTCCGGCATCCAGACCGAAGTGTGCGGATTTTTAATGGCGCAAGAGACGAGGTTCGGTTGGGTCATTTCAGGCCCGTTGCAAGGGGTCCCCGTGAGTTCGTGTGCCGCGTTCACCACGAGGGTCGCTGTTAGCAGAGAGGAGGCACTTGAAACTCTTCTCACAAGGTTTTGGGAGGTGGAGGATCTACCGGGCAAACCGGTAGAAGATTCTGATTCTGTTTGCGAGGTTAATTTCCAGAAGACCACAAGAAGAGATGTTTCTGGGAGATATACGGTCTCACTTCCGTTTCGAGATCCAACCAACATCAACCTTGGGCATTCCAGACCAGGGGCATTGGCTCAGTTCCTAAAAAACGATGGCCAGCTCCTAAAAAATATTCCGGAAAAAACTGAGTATAACGCCGTCATCCAAGAATATTTGGACTTGGGCCACATGCGTCAGGTGCCATTTGACGGCAGTAATAACAATTTTTATTTGCCACACCATGCAGTCTTCAAGCCCGACAGCACCACCACAAAAGTACGGGTAGTCTTTAACGCCTCTAGCAAATCCACAAACGGAGTAAGTCTCAACGACATACTTTACCCTGGTCCGGTATTTCAATCCGATCTCATTACTCAGATTCTCAAGTGGCGTTTTTCCGAGTATTTTTAAATGCCGACATCACAAAAATGTACCGCCAAATTATGGTCGATCCAATCCATACGCCATTTCAGAGGATCCTGTTCGGAAACAAAGACGGGCAACTTGGTGATTACGAGCTGAATACCGTCACGTTTGGCATTAACTGTGCTCCGTTCTTAGCCATCCGAGTACTTCAACAACTCGCAAGTGACGTACAATCCAAATTTTCTTTGGCTAGCGATATCATCAAGTCTTATATGTATGTCGATGATGTCCTGGCAGGGGCGCACAATGAAGCATCGGCAATCGCAATGGTCAATGAACTTCAAGACGCTCTTGGTTCAGCTGGCTTTCCTTTGCGCAAGTGGACATCGAATGTGAAGAGCGTGCTCAGTTGCATTCCAAAGTGTCATTTGCTGAATGCTGATTTCCTCGATATTTTGCTTGCACAGCAAAAACACTGGGAATCCGATGGAAAGTGACTACGGATGAGTTTTATTTTGTCATCTCACCCCAAGATATCAAATCAGCTTATACTAAGCGAGAAGTCGTTGGGCAGATCGCCGAGTTATTCGATCCCGCTGGCTGGCTGGCTCCCTTTGTAATCCAAGCGAAGGTGTTTATGCAAGAGCTTTGGCTACTAGAGCTAGGGTGGGATGGTCAATTGCCCAGTGAACTCCATCACAGGTGGCATGATTTTACAAAGAGCTACTCCTTCCTTGACCAGATCCGAATTCCACGGTGGGTTCTCCATGATCCAAATTCCGACATTCAATTCCATTGTTTTTTGCGATGCGTCACAGCGGGCTTATGGTGCCGCAATTTACGTGCGCGTTAGCAACGACCAAGGCATATCGTGCTGCCTTCTTGCAGCGAAATCTAGAGTAGCCCCTGTTAAAACGGTTTCATTGCCCCGCCTTGAATTATGCGGAGCCAAACTTTTAGCTGAACTGGCAGCTGCAGTTCTTCCGCAACTTCCAGTTGATAATGCGGAGTCATTTTATTGGTCAGATTCCACCGTCGTACTGTCGTGGTTAAATAAGGAACTTGTACACAAGGATTTGTGATGGCACGGCCCACCACGGCTACGGGAACCACAAGAGTCCTGGCGGCGAGCGACACCACTCCCACTAGACACTACCTTGGAGAAGCGGGTAAGGAACGTCCACGTCGCGATCGCTAAGCCAGCCAACGAGATACTGTCTCGTTTCTCCAATCTGGCACGTGTCTTACGAGTGGTAGCATATGTGGTCCGTTTCGGCAGAAAGTGTCGTAAACTTCCAAATGACCTCTAATGAGATCAAACAAATACTCCAGGCGTTGATCCGAGTCACTCAGCGTGACTACTTCACCACGGAACATCGGTGTCTACAGCAGAAGAAATATCTGCCCACGTCTAGCACCATTCTCAATTTGAATCCGTTCATGGACGCATCAGGTGTGATCCGAGCATGTGGGCGCGTGCAACAAGCAGCGGCTTTCAGTTACGATGAGCGTAACCCCATTCTGTTGCCAGTAGTAAGTCCATTGTCCCGGCTGTTGGTGCTTTTCACGCATCAGATCTCTCTCCATGGGGGCAGTCAACTGGTAGTCCGTCTCATCCGACAGAGGTACTGGATTGCGAAATCTAGTCTAATCGGTGGTCAATGCATGCAAGGTCTGTATGTTTTACAAAAGGAGGCTATTGGGCACCCTTCCGTCCCAGCGAACTACTTTCGCACGGCCTTTCACGACCACCGGGATAGATTTCGCAGGTCCTTTCAACTTCAAGAGTTTTACCGGCCGCGCCTGTCGCATATTAAAGGGATATGTGTGTGTCTTTGTTTGCTTTTCCACCAAAGCTATTCACCTTAAGGCAACTTCGGATTTAAGTACCGAAGCATTTCTGGCAGCATTCGCTCGCTTTGTATCGAGGCGATGGTGTCCCCAGCAAGTGCAGTCCGACAACGGAAAAAACTTCGTAGGTGCATCCAGAGTGCTTGAAAAGGATTTCCTAAGGTCTACCCAGCAGAAAATCTTATCCCACTACAGCCATCAGAATCTGTCCTGGCATTTCATCCCTCCCGGGGCACCACACATGGGAGGGTTCTGGGAGGATGGAGTTAAGTGCTTTAAAACTCTGTTCTACAAGGCCACCTCCAACTAAAGGTATACTTTTGAAGAATTCTCTACGCTGTTGGCTAAGATAGAGACTTGTTTGAACTCGCAGCCGATTTCTCCTATGTCTGAAGACCCCACCGATTCATTAGCTTTGACCCCAGACCATTTCCTAGTGGGCGGATCAGGATCAGGTTCCGTCTATCATTAACCGGTGGCAGCGTCTGAAGGCTGTGAGTCAGCATTTCTGCACCCGATGGAAAGACGAGTATCTGAAGGAGCTACATAAGCGCAATAAGTGGCGATTCCCTTCTAAAAATCTTGAAGTGGGCGATCCGGTGGTACTCAAAGACGACAATCCGACAATTCTTCCTCCGGAAGAAAGAATTCAAACTCATTACGTACAGATACAGTAGCGTCCAGCACTTGGCCCTTCCCCCCAAATAAGAAGGGCCGAGCTGCTAGTAGTAATATGTGTATTCTATAGTCCTACATTAATCCGCTTTCTTCATTATTTGTCCCGGCAGCTTCCTGATATCCGTCAACTTATATCCCGTTTCCATGGCTCCGAGACCACGTTCAGTACAGGCATCGAAAGAGGAGCGCAAATGTTCGCGAGGAACTGAGTCCTTCCGTTGGCGAATCTGTCGCGGAATCCATCCTCTGAAGCGATGCCGTCGCTTCCTGCGGCTGAACGTGGAGAAGAGGATGAGGGCAGTGCTTGCGAATAAGTACTGCGCCAATTGCCTGGCCCACCAACATTCTGGAGGAAGTTGCTTGAGTTGTGATAGGTGCCGAATATGTGAGGAGGACCACCACACGCTACTCCACTTCCACGAACAGCCACATCGACGCACTCCAAGCTCCGTCGTACGCCGAGTCACCCCCGTGTCCTCCAGACGATGGGTCGCACCAACGCCAGCCTCCGATCCTAAGCTGCCACTGGCCACACTGCTGCAGCACCGCAATCCACATCTGATGCCAACAGCGATGGTGCGTCTTGAGACGGGGGAAAAACCTTCGACGTGAAGGCCCTCGTGGATCCTTGTTCGGCGGTATCGTCGATGGCGACGTCACTGGCCACGGCCTTTAAATTGACAGCCGTCAATATAGGGGCAGAGAAAGCGGTGGCAGCAGTGATCCGGTCCCCAATCACTAAAGGATGGCGATTGGAGGCGATCCTGAAGGTGGTCGATGGCTTGTGCTGCCGCACTCCAAGCTCTCCGGTGTACCCGCAAATCTCCAAAAAGTTCGAGGGCATCGTCCTGGCGGATGAGACTTTCTACCGACCGTCGTCGGTGTCTTTGGTCCTGGGCGCGGACCATTATATTGGAGGACACGGAAATCGGCTTCGGGCTATAGGCTTCAATTTCAATACCCCTTTTTAGCAGATCCGATCGCTCACCATCGTCTTCCGAAGCTACCTCAGTGGTTTGCAAAAAAATCGTTGAACAGAGAGCAGGTGTTTGAACTTTGCGTTAATTAACATTTATAGAGTTTTGCAGCAATACCCGTCTTATCCGTGGATCCAAGTATATGCTGCAAATCACTGAGTCAGTCCCTAAGAGGCCAACCTCCCTTTCAGCGATACACTCGCTCAAAGCTTTACTTTCAGCCGTGTTTACTGCTGCAATAGTAAGTTTGAGCTCCAACCACAGTTTATAAAAGTCACCCATAAATAGTTCGGTGCTTTGTAGCTTGATAGTAGCTGTGTATGCCGGTTCCAGGGTAGTAACGAGTCTTTTTAAGTCATCCCACTCAGTCGTTGTAAGCTTCATTGAACAGTTGAGGCGCCTTTCACAAAAGTCCTTAAAGTTTTTAAGCTGACTCAACATACTATAGGTGGAATTCCACAGAGTCGCGACATCCAAAATTGGTTGTGGCAATGACTCCTCCGTTATTAAAAACCTACACTCGAAATAAAAAAAAACCGTCCTAAATATTTAAATTTAACTATAATTGAAATCAATCTTACCTATATGCTGGTGTCCTTAAAAGCTTCACAATCTTCCGTGCTTTGTTAATGAAGTTAGCAGATTGGTGGCGTTGAAAAAAATCCTTCACCGCCAGTTGAAGCGTATGTGCTGCACATTTGATCGAATGTTTTGAAAAAATTTTGAGATTTTTCAGCAGTTCATAATCATCGAAGTCCTCAGCAGCTTCTTCTTCATCTTTGGAATCATTGTTGAGTAATTCTACTGCCTTTATCATGTTTCGACCATTGTCGGCTGTGATGGTATAGATTTGTTTTCGGGATATACTGGAATCGCTCAATATCGACTTGATTTCATCGCATATATTTTGGGATGTATGCGATGATTTGAACTCGATCAATCCCAATGTCTTAATGCACATTAAGCCTTCATCAATGTACTGAACATTTACACCCAGCACTCCGCGGTTGCACCGTGTGGCCGTACCCACTTTGAGGCAGAGGATTCTGTTCTTTAAGGCTTCGACAATTTTGCTCTTAATTTGGCTATATTTCTCTTCAACTAATCTCATAACATTCCTTGAATTAACAGATGGCATGCTTAATCCCTGAAATATTTGAGCTGTTAGAGCCTTAAAACCGTCCGAGTCCAATACAGCCAGCGGTACTTTCGCGGTAGGCACAAGGTCGATGCAGGTATTCTTAACTTCCTCTTGACCCAAAACAACAGAAAATTTTTTTTTCAGGCGCTTCAGTTGGTTGAGTTTCAGCCAATTCGTTATACTCCTTTTTGTGCTTCACTTCTTAGTGTCTTTAAATTGCAAACATAGTTGCCACTAAAACACGTTTTACAAAGTTTACACTCCGAACCATTTTTTTCCACGTCAAATGCAAACAAATTTGGCAAAATAAAGATACGCTTGCGACCCATCTCGGAACACGATAAAGAATGAACATAATTAGAAATAAAAAAAAAAATATGTTTGATTCAGTAACACTCGCGGCTTAAGACACTTCCAATGAAGTTGTGGCTGCGAATGTGCTATACCCTGCTATTTTCTGTCTGATTTTTATGGAATTCGGAAGAAAGCCGGATCTTTTTTAAATAATAAGTATTGTGTGTTTTTAAAAGATTATTAATATATTTTTTAAAACAGATTGTACAACAGAGCAATACAGATGGACAGATTGAAGATACCCAATTTTATATACGCTACTAAGGGGTATCGCTGTAAAGCTGGGCAATAAATAGTACAGTAGCTTACCTTAGCGGCGTGGGCCCAATGCAATCTCGACGCGTGTTAAAGCTATGCTCCGTCGCACACTATGTAAAATTTCAACCAACCAAAATGTAAAAATGTTTTGAAAATTTTTCAAAAGTGAGTTTTATTTTGAGCGAAAAAAATAAAAATCATCAGCTTTATTGAAAAATGTATGAAAAATGAAATCGATGATCAATGGTATTAAAACTAATACAAAAAAAAAAAAAAAAAAAAAAAAAATTTATGGAGGGGTAGTCCTTGAACTCCTTTTTAAGGATGTTATGATAAAATCGAGTAACACCCATTGTGCAATACATAGATCTTAAAAGAGAGATATAATCTTGATCCACGAGATAAATGAAATAAAGCTGTGAGTGATAATTGAAGTGAACAGACGTGTTTAACCATCCATCCTAAAAATGGTAAAAAATTTGCCGAATATACCACAAAAACTGCTCAACTTTTGACTGAATTGTATCCGCAAAAAAACTTACCCCAACGGCACACTGGATTTTGGCTCACGGAAAGGATTTAATAGTGTTTACCAATTGAGGAGCTATCCGAAGAAGCCAGGAAGGCAAAAACAAGAACTACATAAGGTTCAGATAGACTAATACATTAAAAACTTCTCGGGTTAGACAAAATCAGAACCTTTTTAATATGCTGGCAGCCTCTTCGGACGCACTTTTTGTATTACTGACACACGTGCGATTACGAAGGAATTTATTAGATATTAATGTAAATATTGAGAATTATTTTGAAGAAAAAATTAGCCATCAATAGCAAATTTTCAAAATTAACCTAAAAATATCAAAGAAGCCGAAGTTTATATACCCTTGCCGTTCTTTATCCGATAATAAAGGTCAAATTTCATACATCAACAGAATTAGTTGTCGTATCATTAAAATACTCAAATATTTTTCAAACTACTGAATTCAAAACACATTTAATGATTTTTAACAATATAAATCTTTATTTGAAATTATAAATTATTCAAACGTTCCCTCTGCCTAAAGAAATATGTATTCCCGATTGTTGTGACAGTCGATGCAGACGGTTGCGTTCACGGAAGTCAAATTATTGTGTATTCTCAGTCGAGGTAACGACAAAGTGAACGGAAACAAAACAAAAACAAAGGCTGCACAAAAAAGGCCTTAAATCTTGCTTTTTGCTTGTCGGCAGTGGCAAGTACCGTTGCACTATGGTCTGGATGTCGATTTTTTTGGCATAAACTACAGTTTGAATGCTAGAGAGTTGAAATTTTGCAAGCATGCTGGAAATACTAAAAGAAAATTTCAATTTTTTTTTTTTGGAATTGCACAATGGCTTTACCGCGATTTGTCGAAATCTATAAAATTTGACCCGATTGCATACTTTCAGGCTGCATTTTTAAATATTCGGAACTGTTTTGACCAATTAATATTTATAAACATGCACAAAATAGATAGTTTAAAATTTTATTTGTCTCATATTTGGTAGTGTAGAAAAGTGGTATGAAGAAAATAGATTACAAAAATTTTTGTTGTGTTTAATTGGCATCGTCTTCTTCTTTTAGCACTATGTCGCGAATGTCCTCCTCAGAATTAGAATCACAATCAGATTGTAAGTCCGATTCATTTCCAGATAAATCTTTATCTTCAGTAGACGGCAACTCCAGAAGACTTAAAACTTCTTTGGAAAGAGGCTTTTTCGGGTTTTTCCTTTCCCTCTCCTTCAAACAGACACTCGATAGTAATGGATCCGAGGAATCCATGGCTCTATGAAAAATATCACTCATTGTATTGACTCGACTATCTTTCCTTGAATGTGATCGTCTGTCTTTTTTGTAGATTTTATTTCGGACTACTGAACCATTTTCGCCCAAGCATCCAAGTGGAATTAACGTCGAATTGTTTATTTGAAAACCGTGAACTAACACTTTATGAATCGTTGGTGACATTGGATACCACGGATAAATATGCATATATAAGCAAAAAGTTCTCTCACAAAAGAAACGAAGTTTATCCGAACTTAAATAAAAATTACATGAAATTGCTATTAAAATAATGTGAAAATTATTTAAAAGGGCCTCGCTAAAACTGGTTATGGATGATAGTATTTTACTATTCTCAAAAGCTCTTGCGGTATTACCATCATTGCTATTGCCGCATCCATTCGTCTATGGCATAATTATTCGTAGACCCATTTCATTCCAAATCTTTTCCTGAATGTATTTTTTCCGTATGTTCATTTTAATATCATCGTCACCTTTCATATGCCATTTTTTAATCTCTAATCTGTATGATACGTTCAGGACAAATTCTAGAAACCCAATCCATGCATGTAGTGGACTTACGCCAAATTTCAATGCATTAGGCTTTGGGGTGAAGGTTTCTGAACTGAAATCAGTAATTTCCAATATTTTAGTTGGGATGACACCACATATTGGACAACATTGAGTAGATTTATTTCCAGTTAGTAAGTTTCATAGGTAACTGATATGTTGAAGTTGTCGTCCAATTTAAAAACAAACGGGTTGAGGTTATCAATTTGAAAATCTAAATTGTTTTTTTCCATAAGTATGTGAGCAGAAGTTTTTTTTAACTATTTCAATTTTGAGCGGTCTGCAATATCTGATGGACTGAGGTGTCCTGTTTATCCAGATGTTCCGATAACAGGAGTCAAAAATTTTTAAGGCAATAACAGAAGTTACAAAAAGAGAATGTTCTGATAGCTGTTCGCCATTTGCTTCATTTCCAAACTTCTGCTTGTATATACTATGACCAGTTGAACCATCAAATCCATAGCTGCAAATTAATTTGATTTTGGAACTAACAGGAAACTGCTGGAAAACATCGGACTGCAATTTAATCATTCGATGAGCAGTATGATTTAAAAGAATTTGTAAGGACACTTCAGTAGTAGTTTCCATTACTTCTATACCCAAGGGCCGGCATTGTAATTTTGCTTCTATTAGTTTATCATAGTTTTGAAATATGTTGCTGTGATGACTTTTATTCAAAAGCCTGGTGTTTATATATTGTTGTTTATTAAGTGAATTTTCTATGAGGTAAGCTAAACGCCGCATCCATTCTGCATTCTTTGGTAGCAGAAACTGCTGCAGCATGCACAAGAAGTTTCGTGTTGAGATTAGTCTCATTTGCAAGCTCACACGCCAGTTTCCTTTTCAATTTTGCCCCTGCATTTGCATAAGATAAAGGTGGACGTCCTGTTGTCTTTGGTGTCTTACAATTTTTATTAATAACTATTTTAGTTTACACATAAAATAAATATATACATTAAAAACTACATACCTTGATGTATATTTTCCATATTTATACCCTTGCAAAGGGTATTATAAAATTGGTCAGATGTTTGTAACGAACAGAAGGAGACGTTTCCGACCCCATAAAGTATATATATTCTTGATCAGCATGAGAAGCTGAGTCGATATAGCCATGTCCGTCTGTCCTGTGCGTACGCATTTTACTTAGCCATCTTAAGAGCTATTATGATGAATTTTTTTTGTGGGCTTTTATTACCCGGGTAAGATAAAGTATGAAAATTGTAAGGATCGGACCACTATATCATATAGCTCTAGAACAAACATTTTTGCAAAAACTGGAGTATCCCCATAAAATTTACCAATATGATAGTATTTGATATAAATTGACAGATCCCAAAATTTGAATCTGATCGGATAAATGGAACACAAGTTACAGTCAATACAAATCGGTTCAAATGATGACGTAGTAGACAGCAAGCATCGCTGCCGGCAGCAAACACCGCTGCTGCAGCGCTGCTTGCTGCCTACTACGTCATCATGAAATCAAAAAGAGCACATGCATACACACACACAGACGCAGCGCTACAAGAACTGTATGTGTATGCGTGTTGGGCTTTGATTAGGGAATGATGCAAGAAGAAAGAAAATTTATTATAAAAAAGAATAAAAGAAATAATTTGAATGTTTTGTTTGTGTATTGATGAATTCAGTTGCAGGGAAAGAAATTTCAAAATGTAAAAAAATTATTGCCAAAGACTGCAAGGGTATATAAACTTCGGCATTGCCGAAGTTAGCTTCTTTGATATTTTAAATTATTTTTATGTGCAAAATCATATGGTGCCACTTTAAACTTTAGGTTTTTTTTTTCACTTTCCAAATGTCGATTACGCACAAAGCACATGTCTGACTTTGAGACCCTGGTACGAACCCAGGGATGCCATTAAATGTTTTTTTTTATCGATATTTTGTGCTCAGGGTATCTACTTTCATAATCAAGTACAAAAACTACCGAATCTTTTCATGAAAATTTGGACTTTATGCCAAAAAAATCGACATCCAGACCATAGTGCCACGTCAAAGATAGCTGCACTGAAGCCTAAAATGCAGAAATTGCATGTCAAAGGTGCTTTAACGGCCAAACAGGCCAAGGCAAAGAAGAAGTCGCTATCAGCAGGAATAGACGGCAGTGAGAGTGACGATGCTTCGTCTAATTCCGAGCCAGGTGAGGTCCGAGCGCTACTAGTACTGGCTGGAAAACCATTTGGACTCGACGGCCGAGATTTCCACCGGCGAAGACGTTTTAACCCTCAATGCGAGTATACCAGGCTGTCGCCTATGCCACACCCCCTCCCGCTAAGAGCTCCACGAACAACAGCGTCCCTCACAGAGATATCCATCTATGGTCACCCGATGTAGCCGCATTGGTAGCTGAGAAGAGACGTCTCCGTCGCACGTGGCACAACTAAAGGAGCCCAATAGACAAGACCCTGTTCAACAGAGCTGCAAAAACTCTCAAAGAGCTTCTGAACAGTCTTCGTAGGAAGTCACTCGAATCTTTCCTAGAGAACGTCTAGCCTGGAGACCCCCAACACAACCTATGGAGGCTGACCAAAGGCATCAAAAAGCCTGTCATAAGGAAGGAGCCCATCAAAGACTCCAATGGATCCTGATGCCGTTCAAACAACGAAAGAGCCGCAGCTTTTGCAAACCACCTATATGAAACGTTCACCCACTTCAATAGATGCTCCCAACAGGAGGCCCAAGAGACGGAAGAGTTTTTGCACGCGCCCTACCAAATGGCCCTCCCCATACAAGAGGTGGAAACAGACGAGCTACCTCTAGAAATCCCCAAGCTAAGCCCGGGCAAGTCGCCTGGATACGACGGTATCGATGTGCAAGCCATCAAAGCCCTGCCTCCGAATGGTTTACAGCTGCTCCTCAAAATTACAAATAAAAGCTTTCTGTTAGGACATTTCCCCACCCAGCGGAAATGCGCCGAAACCATTCTATTACAAAAACCTGGGAAACCTGCAGCGAATGTGGCCTCATATCGACCGATCAGTTGATTGGCAATATTCTCCAAAATAGTCGAGAGACTATTTTTTCGTAGAATGCGGCCAACTCTGGACGAGGCCGGGTTGATCCCGGATCACCAATTTGGGTTCAGAAAATGCCATGGCACACCCGAACAATGCCATAGGATCTCGGGGAGAATTCATGAGGCTTTCAAGGAGAAGAAATATTGTGATGGAGTATTTCTAGATGTGAAGCAAGCATTCGACAAGGTCTGGCACACTGGCCTACTATACAAGATCAAAACTGCCCTTCCTGCCCCATTCTATATGCTGCTAAAATCATACTTTGAAAACAAGAGCTTCTATGTGAGATGCGGTGATGTAAACTCTGGCATCAAAGACGTCAGAGCCGGAGTCCCCCAGGGAAGCGTTCTAGGCCCAGTGCTATACACTCTCTACACAGCTGACATGCCGATACTCAACGATCCCAACCTCCTAACTGCAACATACGCGGATGACACTGCCTTCATGGCAACCAACGAAGCGCCACAGGAGACACCTGGCTCAAAAGATGGAATAAGGCGGTCAACCCAGATAAATGCGTTCAAACAACATTCACATTGGGGAGAGGTTACTGCCCAACTATCCTACTCGACAGAACCCCCCAATCCCATCTTCGACTCAGTAAAATATCTGGGTCTAACTATGGACAGAAGGCTAACATGGAAGCAGCATCTGAAAACCAAAAGACGCCAGCTCGACGCAAGGCTGAAAAAGTACCTATGGCTCATCGGGAGAAGGTCTACCCTTCGGCTAAAAATGAAGCTGCTTATATACAAAGTTATAATGAAGCCAATGTGGACCTATGGAATACCAATCTGGGGCACCGCCAGCCGATCCAACTGCGACCTAATCCAAAAATTTCAAATCAAGGTGTTAAGGATCATCACAAATGCCCACTTTCTCACTACAAACAGGGAAAGTTACCTGGGATAATTTTGGCATTGGGCAACATTGTAGTGTCACAGAGTTGCCACTGGGTCAAATGTCCGTGTTTTATAATAATCTTGACTAAATAAAGAAATATTATTTTTTATTGCGCCATTTGTATATGTGGATGTAGATGGCGGCTAACTTTTTTTTTTAATGGATATTTTTTTTTGTCGATTTATTTTAATTTTAATTTGTATTTGTAGTTTTCATGAAAAAAATGTTTTTTTTTTATTGTTTAGTTAATAAAATGATATGAAAGTTACATATTTGGTAGAAATGCAAAATGCACAATCAGCATGATGTCAATTCTACATATATGCCTACAACATACATACATTCTGGCTCACGCCAGCTCCTATCCCTTCCCATTCGCCCACCAAAAAAAATTAAAATTTTAACAAATTGATTATGATTATTAATTTATTTTTAAATTTTATTATTCAAATATTTTGTCTCCAACTCCTTCATTGGAGGCGGCAGTGGTGGCAGTGCTGCCTCAGCCGCCTTGGCCACACTAACCGTCACGCGGTTTGGCTTGGGCTTCCCTTTCTTAATTTTGCCGCCCTGCGGGAATTTCGGTTTTTTCGGGCGACTTGGGCCCTGGCCACCAGGCGCGTTCAAGGTGACGGTCTGAAAATGAAGAATAATAAAGATTAGTCCATATTTGTTAATAAACAGACAAAAAAAAAAAACCAAAAATACTTACACAATTTTTGAAGATGAAGTTCATGGTACGCCGTTAGAGTTGAATATGATTAGAGCTGGCACATTCTATGCTTGCCATTAATGGGAAGCTATTTATTATCGATACTTTGGCTATCGATATTTTGATTGGTTTTCAAACTTTTTGAGTCGAATTGGAGTTTTTAATTGAAAGTAATCTTGAAAGTTGTCCAAATATTTTGCCATGATCTTGATAGTGAACCAGTCCCATAATCTCTTGCTTTTGTCCATTAAACTTAAATGATTTTATTTGAATTTTGTATGGCGCCATATATAGTAGGATGTGAAACGTTTCACAAAACTACACGCAGCAACTAAATATTTCGCTGGCAAAAGGTACCCCACATTTTCGCCGGCTAAAGTTACCCCTACATTTTGACAATTTTCTCGAAGACGTTATGATATTGGGTATTGGGACTATAACAAACATATTCCAAATAGAACTCCAGTAATTCTGGCATTCAATCTTCATTGAGCCGTGTTTTTATACCATATGGTATATTAAAGTCGCCAAAATGTATGTAACAGACAGAAGGCAGCTTTTCCGACCCCATAAAGTATATATATTCTTGATCAGGATCAACACCAAAGTCGATATAGACATATCCCTTTGTCCGCCCGTCCGTCTGTCCGTATGAACACGTAGATCTCAGAGACTATAAGAGCTAGATTCACCAAATTTGGAACGTAGACTAGTGTATTACCTGCGGTGGTCAAGTTTATTTAAAATTTTTGCCACGCCCCCCTCCGCCTACGAAATTCAAACAAATTTGATTTTCTTAAAGACTATAATAGCTAAAGACATCAAATTTGGTAACATTAGTCCTTTAGTAAGCGCGCAGAAATTTGTTGCAAAAAAATTTTGCCACGCCCCCTCCGCCACCGCAATTCAAACAAAACCGATTTTCTGAAAGACTGTAATAGCTAGAGACATCAAATTTGGTATGTATGTATATTTGCTTAATAAATGCGCATATTTTGTATATGCAAAGATTTTGCCATGCCCGTTTCCGCCACCGTAATTTGGAAAAACTCGATTATCTCACGTAATTTTTTACATTTTGTAATTAAACTTAACACACTTGATTTGATATTCTATCAAAATCGAACTAAAAATAGCCAAGTTATGCATATAAACATTTTTCCAGTTGGCCGTTGGCTGGTGGGGCGCTAGGGTGCTCGTATGATTGAGTGAGCGAGATACTCAGATATGCTTCTAAAAAGCATGTAATCAGAATTAAAAAAAAAAAAAAAAAACGTAAATGCATTTGTTATTATAAATTTGAAATATTTGTTATACTGGTGTATGGTATACCTAAGTCGGCGAGACGACTTACTTACTTCATTTAAGCTAGTTTTTGCCCAACAAAGTCAGCCCATTTTTCACACAATTTGCGTGAGCGAATTAAAGAAAAAGAAGAAGAGATGATCGGCGAATAGCTTTTGCTGAAGAAAAATTTTTTCTACCGAACTACCCTTACATTTATGGCTTTTTCTCGAAAACGTTACGCTATTGGGTACTGAGGCTTTCCGGACCTACTGTAGAAAGTCCTTCAAGGATTCTGGCATTCAATCTTCATTGAGCCGTGTTGTTTGAAGCTAGTTTTTGCCCGTTGAAATCGATCTATTTTTTGGCACATTTTGTATGGGGAAAATCATGGTTGGTTTATAAAAATGCAATTTTTCTCGAAAACTGTATGAAACCACATAATGAAACTTGGAGGGGATATAGACGAATAACTGGGGGATAATCTGGCATTCAATCTTCATTAAGCCGTGTTTTTGGAAAGAAGATACACGAATACGAAAAAATTACTTTTTGGCGGAGAAATTGTCAATACATGGAGTGCTCAAAAACCCCCAAAACTGAATTAAAACAAAAATTTCATCTATGCTGTAAGATCCCAATTATTTACAAGTCTTTTTAAATACTCACGCATATATCGAAACAGGTATTGTAATATCAATTGTTAGTAATAAGTATCGATTGTTAGTAATAAGTATCGTTTGTTAGTATTAAGTCGCCTATGGAAAATATCGGTATCGGCCTGGTGCCGCACTGAAAGTTTTCTCTCTCTTCTTCCGGTGACGCTTGAACGAGCTAGACGCACCAACTGCCGAAAACTTAGAAATTAAATCTGAAGACTCTAAACTAATCCTTATCATTTTAACTCAATAAATAGGTGTTTACAATGCTTAACAATTTAAGGCTTTATTTGTTTCAAAAAAGTTTAAAAATAGCTGAAAAATATGCCCGTCAAGTTACCGACACTGTTAAACTCCAATTAGCGACGGTCCTCTGTTAACCCTCTGTTAAGTTTTTTGCATTTTTATTTTTTAATTTTTCAGCTATTTATTAACATTTTTGAAACAAATAAAGGCTTAAATTTTTAAGAATAGAGGAAATTTTTGTTTTAATTCAATTTTGGGGGTTTTTGAGCATTCCAAGTATTGACAATTTCTCTACGAAAAAGACATTTTTTCGCATTCGTATAGCCCCAATATACTGCAACGGCTCAATGAAGATTAAATGCCAGAATTTCGGGATGACTTTGTGGAATATGTTTGGAATATATATAATGCCAGAATTTAGATATGACTTTTATGAACATTGAAATTCCTCGTAACGTTTTCGAGAAAAATCCATTCATGTCGGGGTACCTTTTTCCGGCAAATTTTTTTTTAATGTCAATTGGCCCAGCTGTTTTTTCAATTCGCCACTCAGTATGTGTCATTTCGCTCCGCACAAAATGAGTCAAAAAATTGTCTGACTTTGTTGGGCAAAAACTCGCCTATATAGTAACGGCTCAATGAAGATTGAATGCCGGAACTTAGGTATGACTTTCTGGAATGTGTTCGGAGAGTTTCAACAAATTTCCTCGTACATTTTCGAGAAAAGTGTATAAATGTGGTTTTCCCTTTTGCGGGAAAATATGTTTCCAAGATTTCGCCGCGTAGTATCGCTCGAATAGGGGGATTAGGCAAATACAGGTTCGCTCAAATAGGGGGTTTGGTATAGTGCTACGACTGCACCAATAAATTGTGATTTTACTTATTAAGAAATTTTGGTAAACAAGATTCAAGATATAATATATACTTACATATGTAGACTTTCCTTGAAAATTTGAATAAAGTTAATGAAAAATGTAATTGTGAAATCTGGTTTTATGTATACATGTGTATGTATATACATATGTATGTATGTACATATGTATGTATGTACCAGAGAACGGCAGGGCGTGATGGCAAAAAAATCATACACAAAAATAGCCGAATAATCGTGTCATTCGGCTCAGCCGATCAAACATTCGTATGTACACGAACTCACTGTCGACTTAAATTCACTCCACTCCGCTCATATTTTTTTCTTACTGAGTTTATTCGGCTCAACATTGATTTTTATTCCTTGATTTACTTATACGCCCAAATTTTTACTCAATTCACCTCACTGAACGAAAATCAGCGTTGAATGAAAATCAGCTCATGATGCCGAAGTCACTGAAATCGTTTGCATGACCGTTATGTTTTTGTTTCTTTGTTTCTTCTTGTTTTTCAGAATGCTTGCGATTGTAGGTTGCAATGAGCACAATTAGTTTAATTTTGTCATTTCGTCGCTATGGAGCAGGCTATTCTAGAAAAAATACGCACAAATATCTACACATTGGAGACCCGACATAAGGGAAGAAGCTTTGTGTGGAATATTTTAGCAGAGATTATGAAGGAGGATGGCACTGTTTTACATGGATTTTGTACTGTCGATCGTGCAGTAATATTTTAAAATATTCGGCAAAACAGTCGTATAATTTAACGCGACATAAATGCTGCAAGTCGCTAAAAGAAAGCAAAGTGTTAAAAACTGTAACGGCGGAGGAAAAAAAGCAGCTACAGATGCTTGTGTAGCATGGGTTACTGAAGATTGCCAACCCTTTTCAGCAATCAATGGACTTGGATTCAAAAAACTTGCAAGATTTTTAATTCATATTGGTGCAAATTATGGAGAAGATGTGGACATTGAAGACATGCTGCCTGATGCAACAACGTTGTCTCGAACAACGCACAAAATCGCGGACGAAAAAAAAATCAAATAAAAGATGAATTAGCCTACATTGTGCAGAACGGTGGAGCAACTGCTACTATTGATTTGTGGTCCGACAACTACGTTCATAGAAACTTTTTAGGAGTGACTTTACACTTCCAAAAAGAACAACAACTTTTGGAATTAATATTGGGCCTAAAATCCATGGATTTCCAACGCTCAACGTCTGCAAACATTTTGAGCAAGTTACACACACTGTTCGGCGAGTTCGGCATTAATACTTTGGAGAAAATAAAATTTGTAACTGACAGAGGCACTAATATTATAAAAGCCTTGGAAGGAAACGTTCGATTAAACTGCAGCAGTCATTTGCTAGCAAATGTCCTGGAACGTGCTTTTAATGATTCGTCAGAGGTAGCCGAACTTGTAGAAGCATGCAAAAAAATTGTTCGCTATTTTAAAAAAGCAAACTTGCAACATCAGCTAAATACTTCGTTGAAAAACCATTGCCCGACACGATGGAACTCAAACTTTGCAATGTTTAAGTCCATTGTCGACAATTGGTATAATATTAACGAAATTCTTAAAGAGAAGCAAGAAACCCAACGACTGTTGCTTATAAATATATCAACGCTTCAGCAATTAGTTGAATTAAGCAGTGATTTCGAAGTAATATTTAAAAAGCTGCAACTTTGCAGTTCCCCATCACTATGCTACGTAGTGCCATCAATAAACAAAATGCGGCTTCTATGTGAACCAAAAACGACAGATGTATCTCCTATATTGGCCTTAAAAGAAAAAATAATTAATAATGTTGAAGAAATTTGGGTCCCAAATATCGATCTATGGCATAAAGCAGCATTTTTTTATTTCCGCCTGCTTTAAACATGCAATCAATTGATCAAAACGAGATTAAGCAATTTTGCATTTCAAAAATTAACTCCTCTGATATATATCCATCAGGCTCATCTTCTGTTCCGGCAAGTCCATGTACGCCAATTTCAGATAGCGTTTCACAATTTTCGTTTGACAGCTGTGGTTCAGTTGACTCGCTTAATTCAACAAACACCCCACATAGTAAAGATAAAGATGTCCAATTTTTTTCCCCCAACTTCTTAAATCGTCCACATTAAATACGTTGAAAACAACTACAGATGAATTGGAAAGCTACTGTAGGGAATCTGTGGAAATAAGTAATGACTTTAATGTGCTAGAATGGTGGAAAACTAATGAAAAAAATATCCAAAACTTTCCAGTTTTGCTCTAAAAGTTCATTCAATTCCGGCTAGTAGTGCAGCTGCAGAACGCGCATTTTCTTTGGCAGGAAATATTATAACTGACAAAAGAAATCGTCTTGGTCCAAAATCTGTGGACAGCTTGCTTTTTTTAAAATCTTACTTTAAAACATATAATAATAACAATGTACAATAGAAATAAGTATGCATTAAGTATTATTAAGAATTCATATATGAAGTCAAAATGTGTTCCTTTTTTATTTTATTTTTATATTTATGCATTAAGTATTAATAGGAATTCACTTATGAAGTCAAAATGTTTTCCTTTTTTTATGTTATTTTTATATACATATATGTATTCCTATATATATATGTAGTACATATATATACATATACATACATATTATGTACAGGAGTGTGAAATATTTTTTTATTTTTTTTCATTAATTTTTTAATTTTTTTTTGTTAATTTTCTTTTTTGTTGTCATTGAATATGAAAATATATGTATAATCTGTTGTGAAATTACGTTTTTTCATTTCCTTGACTTAGCACATGAACAAACTCATACGCGTTGATTTAAATCAATGTTGAGCAGAAACAACATACGCCCAAATGATCGGTTTCACATTGACCATGAATAAACTCAGCAGTGAGTTCGTGTACATGTGAATGTTTCATCGGTTGAGCCGAATGGCACGATTATTCGGATACGCCGAAATGTGTACCGAAGGCTGTGCATATACGCAATTCGTATGCTCATCAGCATGAGCTGATTTTCACTCAATGCAGACTTTCGTTCAGGGAGTGGAATTGAGTCAGAATTTTACCGTATGAGTAAATCAAGAAAAAAGTGAGTTTTGCAGATCTCTGGTATGTACCAGAGAACGGCATGGCGTGATGGCAAACAAAATCATACACAAAAATAGCCGAATAATCGTGTCATTCGGCTCAGCCGATCAAACATTCGTACATATGTACACGAACTCCTTGTCGACTTAAATTCACTCCAATCCGCTCATATTTTCTTCTTACTGAGTTTATTCGGCTCAACATTGATTTTTTTCCATGATTTACTTAAACGCCCAAATTCTTACTCAATTCAACTCACTGAACGAAAATCAGCGTTGAATGAAAATCAGCAGATATCCAATTATGCAAATTAACGACTATGGAATCAGCGTTGGCATAAAGAAGGCACAGTCACAAGATGGGAAAATAAGAGCCATCATAGAAGTTCTGACAGACAATTCGAAAACTTATAATGATTATTTTCTGAAAACCGATATCCTGTACAAATTAGTCAATGACGTTGATTTAATTGTTGTCGCAAACGCGATGCAGAAGCAGATTATTGGTCAGGCACACAACAAAGGACATTTCGGGGCAAAGAAGACGAAAGACTTGATTTGCAGAGAATACTTTATACCGCATCTCGAGGACAAAATCTAAAAATATATCGAATGCTGTATTCCTTGTATTATCAGTAGCCGTAAAGTTGGCAAGCAAGAAGGCTTGTTGCATCCGCTTCAGAAAGATGATATTCCACTTTTAACTTACCATATTGATTTTCTAGGTCCTCTCGAGTCTACACACAAAGACTATAAGCATATTCTGGCAGTCATAGATGCATTTACGAAGTTCTGCTGGTTATACCCAACCAAATCCACGACTAGCAATGAAGTTATTACGAAGCTGACGATTCAAAGCACGATTTTTGGCAACCCTACGTTTATTATTTCAGATCGGGGTTCCGCCTTTACATCCCAAGATTTTCTGAAGTACTGCGACAACGAGGGTATCAAACACGTTAAGACGACTACAGCACTTCTGAGAGTAAACGGCCAAGTCGAACGTTTAAATGCGATCATCATTCCTGTTTTGTCGAAGTTGAGCGTTGATGATCCGACGAAGTGGTATCGACATGTTAGCAAAGTTCAGCAGGCTATCAATTCGACGTACACTAAAAGTATTGGCACTTCTCCATTTGAGTTACTAACTGGTGTAAAAATGAGGACCAACGATGATTATAAACTGAGAGATCTTATCAACCAAGAGACGAAGGCAATATTTACAGACGAAAGATGCGAGCTCATTGCCAAGGCGAAGGCACACATCTCCAAGATCCAAGACGAAAACAAGAAGTATTACAACCTACGTCGTAAGCAAGCTCGATCTTATAGTGTTGGCGACCTGGTCGCAATTAAGAGGACGCAATTTGGCAGTGGTCTCAAACTAAAACCAAAATATTTTGGACCCTACCAAGTTAAGAAGGTGAAGCAGAATAACGCATACGATGTCGAAAAAGTAGGCAAGTGCGAAGGGCCTAAAGTGACGTCCACATGTGCAGAGTACATGAAGCCCTGGAGCCCAAACCGAGACGATGAAGAAGATGACCCAGCATTCGGGTCGAATGCGTAATCAGAATGGCCGAATGTGGGATGTGCATTTGCGAAGTGTATCAATCCCACTGTACACGAGAGACGAGACGACGATCAAGAGAGAACGTGAGCGTGTAAGAAAAGACGATCAAGAGGGATGACTAACGAATGAGAGATGACGACGAGAGGAGATGGTTTTTGCGCGTCAAACAAGACGGACGTGTTTTGAGGTCTTGCGTCATAGTCGGATGCAAGGTCAAGTCGAGTACCAGAGACGGGTGCTATAAGTCGTGTGTCAAAGTCGGACACTTAAAGTCGATCGCCAAAGTCGGGCGCGAAAAGTCGAAGCGTCATAGACGGACGCCAAAGTCGAGCCGAGCCAAACGTCGATTGTCATTTCGCATAGTGTAATCTCTATTAAGTCGTATTTTCATGTAAACCCCCTAGACTATAATTATATCGTTAAATAAAACCCCACATGAATATATGTTAACAAAATTTTTTGCTTTTGTAAATGCATACATATGTATATAACGGGTGTTTTTTTAAGCGTTTGGTTTTTAAAATTGAAATGAAACATACAAAATTTGAATATTATTGTTAAATTTTTATTTGAGATGATAAAACAATCTCTGCCACTTTTTAAAAATGTTAGCCGCGACTGCGTTTCAAGTGATCAACACGGAAGGTCCAATTTTGCACCACTTTTTCCAGCATATTTAAGGGAATTTCGCCAATAACACGACTGATATTGTCTTCCAATGCACCAATTGACGCTGGTTTGTCCTGGTAAACCAATGACTTTACATATCCCCACAAAAAATAATCCAGTGGTGTAATGTCACATGACCTAAATCATTGCGCAAAATCTTCCAGGTAGTCGAACGACACAGTCCCAATTGCTGATAACGCCGACGAATGGACAATTCACGATCTTCATTGACACTGGCCGCTACAGCTGCAATATTCTCTTCTGTGCGCACTCTCCGTACACGATTCGATGGTTGAATGTCCAATAAAGTAAAATGTGTGCGAAATTTGTCCACAATTGCCTTTATGGCTTGCTCGGTTGGTCGGTTGTGTCGACCATAATATGGACGTAATTTGCGAAACACATTTTTCACAGAACACGAATTTTTATAATAAATTTCAATGATTTGTAAACGTTGTTCGGGCGTAAGTCTCTCCATGATGAAAACTAAGCTGAGCATTTTTCACTTTCACAGCTGTCACGAAAATCTTGCGGTATGTCAGTGTTGCCAACGTGAAAAACCAAAAGCGTAAAAAAACACCCGTTATATAAATTGACTTGTCTCTAATTGACTTCCTTCCAATCTTTCTAAAAAAAGTAAAAAAAAAAAAAAAAAAAAAACAACTTAAAAGAAAAAGATCGTTTGGTGCTGATAGCTAAGGGCTTGTCGGTAAAGTAAATGTGTGAGTGGAGGTTCGAGCCTGTGTCGGTCATTTGGTTTTGTTTTTTGAAAAATTTTTTTTTTTTTTTTTTTTTTGTTTTCCAGGTTTTTAATTTCATTCTTTATTTTTTTAACGGTGATTGGCCGGAAGAAGAACGGATTCTCCTTGTATAGGTGGGCTGTCTGCTGATGGAATTGATGGTCTTGTTTTTTTTTGTTTTAATTAGTTCCAGTTCTTCAATTATCGGATTCGTTGGATTGTTTAGTGAGGCGTCTGATGGGCTGAATTTGCCCTCAAGGTGTAGCGCAAAGGCATTCGCTTTCTCCTCATTTGTCCTTGTCCAGGTGTGGCTCGTCTTTTTTGTGGCAGTGCTGGTGGATGGAAGATTTGCCGTTGTAATTTTTATTGGCCAGTTCGGTTCTGGCTATCTTTTAATGTTGTTTGTGAGTCTTCATAGTTTAGCCATTTTCTATCTGTCTGATGGATCAATAGTGTTTAGTAGCTTATTTAATCTTTCTTTCTTCTCTTCTTTTTATAGCTTTTCTCAATCTAGTTGTGGTGTCCTTAAAGTGTTTTTGATTGGCCATTGTATTATTTCTCATCAGTCTCTTTTTTGCTTTTTTGTTGATAGAGGTGAGCTTTCTAGATTTCAATCGCTATGAGTGGTGTGTCTTTTTATCCAATTGCAGGTTTTGGAGGAGCTGAGGGGATGTAGCTATTTTTGCAGCATTATGTATTTTATTTGCAAGTATGTGTATGGCTGCATCAATGTCCTCATTTGTTTTTATACCCTTGCAAAAAGGGTATATTAATTTTGGTCAGAAGTGTGCAACGCATAGAAGGAAGCATCTCCAACCATATGAAGTATATATATACTTGATCAGCACGACGAGACGAGTTCAAATAGCCACGTTCGTCCGTCCGTCCGTCTGGATCGAAGCGAGCTCCTCCCAGACCGTTAGAGCTACAGAGCTGAAATTTTGCACGTAGGATTGTATATACTGCACAGTTTGTATATCAGCCGGATCGGACCACTATATCGTATAGCATCCATACAAACGGCAAAGTCACAAACAGTGACTTTCCTCAATACCATAGGAACGATTGGTCAATAACAGACAATAACAGATTAATATATCTGTTAATGGCTATGCCGAATTTGATAATGATAGGGTGACTATATCATATAGCTCCCATAGGAACGATCGTTGGAAAACAGTGACTTTGACCAATAACTTCGTTATTTCCTATGCTAAGATTGTAGGCCGTTCTCTCGCAGATCTTAGACTTTTTTGGATAAAACGTTTTTACACTTTGATGGCTATGGGTAAGAAAAAGAGTTACCAAAAAATATTTGCAAGGGTTAGCCCCTGCCCTCTGGTTATTTCTATTTCTAGTTTAATTGTATTTTCCAGAGTTTGTATGAACTTTTTAATGTTCGCACCCTTTGGTAGGAGTGGTATTGGCCAATCTTTTGTGGCTATGGGTTGTGAGGAATATTATAAAGGATAATAATATCCCACATAACAAGCAAACAGCAGCACAATCCAACGATATAAATGAGACGCCGGATACAAGATACAGCCGAGACACAAACCAAATGTACGATATACGACCAAGCCTGCTATTGGTCGATCGAACCGATTCATAGCAAATGGTTTACGATCAAACGTGGTCGATCGAGCCACACGCAACCGCTGGCGATTTCGTACAAGCGGGAAGATGCGTGGGAAGCATAATGCAAAAAACCAATATGCACACACATGCGATGGGCAACCAAGTCCAACATGGCTCGATCGAACCAACTCGAACCGATGACGTACGATCGAACCAAATCGAACCTATGACGTACGATCAAGCATGGCTCGATCGAATCACAGGCGACCGCTGGCAATTTCGTACAAGCGGGAAGTTGCGTGGGAGACAGAATGCACAATATCAACGGTATAAGAGTAAATGAGGGCATAATTGCACCCAAAAGGGGGCATTGGCCTTCTTATGCAAATCAAGAGCATCGGAGAGGCAAATATGCATGCATGCATACGCTGAATAAGCATACACGCATGTCACACGTACACTATGCGTGAGGGAGAATACCGATGACCAATAGCGTGCTCTCTGCCTACGTCACGCTCATGAGAACAAAGCCGTTAGACTGCGAGCAGCCAAGAGAATAAGAGTGAAGGCCAAGCAAGCCCGTGAGACGGGTGCGGGGCGTGTGTGCATATACAAAACGATAATGGTTTGTGGATCGGATAGGGGAATATGCGAGCCGAAGGGGGAGTGAACAATGGGGAAGCCCTCCATCTAATAGATACGATATGCGTATGAAGGAGGATGGCATATGAAATTGAACGATATTATATGTTAAATCAAGCAGGCTAATTATTAATAATCAATAAGTTAAGTTAATACAATTAGCATATACGTATGTATGTAAATCTAATATGGAGCGAATATGGGCGAAATTGGATATGACGTGTGGATCAAAGGAAGCGACGGGCGACGGCAGCGCTGACAGAAGCAGAGAAAGTCAACGGGATACGATGGGCGGCCAATAGAAAGGCGACGCCAATGGGTGAAAGTGATGGAATCACATAGATGCAAGGGAGCTAGACAAGGACAAGGAAATAGATGGGCGCGCAGCCACAAAGAAAGTGGAGACATATGCGACAAGAATACGGGACTTTCACCACGCATGGCAACAAGTAGATGCGTGGGTGAAAGTGGACGGCGGATGGGAAATTGCCAGCTGTATAGCGGTAGTACACCAGCCAGTGCCTGAGGCCAGAGGAGCTGCCTATATAAAGGCGGCGCAAATCAGAGTAAGCATCAAGTCATCGAGGCATGATCAAGTAACAAGTAATTAAGGCCTTACGAGTAACCTTAAGAACTTACCAGGGAAATACAAGGAACAAGAAAGTAATTAAGGCCTTACGAGTAACCTTAAGAACTTACCAAGGAAACACAAGGAGCAGCAAGGAAACTAGGAACTATACAGGCCTTACGAGTAACCTGTACAGTTCATCCGAAAGCAATAAGTCCTTAAATAAGGATAACAAGCACCATACGCAGCAAGGGGAAGGCAAGAAAGGACGACGAGGGATTCGAAGCGACTCACCAACGCTACCCAAGTCCAGAACTACCATAGAGAAACGGCCATACAACCTAGCCCGCTAATAATTTTGAATAAACATACATATCAGCTCTAGCAATTAAAATCAAACGTGTTTTTAATTTCACCGGGGCACAAAATAAATTTGTTGTGCCGAACCTAGCCCAAGAGATATTGTAAATATCCCGAAGGACGAAAAAGGATCGTTACAGGGTCCTGAGATGGACATTTCGATATGAACGGGTAAGTGGTCTGAGCTAAGTTTATTGCTGGCATACTTTTTTAATCGGTTTTCCTTTGTAGATTGCGAAGTCTAATGCAGACGGCCTCTTCCTTCTATCTTTAGGATAGGGGTTGCCCCCCTGTGGCTAGGATGTTAGTTTTCACGTTTTAATGGACGGCTTTGAGGAGAGCCTGTCCTCGTTTGAACGATCTGGAGTTGCACTAAAATTGTTGCAAATTAGGTACCTTCGGTCGTTACCATTCGACTCAACAGTTTTTAGCAGTTGCTTTAATTCTTCCGTCGTCAAAACTGGCTGATTTTCTCCTTGGCCGAGATGGAGATCGTCATTGGAAGGCATTGCATCTTCCATCTCGCTGAATTGAAGGCGTTTTTGATGTCGAGTGTTATCACAAGACAGTATTCTTTGGCACCACCTTTCCATCTCGTTTCTTGAATTGCCCTTGCAGCTAATCCTACCACCCGGTTGATTGCGTCGATCGTAGATCTCGCCTTCCTGAATCCAAACTGGTGCTCGGATAGACCGTCCCTTGCCATGATTGCCGTTTCCAGACGCGAGTAGATTATTGCCTCAACGACTTTGCTAGCTTTGCGATGAGGCAGATGGGCATATAGGAGGACGCTTCACCATGCAGGTTCCCCGGCTTCGGCAGCAACACCAGGTTTTTTGGTTTCCACCTATCGGGAAAGACACCTTCGCTCAGACATTTTGAGTAAAGCTCTACGAACACGTGTGGGTAGAGCAGCACTGCGAGCTTGAATGCGTTATTGGGAATCGAATCCGGACCTGGTGCCTTTTTGGGCTTCAGTAGGACTGGAGTCAGGGGGGCATACGCATTGCATCGTCGACCTTAGGGAAAAGTCCGTCGACAATTAAGCGTAATGTTTGCGCATCCTTTGGGGATGGGTTCCTGGAGTTTACACGCTTGGCCACTAACTGGTAGGGCTTGACCCAGGGGTCATGCTCAGCAGAGTCGCACAAATCAAGAAAACATTCACGTTTGTTAGAACGGATCGCAGTCTTGAGGATATTCCGACGTCTCTTATACTCCAGGCCCAGAGCCTCGAACAACGTGCGGGCTGATAAAGTCGCCTTGCGCGAAAGCAGGATCTCTTGGCTTCAGCGACATCGTCATTCCACCAAAAGACTGGGGTGTGGTGGGTTGTGACCGTAGACCTGCGAGTTGAGGGTTTCCGGCTTAAAACCCTCCGAAAGTGCTGCGTTCTTGGGAGCGGTTGCCTGCTGTCGCCAATGGTGAAGGTGATGACTTCGTGGTCACTCGCCGAGTATGTTGATCCCACGCCCCATGTGGATGAGGCGGCGATATTATCGCTGACAAAAGAAGGATCCTCAACAGATCCTGTGCCGGCTCTTCTGAAGGTATTCTGGGAGCCAACATTTAGCAGGGAGATGTTTAGATTGGCAAAAGCTTCCAGCAGCAATCTACCTCGAGCGTCCGAGCGATACTTCCCCATTCGACTGACCAAGCATTAAAGTCGTCACCTTTAATTACTCCTTCTCGTCCTCTAACGACTCCGGCCAACCTGCTCCAAGGTCAAGCTAGGCGCGAGATAGCAGCTGTAGAGCCAATAACTGCCAAGCCTCGCTGTCACAAATTCATCCTCGCGTAGAATGTCCTGCAATACGCCGTCACTACTAGCACAACACCACACCGCTACTCTACCGCTCGAGTCCTTGGCCCAACAGGGGCCTGTGTCGGAGTTGTATGGTTCGCTTAGCGGGGCTATATCCGCTCTTATGTCCCGAACAGGTCCTGGGCTGCGATGCAGTGGTTCAGGTTTAACTGGGGTCCTCGATTCGCCTGTAGCTGGGCATAGACGGCTACCCGTGAGGTGGTTTCTTGAGTTTAAGTCCTGTGCAGCGCAGAGGAAGCAGTGCGGTTCCATTGAGGGACAGACAGCTGCCTTGTGGCCTGCTACACGACACTTGAAGCACCAGTTTGATATATCTTCCTTCCTAGGGCACTTCGCGGCGATGTGACCAGTAGCTAGGCACTTGAAACAGCGCAGAGGCCGCTGCTCGAGCTCTCTACTTCGGCAGTTAGCCCAGCCTATATCTACGCGACCACGTTCGATGAGCTTCCGGAACACAGACTCAGGTGCGCTCAAAATTGCCGTCTGGTAGTTCCGGAGACCTGCCCGTAGTCTTTTGACGGTTAGCGCGTTTATGTTTACCTTATCTTGCGACGATAGATTCGTTAGAAGCTCCTCAGGGGTACCCGCTGCATCTAGGTTGTAGATTGCTACCGTCCTAAGCTGTACAAGGGCCTTCACACCGGCTTTTGCACCCAGCACTTGGGTGATGTCGTCCTGGAGCGATTGTATACTCGTAACAGAGTCCTTGCGAAACTCCAGTAGTAGCGCGTCTTTAGCTGTGCGACGTACTCTGGAGACATGCTCACGGACGTGAAGTAGTTTATCATCCTGGTCATCATCGCTAGGACTTGGCTATAACTGTGCCCGCCGCTGACCTCGATCAGAATTGCATCCGGACTATGCCTGATTCAGGGTTGGGCCTGCTTCGAGGAGCCACCACGTCGAGGCTTTGGTGGGCCGACTGTTTTCCAGCCTTGGTTGTCCCATGATCCGCTATTGTGAGGTGCGGTTTATCGCCTTGAGGAGTAGGTGACTCCTGCTGCTGCTGCTGGGGTTCCACAGGGTACCGTTTTTTAGAACGCTGCTTAAATGCGTGAGCACTCGGTTGCCGCATTTGCTTTCCAGCTGGTTCAGACGGATGTGTGTGTATGTGTGTATTCAAATGTTTGTGTATACTCGAACAATATTTCCGCAATATATTCAGCAGACAATGCGGCAAAGAGGCATCAATGTAGATTCCATATTCATAGACATGCAATGATACAAATGCGATACAGCGCACACACATACACAAACGCTCAGTTGAAACATTTATCTCCAAGTGATCTTTTCTTCTTTTTCTCAATCTAGCACAAAGTACACACAATGAATTTAGACAGCAATTGTTCGATTTTGTTGTTATGTTAGCTTTGTTTCTTTTGTTATCCCCTCTGCGCCTCTACATCCAAACATGTGTGTACATCCATATACTTACTTCTATGCCTCGCCCACTCAGTCTGTATATGCGGGATGTCTATGCCATATAACTACATTTTTGCTTTTATTCCACGACAAAAATGTCAAAAGATTCTTTAAAACAAAACCAACAAAATTTTGATCCAATTTGCTATGTGTACATACAAGCGTGTGACTTTTATTCAAAGAATTCGACAAATTGTAAAAAAACATACATATGTTTCCGTCATGCTTTTTTGATTTGTTTGTCTTCAAAATGTGTCGGATCCTACAAGAGGAAACCACGTTGCGTGTAAGTAATTTTTAAAGGCTCTTAAAAACTTTGAATTGGGGGAATATTCATTATTTGTTAGTTGTGTTTTGCTTTTTTTTCTCAATTAGGTATTAGAAATTTCCCAAATATTTGTATGTCCATATGTACATATGCATGTACACCATTCCATTTCCTGTTCCAATTCCAAATTGCCATACAAACGATTTCTTTTCATCAGTATCCGAATCAGTTTTTCAAGGATCCAATTGTGGAGTTCGTCCTAATCCCTAATAAGAACAACCAAAAAAAATTTCTGTTTTGCTCTTCGTCTTATCTCATTGGGGCTATTTTAGTGCTTATCGATATGGGCGCTTTAGATAACTATCGACTTTGAAACAAAGTTCCCCATCGCCAAAACTTTTCCGTTTCGTTGTATCTTTTTTTTCAAATCTGGCAATACCAAACTAGCGACGCCAACGACGGTGGCGGCATTTACAACAACATGGGCAATTTAACCAATAAAGTTGAAAAAAAGCGATCCACCTATGGTTGTGCAATCTATGCAGCGATCCAATGATCGGGATAGGGGTTACCGCGACAATGTTTGTAAATTCTGCAACCACTGCGTGTCATTTACATTTTTTCACATATATATATATATATATGTAAGAGAGAGAGTTACCAGACAGCTGGCAACATACCATCCTGGGCTGTTTGCTGGGTAATACGTTTGGGAAGCAAGTGTTCGCTGGGTTAGAAGTAGCGAGTTGGAAGTGGCGTTCGTTGGTCGTCAGCCGAAGTGAAAAGTTGTATCGAAGTTGTGTAAAAGTCGATTTAAATCTATTACTTGCATCATATATATTTACTCTGTATTATCATGAACCTATTAAATAACTATTATAATAAACATTAAATTAATCTAAACCTTACATTTGGGGGCTCGCCCGTGTCAAATACAGAGACTTAAAATGCATATGTGATCGCGAAAAGTCGAGTACGGTTTTGTTAAAAGTTGCTAAGTTGTTGTATGCTGCTGAAAAGTTGTTAAAGTTGTTAAAAGTAGCTAAAAACATTAAGTTGTGCTGTTCAAAACAAAACATTCTTGCAGACGCGTGGTCTCAAAAATCCGTTGCATAAAGTTGTAAAATTCGAAGTCGCCCTAGCGTCGCCAGAGGAGTCCCGAAGTTGGGCGAAAGAAAGAGACAGAAGAAAAAAAGGCGCGAACAAAAAGTTGTGAAATTCGAAGTCGCCAGAGTAGTCCCGAAGTTAAGCGAAAGAAAGAGACAGAAGAAAAAAAAAAGGCGCAAAATACCATGTCGACGCCTAAGACGAAGAAGACGGTTGCAAAGCCGGTAGTAAAACGTGCAAGTCAAAAAGAGATAGGAGATATTAAACATAAAACAAGTATGAGCGAGAAAGCAGAACACACGACGCCGATTCGAATTTAAAGCGAGATGGCAGATGAACTCAAAGTGTGTCCAAACGAATTTCATATGGAGGAAGCTGAACAGCCTGCAGAGGATAAAATGGGACAAATAATACAGCTGCTGAGTCTAAAAATTGTTTCCGATGAGAAGCGTGATGGTCAAATGAAGATTTCTGCGGACAATTTTGAAAAAGTTGTGGGCGAATATGATGGAAAATCTATACAAGTGGAAAAGTGGTTGGAAATATTTGAAAGAAATGCCGAAGTTTATGACCTTAGTGAGAAGCAGAAATATTGCTATGCCAGAGCTAAAATGAGCGGTGCAGCCCAACTGTTTTTAGAATCCGAGAATATTTGCAATTATGAAGAATTTAAAAGTGCCCTAGTGGAGGAGTTTGCATGCAACTACAATAGTGCTGACATACATCAGATGTTGCAAGAGAGAAAGAGCAGTGAAACACTGCATGAGTACTTACTTCAAATGAAAAGATAGCTTCACTTGGTTATGTTGAAGATACAGCTGTTATAAGCCACATAGTCAATGGTCTGGATATAAAAAATGAATATAAGGTTGCAATGTATCGTTGTAAGTCTTTTAAGGCTTTGAAAGAGGAGTTCGATATCTATGATCGTTTGAACATATCGGAAAAGAAGGTCAATAAAGAACAACAGAAATCATTTTTCAAGCAGAATAACGGACAAATGGCTAAAAAAGAGTATTGCTTCAACTGCGGATCGGGAAACCATAAGCGCAATAAATGTGACGCCGAAACGAAATGCTTCAAGTGCAACCAAAACGGACATATTTCCCGTGACTGTCCTAAGAATGCTGATAAAGTTCGTGTTATTTCCAATCGCAGTCGCTTGAAGAAAATCCGTATAAATGGTGTTGAAGTCGAATGTCTGGTAGACACAGGATCAGACGTCTCTGTGATCAAGGAGAGTATTTTCAAAAGATTAAAAAACGTGGCGCTAATTGAAGATATACGTGTGTTGCACGGTCTAGGCAATGGTACAGCGAAGCCTATTGGACACTTCACTGCAGATGTGGTCGTGGATAAGTTGAACACAAACCAAAAATTCATAGTACTTCCGAATAACCAGATTGATTACGATGGGCTGCTGGGGGATGATTTGATCAAAAAGTTCCGTTTGGTGGGCAATAAGCAAGGATATACGTTCCTGGAGGAGAACTCAGATGAAATGCCATTGAACGAGTTTGCACTTATATATAATGTCACAGAAGAATCTTCCTTTACAGCTCCGCCAGAATATCGCAAAGAGGTTGAACAGATGATTGAAAGCAGTTACCATGGGTCACCAGAGGTTGTAAAGCAGTGCCCGATTCAATTGAAGATTATTCCTGATGGAGTAATCAAGCCATTTCATCACTCACCGAGTCGCCTAGCAGCAGATGAAGCCAGTGAGGTAAAGAAGCAAGTCGAGCAATGGATCGAACAAGGGATCGTTCGAAAGTCATCTTCAAATATCGCCAGCAGAGTAGTAGTCGTGAAGAAAAAAGATGGAACACTTCGAGTTTGCGTAGACTACAGAAAGCTAAACAAAATGGTATTGGTTGATTGTTTCCCCGTGCCGATTATAGAGGAGGTGTTGGAAAAGCTACAACCGGCGAAATGGTTTACCATAATGGATCTGGAAAATGGATTTTTTCATGTCCCTATTGAAGAGCAAAGCAAGCCGTATACATCATTTATCACAAAAGAGGGGTTGTTCGAGTTTAATCAAGCGCCTTTTGGTTTTAAAAACTCTCCAGCGGCGTTTATAAGGTTCGTTAATTATATTTTTCAAGAACTAATTAACTCTGGTGTAATGCAGCTCTACATGGATGACATAATTGTATATGCCGGGACGCCCGACGTCTGTGTGCGAAAGACAAAGATGGTACTCGAGACGGCAGCCCAATATGGCTTAAAGATGAAATGGAAGAAGTGCAGTTTCATGCAGACACGCATAAGTTTTCTTGGTCATATTATTGAAAACGGACGAATCTGGCCTGGCAAGGAGAAAACAGCAGCTGTCAGTCGGTTTGCTACGCCGAAGGACATAAAATCAGTTCAAGCTTTTCTGGGACTTACAGGGTTTTTTCGAAAATTTATCCCTGGGTACGCACAAATCGCACGTCCGCTGACGAACTTACTCAGGAAGGAAGCTGTTTTTAATATTGGAGAAGCTGCGCAGCAATCGCTGCAAACACTAAAGAATCTACTGGTAATAGATCCGGTGTTGCATATTTACTCAAGGGAAGCGCCAACCGAACTCCACACGGATGCATCCAAAGACGGATTTGGAGCAATGTTGCTGCAGCACTTTGGTGGCCATCTTCATCCAGTTTATTATTGGAGCAGAAAAAGCACAGAAGCAGAGTCCAAGCGTCATAGCTATTATCTGGAGGTTAAAGCAGCCTACCTCGCTCTCAAGAAGTTTCGACACTATCTCTAGGGCTTGAAATTTGATCTTGTTACTGACTGTGCGGCGTTTAAGCAGACGACTACTCAAAGCGACGTACCAAGAGAAGTCTCGCAATGGATTTTGTATTGTAGTATACTTTTAGGGATAAGATTAGGGCACATACTTTTAGGGATAGATTATAAGTAATTAGAACTTAAGCATAATGTCTAGCTTTAAGTACCGTTAAGGACACTAGCCATAAGACCAATGTAAACGTTCTCCTATAAATACCGGGCTTGCGGCCCCAATAAAACACTTCAAGTCAAACCTTGCCTTCGCCTGTTTCATGGCGATCCTGCCTAACATTGGCAACAAACAAAAAGGCAATAAGAAAAAAAAAATCCTTGCCATACATAGGCAAAGTAATAAAAGGACTCACATACCGATGACCAGGACCATTACCCAAATAAAGCGGCGAGGTGGCCTTCTCGTCAGACTTAGAAGGCAGCGAGCGGCCCTGCTGGCCCAAGTAAACAGCGACCCACCACCACCATGGGCAGAGGCATGCCAAATTTGGATTAGGATATGCCGACTTGAGGAACAGCAGCAACAACAAAAAGAGGCAAAGCAGCACAACCAACAGCAGCAGAACCGACCAGCAACAACAGCAGAAAAATAAATCAAAAAAAAATCAATTTAATAAAAAAGTGTGCTAATATATCTAGGCACCTTTGTGGCAAGAGGCGATCTTTGCGCTGCCATCATAAATCAATTTAAATATACATATGTGTAAATATTAACGAAAAAAAAAAAATACATATATATCTAAATAAATTTAATATATTGTCTATACAATTTTTTTCAATAAGTCTATCATTGCCAAAAAATACCCTAGAAAAGAAGAAAACAAAAAAAAAAAAAAACACATATTTTCAAATATACACTAAAATGAAAACTACACAAAAACGAAAAAAAAACAAATATATACATAGATAATTAAATAATAAATTACAAACAGCCTAATATACCCCAACATACCCTAAAGAAGAGCACATGTCAAACATGTGCAGTCAAAAGTGCACAAACAACAAAAGCACACTTGAAAAGCTTGCCGCGATCAAAGCAAACTTTTGAAAAAAAAAAAGCAAACTTTTGAAAAAAAAAAAGCTCAAGTAAAGCTTGCAACCACACATAAAGCTTTCTGATCGCAGCAAGCTCAACAAGATCAAAACTGGCCAATAACGAAGTCTAAATACCCTATAAGAAAAATTACAAGATTTTTTTGGATATAATTAAATATTAGAAAATAGAATTATAAACAATTTGAAAAAAAAAACAATAACAAAAAAATATAGGAGAACCAGAAAATGAAACAATTTAAAGAACAAAATTATTTTAATAAAATAACATCAAAAGTAACATAATTGCAATGGACCAGAACATAGAAATATTGAAAGAAAAATTTCAGAAAGCATACAAGTGCCTAAATAAAACAATTTATATACACCCTCAAACCATAAACAAGCACCTTGAAACTATCTTCGACAGTTATAATAGAATAAAGAGTAGCAATACAGACATATGCAATGAATCTAGCAGTAAATGCTTTACTGAGCTAATATATAGTTTAAATAAACAACTAATAAGTATAGCAACAAAACATAATATAAAATTCACAATACCGGTAGATTCGAATTTAGAAGCAACTTTTGAACCTCTAATAGCAAAAGACACAGAAGAACCAGCTGTAAAAGATAACCCAGGAGACATTCAAGATACATCAGGTGTAAAAGATAACCCAGAAAACATTCAAGATAATACAAAACCAAAGATGGCGCAAACAAAGATTGAATTTCTTAATACAGCCTCTAAGCTGATTCAAGAGTATGATGGTGGAGTAGAAACAATTCAAAGTTTCATAGATTCACTGGAATTAATCAACGAAATAAAAGCAGAACATGAAGAAACAGCTATTAAAGTCATAAAAACAAAACTAAAAGGGGACGTTAGACTACTAGTTACTAATGAAAACACTATAAATGCACTGTGGTTTTTTTTTAAGTTTTTTTTTGGCATAAACTCTAAATTTAAAGCTATTACATTGAAATTTGGATTGTATGAATATTTTACGCTCCTTAGATGACCTACCAAGTTTTATATGATTTGGGGCATTATTTCATATAGCTGCCATATAACCGATCTGGCCGATATTGGTGAATGTTGCATAAAATACTTTTTTTTTTTTTTTATTTTAAAAAAGAAAAAGTAATAATTATAAAGAAATGAAATTTAAGTAAATATATTTCAAAGAATAGATCAATTTAACAAATTTTAAATTAAGTTTACTTTATTCTGGCTCAAAATATTCATCTTCTGAAGCAATGACCTCAAGTTCACCCTCATCTTCCTCGTCGGACGAATCCACTTCATTATTTTCCGAAGGTATTTCTATAAGTGGTTCTTGTAGTAGGGATATCACTTCTGCTGGTATTACTTTTAATTTGATTCGCTGCGATCCTTTTTTAAAAAGGTGCTAGACAGCAATGGATCCGAACTATCCATTGATCTATTAAAAACATCAGTGATGTTGTCTAGTCGACTGCATTTTCTTGCGTGGCCTCTTCTATCGCTTTTGTATAGTTTATTTCTTGATTCAGATGCATGTTCCCCAAGGCAGCCTACAGGAACTAAACATGTATCTATTATTTGGTGCCCATGTACTAAGATTTTGTGAACAGTGGGCGACATGGGATACCAAGGATATTTATCGTGATATGCCACAAAAACTTTTGCACAGAAAGCTTTAAACTTTTCCGAGTTTATGTTGTATTCGCAGTTAATTGTCGTTAAAATAGTATGAAAACTTTGCAGAATGTCAAAATCAAAATGTAGAATTGATGACAGTAAAGCTGGATTTGAAAACGCCCTTCTCGCTGTGTTGCCATCATTTGAGTTGCCACTGCCATTTGGAAGAGGCTTGTCTATATTTAGGCCCATTTCTTTCATCATTTTTGATTGCAACAGTCTTTTTCGTGCTTCCAGGTCAAACTTATCGCAATCCTTTACATGCCACTTCTTAAGCTCAATTCTGTATGAGACTTTTAAAACAAACTCGAAAAAGCGGATCCAAGCGTGTAAAGGACTGATTCCATATTGAAGAGCGTGTGCCTTAGCCATAAAAACCTTCGAGTTCATATCTCTAATGTTCAGCAATTGTTTTGGCTTCGCTCCACAGATTGGGCAAGATTGACACGAGTTGGTTCCTGACAATATGTTTAAGACTTTCCCGTCTATTAGCGTCATATGCCCAGTATATTCGACGTATATATTTTTTTCTTTATATTTATATAAATATATTTCCATGTTGCGAATCTGAACATCCAAATTTTCCTTTTCTGCTAATATGAGGGCGGAAGTTTCCTTAATGAATTCGATTTTCAAAGGTCGGCAAAATCTAACAGATTGCGGGGCTTTGTTGAACCAAATAATTTGTTGTGTCTCATTTATCAATTTTAATGGAACAATTGTAGTAACAAACAGTGAACTCTCAATTGATGGTCTATCATGGAAACGCTGTTTGTACACACTCTGGCCGGTGGAACCATCATATCCATAGCTAAAGAATAGTTTACAATGTACTATATTGGGAAGTGTTTCTAGGACCTCGTGTTGCATTTCAAGAATGCGGGAAGATGTATGATTCAATAGATTTTGTAATGATACATGTGCTTTATTTTCCAAATATTCAATTCCTTGTGGCCTAAGTTTTAATTTAGAATTAAGAACGGCCGGATATGCCGGGTATATATCACAACCGTAAATCTTTGAATTTCTTTGGATATTTATGTACTGGCTTTTTGTGAATCCGTTTTCCAATATAAAAGCAAGAGCACTGTCGGGTGACATTTGTTTTGGTTCATCCGTAAAAAGTTTTTTTTTTATCATCAATACTCCCACAATTCCCAGCTGCTTTTAAAACAATAGCCAAATTCTTTTCATTTGATTTTTTAGCAGAAACTGTGGCTGCATGTATGAGTAAGGGAGATGAATTGTTATTCTCTTCAGAAATTTCGGCGGCTAATTTTCTTTTTAGACGTGGACCAGCGCTTTCGTAATCACATTTTGGGCGACCCATTTTATTTGTTAAGGCATATTGACCATTGATGTCAATGAATAAGCTTTTGGAGAGCCATTCCGAGTGTTTTATCTTAAATCTTTCAAGAGTTGAATTACACTTCGGCAGGTGCTTACGAATGTAATTTACAAAGCCTTTAACTTTTTCATTTATTAAGCTTATGTTCTCCTCATCCAAGTGTTTTTGTGCAATATTTGCCAATATATGTTGTTTTACTGCGTCGACTGAGCGATTGTTGTTGCTCCAAATGTCCACCAGATTAGCACGACTAAACTCATATTGTACTAGAAAAATTAAATTTGATCGAAAACGTGTGGATTCGGACAAAAAAGATTAGTTTCATATTAATCTGTACAAATTTGTTAATAACTCTGCATATAAAACCTTTTGCAACGCTTTGCCATACAAAAGTACTGATCCACGAAACACAACTACGCTTGTTAAGTTCATTCTGAAAATACACATTTACAAAACACGGTACAACTAAACAGAAACACATAAAAACGATACAATTATAAATAAACTATAGTTTTCAATACCTGGACAACCGTTTTCCATATTAAATCTTTTCACTTTTGTGTAAACTTTCGCCAAAACAAACAATTAAAGTTGCCAGACTTTTTGCCGCCAATTTCCTACAAAACATATGGTATATAAACAGCTGACTTTAGCAGCGCCCTAACAGAAAACTATTGCGTCAAATGTTAAAGTTAAATATTTTTTGGTCTAACTAGAATGTTTAAAAAATAAAAATTAACAAAATTTTAAAATACCTAAAAAAAAAAAAAATTGACTTTATGCCAAAAAAAACTTAAAAAAAACCACTGTGAAATGGTATAATCCAAACATTAAAGAAAGAAATTAAGGGTGAAACAGTTCAGGTAGCGGAGGCAAGATTAATGAATTTAAAACAAAATGGCAAGAACGCAAATTCATTTATGTCAGAAATAGAAAATCTTACTAAATCATTGAAACGCGCATTCATAACAGACAACGTAAACCCTGAAACAGCAAAGAAATATGCCACTCAAACAGCAGTGAAATCAATCATAAAGAACTGCGATAACGAAAAGGTCAGAACAATAATAGAAGCAGGCAATTTTACTGAAATGAATGATGTTATAGCTAAATTTGTAAATACATCTACAAATATAGAACAAGATCACAGCGTGTTTTATACTAAAAGAAACAATTACACAAATAGGAACTTGTACAATAATAATAAAAATTATAATAATAATTACCAAAATAGAAACCCAAATGATAATACTAACTATAACAATACTAGGAATTACAATAACTATAGTAATAATTATAATCGAAGAAATTATAACAATAGATATACCAAAACTAATTATCCTCCTAAAACACAACAAAATAATAATGTTAGATTTACAAATATAGAAGAAAATTCGGAAAACTCCGAAAGTCCTCTGGTGTAAAAAATCGAACAAATAAAATATATAATTTAAATTGCAACCTTAATAGCTACATAACTTTAAACTTTGACGATGTAGGGACAATAAAATTACTATTAGACACAGGAGCTGATGTATCACTAATAAAACAAGAAATATTAAGAAAAGACAATACAGTTAACATACAAAAACGGACAAAACTTAGTGGAATAGGCAAAGACGTCCTATTTACAATAGGCGAAACCAAACTAAAGGTCAGCAACCTCTCAACGGTACACACCTTCCAAGTAATAGAAAATGATTTCCCCATCCCATGTGACGGAATCTTGGGGCTTGACTTTATAAAAAAATTCAATTGCACACTCAATTATTCCACCAACAAATTGATAATAGATCGATATAAAGCAAGATATAAAATTATAATCAATATAGGGATCAGTCAAAACACACATGTATTCCATATCCCACCTAGAACAGAAAAAATTGTACGCATTACAATATCCTCAAACAACAATAACATCTTTATCCCTAATCAAGAATTACACCCGGGGGTATTCGTCGCAAATACTATTGCTTCTAAGACTAACCCATATGTCCGCATATTAAATACTAACAACACAGACGTGCAAATTACAAATATAAACCTATTAAATGAAAAACTGTCCGATTATGAAATCTTAAAAATAGACAAACAACATGATTCAAAACATAAATCCACAATAATGAACAAACTAGCACCCCATTTTCCCGATTTCGTGAAAGAACCTCTACATAAATTATGCTCAGAATTTGATGATGTATTCGCAATAGAATCTGAACAAATATCGTCCAACAATTTCTATAAACAAAAATTAAGACTCAAAGACACAACACCAGTCTACACCAAAAACTACAGGATAGCACACAGTCAAAAAAACGAAATCAATAAACAAGTGGACAAATTGATCAATGATGATATTATTGAACCATCAATGTCTGAGTTCAATAGTCCGATTTTATTGGTTCCTAAAAAAGCGCTACCTGGCAGTAAAGAAAAACGGTGGAGATTGGTAGTTGACTATAGAAAAATTAACAAACAACTAGTAGCGGATACATTCCCACTACCCAGAATGGACGATATCCTTGACCAGCTAGGACGCGCTAAATACTTCTCTTGTTTAGACTTAATGTCAGGATTTCATCAAGTAGAATTAGAAGAAAAATCTCGGGACATAACATCATTTTCCACAGATAAGGGCTCATTCAGATTCAAGCGATTACCATACGGATTAAAAATTGCACCAAACTCGTTTCAAAGAATGATGTCCCTTGCATTCACGGGTCTATCACCATCCCAAACATTCCTTTATATGGATGATCTAATTGTAATTGGTTGCTCTGAAAGTCACATGATCAGAAACTTAAGAGATGTTTTTGAAACTTGCCGAAAATATAACCTAAAATTGCACCCAGACAAATGCTCTTTCTTCAGACATGAAGTTACTTTTCTAGGACACAAATGCACAAATAAAGGAATTTTACCAGACGAAAGCAAGTTCAAAACGATTCAAGATTACCCGACTCCCAAAAATGGCGACGAAGCCAAAAGATTTGTAGCATTCTGTAATTACTACCGTAGATTCATTCCAAACTTTGCATACCATGCACAATTTATAAATAGATTATCTAGGAAAAATGTAGAATTTATTTGGGATGCAAACTGTCAAGCAGCTTTTGAGTACTTAAAAAACAAATTATTAAGCCCACAAATACTTCAATATCCAGATTTTAATAAAAAATTCTGTATCACAACTGATGCAAGCAAGATCGCATGTGGAGCCGTCCTCAGCCAAGAATTTGATGGACTCCAATTACCCATATCATACGCATCTAAAGCATTTACAAAAGGCGAAAGCAATAAGTCAACAATAGAGCAAGAATTAACAGCAATACATTGGGCAATTCAATATTTCAAACCATACATATACGGGAAAAAATTCCTAATCAGAACTGACCATCAGCCATTAACATACCTATTTTCTCTAAAAAACCCATCGTCAAAGCTTACTAGAATAAGGCTAGATTTAGAAGAGTTCGATTTTACTATAGAATACATCAGGGGACAAGAAAATTTCGCAGCGGATGCTCTCTCCAGAATTGAATTTGAAAATATAAAAAATATAGAAACCAATAAAATACTTAAAGTAGCAACAAGATCAGAAACAAAAAAATTAGTACATAAGGAAAACAAAATTAACAATAGCAGAATAGAAACACCAAGAATATATGAAATAATAAATCCTAGCGAAGCCAAAAAATACGCGCAAATTAAATTCAAAAAATGCAAATGTTATATTATCAAAAATAAAGAAAAATTACTCTCATTCAACATAGGCGATTTGATCATTAGTGGAAGAATAGATCTAGATCGATTCCTTCCAAGGCTTGAAAAAAGAAGCCGGTGCTCAAAAAATCTATAAACTGAAGATAGACATGTCAGAAAAACTATTAAGGTCACTTACACCCTAATGAACTAAAACAAAAAGGAAAAGACACATTAAAACATTTAGAAATAGCAGTTCTACCCCAAGTAAAAGTTATAACAAATAAAGAAGAAATAAGAAATACATTAAATAAATATCATAATGACCCAATAGAGGGAGGTCACTGCGGGGTAAACAGAACACTAGGAAAAATAAAAAGAGATTTCTTTTGGAAAAATATGTCTCGGGATGTTGCAACATACATAAAAAATTGCGAAAAGTGCAAACTAGCCAAAGTAACCAGACACAACCACTCCCCATTAGTCATAACACCAACCCCTGCAACCACTTTTGACACAATAATAATAGATACAATTGGACCATTACCAAAAACAATGAACGGTAATGAATACGCAGTTACTATTATCTGCGATCTGTCCAAATATCTCATATCAATACCAATACCAAACAAAAGTGCAAAAGCGGTTGCAAAGGCAATATTCGAGAAATTCATTTTAATTTACGGTTCAGTGAAAACAATTCTAACAGACATGGGAACAGAATATATGAATTCAATACTAATAGAACTTTGCAAAAATTTTAACATAACTAAAATTAATTCCACGGCGCACCATCATCAAACTCTTGGAACAGTAGAAAGAAGCCATAGAACTTTCAATGAATACATCAGGTCATACATATCCATAAAAAAAGACGATTGGGATGAATATCTAGCATACTTCACATATTGCTTTAACACCACTCCATCCAGCGTACATGGTTATGCACCTTTTGAACTAGTCTTTGCAAAACATCCTAAAACTGTCCCATTCTCGTCTGAAACGGTAGAACCCATTTACAACATTGATGATTTCAATAAAGAAATAAAATTTAAATTACAAATAGCACAAAATAGAGCGAAACTGCTTATCGAAAAATTTAAAGCATCACAAAAAGAAACATATGATAAAAACACAAAAAAAGTATCGCTAACTGAAGGACAAGAAATACTTTTAAAAAATGATACAGGACATAAATTAGATAACAAATACACAGGCAAATATACAATACAGAGCATAGGTCCTAACAATAATATAGTAATAGCGGATGATAAAAACAAAAAGCAAACAGTACATTTAGATAGAATAAAAATAACATAAAAAGGATGTTAGAAAAATATAAATTTTTCTTTTTAAAAAAAGGAGGTGTAGTATACTTTTAGGGATAAGATTAGGGCACATACTTTTAGGGATAGATTATAAGTAATTAGAACTTAAGCATAATGTCTAGCTTTAAGTACCGTTAAGGACACTAGCCATAAGACCAATGTAAACGTTCTCCTATAAATACCGGGCTTGCGGCCCCAATAAAACACTTCAAGTCAAACCTTGCCTTCGCCTGTTTCAGTATATGGAAGACTTCACTTTTAATGCAGTTCACCGGCCGGGTGATAAGATGAGACACGTGGACTTCTTCAGCCGTTTCCCGCTCACAAGCATGGTCGTAACAACGGAATTAACTACTCGTATAAGGAAGGCCCAGCTAGAAGACAACTTCATCAAGGCAGTATTGGAAATCCTAAAACAACGTTCATATGAAGATTTCAAGCTGAAAGGTGGTCTCCTTTACAAAGTCGTAAATGGCAATGATTTGTTGGCTGTTCCAAAGCTGATGGAACGAGACGTGATTCAAGGGGGCGCATGAAGTGGGTAATTTTTCGACGGCGAAGACGATGCACTCAATCCAGCAGCAATATTGGATCCCACATCTTGAAAGGAAAGTAGCTAATGTGATTGCTAATTGTATAAGTTGTATAATTTTCAGTAAAAAGTTGGGCAAACAAGAGGGCTATCTTCACTGCATAGAGAAGGGGACACGCCACTGCATACGCTTCACATAGATCATTTGGGTCCGATGGACGCGACAGCGAAACAATATAAATATGTTCTGACGACTGTGGATGCTTTTTCTAAATTTGTATGGCTTTTCCCTACTAAGTCAACCGGCTATGAAGAAGTTATTAAAAAGATCACCGACTGGTCTGCTGTGTTTGGTTTCCCAAGGCGCATAATCAGCGACAGAGGAGTAGCGTTTACATCTAAGGCTTTTGCTGAGTTTCTGAATGAAAACAAAGGGGAGCACGTGTGGACAACAACAGGTGTAGCCAGAGGTAATGGGCAAGTTGAAAGAGTAAACCGTTCGATCCTGAGTATCATCGCAAAACTGTCGGCTCATGACTCGGCAAAATGGTACAAGTTTGTGCCACAGGTCCAGAAAGCGATTAATTCCCATGTGCATGCATCGTTGAAGGTATCACCGTTTGAAGTAATGTTTGGGACCAAAATGAAAAGCAACGCGGATGGAAGATTATTAGAGGTCCTAAATGAAGAGCTCATTACGCAGTTTAACAGCAAGCGCGAAGAGTTGCGTAGTCGAGCAAAAGAAAACATTGAAAACGCTCAAAAAGCTTATAAAAAGAACTTCGATAAGAGACGTCGAGCTGAGTACGGCTATAGAGTGGGAGATATGGTAGCGGTCAAGAGGACACAATTCGTCGCAGGACGTAAGCTGGCAAGCGAGTATCTAGGCCCATATGAGGTCACGAAGATAAAACGAAATGGCCGATATGACGTGAGAAAAGCGGCAAGCGTCGAAGGACCAAATATCACATCAACGAGTTGCGATAATATGAAGTTATGGCGTTTTATTTCTGAAAATGAGGAGCTGTTATCATCTGGGACAGATGAGGATGAACAGGAGGGCCGAATGTAAGAGAGAGAGTTACCAGACAGCTGGCAACATACCATTCTGGGCTGTTTGCTGGGTAATACGTTTGGGAAGCAAGTGTTCGCTGGGTTAGAAGTAGCGAGTTGGAAGTGGCGTTCGTTGGTCGTCATCCGAAGTGAAAAGTTGTATCGAAGTTGTGTAAAAGTCGATTTAAATCTATTACTTGCATCATATATATTTACTCTGTATTATCATGAACCTATTAAATAACTATTATAATAAACATTAAATTAATCTAAACCTTACATATATATATATATATATATATGCATACCACTGTGCACCGCCTTTTTGGTATTTTTATATGTGGGACATATATTTTCCCATTATCTTATTAGGTTTCAGCAATACAAGAAAAATAAATTCGCTAGGTGCTGTTAGCTATTGACTTGTTCCTGAGGAGATAAATTTTAGTGTGTGGTTTCGGACCAGCGCGTCAGTTATGCTTCTTTTTTACTTTTTGCCAAATAAAAAGTCAAATAGTGAAATAGTATAGAAACTATAAATGTATTAAAAAAATAAAAATTAAAAATCAGGCCATAAAAATATATTGGGGCGCATGTATATGCTATGTACATATATACAAAATGTATATGGGTTCGAATCCTAGTGGAGAATTTATAATTTTTTTATTATGCGCATTGTTTTCATATGCATATGTATATAAAAAGAAGTAGAGGTTCGAATCCTAGCGGAGGCGATTTTTATTTATTTAATAAAAATTTCTTTCTTTACTTATAATTTCCTTTTCATAATAGAGAAAGCTGTTGTTCTGTAATGTGCGATTGAATTTGTTTTGATATAGACAAATTTAAATTCCATATTTCATTAAGTTTATTCATATTCTTAAGGAAAGCCTGTAGAAAAATATCTAAAATTATATTTAAGAAAAAATCAAAATTTTTTTGCACAGTCGTGTACCACAATGCAAAAGCCCATTATTTCATCGGTACCATATGTGCCTGATCCCCCAATTCACTCTATTGAATGGCGAATATCAAAACTGAGCGGCAAATTGCCTTGCTGAACAAATATATACCCATACATTTATGAATTTTTCTCAAAACCCTAAACACGATCTGAATGAAATTTTAGGCACATATTCTAGGAAGTCCATTGATCAATCTGGCATTTAATCTTCATTGAGCTGTGCCCTTGGAAAAGTGTGCATTACCGCCAAAGTCGGCGCATTTTTTGAAATATTTTGTATGGTAATATAAAAGGGGAAAGAAGAATAAAATTGAGGCGAATTGTTTTCGCTAAAAAAATATATTTTTTCTTCGAGGTACCCATATATTTTCAAATATTTCTCAAAAACCCTCCACACGATCTGAATGAAACTCTAGTCACATATTCTAGAAACGCGATTGTTCATTCTCGCTTTTAATCTTATTGAGCTGTGCCCTTTCTCGCATTGGCAGCGCTTCCTTATTGGCCTCCCGTCCTCTCCCGTTGACTTTCGTTGTTTTTTTGCTTTGTTGGCGCTGCCGTCGCCCGTTGCTTCCCCCCGATCTATTCGTCATACACAACTTCGCCCCAACCTATTATATTACTTTGTAATAATTAGCCTGTTCATCTTAATAAATATTAGTGGCTGAATTTATATGTATCTCAATACATTGGGCCCAATTTATCCATTGGATAGAGGGCTTCCCCATTACTCATCCCTCCCTCTTCGGCTTGTATATTCCCCTCACAAGTCCACAAGCCGTTATCGTTTCTTACATTTATTCTTTCCTCCCTACTCACCGATTTACAAGCATAGCCCACACTTGATTTTGTTGCAGCAACATGCATCCCCCGCACCCGTCTCACATGCTAGCTTGTCCACACTTTTATTCTCTTTTCTTCGTTTGGTTTCGGCTTCTCGCGATCTAATTGCTTTCGATCTCGCATGCGTGACGTATGTAGAGAGTACCTGCATTGGCCACCAGTACTCTCTCTTGCGGGCATACACGCATAGTATATGTGTGGTGTGGGTGTAATCTTCTCCCGCTTATTGCGCACCAAACTACACGCCTGCTATACTAGTGCATGTATCTCTCTCCCACTCTGTTCTCTTACCTTTCATTACCATGGTTTGCAATTATGCCCTTCAGCCTCGTTTCATTTACCCTCATGCAGCCGATTTCTCATGTTCCTCCTCCCACGCATCTCCCCGCTTATAAGAAATCGCCATCGGTCGCGTGTGGTTCGATCGGCCGTGTTTGATCGTAAATCGTTGTCTCGATTCGGTTCGATCGTTTAGCGCTATGTTCGGTCGTATATCGTAGCTCCACCGGTTCGTGTCTCGACTGTATCTTGTATCTGGCTTATCATAGTGCGCTGGAGTATGTTTTCCCTGTTTATCGCTTGTTTGTTGTGTGGTACATTATTATTGCATATAATGTTCGTCACACTGTTCACACGTTGTTATTGAAATTTGTTGGGGATTAAGATGAATAATTGGTGAAAATTTTGGCATTTAATTGTCATTGAGCTGTGCCTTTGGAGATGTTCTACACGAATACGTAAAATGCCCATTTTTATGGACAAATTGTAAATACAGTGAAACCTCGATATAACGAATCTGAGGGGGATCGCAAAATTATTCGTTATATCTATTGATTCGCTATAGGTACTGAAATGTAAAACCTTAGTATAACAAGGGACTTAACAAAAAATTCGTTATATTGGGTTTTTCGATATAACGAAGTTCGTTATATCGAGGTTTCACTGTATATAGAATGCTCGAAATCGGTCAAAAAAGAATGAAAACAATAAATTGATATATTTTTTATCATATTAAACTTTATTTCATTTAAATTAGTTAATTGAATAGAAAAGTGAAAATTAAAAATGTAAAAAACTTAACAGTGGGTTAACAGGGGGTTGTGGATAACTCGGCATTAACAGTGTGGCTAACTTTAAGCACATTTTTAATTTTCAATTTTCTAGGCAATTAACTAATTTAAATGAAATAAAGTTTAATATGATAAAATATATATCAATTTATTGTTTTTATTCTTTTTGACCGATTTCGAGCATTCTATATATTTACAATTTGTCCATAAAAATGGGCATTTTACGTATTCGTGTAGAACATCTCCAAAGGCACAGCTCAATGACAATTAAATGCCAAAATTTTCACCAATTATTCATCTTAATCCCCAACAAATTTCAATAACAACGTGTGAACAGTGTGACGAACATTATATGCAATAATAATGTACCACACAACAAACAAGCGATAAACAGGGAAAACATACTCCAGCGCACTATGATAAGCCAGATGCAAGATACAGTCGAGACACGAACCGATGGAGCTACGATATACGACCGAACATAGCGCTAAACGATCGAACCGAATCGAGGCAACGATTTACGATCAAACATGGCCGGTCGAACCACACGCGACCGATGGCGATTTCGTATAAGCGGGGAGATGCGTGGGAGGAGGAACACGAGAAATCGGCTGCATGAGGGTAAATGAAACGAGGCTGAAGGGCATAATTGCAAACCATGGTAATGAAAGGTAAGAGAGCAGAGTGGGAGAGAGATACATGCACTAGTATAGCAGGCGTGTAGTTTGGTGCGCAATAAGCGGGAGAAGATTACACCCACACCACACATATACTATGCGTGTATGCCCGCAAGAGAGGTATTGGTGGCCAATGCAGGTACTCTCTACATACGTCACGCATGCGAGATCGAAAGCAATTAGATCGCGAGAAGCCGAAACCAAACGAAGAAAAGAGAATAAAAGTGTGGACAAGCAAGCATGTGAGACGGGTGCGGGGGATGCATGTTGCTGCAACAAAATCAAGTGTGGGCTATGCTTGTAAATCGGTGAGTAGGGAGGAAAGAATAAATGTAAGAAACGATAACGGCTTGTGGACTTGTGAGGGGAATATACAAGCCGAAGAGGGAGGGATGAGTAATGGGGAAGCCCTCTATCCAATGGATAAATTGGGCCCAATGTATTGAGATACATATAAATTCAGCCACTAATATTTATTAAGATGAACAGGCTAATTATTACAAAGTAATATAATAGGTTGGGGCGAAGTTGTGTATGACGAATAGATCGGGGGAAGCAACGGGCGACGGCAGCGCCAACAAAGCAAAAAAGCAGCGAAAGTCAACGGGAGAGGACGGGCGGCCAATAAGGAAGCGCTGCCAATGCGAGAAAGTGATGGATGCCAACATAGCGACCAAGATGCTATGCAGGCAAGGGAGAAAGACAAGGACAAGAAACAGATGGGCGCGCAGCCACCAAGAAAGTGGACACGTCTGCGCCAAGGATTTGCGGCACTTTCACCACGCAGTGGGCCGATGGAAAAGCTGTATAGCGGTATTACACCAACCAGTTCCTGAAGCCATAGGAGCTGCCTATATAAATAAAGGTTGTGATCAAGCAACAAGTTTACAAGTAACCTTAAAAACGTATCAAGTGAAAACAAATCCTAAGAAAAGTAACTAGATAAAAGTCTAAGAACTAGTAGTAGTACTAAGTCCTCAGAATAGGACTAAAAACACCATAGAACACACACTTCGCACATAGAGAAACATCAAGCTGCTCCAAGCCAATCCGTAGATTATTGGAAGGCCAGAATTCCAGGATCTATATATCCTGAGGACTGTCAATTACCAAGTGCTGAGGTGAAAAAAGCATCCCTAGAGGATCAGGATTTGCCAGAGAACGCAAACGAAATTCACAGGATTCATCCGATGGCCAATCGATATTCAAGAGTTGTCCTGAAGAGGGAATTACAAGGTGGAGCATCGAAATCACCAGCCTAGTGTGGCAAACAGCGGAAGCAAGCAACGAGGGACCAACAGTATGTACTCAACGCTGCCCAAGATCGAGACTTCCCTAGAGAAACTAGTTATGCCTAGCCAAGCCCTAAGAGATATTAATAGTTTTCCGAAGGACAAGAAAGGATCAAGGACAACGCCTCCAATGCCTTTTACCACGAATGATCTCTCTTTTAGATAGCTTTTAAGTAGGTTGTAATATCTCATTGGTAAGACTTTGATAAGTTTGTTTAGGAGCCCCATATGCCAAACCTTATCAAATGCTTGGGTGAATTTTTCCGAGCAGTACTTTCTTTCTTCATAGGCTCTTAGAATGTATTGAGTGACTCTGGCCAGTTGTTGTTTCGTGGAGTGCTCCTTCCTAAAACCAAATTGATGGCTAGGTATGGCTTTTTTAAAGTCTTCCTAATATTAAATAGTCCGCGAAGAAGAAAGAATTCAAACATTTTTGACAGTCCAGAGATGAGATTGATCGGTCTGTAGGATGACAGTTCAGCTGCGCTCTTTCTGGGCTTAAGAATCATTGCTATTGATTCTTTTTTCCATTGCTGCGGGAAGTGTGATAGGCGGGAGCATCCAGTTATAGATGTTTAGCAAGAAAATGAGAGCTTTATTGGGTGGTGATTTTATCTATTCTATTCTTTTTTAGTTTCGAGATTTTTAATATCATCTTTCAGTTCCTTTAGCGTAATTGGTCTAAAGAAAAAAGGGTTTTCTTTGGGCGGGCTGCTGGCCGGTGGAAGTGGTGTGTGTTCCAGTGAAGTTTTGAGAGTTCAAGCTCCTTTGTTTTTCTTATTTTAATTTGTTCTAGCTCATTTATTATTGCATTTGTCGGGCTGTTTAGAGAGGCAGAAGCTGGGCTGAATCTATTTTCCAGATGTTGTGCGAAAGCATTAGGTTACTCCTCATTTGTTATAGTCCAGGCGTAGTTCACTCTGGTTGAGGTGGAAGTATTGGGCTACTAACAGTTGTCATTTTTATCGGCCAGTTTGGCTCTGGTTGTCTTTTGATATTATTTCTAAGTCTCCACAATTTGACCATTTTATATCTGTCAGTTGGCACATTGGATTTTAACAACTTGTTTAATCTTTCCTTTTTTTGCTTCTTTTAGAGCTTTCCTGAGTCTGGTTGTGGAATCCTTGAATCCTTTTTTGGCCTTCTTGTTTAGACTGGTAAGTTTCACTTCCTTGTTTTTAGATTGTAGATTTTGGAGGCACTGAAGCGAGGTAGCAAGTTTCGCGGCACTGTGGATATTGTTTAAAAGGAAATCTACTGCTGGTCATCGCCTGACTTTATTTCGATTTCCAGTCTTACCGTCCTTTTAAGAGCTTTTCTGAACCAGTTAAATGTGTACAGGTAAGTGGTCTGAGCTGAGGTCTTTGTTTGTATATGTTATTAATCTGTTGTCGTGTATTTCTTTGTAGATTGCCATGAGTGTTTGGCATTAAAATCCCCGCAGATAATAAATTTGTCTTCTCTGCCACTCAACTTAACGTTTTTCAGTAGTTCATTGAACTCTGAAACTGGTTGAGGGGGACAGTAGATGGCAGCAACTGTGACAGATTCCTTTGCTGTTGTGGCAATTGCCATTAGGATTGTGTTCGCTGTTGTTACCAATGTCATTTGAACAGTAAACGGGAACTGCGAGTATCCGTATACACAAATTAACCACATGGCATCAACTATTGGGCCAGCGAAATTGAATTCGATTCCAAGCTGTGGTTGCTGCAGGCCAACTCTGGTATTGTCGTGGTGGCGCTGGATTCTTGCTCTAGCAGATGTTGTATGCCTGACCTAGATTTTTGATGTCTTCATTAATGGCAGGCCACCAAACATGTTTCCTTCCAATTTGCTTCATGCGAACAATGCCCCAATGTTCCTCATGTAATAGTTAAAGGACTTTGGACGTAGACTGGTTGGAATCACCATTCGATTTGCATCTGACTGTAAACATAATAAGTGATCATTAATTGTTAAAGCAAACTTACGATTAAACTATGGCAATAAATTTTCGTTGCCAATTCTTAACTTTTCTGGACATCCTACAGACCACGTAGTGCAGGACCTGTTTGAGGATTTTATCGGTATTCAAATGCTTGAGAATGGTTTCTGCATTAACCGGCGGATTGTTTTCTATAATTGAGTTGCAAGCTTCCTCTTCTTTATTAAATTCTATATCTGTTCCAATCGGTAGTCGGGAAAGAGCATCGGCATTGCCATGTGCAGATGTCGCCCGATACTGGATATCAAAATTATAAGCCATTCGAATGATACCCCAACGTTGTAGTCTGTTTGAAGTCATCAATGGAAGATGTTTCCCTGGATTGAAGATCGATACAAGTGGATTGTGATCGGTTAACAGTATGAACTTCCTCCCATACGGATATTGGTGAAATCGTTTAACCTTGAAAATGATGGACAATCCCTCTTTTTCTATTTGATTGAATTTCTTAGTGTTTATCGAGTGTATTAAAAGCAAAAACTATGGGTCTCTCTTGGCCATCGTGTTGAATATGAGAGAGGGCTACCCCGAGACCAAAAGATGATGCGTCTGGTGTGAGCTCTATAGGTAAGTTTTCATCAAAGTGATCCAGTTGCGTTGCGTTAATAATGTGAGACTTCAAAACTGAAAAGGCTTGTAGTTGTTTCGGGCCATAATAAAATCTTAAATTTTTTGTAAAAAGTTGATTTAAAAGTGCTGCCAACTGTGAAAAGATTGGGATAAAGCTGCAATAGTAATTTACTTTTAATTTACTGTTTTAAATTTGAGGGCGGTTTCAATAGTCGTTCAGCTTCTAGTCCGGATGTGTCTTGCAAAACTCCAGCAGCATTAATCCGTCTTCTCAAGTATTCGATTTCCTTTTTGCGTTTGATTCCGTTTTCCGTATGAATAAAACTTGCTCAATTCGTTTTAGATGTTCTTCGCTTGTTGGAGTTGAGATGATGATATCATCTGGGTAGTTGCCACAACCTTCTAATCCCTTTAGAAGTTGCTCAAGGTATCTCTGAAAGATTGCCGGTGCGCTGGCAATTCCATACGGGGAGCGCTGATATGTGTGTTGACGACCATAATTTGCTTGGATGCCTCATCTAGTTCCATCTGGAGATAGATGTCTTTTAGGTCTATTTTGCTGAATTGCTTACTATGACGAGTTATGTGAAATATGGACTCTTTTGTTGGTATTGGATACTGCTCTACGTCGGTTTGTGCGTTAACTGCTTTCTTAACGTAACCACAAATCCGAATGGCTCCACCTGGCTTAGGTGATAACACGATGGGGGATGCCCAGTTGCTTTGATCGGTTTCCAGATATTGGCTTCCGTGACACGATTTGCTTCGGCCTTGAACTGTTTCAATTGAGCAAATGGGATTCGAAGACTTTTGCCAAATTTTGGTGTTGCTGGCTTTAAAGTCCTTTATGGTACTCTTGGCACGCTCGAACACTGAACACTCGAACACAGCAAAGATCGTTAATTCGAATATTTTCTGTCTCATAAATTTTACAGTTTTGGACAATGTCGAATCCAAATTTTTGAAATAAATCTGTTCCTAAAAGATTGGCTTCGTTTCTTTTACACTAGTAAACAATGATTACAATATTTTCGACTTTTTCCCACTTTTTGGGACTGTGTGCAATTCGCCTGGTATTGGTATTAAAATGTGTGTATATACGAAAAATTATCGTTCTTGCAATTTTGATTTATTCAGCAATAAACCATAAATAGCAAACCATAACAGCAATAAAATTTATTACTGAAGCTGTTGACCCTGCGCCCATTTGAAAAGTAATAACTTGATTCAATATTTCGACATCAATTACCTTTATGACGAGTAACAGTACATGGCCAGGTCACTTCATCATCATTCTTCTTTTGCTAAGTAAATTAAGTTAAACTACGCCTATATAAGGCCCCTTTGCTAATTATCTTTCAATACGGCCATGGAGGGCACAAAATATTCCAATATAAAGTTAACAGTAGTTCCTTTTGCTTTTGACAGACAATGCTCACGATCGAAGCCTCTCTCTTTCTGGCTACCGTCTTGGCGTGGCGGCAGTGTCGACGCGTCGCGTAGAGGGCAACCTTCCAGTAGCGGAAAATGCGCTGCATGCTGACGCCAAAGAAAAAGTGTACAGAAGCAAGAGCAGCCAATTAGAAACGAATGCCAGCCACTAGGATATCTAGACAGTGGGCGGTAGGGGCACATTGCCATAAAAAAAACCCCTTTGTAGAGGAGTAAGAAAACATTATGAATAAAAATAATTAGAAATTATGAGTTTTACGTTTTTTTCATCTTATTCTGTCAACCATGAACACCCGTCATCGCGCTAGTTTCCATACACCCTATCCATTTTCCCTTACCCTTGTCCGGTAATACTCTGGTCGAAGTCAGCCACTGATCTCAAGGCTCAGTCGCTCCAGGTGAGGAGGCAACGGATCTTGGCCAGCGGAATTTCGCTTGGCAGTCAAGATCAGTTGTTGCTGTTTCCCTTCACCACCCCTTCTCCCTTAGCCTAACTAACATTTATTCTCACATCTCCCTCCCCTCTCCCTTTACCAGACCAAGAGGTAGCGGATCTTGGCCAAGCGGGCTTCGCTTGGCAGACAAGATCAGTCGTTACAGCTTCTCTTGGCTTCCGCTTCATTCATAATGCCCTCAAGGCTTCAGAATCAAATAAATTTTCTGTAGACGGGACTCTGGAGACTGAGAATTATACCCCAGCCAGAGCTTCCTTACACCTTCTTACAATTTTCGTTTTTGACTTGACCTATTATGGTGTTCACTTCTTCAATAATGGGGTTTTTCCCTTTTTTGTGTCTGTGAATTAATTTTGTCTTGCTTTGACATACACACGACAGATATATGGCCTTTTCTAGCACATTTGTGACATTCGGCGTCTCAATACTTGCATCTCTCTCTAGTATGAGACGATCCACACCCAGAAAATGATTCCACAAGTTTTTGCACTGTTTCTCTTTGTTCGGGTTTTTCAGATACTTTTCGAATGTATTGATCGCGTTGAGTGGAACTTGACTCTCTTTCTTCTCTTTTAGAATTGCAACAGTTTTTGTCGTTGTCTTATACATAGGTCTTCTCATGAGCACATCTTAATCTGGGGCTTTTAAAAACAGCTCCCCGTAATGCATAATACGGGGACCCGCCACAAAGAGAGCACTAACCAGAAGGCAAGGGCTAACTTCGACCGCGTCAAAGTTTGTATACTATACATCTGCATGAATGCATCCAAAAGAGCAAATGAATCATTCATTCTAAAAACGTGTACACCTTTTTTTCTGTACAATTTTAAATGGGTGCAAGTGTATACTGTACAAATTTTTTTGATTGACAGCTAGACTTCACACTTACTTCCATGTTGTACAGCAGTTAATGAGTACTCTAAAATTACTGTGCAGCACTTTTACGGTACACTATATTAGTGTACATTTCACTTACTGTACAGTCAGTTAAGATTATTTGCTTAAAAAAAATATACAAAAATAAAGAAAATAAATAAAAAATCAGAATGTGATATCCAAGAAAAGTTAGCCAATATAACTTTTAATATTACAAATTTATTTCAGAAAATAACTCATTATATAAAACTTCAACATTTGAGTGCAAGAACATAATCTTATTCACCTTATCATCTGTGGTTGCGATTTTACAGCGTTTGTAATGAATAAGGTTTTTGGCAACAGAGAAAGCTCTTTCTGATGCTGCACTGCTCGCAGGAACGGCTAATAACTTGCAAGCAACCTTAAAAAGTAAGGGAACATTTTGATATGTTCGAATTTCATTACTTATAATAGATTGAATATTATTATTATGGATGGGTTGTACATAATCGGCGAAAATATCATCTATTTCTTGGCTGGATGGAATAATGTTATAGCTTTCTTCAGTTTGAGTTCTAAGCCGAATATCTGTCATAATTGCTTCAAGGTCCTCGATAGTCTTTTCCTTCTCCAATTCAGTAAATTGTGACAATTTATTTGTCGGCGGAAATAAAAAAAGAGCAATATTCTGAAACTTGTTTAGATTACTTTGAACTATTTTTACTAAATTTGACTCAAGCGTGCTGCATTTTTCCATAATTTCCACATCGTTATTACTAGGTGTTAAATTTTTTTTTAATTATTAATGTGCGGTATGACTATGTGCGAAGTTGGATTGTTGCTCTCCTCAAGCTTTTTTGAACACGCATCGAAAGGAGCCAGAAGTTTAGCCAATGCGCTTACATCCCTAGAATTCATATTTTGAATCCTCCTTATTTCATTCTTCTCAATTAATATGTTGTTCATTTCCATTGTAATGACCGGGTTCCACTTGGTTGATAGTTTGGGAGAAATAAACGCGTCTGTTCAGTTTGGTGGTAATATTCAGATTGATTTTTATTCTAACAATATTCTTTGACTTAACCTATTGTTACATAGATATTCTTATGCTGGCACTTAGGCAACAGCTACAAAAGAGAGAGGAAGTGTCAGTACATACATACATATTAATTGGGGCACTTGCATCAAAGTGCATGGTCAGCGTTCACACGCTGGCTTGACCCTAGCTCATGTTACGCCTGTGCATTGCTGCTCATATGAGTATATGTATGTGCATATATGTATGTACATACATATATGAACATGTTCAGCTAAATATTGATGTGAGTATGTTTATGTGAATATATTAATGTATATACATAAACATACTTAAGTGGAGACTTATGTTTTATTGCGTACATATTTGATTGTTTATACTTGCAACAAAGTGTTACAAGTTGAGCTCTTTGTGTTGAATGATTTTTGGTATGGATATACTACACCATCCAGTTCAACTCAATTGATTTGAATAGGTGGAATATCGCATTCCAACGTGTTGGACAGTAGCTCTTTAAGGTGCTTTTTAAAATGTAATTTTGACCTGTCTTTTTAAAATACTTCACAAGTTTGCTGCAGCGATCCACTGTCTTCTCCAATTCTGGGACCTCATCCACAGCTTTACCAATAACATTGTGCATCAAATGGTTTACACAGTTCAACGTGTTTAGCCCCCTAAATGTAGCATTCATGTTAGCGCCTCGGTCGGTGACTATTATTGGTTCATACATTTGCAAATCACACCCAAATTCTCGTAAAATATTTTCAATTTTGTTTTTAATTCTGTCACCTAAAATTTTATAAATCTTACCGGTACAGGATCCTCCTTGCATTGATTTTACTGCAAGCAGGCGGTTGTTTAGGGTTCCTTCTGCGACATAATGAATCGTCAACGATATATATGATACTTTGAAGAAGTCGTCTATCCATATATTCGACGTTATGCTATATCCAAGTTTCGTATGATTAACTACTTCTTTTTTTATTAAAAATTTCATTAAAATGAAATTCGTAGAGAACTTCGATGTTCCGTGAGATGGTAGTGGGATGCGGCAATAATGATTCAACATTAAAGTTTTCCCGAAGTTTGCACCAACAGATATAAAAAACTGGACTATGTTTTTTAGTCCTGAGTCCGCAATAATATTAAAGGATCGCCCATTCTTTATTGTCTATTCAGTTGCTAGCTTAGTGCACAACTTTTTTGATTCTGCATCTACAACAACACAATGGTTGCGTTTACGACTATTTGCCATTATGTAGCATTTGTGCTTTGCTAAATTCGATGTGCTTTTTTCGAATTTATACACATTTGTGCATGTATTACACACCACTACGTCAGGGTTTTCTAAGCCGTTTTCGTCCACTATTCGAGAAAAAGTGTCCCAAACTTTGCTTCGACCTCTTTTAAGCGATGACTTAAGTTCGTTCGCAAATAATTTTAATTTGATATTGGCGGCGTACTGTTTAAAATGAGTTCCTGCATTTGAACTTTCCAACGATGAGTACTGGTTGAATATTTACATTTATGATAAAACACTTGAAGCGAAATAATGGCGATATATACATAAATACATACATAAAGACAAACATAAATACATAAAGACTGCGACTTCACACATATATAACCTTGTAAAAGACAATTACAAAGTCGAGACGAACACAATTATTTATTAATTTAACAAATTTCTTTGTATCCTTAATTAATAAATTATATATAATTTTATTTTAGCAAAAACTTACGCTTACGTAAGTATTGTAAAGCAGAGAATGAGTACAGTATTTTTAAGAACCTTTAACTACTGTACAGTACTATGATGTTGGAAATGAATACATTCATGCAGACCTCTATTGTATACCCTTGCAACTTATTTGGTAACTCTTTCTTTAGCCATCAAAGTGAAATAAGTTTTATCTAAAAATGCTAATGTTTGATAAAGAACGGTCTTTGCATACGAAATAACGATCAAAATCACTGTTTTCAACCGATCGTTCGTATGGGAGCTATATGATATAGTCATCCGATCTTTATCGAATTCGGCGCAGTCATTAACAAATATATTAAACTAACAAATCTAAAATTTGAAAGCAATCGCGTCAAAGGTAACAAAGTTATAGACAAAAGTCACTGTTTTCGACCGATCGTTTTAATGGGAGGTATATGATATAGTTACACAATCTTTATCAAATTTGACATAGTTCTTTATATGTGTAATAAACTTACCAATATTAAATTTTACGACAATAGCTTAGAGAATATCGAAGTTATTGAGAAAAGTCACTGTTCGTGACTTTGCAGTTTGTATGGGAGCTATATGATATAGTGGTCCGATCCGGCTGAGATATACAACCCCGCAGTATATACAAGCCTACATGCAAAATTTCAACTCTGTAGCTCTTACGGTCTAGGAGGAGTTTGCGTTGATCCAGACGGACGGACATGGCTGTTTGAACCCTTCTCGACGTGCTGATCAAAAATATATATACTTTAGATGGTCGGAGATGCTTCTTTCTATGCGTTGCACATTTCTGAATAAAATTAATATACCCTTTTGCAAGGGTATAAAAAAAATGTAGTTGTATGTGTGCGCTGGCTTGTGTTCGTAAGCTGCTTTACACCGCGCAAATTGCATGTGACGAAAGCAAGAAAAAATTAAAAATGCAATGGAAAACCAATAATTTTGAATATTTTTTTTTTTTTTTTTGAATCTAAATTATTTCCTTTTCTTTTATATTATTTGGATAACTTTTTATCCGAAGATCTTCCAAATGGCTATCAGTTAGACTGTTTGGAATAGAATTTTAAATTAATTTCATTGTGGGAAATGTTGTTTCGCAAATATGTGTTGTTGTTGCAAATCGGAAATTTATCCATCGGGATTTCTCGCCAAAATTAAATTCCACTACTTAGTGGCAGTCAGTGTTCATGACCTATGTATATTTCCTCCCTAATTTTTTCTGGAATTCTGGGGCTATTAAAAACTGCAATGAGCCAATTGATTTGTTTAAAATCAGAAAATTTGTCCGCTATTTCAGCGGAAAGGGTATTAGCTGCCTCTGCGTATTCCTGAATTCGGGAAGGGTTGGGGTACAATGTAACAATTTCTGCAGTTCGCTGAAGGCTGGGCAAAAAAAAAAAAAAATTACAGCTAAAACTGAAAGCGAGTAGCTTACATTGCATTATCAATGCTCGCTCCCCTCTACGTCTGCAGTATAAAGTCCTCCTATACAACTCCGTACTGAAGCCCATTTGGACTTACGGTGCCGTACTATGGCAATGTTGACATCATACAAAGGGCGCAGTCGAAGATTTTAAGAACAATCACATGCTCTTGCCAATCCCCTTACGCGAACTAATAATTATTAATTGAATACTCCAACGAGTCAAAATTTAAACGAAGATAAATATTATTGCTTTCATGTTTTGGTCATGTGCAAGTTTAATAAAAATATGTTCATCAAAAAATCCACTGTAAATAAAGCTTTGTAATACTGCGATGAGCTGAAATATATTATATTTTATCAGAAAAATACTATTGCTTTCATTTGTTGTTCATGTTCATTCATTTCTACTATTGTATACGACTGTAGTTCATCGTTTACTCGACGAATTCCTAGAGAGCTTCGCTCTACCCGGGTGTCCCGTGACACCGCATTGCTTTTTTCTAACAGTGACAGTTTTTTACAAAGATATTTTTCCGAATATTTTCATTGAACCTAATTGTTCCCATACTCTATCACGGAAATGATTGGTTTATGGTAACTGAAATATGAAATGTATGTTTGTGATTGGATGTGGGTTAGAAAACGTGAAAAAACAGCATCTATGGTAGTGTTATATCTTGTTGTAGATTCTGCAGGATTACTGCTCATTGTTAAATTTAATTCTTCGAAAAGAAAAGTTTTCAGCGGCGCAGACTTTTCATCTGCAAAATTGACATTGAAGTCTCCAGCCAAAATCAGTGGGAGTTTATGAAAATTTTGTCCAAGTAGACGAGAACCTTCCTCAGTATACTCCAGAAGTGTTCGGTGGATGAACAAAATTATGTCCTCAAGTCTATTACCCGGCGATATGTAAAGGACTACTATAATAGTTCAGTACCGTCCTCCATCCTGCATGTGGCGGCACAAATGTGCCCGATACTTGAACATCGCAACAATGAATCTGCATTACTCCTCATGATTATATCCATATTTGCGGTGACAATGGTAACTGTATCATTTCGATTTTCATAGATTGCTACTCCTCCAGTTCGAACCGCTGGTCGTTTATAATGCACAATGCACTTGAAATTCGGAATATCTATTACATTATCGTTCTTCATCCACGTCTCGGTTAGTAATAGAATATTACTCATTTCACAAACGACATATGTTAAGTCGAGTCTATGACTTTGCAAACTCTGGCAGTTGAATTTATATAACGAAATTCCTTTTTATTATTCAGGACATTCGCCATCACGTCAACCCTAGTCTCCAAAGTTTTTAATGACAATCTTTGAAATTCTCGTATAAGAGATGCAGTCGCTACTGTTTCCCGTCGATTATGATGAAATCTGAATTTCTTGCTATCATCATTGGGCGTCACAATAAACAACCCATCTAAGCTCGTCACCCCGCGATAGTGCAACATAAACCATTGATTGCAAATGCATTTTATGATATTCAACAACGATTTGTTGAAACGTTCCACTTTGTAATTTGTGGACGGTCATTGCACAAGCCGCGATCAGAGGAAAATGTTTACGTCGGGCAGTAACCTTTTTATCCCTTGACAGAGAAATATTTGCAGTTCGCAATTCAATGGGCACAGCAAAATTTCCTACTTTCTCTTGTACAACTAAACGAGCAGCTATTTTTCTCAGTTGTTTCCCAATGTTTGGAAAACCTGGAAATTCTAACCAAACTCTGCATACAATGTTGTCTTCGTTCAGTTGTACGTGCACCAACTGCCCAAGTGCACCATTTGCTAAGCCATCTGACACATCGATTAGTGGATATAATATAATATTTACCTCTGACAAAAGTAATTTGATAAGGTACGCTTCCAGTATCAATCAAAGCCTTTGTGTGAAGGATTTGTCTAAAAGTAGCTTCTCGTGTTGCATTTTCAGCTCCAGTAATGACGTCATTGGCGGTGGAAATGTATTTATCTGGAGACTGCTGTAAAATATGATTGTTATAATTGTCGACATCTTTAACTTGCCAAAACAGGCGAATACCGTCAGGACACAGTATTTTAGTTTCGACTATAGTACAAAATCTAGATTCAATCAGCTCCAATTCTTCTCGTTCTAAAATGTCGCCGTTGCCTTCTTTAGTGAGGATAGAAGCAAAAGCAGCATTGGCCTGTCTCATGACCTCAGTAAGTTGATAATATTTCAAACTGCGCCACAGATGAGGCCCCACCCCCACCATACGGGATTTGATAGGTTTGTAGATTGGAGTTGCTCTGACTGGTGGTAATTGCCGTAAATCGCCGATTAAAATGACGTCTATACCACCAAATTCAGAATTATGGTCTCCAGCAATTTGTTTCAAACGGTTATCGACCTTCGTTTACAATTCTGCACTAATCATGCTAACTTCATCAATGATCAGTACTTTCACATACTTGAAGAGAGATCTATATAATTAGAGATTTTCGGATGACAACGGCAGGAATTTTGAAAGAGTTATCTTGAGGAGCTGTATGTATGGTAGTACCACCAATCGCCACAGCAGCTTTGCCTGTTGAAGCGCATGCTATGTAAGCATTAAAATAGCCATCATTGTCAGTAAACCTGTTGTATATCTCCATAATAAGCCTAATCACAAATGTCTTACCACAACCAGCTGGGCCAGTGAAAAATATTTGGAATGGTGACTCATTTGGTGTTTGTAGATGATGAATAATATGCATTAATAGTTTCTGTTGTCCACTGTTTGCTGATCTCATTAAATCGATAAATTCTTGCCTCTCCATGAAATTTTCCCTTTGTTTTGCAATCGCACCAAGTTTACTGAGTGCAGCACCTTGTAGATCAGCATTAATGTGGCCGTCTGGATTCCCAATCATTCTCTCATAAAGATTAGGTTCGAAGATAACGTTAGCCTGATTACGTTCTTCCTCTTCATTGTCGGCATCATTTTCTCGGTGCATCTGTTTGCAAATTTCCAAAGTTTTCTCAATATTATGTTCAAACTCCTTTCTGCGTTCTAATATGATTTTTTCATTATCTTTATAGATTTGAACGAATTTATTTTCCGCAAGAACGTCATTCTTCACTTCTGAACGGTATATGCAATAAAACCATTTCTCGTCTCCTAATTGTTATAGCTATCGGTCATATCGTAGTTCCTTTGTCTGATGATTCTAGGTTTGTCTCTTTTAGTATATTCTTTTTTATGGTTTATGTAATAATTTGCAACAAACTGCGCTAAAGTTACATAATTTAGAATTTCTGGTCTTCTCTCATATTTATCAAACCAATTTTGTTTCCATATATCGGTAGAATCATCAGCTTCGCTCTAAAAATTTCCTACCGCGACCGACCACCCGAACGCGCCTAAGAGAGCTTCGCTCTAAAAAATTTGAATCCATTTTTACACAATTTAATGTCGACAACATAATCAACATAAAATTTGTGACAGATAGGGGCACCAATGTAAAAAAAAGCCTTGGAAAACAATATTAGATTAAATTGTAGTAGTCATTTATTTGCAAATGTCTTAGAAAAATCGTTTGACGATGCAAGAGAGCTTAAGGACATATTATGCGCCTGCAAAAAAATTGTTAAATATTTCAAAAAAGCAAGTTTGCAGCACAGATTAAGTACAACGTTAAAAAGCTCATGTCCTACTCGATGGAACTCCAATTACACCATGGTTTATTCAAAAGTAAAAAACTGGACAACAGTAAATAATATATTAAGTGAGACAGAGGGAGGCCAAAAACTTATAGCCGTAAATATATCGACTTTAAAAATAATATTAGTACTTCTAGAAGATTTTGAGAGAATCTTTAAAGAATTACAAACATGTAGCTCTCCTTCATTGTTCTATGTTTTGCCCTCAATAGCGAAAATAAATATTCTTTGCGAGCCAAATGCTGAAGACATTTCGTTTATATCTATTCTTAAAGCAAGAATTTTAGTTAATGTTAACACGATTTGGAAGGAAAATTTAGGCATTTGGCACAAGGCGACTTTTTATACCCTTGCAGAGGGTATTATAAAATTGGTCAGATGTTTGTAACGCACAGAAGGAGACGTTTCCGACCCCATAAAGTATATATATTCTTGATCAGCATTAGAAGCTGAGTCGATATAGCCATGTCCGTCTATCCGTCTGACCGTCTGTCTGTGCGTACGCGTTTTACTCAGCCATCTTAAGAGCTATTGGGATGAAATTTTTTTGTGGGCTTTTTATTACCCGGGTAAGATAAAGTATGAAAATTGCAAGGATCGGACCACTATATCATATAGCTCTAGAACAAACATTTTTGCAAAAACTGGAGTATCCCCATGAAATTTACCAATATGATAGTATTTGACATAAATTGACAGATCCCAAAATTTGAATCTGATCGGATAAATAGAACAGAAGTTACAGTCAACACAAATCGGTTCAAATCAAATCGTCTTCATCAAATCAAACAGAGCACATGCATACACACACACAGACGCAGCGCTACAAGAACTGTATGTGTATGCGTGTTGTGCTTCGCTTAGGGAATGATGCAAGAAGAAAAATTTGTATAAAAAGAGAAATAATTTGAATGTTTTGTTTGTGTATTGATGAATTCAGTTGCAGGGAAAGAAATTTCAAAATGTAAAAAAATTATTGCCAAGGACTGCAAGGATATATAAATTTCGGCATTGCCGAAGTTAATTAATGAATCCCCATGTTCCATGTTTGCTGCTGGAGGATATAAGAAATACCAAACATGGAACATGGGGATTCATTAATTAAAAGCTTCTCATTGATCAAATGAACAATTACGTTTGTTTTCCAAATGAACCTTCGCAAAATAATTCTTTTACATCAGAATCAAACCCAGCAAGCCCAAATTGTCAACTTGAAGTGATTCCTAAAAAGGTTATGTTTGTGCCAAAAACCACTTTCATATTGTGGGGTAAATATTTGCCCATATATCCCCTTGGGTGAGCACATGGAAAAACCCCCTTAATTACGCCCTGTTCCAAACTACAATTCTAGCGAGGGCAGCCAATTCGATGAAATACATCGATCAACGTGCTGTTTCATATCGATATGCACCAACTGCCATTTTAATAATTTTGCAATTTTCTTTTGCGAATTTCTCAAAAACTGCTCAGCAGATTTTGATTAAACTTCGCCCATATCGAGATTATTTTATGCAAATTCGAATGATATACCGTGCATTGCTTGATGCTGGCTGGGAGAGATAACGACGAAAAGTGGAGTCTTAGAACTTGACAGTGCTAAGTTTACTGGTTCATTGGTTCCGTCCACTGGTTCCGGTTCCGGAGCTCGCGCCAGCCTTATCAATAAATTTGCACACAAAAAAGTACCTACACTGTTAAGGCTTTTTTCTCAAAAACTGCTCAGCAGATGTTTATAAAACTTTTATGAGACACTCTTGCAATATCCCCCACCTCAAACAAGCTATCGTGCATTGCTTAATGCTGGCTCTGAGCTGTGATGTTCGAGCTCAAATTCGAATGTAACTTTTTTACAATTTTTGCATGGAGCCAAATCATAGGTTGCTCCACTGATAAGCGATTTTCTCAAAAACTGCTCAGTAGATTTTGATAAAACTTTCTGGAGACACTCTTGAATATAAATCTTTTGGCGTATAGTGCATTGTTTGATGGTGTTCGTGAGTGGAGCCATGCTACAAAATGTGGGCAGCTGATTTTTCCAGCGCATATTTTGAATACTAGGAACGTTTAAAACCCCCAAAAACCAGGGTTTTATATTACTACGAAACTCCGTAGTATTTTTTTTTTTTTTTTGCTCTCGCTACCTCTTCCGTTTTTGACGAATGCTGGAGAAAAATAAATGCTATGCTCTGTTATAGTTGTGAGGTTAAAAAAAACTATAGCAAAAGCAATAGCAAAAAATGAAAACCAATTTTCATACGTAGCCGTAGCGATAGTTCAAAAATTATATGCTACCTCTCTCATTATATTCATTTTTGATATTACTGTTATGTTCAAATTAATATTTTTTTTTCATTTTAACATTGATTCAACTAATAAGAAAATAGATAAAATAACCTCTAGATCTTAAGTATTAGTATTTCCGAAATCACCTTTATTATCAATTAATAAAGTTGGTTTTGTCGGATAACCGCAATAGATTGAGCCGCGAAACGCTGGAAAACATACTTCTCGTTAAACTAAATTCGATACACTTGGACAGTGCCATCGATAATTTCACTTTGTTTGAGGATGAGTAAAAGTGATTTCGGAAATACTAATACTTAAACATACATACATACATTGTCCCTAATTATTATAAATAAAACCTGTGAAAACTTGTAACAAATGTCATGAAGAGTCTTAGTGGTGTTTTTTGGTTGCAGGGTAGTTACGTATTCAGTAACTTAAGAAATAATTACTGTGTGTTAATCTAAATAATGAAAATAAGATCTAGAGGTTCTTTTTATCTATTTTCTTATTAGTTTAATCAATGTTAAAATAAAAAAAATATTAATTTGGACCATAGCTCGCAAATGACAGTTGGTCGTTTTTTCTTATTTGATCTGCTTCGTATCATAACCGAAAAGATTGTCCAGAAACGATCTCGCTCTGAGTAGCTCTCTTTGTTTTGTTTTGAATTGGTTTTTGTCAAGCGCTTTGCATTGACTCATTCGTGTGACGCTCTCAAATGGGTGTCGCGTAAAGAGTAATACGATTTGCACTCACACAAAGAGTCTTAACAAAAGACAGTTTGACTAAAAAAACTTAACAGAAACAGATCTTTGCGTATCGTGTGCATTTAATTACATACACACATATATGTACATAAAAGTAAATAAGAATGAAAATAATAAAAAAAAAACAATGCAATGATTTGTTTTGTTTTTTAAGGAACAATAATTTTATTTTGTTTTTCATAATATTAATTTTTTTTTAAATGGAGTTTGGCTTAACAACTAATAACGCGTTAAGATTTTCAGCAGATATAGAGCTTCGTCTTTCACTTTATATAAATTGAAGGGCTGAAAATGCTCGTTCTACAGATACCTGAGTTGCCGGTGTTGCTAGAACAACCTGCGCGAGTGCACTCAAATGTGGCAACTTAAGTTGGAGATCATTAAAAAACTCCAAAACATTGGTGTTTAATGGTAAACGACCATATATTGAGTCAAAACTTTCAATGTCAGCATAAATTTTTAAAAGTTTTGCAGAGACATTGTCTTCTTTGATTTCTGACACTGTCTGGACATCATCTAAATATGCCGAAAAGAGTGTTTTCTCTCAGCCGAGGATGCAGTCGAAAAAGTTGAAGTTAATGATGAATTTTAATCATTCTGTAACTTACATTCTTTAACTCGAATAACCTATATGCAATTTTTTAAATTAATTTAAATTAAATTTTTTAAATTAAGCTTTGCCACCCGTTTCTGGTCATTGCTCAATATGCAATTAACTCTTGGGTCCATGAAAATGGCAGCTAAAAATGCTTCATTTTCTAAAAGTTTTAACTCTCCTATCTTAATCTGGGCCAACAGTTTCTTTTTATCAAATTTGTACTTTTTCGCATGCCAATTTAAGCTCCATCCAAATAATAAAAAACTCACTAAAAACTAGATTTTTATCTTGCAACTTTAAGGTAGCTTCATATCATTCCTTAAAGGCGTCAATATAAGACTCCATCCAGTCCCAATCTGCGTCAACATAAATGTAAGACTCGGTAGTCAGAAAGTCCTTTAAATCAACCAATTTTGTCATGTTCATTCATAACACTTTCACCTTGCGTATCGTCGTTAAAAAGATAGTCCTCAGTAGCATTGTTTAAAACTTGAACTGCTTTTATCATATTTCTTTCGTTGTCAGATGTTATACTGTATGCATAAATGTAATGTTATTTTAAAACATATATATATATTATTAGTGTTGGGTAAACATTGCTCAATTTGGTGAACATGTTCACTTGTTCTTTTTTCGAAGTGAGTCGACTCGCTCACTTTGCTCAGTTGCTCATTCACATTGCTCACTCACAATTCTTCACACAACAGACAATGAAATACGTTATGTTCCATTTTAAATCTTTTTTTATGATTTTCATAAGTCTTGTACTTAAAACTAATTTGACAAAACAAACCAAAAACTTAATTCAATGGGAGTATTTATGTTCAATAAAACTTGTACTTAAAACTAAATTAGAAAATAAAAAACAAAAAGTTAAAGTTAAAGAAATTCCCTTCATTGGGAATATTAGTCTTCTCGTTAAATAAAAATACTATTATTTAGCAAAAGAGCATGTGAGCAAAAAGAGCAAGCTAACAATAGTGAGCAAGTGAGCAAAAAGAACAAGTGAGACAACAAAGAACAAGTGAACAAAAAAGAGCAAGTGAGTAATAAAGAACAATTCGAGAGGAACATGTTCAGTTGCTCAGTTTAGTGAACAACTCTTTTTTGTTCACTCACTCATGAGCAACCCAACGCTATATTTTATGTAATTCAAATTTTACCTGAAAATTTGTTCCACATTTACACTAGTCGGCATAAATATTTTGACGAAATCGTTTTGTGCCTCTTGAAGCTGTCCATGCGTATTACCGTTAAATAAAGGTGCGAAAATGAATGTCAAAACAAATAATCTATTAACAGCTATGTGCATGCCAAATTTTAAGTTCTTTAGCTTTTGCATTCTCTTTCTGCTTATAAGATTGCAAGCGAACATCAAATTTCTGCGTGGCATAAGTATTTTGACGAAATCATTTTGCACATGTGATTTCAGTTTTGAGCGCGTTTGAACCAAAAATCGTTTGAATTTAAATTTAATAAATATTTAAGATAGTAAAAAAATAAAAATTTAGCAAGGCATATTGTAAACCATGGGTAAAACGGCTGAATTAAGTTTGGAGGTTAGATCGTCAATGGTAGCTAAGTTTCACGCCGGAAAAAAAATAGTGGACATTGCCAAAGAATACCACGTGTCTCGAGAAACGGTGCACTACCAAATAAATAAGGAAAAAAGTATAACTCGGTGAAAAACTTAAAAAGAACAGGCCCAAGACGGAAAATACCCTGACTGATGACCGAGTCCTACTACGGGAATTTAAAGAAACGTTATGCTGAAGCCTCAAAAAGCAGCCGATTTGCTGAATTCGACAGCCAATAAGTCAATCAGCGAGAGGACAGTCAGACGGCGTTAGAAAGAAGGAGAGTTCAGAACATTTGTAGCCAAGGACGTGCCAAAGGTTAACAAGTTAAAAATGTTAGCATTTGCAAAGGAGCATATAAACAAACGAGTTCTGGAGTTCTGAAGAAGAAGAACAAAAAAATTTTGTTTTCCTATTTTTAAGTTTGTATTAACCATACACAATATGGAAAATTAAATAATAATTTTCTATAAAGAAATTAAAAACTTAAACAGCAAAATGCGCAACTTTTTCTTCGTCAAAATATTTATGCCGACTAGTGTATATCATAATCCATTCAAATTTCTAAAATTTTCTGCTTTATGTATGCACCTGTGTGGGACTCCGCGAGTTGGATCATGCCCAACGTTTTTACAACAATTTCAGTTGTATAAAGGCTTGCATCGATTAACTGCAAATTTACACCTAAAATGGATTTATCCATTCGATTTTGAGCGGCACTAGTTTATCTTTAACTAAAGCTTTAATGTTTTCTTTAATTGACTGCTCTTTGACTTTTACAAAATTTATTACATTGCGCGAAGTTATTGGGTTCATGCCTAGTGAACTATAAATTGGATCCATTATATCCTTAAAGCCTTCACTGTCCAGAAAAAGAAATGGCTTTCCATCCGTAGTCACTATTTTAATAATTGAACAAACAATGGATTCTTCACTGGTGAGGTATGTACTCTTGTACTTCGGAGTCGCCGCTCTTGCTCCACTCATTAAAAATGTCACCGTGTTTTATTGTCAAATGCCGTCTTAAATTTGTTAAATATGTCCCAAACATTTTAAAACCGCAAACATTACACATAGATTTATTTTCTTCGGCAATAAATCTAAAAAAATGATGAACTTTTTTAATTTCGTCTTTTCCCATTTTGCAAAAACTATAATGCTCCGCACACTGACTTCACAAACGCAATTAACATGTATCATGCAAAGAAAAAGAACGCATCAATCGCGTGTGTTTACCCATACATACATACGTAAAAGACAATTTGCTTCATTTAACTCAAGCAATATATCAGTGTTTGACTTGAGCGAAACGAAAATAGAAATAACTGTCTCGATCAGAGCGCGAGCGAGCTAAGTCAGTCGCGACAAAAACAGTTTCTGCCTGAGTCTTTATTATTGTGTGAGTGAAAGACACTTATTTGCAGACAATGGAAAAGTGTGTTGACACTATGTGCTATGATTTGAACATAACAGTAATATCAAAAATGAATATAATGAGGGCGGTAGCAAATAATTTCATTTGTTCTTATCTCGCTCTAGGTTTTGAACTACCGCTACCGCTACGTATGAAAATTGGTTTCATTTTTTGCTATTGCTATAGTTTTTTTAAACGTCAAGCAGAGCATAGCATTTATTTTTCGTAGTTTGCCTTTGACTCTGCTCCTGCACTAGTCAAAAACTTATTGCTCTTGCTACTACAGAGCAGTTTATTCAAACCCAAAAACTAGTCTAACCAATAGATTTTCATTTGCTTAACAAAATAGAAGTTTATTTCATTCAAAAAAGTTAATAAATAACGAAAAAATTAAAAATTGCAAAAAAGTTAACAGAGGACCGTCGCTAACTTTACGGACATAAAAATTTGGACAACTTTCAAGATTACCTTCAATTAAAAATTCAAATTCGACTCAAAAAGTTCGATAACCTTTATTATTTTCAAAATATCGATAGCCAAAGTATCGATAATAAGTAGCTTCCGATAAATTGCAAGCATGGAGTGTGACAGCTCTACACACATGTGATGAACATTTGAGGAAGAACTTCATTTTTAAAAACTGCGTAAGTATTTTTATACCATACACCCATAGGGTGAAATGGTATATTAAAGTCGCCAAAATGTATGTAACAGGCAGAAGGAAGCTTCTCCGACCCCATAAAGTATATATATTCTTGATCAGTATCAACAGCCGAGTCGATCTAGCCATGTCCGTCTGTCCGTCCGTCTGTCCGTCTGTCCGTCCGTCCGTCTGTCCGTCTGTCCGTATGAACACCTAGATCTCGGAGACTATAAAAGCTAGAGCCACCAAATTTGGAATGTAGGCTCGTGTAGTATGTAGAGTGATCAAGTTTGTTTCAAATTTTTGCCACGCCCCTTTCCGCCCACGCAATTCAAAAAAAACGTTTATCTCAAAAACTATTGCAGCTAGAGACACCATATTTGGTATGTATATTTGCATAGTAAATGCGCACATTTTGTATGTATAAAGTTTTTGCCACGCCCCTTTCCGCCCCCGAAATTTGAAAAACTCGATCATCTCCCGTAATTTTTTACCTTGTGCAATCAAATTTGGCACACTTAAATTTGATACTAATACCGAGCAAAATACCAAATTTGATGAAAATCGGACAAAAAATAGCTGAGTTATGCATATAAACGTTTTTGCATAAGGCCTTTGATGGCCGTTGGCGGGTGGGGGCGCTAGGGTGCTTATATGCATAAGTGCGCGAGATACTGAGATATGCTTGTAACAAGCATGTGAACAGAATTGTGGAAAATAGGCAAATGCATTAGTTATTACAAATTTGAAATATTTGTTTTACTGGTGTATGGTATACCCAAGTCGGCGAGACGACTTACTTACTTCATTGTTTTTTGTGTTTTAAGTTATTTTTTCCTAGTAATGGTAGCGGACGTTGACGATACTATGCGCAGTACGTTCAAGTGGCCCCTACGAGCCCAAGCAGATAACTGCCAGGGCCAGCCGCTGTGGCCGCAGGAGAAAGCTAAAAAGGTGCCAGGCCGATCCATCGGCAAGTACTTGCCCATTAGACCACACGTCTTGGTACCACGTGTGCCCAAAGCGGCTAAAAATTAAGGACCGGCACAATCACCGCTACCATTACAGCCACCAGCACCAGAAACACCTCCTCACCAGAAGGGGAGGAAATATCATTTTGATGAGTTTTCTTTGACTTACTTTGCTGATCAAAAAATGATTTATTTTATGCGCGATTAAACGGCGACTCAAAAATGAATCCCCAATATGCGGAAAAGGCGATTTGCTTAAGGTGCAATAACAAAATGTAAAGCAATCGCCAATTATTTATAAAGGGGATTGAAATATGCTTGTTTTTAGTTGATGTGCATAATAATATTTCTCTCTTCAAGATGATTCCTAACTATTTTTTTTCTCTATGATATTTTTCTAACGGAGTTGTTCTCTCCAAATTGTAAAGCACGTGGAAAAGTGTAAATTTTCGGTAATTGCTAAGGGGGTTTCTAGCTTGTTGGGCCGAAAAAGAGCATTTTAGTAAGTTTTTTCTTGTTTTGGGAAAAGTAAGTATAATAGATCAAGAAATGAAACTTTCCACAGTTGTTGGAAAAACTTTATTCTATGTATATAAATTTTATTTCGGCGATCCCCGAAATGGTGGAGGGGGTGGGGGAATTTTCCAATGGCATCCCCATTTCGTCCTTATGGAAGTCCTACCGTTCGCAAATGAAGTCTGAATCCAAAAATGAAAATTTTTTCTTAATCTAGACCCTTTTCCGCAGCGCTGGTAGTAGAATTGGTAAAAAGGATGAAAAATTAAAAAGTTATCAGCTTTTTTAGAAAAAAATTTAATTTTTGCCTTTTTTTCGTTACTAATTTATTTTTTAAATTAACAATTTTTAATATTTTTCCCCAATTAGACTAGCAGCGATGAACAATATCGTAAAAAAACATGCGATTGGTTAATTTTTGCGCCCTGTTGGACTTTCATGAGCTCCAAAAACGTAGATAAACGCATTTCAAAATTTGCAGTGCGGCCCAGCGCGCTTGACACCGCTGCACTAAACGGCCGATAATATCGTAATTTTACAGATTTCAACTTGAAATTTTTACACAGTGTTCTTGAAACATATACGTATCCGAGAAATGCAAAAAAACGAATTTTTTTATAACACAAGGTAGAAACCCCCCCCTTAATTGTGCAAGTGAAAGAGAAAGGTCAGTAAGCATCATAGCGTAAATAAATTAATAAATTAAAATGAAATGCAAAGCAATTGCGAAGAATTGCAAAACGGGAAACCCAAAAAATACTGTTCGGGGGTAATAAAAAATTAAAAAGAAAACACAAATGTGCATAAACTTTGGCAATGAACGAGCCGTTACCCGATGCCCATGTTGACTATTCCAGTGATAGCTCTTCCACTAGTATTGATGATGGGAATTGTTTAAATAAAGATAATAATGAATTGAACTTGCGTGAGGAAATAGCCAAATGGGCCACTGAGTTTGGCATTAGTATATTTGCACTTAATGCATTATTATTATTGTTGCGAAAATGCAATAATCATGTGCCGAAAGATGGCAGAACAGTTTTGCATACGCCTAGTTCTGTCACTGAGAGAAAGATTGGCGACGCTAATAAAGTAAACATTTCAATATTATTGTACGTTGTTTTGTGATGCATGCACCGGCAAAATCGTTTGTTTTGGGAACAAAGGGACATTCTGGGTATTACTCATGTGGAAGGTGTTTTCAGAAAGGACAGATGGTCAAACATCGTCTAGTTTTCCCACAAAAAGTTTTTCCAAAAAAAAAAGGTGAAAGCTTTTCATTGCCTTCATGGAAAGTTGAATCAATTGGCGTTCAATAAAAAAAATATGCCTAGGGAGTTTAATAGAAAACCTAGAACCTTTTTGTATTGGATACTCCCAAAATATATGATTTGTATTTTTTGAGATACAATTTTTATTCCCTACTGCATTTGCATAAAGACTGTCAGACTTTATATGGATTAAGCGCTTTTAAATTTGAAAACCACTTGCATAAAATTAAGCGCAATATTCGAAAAGGGAAAAGTGTTGCAGCTCAAATTTATAAAAGGCAGGTAGAAAAGAGCTATCATTTGGAAGAGCAATTAAGTTAAGAATTGCCAGCCAAGTTTGGGAAAATGAAAAATGGAAAAATACAAAATGTTTATGCCAATGGAATGTTCCTTTCTTTGAAAGAACCGGACAACTTTTGTTGAATTAATAAACAAATTTTTAAAATTATTGAAATTGCCAGAGTTGAGAAGAAACCGGTTTTTGTGGGTTGTGAGTTAACCAACTTGTCATCATTTTTTTTGCACCCAATTAATTCAATGGACTTCAATGTATATTGCGCCGCAGACATTACACTTAATAACAAAACTGATTTTTCAATAAATCAAATAACTAATAAAATTATATGTTTACGTGATTCTCTAACGGCAAGTTATTTTTTACGCCAGAGTTACAAAATGTCGCAGAATAATTCAGTTCCAAATACCGAATTTTTTGATTACGTACCTACGAATGATTTGACAACATGTAAGTAATCAATTATCCGTTATCTTACCCTATGATTTTTAATTATTATGTAATATTGTTTTTAGTAAAAAAACGTGGACGTGCCGAACAATGACTTGGCTAGATTAATATCGGAGCTAAGAGATGAGCTGCGGGACTTAAAAATTTCAACGACGCGCACGATAACAAAGTTAACAGAGGGATTTTTTTTTTTTTTTTTTTTTTTAAACTAGAGTGTAAGCGAAACAAGGATCCTTCCGTTGATGTTGCCGTTGAATTTCGAAGTGTGCAGAAACTTCCTCTCAATTCTATTGACGCCTTAATAGAATTTGATGAGGATGTGCAGAAAGACGACAGTCAACTGGATCAATTTGGAAGTGTTAAAAAAACAACATTGAAATTTGGATATAAACTATTAAAATTTTCTCAGAAACAATTCATATCAAAAACAGGAGGAGATGGACCTGCGCAGTTTTTGAGGGCAGCGATCAGAAAAGTTTTCATGGACGAATTGTCTTCTGGCTACAGCTGGATGGATCTCTATTATTGATGTACATATGTACATACAACATTAATCATTTTTTTATTTTCAGACACTTGTCACATTAAATACAAGTGCACCGACAAGGACATGAATAGCGTCCTTCAAAAGCATTTTGTGCATACTAGGATAGAATTTCCAAACGGAAACGTTTTGTTTAATGAAACTTGGCGTATAAGTTGTACATATGTATGTATATAACGAAATGTTGAAACATTTCCTGACTTTTTTGTTTTCTTTTAATTTTTTAACTACACTTAAAAATATGTATTAAATTGAATGAATTTAAATAAACTTTTTTTTATTTTTGTAAAATAAATAATGGAAATTATAATTAAAAAAATAATCGCTTATGACTGGAAAGAGAATCGCTTATGACTCAAATAATGACTCAAAAAAGAGTCGCGCATGAATGAAAATGCATAGCAAAAGGGAGTCGCGTATGATTGAAAATGCGACTTAAATATGATTCAAAATTGATTAAAGAAAGGGGTCATATGCGATTCTTCAAGAAGAGTCCCGGCTAGGGTACCATTTTCTCCCGACGAATGGGTCATTTATGATCAGAAAATGAGCGCATTTTTATCAGTCGTGCGACTCATAAAAAACTCATTTATGGTCTGTTAACTTCAAAAAATGCTTTCTGGGTAAGTACATACATACATGTATGTACATATGTGCACATACAAGTATGTAAGTACATAATGGGTCAATATAAATTAGTTTAATAGTTAAAAGTTTGTTTAGTCAGTTTTTGTTTTGTTTCAAGACAGATCATGAATTTGTCCCAGTTACTTAATTCGCTTAAAAATTTTTTGTTTTATTTTTTTCTAATATTATCTTAACTTTTTTTTGTTAAATTAGTTTAAAATGTATTTCCAGTTTTAAAAATTTTGAAGAAAAATTTGTTTTGTTTTAATATAATATTCGGTTCAGTTGTTAAATCCCGATTACTTATTGCGCGCACCTTATGTGGCGTTTGCCCCCTTCTGGTTCAATTTAATGGGGACTTCTATTGATAGCCTAAAGATGTCCAGGCTTGTCAGACAAAAGGATACACTTTCCAATTCTGTGGCTAAGCAAGTTGAACATGCTCGCCCAGAAATCATGTATCCTTCTATACTACATGGGTCGCTCATTAAATTTCTAAGCCTGTTTTAGATGAAATGTCAAATAGGAAGGTCCATAAAATTAAATGTAGTCTGCTTAAAGGTCAATTTACCGGACCAAGTGAGGTGAAAAAACAAACACCCTTTGGAATCGAGGTAGGCTATAAGCAAATGCTGCTTAGCCATTCGAAACTGAAGAGTTGCATTGCAAAAGATGTGAAAATTTAACATCTGCAACTGTTTTCAGAATTACATTGATAAATTAATTAACTGCAGTGATGCAGTTCTAAATACAAGCCTGCATTGCTCAGGCCAGACATCTCAGCTTAATTATTTTATTTGCAATAAATGTAATAGGTTTCTTTGCACTAAATGCTTGGAAAGCCAATATATCTTAGCTGATACAAATTTTATTTGTAAGCTATGTATGTAAGGTATAAATTTACCTTAAAATTTTAGTTGTGGACATGCCTTATACTGGAAACCACTTTAATAAATAGATCTATACTAGTGGATATGACGTATAGTGGACACCACTTTAAAAAAAAAAGAAGAGCTATTAAATCCGCCTTGCGTGGCACAAGTGGACTAGCCCTACTGGGGTACAAACGAAAACAAAAACAACACAAACAAATCAGAACAACAAATGAATATGTATTTCTTTCAAGTATAATCTGCACTTCCAAGTACTCGCGAGTATGGTCTTACTTACATATGAAATGTGTATGAAATTGTTAAATGTTGAATATAGTCATGATTTAATTTTTATTTATAAATACAGTAAAATTTTTTTTATAAAATCAATTTATTTTCAGATTTAGATTTGATATCGTATACATTGAGTCTGGACAGAGAAAAATGTATTTATGTTGTCGGGTATTTACTTCACAATTCGATATACCGAGAACGGGCAAGACATTTCAACGATACCAAGTACTCGGTACCAAGTTCGGTTTTTTGGTACATACATGCCTCTCGCCATGATGAAATAACATAAGGTGGTCCCGTCGGCAAGGAACATACACTTAACGTATGCTTGCAATAAGTGCGAGTGAAAGGAATACAATACTGAGTGTTGTATTGAGTGTGAGTGAGACGGTGATGTGACTACATTGCCGCGCAGTGAAGTTAAGTGTATACTTCGGTAAGCTTCGGCTTCCGACGAGACCACCTTATGTTATTTCATCATGCCTCTCGCTACGTTCGCATTTGCTTCACCGGATTTTTCGGTATGTGCTGCTCGTTTGCATTCATTCGATATGCTTGGTTCACTCGGCTTGGAAATACGAGTAAGTGTGAGACAGAGTTCCCAAAGTGTTTTTGGTTTGTGGTTTTTGTGGTATATGCGTGTGTGTTAGAGCTGTGCGAAACATCGATGTAGTATCGGCACATCGATGTTTCTCCTTTCGTAAAAAACATCGATTTTTTCTCTCCGATGTTCGATGTTTTTGTTAGCTAGCTTTTCCATCACTGAGAAAAGATCTCATCAAATAAAGCAAGGATGGGCACGTAGTGGCTCTTTTTAGCTCCCGTGGCTCTTTACCGGCAGAGGCTGGGCAGAGAATAAGGTCATTTTTTGGTCTCGACGCACACAAAAACTCGTCGAACTTGTGGACAGAGGGACGGACAAGTCCCGAATTTTGCGGAGAGGGGGAAAAGGTCGCGATCGCGAGCTCGCTGCTTGTTGGCAGAGGGACGGACAAGTACCGAATTTTGCGGAGAGGGGGAAAAAGGTCGCGATCGCGAGCTCGCAGCTTGTAGGCAGAGGGACGGACAAGTACCGAATTTTGCGGAGAGGGGGAAAAAGGTCGCGTTCTCGAGCTCGCAGCTTGTAGACAGAGGGTCGGACAAGACCCGAATTTTGCGGGCAGGGGGAAAAAGGGTCGCGATCTCAAGAACTCGACAAAAACAACCCTTATTTTCTTACCCGTCCCTCACTCCCTCTGTCTCCAAGCTGCGAGCTCGCGATCGCGACCCTTTTTCCCCTCCCCACACAATTCGGGACTTGTCCGTCCCTCTGTCTACAAATTCGACGACGACACACAAATTTTTGTGTGCGTCGAGACCAAAAAATGACCTTTTTCTCTGCCCAGCCTCTGCTGCTGATGCTCTGGCTCCCAAGTTCAATTTTCGTGCCCACCCTTGAAATAAAGCATTTCGACTGAAACCGTATGATTGTTCAGTAAGGCTGGAATCATAGTAAGCGAGAAGAGAAGTTCGCTTAAGTTTAATGTAGACATGCTTCTTTTTATACATTGTCACAAGTGAATCTCTAAATAGCATTGTTTTATATTTTTAAGTTTGTAAAAGATTGAATTATGTTTTATAGTATTATGTTTTATAGTATTCACACCACTTATACTTCCCACTTGCCCAACTAACTTTTCTCTGCATGAACCTTTTCGTATACTATGTAGTGACTACAACAGACTTTGGCACGATATCGGTTCCGAAACATCGCTTCCGGTTATAAAAACTGCGATCATGTCCTTCCTCGCTCGTAATTAGTTGTAATCATCTATTTATTTAAACCTATCCTGTTTTCTTTTTATATGTAACCTATTATCTTATTACATTTAATATTTCCTATTTCTTTAGTTTAATTTTATGTTTATATATGTAATACGCCTATGCCCTAACATTAACTTTACTTAGGGTCATTCGTAACAGGCCCAGGCCTGGTGTCATATGGGCCACTTGTTCGTACTGAGCGTTGTACGACTACATCTATAATAATAAAAAAATATCAAAGAAGCTAACTTCGGCAATGCCGAAATTTATATACCCTTGCAGTCCTTGGCAATCATTTTTTTACATTTTGAAATTTCTTTCCCTGCAACTGAATTCATCAATTCACAAACAAAACATTCAAATTATTTCTCTTTTTATACAAATTTTTCTTCTTCTTGCATCATTCCCTAAGCGAAGCACAACACGCATACACATACAGTTCTTGTAGCGCTGCGTCTGTGTGTGTGTATGCATGTGCTCTGTTTGATTTGATGAAGACGATTTGATTTGAACCGATTTGTGTTGACTGTAACTTCTGTTCTATTTATCCGATCAGATTCAAATTTTGGGATCTGTCAATTTATGTCAAATACTATCATATTGGTAAATTTCATGGGGATACTCCAATTTTTGCAAAAATGTTTGTTCTAGAGCTATATGATATAGTGGTCCGATCCTTAGGATTTTCATACTTTATCTCACCCGGGTAATAAAAAGCCCACAAAAAAATTTTATCTCAATAGCTCTTAAGATGGCTGAGTAAAACGCGTACGCACAGACAGACGGTCAGACGGACATGGCTATATCGACTCAGCTTCTCATGCTGATCAAGAATATATATACTTTATGGGGTCGGAAACGTCTCCTTCTGTGCGTTACAAACATCTGACTAATTTTATAATACCCTCTGCAAGGGTATAAAAAGGAGGTGTAGTATACTTTTAGGGATAGGATTAGGCCACATACTTTTAGGGATAGATTATAAGTAATTAGAACTTAAGCATAATGTCTAGCTTTAAGTACCGTTAAGGACACTAGCCATAAGACCAATGTAAATGCTCCCCCTATAAATACTGGGCTTGCGGCCCCAATAAATCACTTCAAGTCAAACCTTTCCTTCGCCTATTTCAATGAATCGGGCATATTTATTGCGACGGCGCATTAAATATCTTTGGAAGATTCACCCACCATGGTTCGAAAAACCAAAAAAAAGGAGGAATTCGAATGTTGAATGCCAACAGAATATAATATATTTTTTCTTCAGAATGGCCGACCAAGGAAGCTAAAAAAAAAATGATGAAAATGAGTTTTGAAGTGGCAGAATCGGGTAAGCATTTGAATAATGTTCAGGAAATGAAAAATATTTTAATAATTTTTTTCCTTATTTCATATATTACAGACGCGACCCTTCGCTCAGATGGCGCAGAACAAAGTAAGTATATAAATAATAAATAGCGAAATATTGCAAATTTTGAATTTTCTCTCCTTGTTTAAACTTATTACAGAATCTAATGAACCATAGATAAGTAAGTACTTGTAAAGAATTCATTGGCAACCTGTAATTCAATACTAATTTCTTTTTGCAAACATTTCTTTCAGACAACGCTGTCATGTTGAGGCAGATAATGACAGAGGTCCAGGAACTGAAGGGGCTGGTCGCAACGCAGACGGCAATGATCAAGCAGTTGATGAGGATGATGACTCAGGAGGAAACACCCAACATCGCCTTCCCTATACGCAATGCCGAACAGCTTATACTCATGGAGAGTAAACTGGGTCCGGACAATCGGAAACATTTCGTAAGCTATTTTTATCAAAACTAAATAGAAACTTATATTAATGTTTTTCATGTGTTTTCCATTTGGCTGGTGAAAAAAATTACGCTTATCATTTCGCAAGGTGCGCATGGCAAATCTATTCGGCAAGTTTTGGCCGACGACCTGATAGTAAGCCATAAAGTAGACGGGAGGAACGGAAAATATAGCTTGAAAGCTTATCCCAATTTCCTGTCCGTGTTGCTAGGTAAGCAATATAAATTTGAACGTGCATTCTTCATTGCCTGATAAATTTTTATCTTTTCAGAATCAATTCAAAACTCTCACCCCGGCAACCCTCCCGAAAATACCCTAAGAACTAGTTTGGCCTGTGCCAAAAATACATTTAATAAACAAAAAAATAGAAATAAGAATGTAACATAAATTTAAATAAAATTAACACAATTGTATAAAATTATATTGTCAATTATTTTTGGGAATGAAATGTCCATTAATGTTTGGTCGACATGTCGCCGCAAATGCCATTGTAAATCCGAGGTATAATTTTGCTGGGATTGTGTCGACATATTGCCGCAACTTCGATTGAAAAAACAACCACCATTTTGCGCAGACATTCCGGCGAAATGTCGCCTCAAGTTCCGTTGCACGCACGAGCGACTTTGTTATTCGCGTCTTCAGAGGAATTTTCGGCGATCTGTCGCCGAAAAATCGATAGAATGTCCGAGGCGCTAGGACATGCAATGCTAAATGTCGCCGCAAATTTCTATGGCTTGTCCCCTGAAATTCCGAGGCGACATCTCACAAATCGCCTCGGATTTTCAGAGGAATTTGCGGCGACCGGTACTGAAGGGCTATTACACATATTTTTCATACTATAAATGTATATACACATATATGTGCACACATGTATGTATATATATATTACATAGCTCGCAAATAACTGTCGACAGATTTTTTTCTTGCGGTCTCGTTGCAATCACAACCGAAAAAGCTTATACTCTTTCGCTCTTGTTCTGAGCAAGACATATTTGCTGTCTTCATTTGTGTTTTTTGTTGAGCTCTTTGTATTTTGCTCTTTCAATGAGCAGTGAGTAAAGAGCGAAACGAGAAACGCTCGCACAATGAGACTCAGCAAAAGACAGATTGATCGAAAAACTCAACGCAACTGTCTTCACATTTGTTTTCGTTGTTGTGATAACGAAATAATATAATTTTTTTACAGAACAAATTAAATTTGTTTTCAAATATTTTTGTTTGTATTTTTTTATATTTCATTTCGATTTCATTTAAAAAAGAAAACTTCAAACAATTCATATATATTTTTTATTTTTAATATTTTAAGTGTTAAGCTTAATAACTAATATGGCGTTTAGATTGTCTCCACTTATCGAACTTCTTCGTTCACTTAAAATAAAGTGTAGTGCTGAAAATGCTCGTTCGACTGAAACTTGCGTTGCAGGTGTAGCCAGCACAACCTGCGCTTGTGCACTTAAGTGGGGAATCTTAAGTTGCAAGTTATTAAAGAATTCCAATATATTGGAATTTAATGGCAAACGACCATATGTAACTTCGAAGTTTTCGATGTCAGCGTAAATGTTGATTAATTTGGCTGAAACAGGACCTTTTTTGGTTACTGACACCGTCTGAATATCGTCCAAAAATGCCGAAAATAGCGACTTCTCTTCACATGAGGATGCGGTTGACAAAATTGACGAGAATGAGTAGTCAAACATATCTTCACGTACCGGAGTTTCCATCGCTGGAACATTTTGTGTTTGTCCCTTTAAAAATAAAGCGATAATAAGTATAAAATATTTTTTGGATTTTAGTTTAGTACAAGTATAAGTTTTTGACGAAGACAAGTTTTATTAATAACATTAATTTCTCAAAATTACAACATAAACAAAACAGGACCACAATTTCAAACATTCTACGGCATACAGCTTACTTGTTTCAATTCATATAAACGAAAAGCTATTTTTTTTAAATTAAGCTTTGCTAACGTTTTCTGATAGCTCGTTAACATGCAATTTACACGGGGATCCATGTAAATCGCTGCCAACAATGCTTCATTGTGCCGATATTTTTTTTTTTATGACATTGTTGCTATTCTCGCATTTTAATTTAAGTTCCATCCATACTACGAACAAACTAAATTTTGGTCTTGTAGCCTTAGAGTTGCCTGGTATGTATCATTGAAAGCGTCAATGTACGTCTCTATCCAATCCCAATCGGCATCCATACAAATATATGACTGCGTAGCCAGGAAATCCTTTAAGTCCACCTATTTTTTTAGCATTAATTACGTTGAATTCCACCTTGTAACAACGTCGAGCGAAGGTATGTTCCTTTTGTTATCAATTAAGACACGTCTGCATAGATTTTATAAATAGAATGTTTATATATATATATATATATATATATAAATATAAATATTAATATAAATATATATTATAAAATTTTGACTTACCTATTTGTTTCTGTGCGCAGCGATTCGCATAGTGTGCGACAGGAACTTATTTTATCGGCGATCTTCTTTGTTTTGTTTACATCGAATACAACCAGTTGCAGAGTGTGTGCTGCACATCTTACAAGGTGTATATTGGAAAGTTCAATTGTATCCAGTTCATTCAGAACATTCTCACTTTCTATATCATTTTCAAAAAGGGATTCCTCTGTGGCATCATTTAATACTTGGACGGCTTTTATCATGTTACGCCCATTATAAGATGTAATGCTGTGTGTATGAATATGAAATTTTTTTAAAAAATCACATATATTAAAAATTCTTACCTGTAGATTTGATCTAGTGATATTCCATAATCATCTAAGATTTCTAGAATTTTGTTCTTCATATGTGAGATTCCCCCGAGCTCAATCATGCCTAAAGTTTTTACAATGATCTCGGCTTTAGCCAAGCTTGCGTGGACCATTTGCAAATTTACTCCTAAAATGGCTTTATCCAGTCTGGTGGCAACATCGATTTTCAGCGACACCTGCTTTCCTTTCACGACAGCCCTTATGTTATCTTTGACAACCTGCTCTTTGTCTGACACAAATTTCATAATATTTCTAGACGTTATAGGGTTCATGCCAAGTATTGCTGAGTTTGGCGCTAAAGTTCGATATTTTAGCAGGCCCACAAAAACACTTCACTTTAACGTGATACTTCATTTATTTCTTCCACGTGTATTTCTTACGCTAATATAGTGTGCAGGGTGTGTGTGTTTGTATGCGAGAGTTTTGGGCCGGTCGCTATAAATTAATCGCCTTTACTCGCGGTTGTCCGCTGCTTAGTAACAAGCATAGAACCTAACATGTAAGCTTAAAGCGCAAGATGCAACGGTTAATTTCATAGCACGTAGGCTGGCGCTTAAATATAAGTATGAAAGAGAGTGAGTGATATGGGTTAACCCATTGGTGGCTGCGTCGGGTCTGCTGGGCAGTTAGCGGATTTTAATTTAATAATTTTTTTTCCTTATTTCATATATTACAGACGCGACCCTTCGCTCAAATGGCGCAGAACAAAGTAAGTATATAAATAATAAATACCGAAATATTACAAATTTTGAATTTTCTCTCTTTTTAAACTTATTATGTGTAAAGAATTTATTGGCAACCTGTAATTCAATACTAATTTCTTTTTGCAAACATTTCTTTCAGACAACGCTGTCATTTTGAGGCAGATAATGACAGAGGTCCAGGAATTGAAGGGGCTGGTCGCAACGCAGACGGCAATGATCAAGCAGTTGATGAGGATGATGACTCAGGAGGAAACACCCAACATCGCCTTCCCTATAAGCAATGCCGAACAGCTTATACTCATGGAGAGTAAACTGGGTCCGGACAATCGGAAACATTTCGTAAGCTATTTTTATCAAAACTAAATAGAAACTTATATTAATGTTTTTCATGTGTTTTCCATTTGGCAGGTGAAAAAAATTACGCTTATCATTTCGCAAGGTGCGCATGGCAAATCTATTCGGCAAATTTTGGCCGACGACCTGATAGTAAGCCATAATGTAGACGGGAGGAACGGAAAATATAGCTTGAAAGCTTATCCCAATTTCCTGTCCGTGTTGCTAGGTAAGCAATATAAATTTGAACGTGCATTCTTCATTGCCTGATAAATTTTTATCTTTTCAGAATCAATTCAAAACTCTCACCCCGGCGACCCTCCCGAAAATACCCTAAGAACTAGTTTGGCCTGTGCCAAAAATACATTTAATAAACAAAAAAATAGAAATAAGAATGTAACATAAATTTAAATGAAATTAATACAATTCACTGTGGTCCAAAATCCAGATTTTGTGGCATAAACCTAAAAAATTTATTGAAAGAAAATCGTATTTAAACAATTTTTTGTTGGACAGAATACTTTGAATATATCGAATATAAAAATATTTTTGTTTTTACTGCACCCCTGAAATTTTGGCACACTTTTAAAGTCAGGTGTTTAGTCAGCTGTTCGCTCTGCCAAAAAAAGCGGGAAATTGTAGGCAAACTTTGAGCCAGTGTAAAAAATTAACAAACAAATTGTAAAATAACTTTTGTAATGGATAATATTAATCAAGGTATGTAGAATGTAAATACTGCACGAAATTTCAATTTGTATATGTTAATTGTTTTTTTTGTGTAATGATTGTTTATGTCCTAAAATAAATAAAACTTAACCCATGTGTGCGTCTATTGTGGAGTGAAAACTAACTTTCTGCGAATTTCTGCGAAATTGTAATTATAGTAAATTACAGCTCAAAGTATGTATTAAATTATGTTATGATTAGGTACTTTTTCCGAGTTTTTCCGAGGTAAATTTATATTATCATTTATTGTAGCCAAGTTTGACTTCTGCCGCACCTCGCTTTTGGAGGTTTGGGCGAAAAATAATCGAAAGGCTTCTGCAATTTCGAGCTGGATCTTTGAGCAAGTTGGTGAGAGTTTTATGAGCGATAAAAACATAGCTGAAATTAACAAAAAAAGTCAAGAGCTTTGAACTTTACTTGGGACAAAACTATTTGAAATGCTCTTATAATCTGAAGGTATTTAAAGTAAGACACTCAAAATGGCTTTCAATGCCCGTGGTTATCTTATTGGATAAAATGGATTTAGAAACAGATTTAGAAACAACATCAGATAATAAAGGGGGACGCCCAATTTTATCGTATGATGCAGCAGGGGCACGTCTGAAGCGAAAGATAGCATCGGAACTTGCAGAAGTTGCAGATGACACAAATCTTCTGTTGCATGCGGCTGCTTGTTCAGCAAGAAAATCAAACGAAACTGATGCAGCCTTTGTACTGTCGCGCGCAATGCTTACTCCAAGTGGACCTAGTGAAATAAGAAAAAAATTGCTGCTAAGGAACCCATACCTCTAACTCCGCACGAAGCCTTAGCGCATTTGCTTGAAAGCTCGCTAAGCAAAAAACAATACAATGATATGCGAGATCTTAACAAAAGACAAAATTCTGATATATTCCCAAGCTACCACAAAGTTCTAGAAGCTAAATCGCTATTAAGACCCAAGGGAGTATCTTGTACTGATATTACAGCCGAAGTTTCCCTACAACAACTTTTGAATCATACGGCCAGTAGAATCGTTCTTATGCAAGAAGAGCTATTTTTAAATTTGGAGAATATTGCGAATATTGTCATGTTAATACTAAGCTATGGATTTGATGGATCTACGGGACAAAGCATGTATAAACAAAGATACGAAACAAATGAGCCGGATTCGCTTGACCACTCTTTGTTCGTTACGACCGTCATACCGCTCAAACTAATAGATAGCTAAGCCTGGGAGCCTTATTTATGGAATGAGTCCTCTGCATGCCTGGATACGAGTTTTCGAACTGTTGCTTAAAATATCGTACAGAATTGGGATAACAAAATGGCAAGTAAGGGATCAAGCAGAAAAAAATATAATGATGGAGAAAAAGAAAAAAAAATACAAAAGATGTTGTGGCAAAAAATGGGTATACATGCGGATAAACCGAAACAAAATGGCAGCGGTAACACAAACGATGGCAACACTGCGAGGAGGGCGTTTGCAAATGCAAAATTATTTGCTTCTATCTTAGAAATAGACTTAGAAATATAGAATGCCTTCGTACCATTTTAATAGTAATTTCAAGTGAATTTTCTATTAATATGGTTCGATTTGAAAAGTTTTGTAACAAGGTCTATACTGGTATGTATATGGTAATATTCCCGTGGTATCCAATGTCGCCCACTTTGCACAAAATTTTGGTACATGGATCGCAAATTATAGAAACATCAGTACTACCTGTGGGTTGCCTTGGTGAAAATGCAAGAAACAAAAATGTACAAACGAGATAGAAAATTACATGCTCGTCAAAACTCTCGCGCTAATAACTTGTTAGATGTATTCTTAAGATCAATGGACTCCTCCGATCCACTTATTTCTAGCATAAATCTCAAAAAAAGGTCGGCTCAACATAAAAAAACAAATATTATCTAAAGATGTCGTTGCACTTTTCGATGAACCGGTCCTTGATGATTATATTAATGATGACCAGTCGGACAGTGATTCTGATTCCGAAACCGAATCAATAAATCCATATTCGTTTGAATTACAAATAGAAGATAACTAATTAAGTATTCTACTGCGTTATTTTTTAATTTTCTTTCTGTGCTTCTATGATTAACTTATTTAAAATAAAATCAAAGTTGTTTATTTATAGTTTGAATTGCTTAATCAAGAAACAAAATTTTTTTTTTATTAATAACAGTTCAAAATAAAATATTAAAATTTAATTTGTTGTTTTTTAATAGCTATAACTATTTTAATCCCAAATTCATTTAAATCACATTACGTATACGCTGCGTGGGCTAGTATGGGAGGTCAAGAGGGCGTGGTCAAATCTTTCCAATTTTTTTTTTTTTTTATTATGCATCCTAACATGGTTATATGTGCAAAGTTTTAACTTGGTAACTGCATTCCTTATAGTTTATGCCACAAAATCTGGATTTTGGACCACAGTGCAGTTGTATAAAATTATAGACATTTTGCCGCAAATTCGATTGTAAATCCGAGCTATTTTTCCCCTTGAGCAATTGGTCGACATGTCGCCGCAAATTCGATTGTAAATCCGAGCTATAATTTGGGATTGTGTCGACATATCGCCGCAACTTCGATTGAAAAAACAACCACCATTTTGCGCAGACATTCCGGCGAAATGTCGCCGCAAGTTCCGTTGCACGCACGAGCGACTTTGTTATTCGCGTCTTCAGAGGAATTTTCGGCGATCTGTCGCCGAAAAATCGATAGAATGTCCGAGGCGCTAGGACATGCAATGCTAAATGTCGCCGCAAATTTCTATGGCTTGTCCCCTGAAATTCCGAGGCGACATCTCACAAATCGCCTCGGATTTTCAGAGGAATTTGCGGCGACCGGTACTGAAGGGCTATTACACATATTTTTCATACTATAAATGTATATACACATATATGTGCACACATGTATGTATATATATATTACATAGCTCGCAAATAACTGTCGACAGATTTTTTTCTTGCGGTCTCGTTGCAATCACAACCGAAAAAGCTTATACTCTTTCGCTCTTGTTCTGAGCAACACATATTTGCTGTCTTCATTTGTGTTTTTTGTTGAGCTCTTTGTATTTTGCTCTTTCAATGAGCAGTGAGTAAAGAGCGAAACGAGAAACGCTCGCACAATGAGACTCAGCAAAAGACAGATTGATCGAAAAACTCAACGCAACTGTCTTCACATTTGTTTTCGTTGTTGTGATAACGAAATAATATAATTTTTTTACAGAACAAATTAAATTTGTTTTCAAATATTTTTGTTTGTATTTTTTTATATTTCATTTCGATTTCATTTAAAAAAGAAAACTTCAAACAATTCATATATATTTTTTTATTTTTAATATTTTAAGTGTTAAGCTTAATAACTAATATGGCGTTTAGATTGTCTCCACTTATCGAACTTCTTCGTTCACTTAAAATAAAGTGTAGTGCTGAAAATGCTCGTTCGACTGAAACTTGCGTTGCAGGTGTAGCCAGCACAACCTGCGCTTGTGCACTTAAGTGGGGAATCTTAAGTTGCAAGTTATTAAAGAATTCCAATATATTGGAATTTAATGGCAAACGACCATATGTAACTTCGAAGTTTTCGATGTCAGCGTAAATGTTGATTAATTTGGCTGAAACAGGACCTTTTTTGGTTACTGACACCGTCTGAATATCGTCCAAAAATGCCGAAAATAGCGACTTCTCTTCACATGAGGATGCGGTTGACAAAATTGACGAGAATGAGTAGTCAAACATATCTTCACGTACCGGAGTTTCCATCGCTGGAACATTTTGTGTTTGTCCCTTTAAAAATAAAGCGATAATAAGTATAAAATATTTTTTGGATTTTAGTTTAGTACAAGTATAAGTTTTTGACGAAGACAAGTTTTATTAATAACATTAATTTCTCAAAATTACAACATAAACAAAACAGGACCACAATTTCAAACATTCTACGGCATACAGCTTACTTGTTTCAATTCATATAAACGAAAAGCTATTTTTTTTAAATTAAGCTTTGCTAACGTTTTCTGATAGCTCGTTAACATGCAATTTACACGGGGATCCATGTAAATCGCTGCCAACAATGCTTCATTGTGCCGATATTTTTTTTTATGACATTGTTGCTATTCTCGCATTTTAATTTAAGTTCCATTCATACTACGAACAAACTAAGTTTTGGACTTGTAGCCTTAGGGTTGCCTGGTATGTATCATTGAAAGCGTCAATGTACGTCTCCATCCAATCCCAATCGGCATCTATACAAATATATGACTGCGTAGCCAGGAAATCCTTTAAGTCCACTAATTTTTTTAGCATTAATTACGTTGAATTCCACCTTGTAACAACGTCGAGCGAAGGTATGTTCCTTTTGTTATCAATTAAGATACGCCTGCATAGATTTTATAAATAGAATGTTTATATATATATATATATATATATAAATATAAATATTAATATTAATATAAATATATATTATAAAATTTTGACTTACCTATTTGTTTCTGTGCGCAGCGATTCGCATAGTGTGCGACAGGAACTTATTTTATCGGCGATCTCCTTTGTTTTGTTTACAAGGTGTATATTGGAAAGTTCAATTGTATCCAGTTCATTCAGAACATTCTCACTTTCTATTTCATCTTCAAAAAGGGATTCCTCTGTGGCATCATTTAATACTTGGACGGCTTTTATCATGTTACGCCCACTATAAGATGTAATGCTGTGTGTATGAATATGAAAATTCTTTTAAAAATCACATATATTAAAAATTCTTACCTGTAGATTTGATCTAGTGATATACCATAATCATCTAACATTTATAGAATTTTGTTCTTCATATGTGAGATTCCCCGAGCTCAATCATGCCTAAAGTTTTTACAATGATGTCGGCTTTAGCCAGGCTTGCGTGGACCATTTGCAAATTTACTCCTAAAATGGCTTTATCCAGTCTGGTGGCAACATCGATTTTCAGCGACACCTGCTTTTCTTTCAGGACAGCTCTTATGTTGTCTTTGACAACCTGCTCTTTGTCTGACACAAATTTTATAATATTTCTAGACGTTATAGTGTTCATGCCAAGTGCATTGTTGAGTTTGGCGCTAAAGTTCGATATTTGAGCAGGCCCACAAAAAAACACTTCACTTTAACGTGATACTTCATTTATTTCTTCCACGTGTATTTCTTATGCTAATATAGTGTGCAAGGTGTGTGTGTGTTTGTATGCGAGAGTTTTGGGCCGGTCGCTATAAATTAATCGCCTTTACTCGCGGTTGTCCGCTGCTTAGTAACAAGCATAAAACCTAACATGTAAGCTTAAAGCGCAAGATGCAACGGTTAATTTCATAGTACGTAGGCTGGCGCTTAAATATAAGTATGAAAATGAAAGAGAATGAGTGATATGGGTTAACCCATTGGTGGCTGCGTCGGGTCTGCTGGGCAGTTAGCGGATTTCGGCGGCAACATGCATTATAAATTGGATCCATTATTTCCTTGAACTCTTCACTTTCTAGAAATATAAATGATTTTCCGTCTGTGGTTACTATTTTAATCAAAGAAGAAACAATTGCTTTTTCGCTTGTTTGATACGATATTTTTCGTTTTTCTAAAATTTGAGGTAACTTTGATTCTCCACAACTGTTCCACTCATTGAAAATGTCATTATGTTTCGTTTTTAAATGCTGTCTTAAATTTGTTATATGATTGCCGGTCAATTTAATACCGCAAACACCACAAATTGACTTATTCTCTTCCAAATTAAATATAAAGAATTGGTGCACTTTTTTTATTCAAGTCTCTTCCCATTTTGCACAACAAATATTTCACAGCTTGACACACTCAATTCACGATCGCAATTAATACATTTCGTCTGCAAAACAGACGCTTAACGATTTGCTTACCTATGCGTGTGAATGTATACCAATACATACGCAAAAGACACTTTGCTTCACTGAACACGACGAAATTGTCTTGGAACAACCAAAACAAAACAGAATAAAAAAAACGGTTTCGCTCCGAGCGCGAGCGAGCTAATTCAAGAACCGAAAAATCTGTTGCTCGCTGAGTCTTTTTGTAATGAGTCAGGAAAAGACACTTATTTGTAGACAACGAGAAACGGTCGACAGTTATTTGCGAGCTATGATATATTACATTTATATTAGATTATGCGTGTTCGCTTATATTTTTTACCCTATAGGGTCAAAGTATAAATAATGGCAAAATATTTTTAAAGTTGCCATGTAAAAAAGTGAAGCATTAATTTTTCTGCGTGTAGCTGCGTAACAAAGCGACGTAGTACTGCTTTCGTTAAAAGTCTGTGTGACACTAGTTTTTTTTTTTTCGCTCTCAACTTGTACTTCGTGTTCACATCGGCATGCACACAGACGGCTGCACGAGCAATTGCCGAGCAAATGCCTCACACTGCATTAAAGCGACATAGACCTGCTTGCTTCGTAATGCTGAGGGAAACTAAATCCACCCCATGATGAAATAACATAAGGTGGTCTCGTCGGAAGCCGAAGCTTACCGAAGTATACACTTAACTTCACTGCGCGGCAGTGTAGTCACATCACCGTCTCACTCACACTCAATACAATACTCAGTATTCTATTCCTTTTACTCGCACTTATTGCAAGCATACGTTAAGTGTATGTCTCTTGCCGACGGGACCACCTTATGTTATTTCATCAAGATCCACCCTAATGCTCTTGATTTTTTTATGTGAGGACTTCGGCAGCCGTTCGGCTTACACGCATTCGAGGTGCCCAACGTGTTTGTCCCCCGCGGGACATGAGTACCGGGCCCTGATATACAGGGTTTTTATGCCATGCAACATGCATCATTAAACGGGAAATTAAATTTACTTTCATTCATTTATCATTCAAAATATCACTGGTGTTGTCCATCTTGGTCTTACTAAAACACCATTTGTCCAATGGTGCTGTAACGATCCTTTTTCGTCCTTCGGGATATTTATGATATCTCTTGGGCTAGGTTCGGCACAACAAATTTATTTTGTGCCCCGGTGAAATTAAAAACACTTTTAAATTTAGTTGTTTAATACTTATATGTATGTTTATTCAAAATCACTGGTGAGCTCAGTTAGATATGACGGTTTCTCTAATGCAGTTCTGGACAGCGTTGGTGAGTTTCTTCGAATCCCTCGTCGCCCGTTCTCGTCTTCCCCTTGCTCCTGTGGCCGTTGCTGGCTACCGTTTGGAGCTTGTATTATATGTCCAACTTGTGTTCTCTTCTTCCGTATCGTGTCTCTTGGGACGTGGCTTGGTCCCTCAAGTATGTATCTTATGACCTTTATTTGCTTCTCTTGGTTTATCTTGATCCTCTGAGGATGTTCTCTACACCTCGGCACCCTTTCGCTGTGTTCTTGAGATGGCCTTTGCTTGCTTTATCGCTTTGGGGCAAATCCCGTAGTTGGTATCACGAATCAGGATTTTCCTCAGCAATTGGTAATCATCAGAATATATAGATCCTGGAATCTCGGCAGTAGGATATATCCTCGTGCCTGCTAATGACTTTGGATGGTCCTGGAGCCGCTTGGGTCTCTCAATTTTATGCTAGCTTGGGTACGGTGCTTGTCGTCATAATTTGAGGACTTGTTGTTATCCAATTGAACTTGACAGGTTACTCGTAAGGCTTGCACAGTTCCTAGATTTCTCTTGCTCCTTTTCTCAGGACTTGTATTTACATGAAAAGTTCTTAAGGTTACTTGTAAGGCCTTAATTACTTGTTGCTTGATCACGACTTGATGATCTGATTTGATTTTGTGCCGCCTTTATATAGGCAGCTCCTCTGGCCTCAGGCGCTGGCTGGTGTAGTACCGCTATACAGCTGTTACTTTTCCATCGGCCCTCTACTTTCACCCACGCATCCACTTGTTGCTATGCGTGGTGAAAGTCCCGTATTCCTTGGCGCATATGTGTCCACTTTCTTTGTGGCTGCGCGCCCATTCGTTTCCTTGTCCTTGTCTTTCTCCCTTGTATGTATTGGCTTCCATCACTTTCACCCATTGGCCTTGCCTTTCCATTGGCCGCCCATCGTATCCCGTTGACTTTCGCTGCTTTCTTTTCTCTGGCGGCGCTGCCGTCGCACGTCGCTCCCTTCGATCCACTCGTCACACCCAACTTCGCCCACATTCCTTCCACATTATACTTATATATATATATATATATTAGTTGTATTAACTTAAACTATTGTTTAATAATAATTAGCCTGATTAATTTAATACATGTATAATGTTGTTTGATTTCATCTGTAACGCAACCCCACGCGCCATCGGCCATCACTTTTGTTCTCTTTTGTTCGCATGATTTCGGCTGCTCGCAATCTAACTGCTTTCGATCTCGCATGCATGACGTAGGCAGAGAGCACCCCATTGGCCACACCGGTACACCGGTAATGTACGTGTATGCTTATTCAGCGTATAGTCACATGCATGGTATGCTAATACATGCATCTCTATTATTGCCTCTCTGTGCTCTTGATTTGTCTTACAAGGCAAATGCCCTTTTTTGCATCCAATTATGCCCTCAAGCCTCGTTTCATTTGCTCTTATACAGCCGATATCGTGTATTATGCCTCCCACGCATCTTCCCGCTAGTACGAAATCGCCAGCGGTTGCGTGCGGTTCGCTCGACCATGTTTGATCGTAAACCCCTTGCCTTGAATCGGTTCGATCGATCAATAGCAGGCTTGGTCGTATATCGTATATTTGGTTTGTGTCTCGGCTGTATCTTGTATCTGGTGCATCCTTTGCACCGTTGAATTGCGTTGCTGCTTACTTGTTGTGTGGGATATTATTATCAATTATAATGTTCCTCACAGTGCTATACATCCCCAACCCAATACGTTTCCACCGCTTTGCTCCTCTGTTGACATCACGTTTTTCTCCCTTATAACCTCATTCTCTTTTCTCCATACTGTGGAAGGTCTATCATGTCCACCACGCACTGTAAAATGAGTTTTACCAATAAATCTTTCGATTTCACGAACACTCCGAAATCTACTGCCAAACCTTGGCCCCGATCCTCAACCTTGCTGAAGCACATTAAGAGCAACACTACAATATCACAGCACTAGTAACATGTGGAAAAAAGAAACTTCGCTTAACTCTGTATTTTTTAAAGAAAACGAGTAACATAAAGTGTCCGCTGAAGTTAGCTCCTTGGACGCGGATCTGCCTTCGTCTAAATGATGCAAGAAAAAATTCAGTTTTCACGCTTCCAAAAATACTTTGTGTAAATTTCGACGAAAGAGCATGAAAATCAACCAAGAAAACCAAATACAGTATCACCACTAACCATAGAATACATAGATGCGTCAAACTCAAGATTTTTTGATTACAAACGCTACCCTGAGCCTGGAACCCCAGAGAACTTCGGCAAAAGCCGAACAGCGTAGAACCCCAGAGAGCGGCCACAGCGAGAGCGAAAACATTCGCTCGCAGCAGTGTCGCTACGCATCGAAAATAATTCAGTCTGCCACAGACTACCGAACGACGCAGGCAGCTCTATGTCGCTTGTTATTTCGTTCTGTTTATGTATGTGTACACTCGTCGGTACATGCTCATGCTTCGTAGTGTGTGTGTGTGACGTGAAGTTGTACAACACCGCATTTCAATAGCTCGTTCGACAAAAAATTTTTAATTTTCGACAAAACAGGGACTAAGCGAATAGGACATGCCCCTGTGGAAAGAATATCAAAAAATATTGGCATCACTTTTGTATGTAGCCCGGTGGCTGTGTCGATAGAGAGCTGGCTTGGCGATCCGAATGCTGCCTGGTTCGATTTCGTTGCTCAGAATTGTCAAATAATTTTTTGTTAATAAAAAGAAAAAGATTAAAAAAAAGAAAAATAAACAAAAAATTAGGGAAAAAATTAAATTATAGGCCTTAGAAGTCGCTGTTTTGTCGAAAATGAGAAATTTTTGTCGAGCGAAGTATTGAAATGCGGTGTTGTACAACTTCACGTATTAAATCTTTTAATCCGCCATCAATTTTATTTTTACTCATAATTAATTAGGGTATAATAATCATCGAAGCATAAAATCTTCTTTGCTGCTGCATGATTAGTTCTTGCCCAATTTTTTTTTTCTCTCAAATGAGAAATATACAAAGTTAATTTCTATGGTTAGTGGTATCACAATGGCGGAAGAACACTAATACGTATTTGCTCGGAGAAACAATTTGATTGGTAAAAAAATTGAACTCCTCTGCAATTGGTTGCACTCAACAGAGCAGCTTGGAAGCTCATAGCAATGAGCAAATTGGTCAGCGACGACAGTCAAAGCGAAGTAACTGACCAGCGATTACACCGCTACATATGTTTGAACAACGTACACTCACTCTCTCTTTCTCTCTCATGGAACATCTGCACGTATTACTGATGAAAGCAAGACAGATAGGCTCGTGTTACCTTCGTTTGCATAGCGGGGTCAATAATAAACATCTTTTGCAAGGCGTGTGAGTGCGAGAGAGTAAAAAATAGCGGATATATATATGTACATACACTGGTCGGTATATATATTTTGACATAGCGTTGCCTTGGTTTATTTTCTTATAATTTCTTATTTCAAAAGCAATACATTTTTAATTTTATTTTTTTTATGGTTACAGTGTAATGTAGAAAATTATAAATTAAAAATTTTTTCAAGTTAACAATGATTTCAAATTTTTTGTTTTTATATAGTTATTTTTATCAACAAAATTTAATAATATGATGAAAAAACGCAATTTAAATTTTAAATTAATGGAAAATGTACCCTCCTTTGGCATTTCTGACCATTTGGAGGCGGTTTGGGACGGAATCCACAAGGATTGGAGATGTTTTAATGGAATCCTTTCCCACTCCCTTGTGACCTCTGCGATCGTTTTATTTCTTGTCCTTGTCAGATCGGCGGCTCTATTTCGCTTTATTAGCGACCAAACATTTTCAATAATATTCAATCTGGACTTTGGGGTGGCCAATCCAGTGTTTCCACCCCAACTTCTCTCAAATATGTTGTTATCATTCTGGCCTTGTGGCAAGGAGCGTTGTCCTGCTGCAAAATAAATGCTTCGCCGATCAATCTGTCGCCAGATGGGAACGCAAAATCGTTTAAGGTTCTTAAATATTGACCCTGGTTCATAGAATCGTCAATAGGAACCAAGTCGCCCACACCATTGTATGAGACGGATCCCCAGAACATCACGTTCCCACCCCCAAGACTAATTTTTTGACACACAGCCGCGATTTTTTTGCGAAATTCATTGTCCAAGCGTACATAAATTTTCTTCTGCGATGAGTGGAACTCAAAAGTGCTCTCATCCGTCCACAGGACATTGCGCCAGAAGGATTTAGGCTTGTCAAAATAGTCTTGATGGATTCTAAACCTAGTTTGTCCACATATGTCTTCCGGTTTTCTTCCAATTAGATCTGTGACTGCAACTGCTTCCCAAACCATGACGCTGCCACCACCATGCTTTATAGTCGGAATCAGATTCATGACTTGCCGTCATAATTAAATGTTGTATTTTGGACTCATCAGTGAATAAAACTAGTTTCCAAAATTCTATCTCCTTGTTAAGGTGTATTTTTGCAATCTTCAGACGTAGCTTTCGGGTTTTCTCATTTATATGGGGCTTCTTGCGAGGAATTCTGCATTTGTAACCTCCAATATTAAGAGCTCTGTTTATTCTACGTGGGTGGACACAAATTTTAGAAATTTCGGCTACCTCCTGGCCAAATCAATGGAATGATAGAGAAATCCGGAGTTTTCAAAGTTTTTATAAATTCTTTGTACCGTGGCCGTGGACAGAATTCTACAAATTTGAATAAGAATGCAAAGTTCGCAGAAAATAGAGCGAAAAGAGTGGATTATAGCAGGGGTAGGAACAAAAGAGAGCCAATGAAAATTGTCAATGTATGCGTGTGCTTGACACTTAGCAAAACGAAAAGTGAAAAATATTTGCCTCAATCGCTCAAACAAGCGAACCAGTCGATTTGATACAATAAATTACAAGGGAAAACAACTCCTTAATTCATTTTTATACCCTTGCAAAAAGGGTATATTAATTTTGGTCAGAAGTGTGCAACGCATAGAACGAAGCATCTCAGACCATATAAAGTATGTATATATATTCTTGATCAGCACGACGAGACGAATTCAAATAGCCATGTCCGTCCGTCCGTCCGTCTGGATCAACGCGAACTCCTCCGAGACCGTAAGAGCTACAGAGTTGAAATTTTGCACGTAGGCTTGTCTATACTGCAGGCGTTGTATATCTCGGATTCAGCCGGATCGGACCACTATATCATATAGCTCCCATACAAACGGCAAAGTGACGAACAGTGACTTTTCTGAATAACTTCGCTATTTCCTGAGCTATCGTCATGAAATTCAATATTGGTGAGTTTATTGCAACTATAAACAACTGTGCCTCACAGTGCTATACATCCCCAACCCAATACGTTTCCACCGCTTTGCTCCTCTGTTGACATCACGTTTTTCTCCCTTATAACCTCATTCTCTTTTCTCCATACTGTGGAAGGTCTATCATGTCCACCACGCACTGTAAAATGAGTTTTACCAATAAATCTTTCGATTTCACGAACACTCCGAAATCTACTGCCAAACCTTGGCCCCGATCCTCAACCTTGCTGGAAGCACATTAAGAGCAACACTACAATATCACAGCACTAGTAACATGTGGAAAAAGAAACTTCGCTTAACTCTGTATTTTTTAAAGAAAACGAGTAACATAAAGTGTCCGCTGAAGTTAGCTCCTTGGACGCGGATCTGCCTTCGTCTAAATGATGCAAGAAAAAAATTCAGTTTTCACGCTTCCAAAAATACTTTGTGTAAATTTCGACGAAAGAGCATGAAAATCAACCAAGAAAACCAAATACAGTATCACCACTAACCATAGAATACATAGATGCGTCAAACTCAAGATTTTTTTGATTACAAACGCTACCCTGAGCCTGGAACCCCAGAGAACTTCGGCAAAAGCCGAACAGCGTAGAACCCCAGAGAGCGGCCACAGCGAGAGCGAAAACATTCGCTCGCAGCAGTGTCGCTACGCATCGAAAATAATTCAGGTCTGCCACAGATCGCAGAACGATGAACGCAAGTCTGTGTCGCTGTGTTCTCGTTTTGCATATGTAAGCAAGCGAAGATGTGAACGTAGCTTTTTCAGGAAGCTGGCTCGCAGACTTTTTGAGTTTTCAACGAACTAGCGACAATGCGAAAATGAGATGCGTGCTTAAGCACAGAACTCGACGGCACTTTTTTAAGTGTCGACGTAGCTTGACAGTGTGCTCGCTTGGCGATCGGGCAGTCGGGGTTCTCGACTCCCAGCTTGGCCTGGCCAAAGTTTTTTATATTGTTTTATTTATTTTTTTGATACATTTTTATTTACTTTTTATTATTAAAATTGTTTAGAATATATTAAATATAAATTTAATTAAATATATAGTATTAAGAATACAAATATTGAAAACCTGCATAATAAAGGTCGCCGCTCGAATTCGTTACCGATTGCAATGTGCTGTATGTACAATCGGTATCCAGGGAACACCACGAGGAGGCCATTGCAATAGCAATGGGGTCATTTACGAATGATCTTCGAGTCGACTTAAGATGACTTAATTCACATTTAATTTTCTCCATGTACCTACATCTACATCTATTCAAAAAAGCTAATAAATAAATCCTGAGCAAATCTATCTTTTAAAGAATTACCCCTGACGGACGGACGTTCCCGACGACCCGACGGACCGACTCTCATTTTAAGACTCTAAAATTTCTATTTTCCTATTGCTTTTGTGCTTTTCAAAAGCACCGCATAAACTATCCATCAGCCATTTGCCATTTTTCTTAAGCAGAACAAGTAGAAAATAATTTAGAATAAATTTTCGATGCTCGCTGGATTCATGCGATTCACTGTACCAATCTCGGTAATTCGGGTCCTTCTCAATATTCGAAAGGCATTCATTAATAATTTTTTCTTTTATTTTGCGCGCATGTGCGATATTTTTAAAGAACTGATGGAAAATCTTATAATGTTGCTTCATAAGGTTAAATAAATGATTTTGTGGGGCTTTAAGCATAAGGTTGTTGTTAAAATACGTATAAAAGCACCGCAGTATGTCTATCTATCCCTTTCTTATTATTCTCGAATGATCCGATCTATGAATTATAACGGACATTCTTTCATTTCTGCTTTACATTGATTTTCTTGCTGTCTGCGCTGCAGCGAATATTCGTATGCATAAGTTTAGTCTCAAATAAACCTCTACTCGAATAGGTTATGGGCCCAGGCAGCAGAAAGTAAAACTGTGCGGGTTGGTCGGAAAGACTTGTAAGAGATTCGTTTTGTTAATTAAAGTTTGTGATTAACTAATTTGTTCAAGATGAGTGCACAATTTTCAATCGAAAAACTAGATGGTGAAAATTATAGTGTATGGTCAGTACAGATGAAAAGTCTGTTGATTCATTCTGATTTGTGGTCGGTGACATGTGGTCGGTTAAAAAAAGAGGCGTCTGATACGGCTGAACAAAAGGAGTTGTTTGACAGTAAAGACGAGAAAGCCCTCGCAAGTATATTGTTGTGCGTAAGTCCGTCGCAGATCAACGGTATAAAACATTGTAAAACCGCGAGCGAAGCATGGGCAAAGTTATCCGCGATCCACATGCCCTCCGGTCCGGCTAGAAAAATACAGTTGTTTAAGCAATTGTTGTATACTAAAATGTTGGCTACAGACAGTATTCGAGAGCATTTGAATAATTTTTCTAATGTCGTAGAAAAGTTAAATGAAATTCAGGAACAAGTGCCTGATGAAATGCTCGTTATAATTTTGTTGGCAAGTTTAAGTGATGATTTGGAAAATTTTGTAGTTGCCATTGAAACGCGAGACTCGTTGCCATCGCTAAGCGCTCTAAAAATTAAATTGCTTGAAGAGGGAGAGAGACGCAAGATTGGCGAAGTAGCCGAGAAAAGTGAGAATAAAATGTATTCGTCGCGTCAAGAAAACGGTAAAAAGAACAAAGCAATGAGAGAACCAAAAAACATTGAATGTTGGTTGTGCGGTCGTCGCGGGCATTTCGCGTCGAAGTGTGGTTCGAAAGAGAGAAAAGACAACGCGAACGAAAAGAACAGTAAAAAGTCTTTTTCGGTGCTCTCTACTTCTGGAACACGAATCGGTTTGTCGAAAAATGCGTGGTGTGTAGACAGCGGGGCTACAGCTCATTTGTGTGCGGACGAATCAATGTTTACGAGTATGCGTGAGCACAAAGAGAAAATCAAGTTAGCAGGCGACAGTTATGTATATAGAAGCCGAAGGTTGCGGTACAGTGGAACTAAAATGGAAAAAATATCACGATCGAATTGCTTGACGTGCTATATGTAAAGGACTTACAATGTAATTTTATTTCGGTATCAAAGGCAACAGAAAATGGCTTAAGAGTAATTTTTGTTAAAAACAAAGTGTTCGTTAAAGACAGTAATAATCGAGACTTAATGATTGCAGAGAAACACAACGGTTTGTTTTTGTTTGAAAGTAAAACAAAAACAGTGTTTGCTGCAGAAACAAATGTAAATCAGCTGGTCAAATGGCATGATCGTTTCGGACATTTAAATTTCGATAGTTTGAATAAAATGATTAAGCAGGACATGGTCTATGGTCTCAATGCTAGAGTGTGTAGTACAAATGACCTTGTATGTAAAACGTGTGCAAAAAGTAAAATTTGCGTTAAGAAGTTTCCGAAGTCTTCGGAAAGTCGCTCAAAAGAATTGTTGGGCTTGATTCATACAGACAAATGTGGAGCTATGCGTACAGCGTCACAAGGTGGTGTGCGCTATTTTGCAACTTTCATAGACGATAAATCACGTTATGTATCGGTATACATGTTAAAGAATAAGAGCGATATTTTCCAGAAATTCAAAGATTTCAAAATGCTAGCAGAAAATCAGACGGGTAAGCGTATAAAAGCCATACGAAGCGACAACGGCCGTGAGTACCTGAGCGATAGATTTGAACAGTTCTTGTCGAGTCATGGAATAAAAAGAGAACTCACTGTTCCCCCACACTCCACAAAAAAAATGGTGTGGCAGAACGCGCCAATAGAACCCTGGTGGAGATGGCGCGAAGCATGATAGTGCATGCTGGAGTTGGCGAATCTTTTTGGGGCGAGGCAATAATGACGGCTGCATATTTACGGAATAGAGCAGAAACTGCAACTTTGCCTGATAATACTCCATACGAGGTTTGGTATGGGAAAAAGCCGAGCGTAGAGTATTTGGTATGAAAGCTATTGTATTAGATAAAACTCATAAGAACAAGTTTTCAGCGAAAGGGAAGCAGCATATTTTGGTAGGTTACTCCGAGACTGCTAAGGCTTATCGTCTTTACAACCCTGTCAAAAGGACCGTAGTAGTATCCCGAGATGTCGTGTTTTTGGAGCACAAGTTCATGAAAGAGTTGGAGCACGGTCGAGAATTATCATGTGAGTCAGATGTGGTAATCTTTCAGCCAAGTGAAAAACTTGATTGCGAGAATAATAATGAAATCCAAGAAAATTCTGTGAAGCAGCAAATTCCAATTGTTGATGAGCAAAGTGGTGACGAAGAAAATGCTGAGGGAGGAGGAGCAACCATATACCCGAAGAGGACCAGGGAGACCAAAGATTGTTCGCACTGGGCGTGCTGGTCGTCCACGAAGAGAGTACAATATGCTGAATGTACTAGATGCGAAAGACGTTATTGTTCCTACCTGTATAAATGAGGCATTTAAGTCAGAGCAGTCGGAAAACTGGAAATCAGCAATGCAGAAGGAGTATGACAACCTAGAAAACATTAAGACATGGAGTTTGGTTGATCTTCCTGCAAACAAAAAGGTTATCGGTTGTAAATGGGTTTTTACCACCAAACGAGATGAGAGTGGCAAAGTTCAGCGTTTCAAGGCAAGATTGGTCGCAAAAGGGTGTGGTCAACAATATGGAATTAACTACAAGGAAACTTTTTCCCCGGTTGCACGTTATTCCTCAATCAGACTGGTGATTGCGTTGGCGGTGGAACACGAGATGCACTTGCATCAGATGGATGTCTCCGCAGCATACCTCAATAGTGAGCTACAAGATGTCGTTTACATGCGGCAACCTGAAGGTTTTGTCGATGCTGATCATCCCAAGCGTTTACTCAAGCTACATAAATCGTTGTACGGCTTGAAACAGAGTGGGCGTGAGTGGAACCAAAAGCTGGATAGCATTCTTTTGAAGATTGGTTTCGTTCCATGTGCAAGCGAACTGTGTATATACACGAGCAAAGTCAATGGGTATTTATCTATTATTGTTGTATATGTTGACGATTTTATACTTGCATGTAACAGAAAGGACGACGTGGCCTACATAAAGCAGCTCATATCAAACGAATTTGATGTGGTCGACGGCGGTGAACTCCATCATTTTTTGGGGATGGAAATCGAGCGAGAAGGCAAGACTGGCAATGTCTCCATAGGCCACAAGCAGTACATCGAAGGCTTGTTGCATGAATATGGTATGAAGGACTGCAAGCCGAACGCGACTCCTCTAGAGGTCGGGTTCCAGACGAAATGCGATAGAAATGATTGCGGTCAGGTGGACAAGACACGCTATCAATCACTCATTGGTTCGTTATTGTATTTGGCGTTGACTACACGGCCAGATATAATACACTCTGTGGCTAAGTTGGCGCAGAGAAATGCAGATCCGCACAAGGAACATGAGGTTGCAGCCAAGAGATATCTAAGAGGTACCTCATATGTGAGACTTCATTATAGCAAAACTGGTGTTCCTATTCACTGTTTTGTTGATGCGGACTGGGCTGGCGATTGCAACGATCGGAAGTAGTTCACCGGTTGGTCATTCCTTATTGCTGGAGCGGCGGTGTCATGGGAATCAAAGAAGCAAAATCTGGTTGCCCTCAGTAGCACGGAGGCCGAGTACGTAGCACTTTCCACAGCAGCCAAAGAAGCGATATACATCAGAAAGCTGATCAACGAGATGGGATTCGGGCCGATGGCGAAGCTGCTAATTTATAGCGACAACCAGAGCTAAAGATGCTAAATTTCATTCACGTAGCAAGCATATTGAAATAAAATATCATTTTGTAAGGGGAAATGTATAAAGAAAATGTAATAGATATCAAATACATTCCCACAGATAGTATGACCTCAGATATATTAACAAAGAACTTATGTAAGGTCAAACATGTAAAGTTTACAGAAATGTTGGGATTAAAATAATTTTTGTATAAGATAGACTTCGCGTTGAGAAGGAGTGTTAAAATACGTATACAGTGAGTCAATAAAGTATTGGCACACTCACAAAGTTGAAGTTTTTCGTGCTATAACTTTTCATCCAATAACAAATTTAAAAAATTTAAAACACTATTTTCTAAATTCATGGTTTTATTATACATCTAAACAAAACAAAAAATAAATTTAAGCATAAGGTTGTTGTTAAAATACGTATATAAGCACCGCAGTATGTCTATCTCTTTCTTATTATTTTCGAATGATCCGATCTATGAATTATAACGGACATTCTTTCATTTCTGCTTTACATTGATTTTCTTGCTGCCTGCGCTGCAGCGAATATTCGTATGCATAAGTTTAGTCTCAAATAAACCTCTACTCGAATAGTTGTTGTTTATAGTTTTAAAATTTTTGTTAATGATAAAAAATTCCGATTCCTCATAATTTACGATTTCTTCTTTTAAAAGTTCTTTGCATGTATCGCAATTGAACTTTTATTGGGCTTTATGCATAACAAATCCTACGAAATATCTCAATGAATTCTCAGTGGCTATACTGATTTCAGTTGGCTGTTCTTCATCAGCCTCGGATACTTCCATATTTTCATCTAAGATTATGTTAAAATCTTCGTAATACACCTGATCTTGGTCATTTACGTTTTCAATTGCCAGTTCATGCTTTGTTTTATTAGCATATCTTTATCTGGCTCGCAATTACCTGTTGTCGTTTTTGAAGTTATTAATTTCATTGACAACATTTTTGATATTATTGCATTGAATTCGAATAACATAGGATTATGGTTTGTACCACCCCTACTTCTTATTAGGTAAAATAGATGTTCTAGAGCATCTTGGTTTAGACGTGACAACATTAAAAAGAATACTTCGTGCCCTTCATTCCAAATATCGCTTGTAAGCATTAGCATTGCGTTTATTGATAGAACTATTCTATCTAAACAATAAACTTTTCTGCGATATAGACACTTTTTAAAATACTCTCTCATTTCTATTATGTATTTTTCGTTGTCACTGTTTTTCTGTATCGCTGATTTAGTCGGATTTCTATCATAAATATTACTGCTATTTAAGCAATCAAACAACCTGTTGACTTTTTCTATAAATTTAGATGTAGCGATTGCCGCATCTTCGCAGTCAATAAATTTGCCATGTTGAATCAATGTTTTAATGGCGGATGATACTGCTTGGCTAAATACCTGCGTTGCATATTTAACCTTCATCTTCTCGAAAGAATATGGAAATATGTGTTTCCTTGTTAATTTTGGGCACATTCTTGTAGAAGTGTTGCTTTTGTCAATTTCAAGCAATCTCACCACTACATGCCAGGAGACTGTACCATCAGGAGTCTCAATAGAATCTCGCATTAGAATGTTTCTAATGGATTTTGTGAGGTGGGGGACATCACATATGCCATATATTTTCTGGTCATCCAGAGAAAAATAGGGTGCTTCGTTAACTATTCCAAGTTTATTGAATGCCCCTCAATTGTTTGGGCCTTGATCGCATACTACTGCTCTTATAAAAAGGCCTAGGGTTCTTGCGGCTCTTATATTTGAATCTATTAATTGTGTTAACTTATGGGCAGAGAGTCCAGTAGATGCGGCTACATAGCTGAACACAAATTTTTAGTTGGCATATAGTCCCCTCACCATGAAAACACATATTTGCTTACATAAAGCGTCAGTTTTTTCGTAGCCATCATCCACAAATCCTTCCACTTCATCACGGTGGGAATTATATTGCAGCCCTTTTCTAATGGAAATTTCATCAAATACTAATACGGCATTCTTGCTCTTTTCGTCCATGTTTTTAAAAACACTTGTAAATTGGTTAATAAACTTTCATTAAGGCCCGGAACCATATTTTTTACCGGAGCCCATCTTAATAAGGACGATTTGCTTGGCAGGTTTAGCTCAAGATCGTCACGCATAAAATTATAGGCTTTCGAAGAATAAAAATTAATGCTTTGAGCAATTATTTTTTCATCTTCTATCCACGATTGCTTGTGGTGCAAATCGTGTTTGAATTCTTTGAAATGCCTTTTTCTTTATATTTTCAAAAATATTTTTGTTTGAGTTTTTTTCTTTCAGATATTTAATTTTTCTTGCCTTTTCCGTTTGCAAAAGAATTCTTAAATGTCGAATTTTTTTATTGAAAAGTTTAACTTTTTGTTTTTCTTTTCTTAAATTCTCTTACATTTCAAAGTTTTTCTGTAGTACGCTTCATTTTGCTCTTTTTTAAGGCAATTTGCACAAAATTCAATTTGTGTCTCAATAGAGCTGCCATTATTTCTTTTTCTATTAATAATTGGGCTTTCAACAATATCCATGCTGTCAACCTGGGTTGCAGCATTTGGAAAAATTCAAAATTTCAGAATCTTCTTCTGTGCAAAAATCATATACATCATAATTATTATCTCTTTCCCAGATATTCAAGTTTATGTTGGTTTTTTCAAATAAGCGAAGAGTCGGTATAGCACCTGCTTTCAGATATTTTACGCGGACAACTTTGTTTTCCATATGTAAGTTGCAAATCAACGCCTTGTCAACATTGACGTCAGATTGCAAATTACATTTTGAAACCCACTGGTGACGGACAGCCTCGTTTTTAGGAAACTTTAAAAAGGCGTACGGGAAAGTGCTCTGAGCCATCTCTGTGGCTTCTCAGGCACGACTTAATAACACAGCCCACTTTTCCTACGATCACTAACCATGTTCATTTTTTTTTTTTTCTTAAATACACTAACTCACAAACTACACTTTGAAAAATCACTTCCAGAATAAAAAAGAATGAAAAAAATCGCGGTCAAGAATAGTGCAAGCAGTAGGAGAAAAACTAGTAGATCAAAACAAATAGAAAAAGCGCGCCAAAACTAAGAAGAGGGGGTACGACTAAAACCAAAACAAAAGAGGGTCTCAGTTTTGCATTGTCGCTAGCTCGTCGAAAACTCAAAAAGTCTGCGAGCCAGCTTCCTGAAAAAAGCTACGTTCACATCTTTGCTTGCTTACGTCAGCCTACGCATACATATGCAAAACGAGAACACAGCGACACAGACTTGCGTTCATCGTTCTGCGATCTGTGGCAGACTGAATTATTTTCAATGCGTAGCGACACTGCTGCGAGCGAATGTGTTTCGCTCTCGCTGTGGCCGCTCTCTGGGGTTCTACGCTGTTCGGCTTTTGCCGAAGTTCTCTGGGGTTCCACGCTCAGGCTAGCGTTTGTAATCAAAAAATCTTGAGTTTGACGCATCTATGTACATACATATGTATTCTATGGTTAGTGGTTGTACGTTATGTTTGTGGCTTCGTACTTTACTCCATCGATGGTTACCGAACAATTGCTAATTGAAATTAAGGCTGACCCTTTGATTATTCTTGGTCCGCTACATGTAGGGACTATTGTCATGTTTTTGCGTTGGCTATCAGAATGTGTTGTTCTTCAATCTACTAAACGTGTTCCTCTTCGGTGATGTCTCTGACATCACAAGTCGCTTTTTAATTCTCCAGCAGATCTTTCAGGCAGTGATTGTAGAAGTTGTCTTCTGCTGCTGCGTTATCGCAAATAAACAGTTCATGGATTCGTGGACATTCTTGCTTAAAGTATTGTATATTGCCAGCTAGTTTATGAGTTAAGTAATTTGGTAAGTAACATTTTTGTTATGTCAAATGGTAATGGGATAACATGAATAAATTCGTAAACAGATGGGTCAAAAATGGGAACTTTTATCTTAAATATAACAATGTTTTCATTTATATAGGTTTCTAAATCTAATAACCTGTATAGGTGTTCGTCTGATTTTATTGTTACATTTTGGTCTGGAATTATTTTTCTTATTATTAATAATTCTATTTTGTGCAATATGAATTTTGGTATAACATTTATTTTTGCCAGTAATATGCTCTCTGCAATATTATTTATATGGTTATACATTCAAACAAGATTTACGTTAATTCTGGCGATATACTGCAATAAATTATGTTATTGTACACGAAAACTTGCTGATTGTCCCCAAACAGATTGCGAATTCGCTATACCGCTGTCTTACAAAAAAAAAAATAAATTATGTTCTTATGTTAAGGATTTAAAAATATTATTTTTATAGTTTTTGATGAATAAATTTATGTTTTCTTGTTCATTATTAATGAGTTCTGTAATATTTTTAAACCTTAATGATATTTCTTTATTGATTGATACTTGGTTGGCATTTTGCAACAGGTAATTTTAATTTTCTTGTATTTTATTAAATTTTTGTTTTATTTTTAAAACGATTAACGATCTCTTGAGAATGTGTCTTCTTTAATTTGTGCCAAATTTAATTCAAAGTTTTTTACATTTTTTTGATAATTGTTTAGATCTATTTTATGAATCAGATTTCTATGTGACTTAATAATCTTGGCATTACCCATTTTAATCTGAAGGAGTTTACCATTTTCGGTCAATGGTTGCACCACTAACCATAGAATACATATATTATATTATACATATTCTATGGTTAGTGGTTGCACCCTTCAGCATTTCTGCCTTAATTTGGAAGTACCTGTGAAGTATTTGACTTATTATTTCATGTTCTTTTTTTTGATTTTGTACTTATGTATTTTTTGATGCTTAGAGAAACGCGTTGTCAACTTATTTCTCCTATTTTCTTTCACGAATACTATTTCATCTGGTTCTAATGTTTTTGGGTTATTTCGGTTTTCGTTTGCTTTTTCTATCCTAATCTTTTTGGTATTTTCTATCTCTTGTCTCTCCAGTTTCTTAACTTTCCTTTTATGTAATATAATGCGATCAGTTTACTTTTTTGCATCACTTGAGTGCGGTTGTCTAAGAGCGAACCTAGCAATCGTTTTTTTCACTTGCTGTCAAAAGCTTTACTTTCTGCATCGGTACGAACTACTCTACAATTCGCGTACGAAAACCTCCAAAATTAAGAGACTAAAACTTACAACTGGCGTTGCAACTGCAACTGCATCTGCCAGTCCAAAAATGCCTAGAACCAGGAAATCCACTCAACGAGAGCAGCAGAGCTCCCAACGCTCCAACTATTTTCTTCCGCTGCAAGTGCAAGAAGATGAAGACTCCAACATTGCCGAAGAAATCGAGGCTGACCTGCAAACGGCTCCCTCCAAGCCTCCACCTATTACTTTGCTTAAGCAAAACGCATCATTTGTACACGACCTTCTTGCTAAATGCAAAATCACGGATTACTTTATCAAAACTATTTCCATTGGCATCAAAATCTTCGTCCCAAGCACGGAGCACTTCAATAATATTTTCAGCAAACTAACGGAATCTAACTGTGAGTTTTACACATACGATTCAAAAAGCTCAAAACCATATAAGGCGGTACTGTCCGGACTAGAGAAGCTTCCTAACGAAACAGTGAAAACATTGTTGCTCAACCTGGGTCTACAATGTACCGATGTCAAGACGGTGGAAAAAACAACAAGAGCAAATCACAAGCTACTGCTTTACATCGTTTACTTCGTCAATAAGAGCATTACCCTAAAACTGCTGCGAAATAATTACATGTATGTAAATCATACCAGGGTACGATGGGAGTACAAAACTAAGTCCCCCAACAAGCTGACACAATGCTATAAGTGCCAACTATTTGGTCATGGCTCTCGCAACTGCGAAGTAAAAACATCATGTGCCCACTGTGCTGGACCGCATCTAACGGCATCGTGTAAAGACAACGCCGATATTAAGTGTGCCAACTGCAACGGCGCCCACCGCTCCACCGACCCCTCCTGCCCCTGCTATCAATCTTATCGGAATTTGCTTTCGAAACGCTCTCCACAACGAAGAAATACGACGAACAATGGCATTACCAAAAACACAGCCCAGCATCTATCACGAACAGCCTTTAATACGAACTCTTTCCACGCTTCGACTCCCAACACAAATGCCCAACCGATGATCTATTCGAGCTACAGTAATGCAGTGACCAACAATGCCTCTTTACCGAACATTCAGACGAACGGGTCTAATTTGTTTTCCATGGAAGAGTTAAACACCCTTCTAGCAGAAATGGTCTCAAAGCTGAGTAGCTGCTCTAATAAAGGTGACCAGTTCAAGGTCTTGACACAACTTGCAATTAAATATGTCTACTCCAGTAAATAACTCCACAAACAGTTTAAATATCATGGCATGGAATGCTCGTGCCGTAAGACAAAAACGAACGGAACTAATTAAGTTCCTAGAAGATAATAATATTCACGTAGCTCTTATTAACGAAACTTGGTTTACTCAAAAGGACCGTTTTGATTTACAAAACTTTTACACATACAGATGTGATAGGACAGGAAGTATAGGCGGCGGAGTCGCTATCATAGTCAGTAAGAATGTGAAGTATAAACAGATCTCCAATATGAACACGCATCTCATTGAAAACGTAGGCATTCAAATTACTTTAAGCACTAACAAATATCTTAACTTGTTTGCCGTTTACTTTCCTGGCAACACAACTAAATGCATACCCAGAACGTGTAACTCAACAGGAGATTCTAGTCATATGAAACAAATGTATAAAAGTGACCTTAACAAATTCTCACAGCTAGATATTAAATATGTTGCCTTTGTGCGACCCTAAACTCACGACATATAAATTGGAACTGTGCTCGAGCCAACAGCTGGGGAAACATTCTCAACGAGCTTAAAACTTTAGGCAAACTTCACATTCTCTATCCAAATAACCCTACCTAAATTCCGTCGTGTCATAAAAAGTAAGCCCTCCACTCTCGACCTTTGCTTAACTAATACTCCTAATCGTTTAAGTAACCTAGTCGCTCACAAAAACCTTTCTTCCGACCACCTCCCAGTGGTTGTAAAATACTCGGACTACGTCGAACTCAGGGAGAAAACGCTCCCAATCTTTAGCAAATCTAATTGGGTGTTATTTCAGAAACTAGTCAATGAATCGCTGACCATTCCAGTTGCAAGCATCGATTATTCACAAATCTCAACCGGTACCATCGACTCCATGGTCGATTCCTTTACCAACCTCATTAATCTCGCCTTCATAAGATCTACTCCTCACAAATGTGTAGAAGATGTAAAGCTCAAACTTCCCGAGCACATAACTAATCTCTTCAAAATTAGAAATATGAACAAAAGACAATGGATCCGTACTCGGTTACCCTTATTCAAGGCACGTTATAATCACATATGCCACTCTATCCGAAAAGAACTTTTTATATTCAACAACGAAAAGTGGAACTGAAAACTTGGCAGATTAGACAAATCTAGCAAACCTTTCTGGAACATTACTAAGGCAATCAAGAATAGAAAACAGTTTGTTCCTTGCCTCTACCGCTCTGAAGTTACCTACGCCACCAGCAAAGAAAAATGCAATCTTCTATCAGATACTTTTGAAGCGAAGCATAGCCTTACGTCCTTATTCTCTAATCAGACAACAATCGATGAAGTCAACAGTGCCCTAAATAGCTTCTCCTCCGTCACCAATTCAAATTCCCAAATTATGAAAATTAGAGCTAGCGAACTGAAAAGCATTCTAAATGGCATCAAAGCTAAAAAATCTCCTGGGACTGATGGCATACGCAACGTTTGCCTTAAAAACCTACCATCCAACGCGATAACCTACTTGTCTCTCGTGCTTAACTTATGTCTGCAAAAAGGATACTTCCCTAGTGCCTGGAAAATTGCTAAAGTCGTGCCAATAGCTAAGCCAGGAAAGCCCCCTGACAACCCTGCTAGCTACAGGCCAATCAGCCTTCTCAGTGGTATCTCAAAAATATTCGAGAAACTTATTAAGACTAGACTTATTGACCACATTGAATCCCACAACATACTCCCCCTGAACAATATGGGTTCAGAGAAGGATCCAACTGTTCGCTTCCTACCACAAAGCTAAGGAACTTCATCCAAAATAGCTTCCAACAAAAGCAGTCCGTTGGTTTAGTCACATTAGACATCGAAGCAGCATTTGACACTGTCTGGCATCTAGCACTTATTTATAAGCTTAAATCCATCGGAATCGCTCCCTACCTTATTCTTATTTTGCGTAGCTTCTTGACTGACCGAGTTTTCTATGTAGCTCTGAACGACAATGAATCATCTAAACGACCTATACTTGCTGGCGTCCCTAAGGGCTCTGTTTTAGGGCCAATCCTCTTCAATGTTTATACCCACGACATACCTAAACCTCCAAACTGTGAGCTGTCCATGTTCGCAGACGATACAGCCATCTATTGTGCTAATTCCCAGTATGCTGACATTAAGTTTTCTCTTCAAACTGCACTCAACATACTCCAATCTTACTACCACAAATGGAAAATAAAAGTGAATTCAACCAAAACCAACGCTTTATTCTTCACCAAAAAAAAAAACCCTGTTTTCTCCCCAAAGACTCTTTAATCATCTGCAAATCCCCGATCCAATGGGTAGATTCAGTACGCTACTTGGGACTTACGTTTGATAAAAAGCTTACATTCAAAATCCACATTGGACTTACAATTAACAAAATTAATAAATTAATTTGTCTTCTATACCCACTAATAAATCGGAAATCTAAGCTATCAACCCACAACAAATTAATCATCTTTAAAAATATTTTCATGCCCATTCTAATGTTTGGTTCTTCCACTTGGAGCATCTGTGCTGCTACGCACATCAGTAAATTGCAGGTGTGCGAAAAACAAGCTTCTAAAACTCTTATTAGATTTACGATACTTCACCAGAACAGCTAGCCTTTACGAATCGACAGGTCTTAAAACTGTTAAACAATCAATAAATAACTGATTTAGGTGATTGAGCATCACCTCTCTTAAAAAATCTCCCTGATTGTTTAAGGGCATATTACGACCAACATCCCACATTGCAATCGTTTGTTAGTTCTAGTACTAAGCCGCTAAAATGAAGTTAGCTTCCTTTAGTACCTGGAACCTAGAAATAAGATAGTCTAAGATAACATTAAAGGTTTTCTTTCCTTTTTCCTTTATTATAACATGTCAATTATTGTACAAGCCTTTAGTAGAACAGAGATTTGAATGTCACAGATGAAAAGCCTATGCCTAAAAACACTGTTATTCTTACTTAAACATTAGCTTTAATGAATCATTTATATTACTGCAAATAAAGCACACAATGAAAAAAAAAAAAAAAAATAATATATATATATAATGCGATAGATTTCCGTTAGAGACGAATGAGACGAGAGAATTACTAGAGGATAGTTGCACTGAAGTAACGTGCAATTGTATATCGTACTGTTCACAAAAATCTTTAAAAAAGTTTACCTTGAATTTCTGCCCCTTGGTCGCAAACAATTTTTTGTGGAACACCAAAGGAGCATAGAAAATTTCTTATAGCTTTAACAATGCTTAATGTGTCTCTGGAAGATATTGTATATCCCATTGTGAATTTACTGAATTTTTCCATAATTGTCAGGATTGTGTTGTTGTTTCTTGAATAAAGGTCAATATGCAGAATTTTCATGGGTACTGTGGGAGTTTCTGTTTCTTGAAAAACTAATTTTTGTGGGTGTTATCATATTTCAAGGTTTGACAGACATCGCAATAGTTAATTATTGAGGACACTTTGGATTTTAAATGGGGTGTATAAAACATTATTTTTAGATGAGCTACTGTCTCGTCTATCCCTCTATGGTTACTATTTATGTGGTATTTCTTAATTTTTTTGCTCAACATGGTTTGCATCTGTAATCTCATCCAACATTATTGTACATCGGATGATTTTATAGAGTTTTGTGGGAAGAAAGTATTCTCTGAGGCTTTGATGTATTATGTCGAAAATATCGTTATTAGTATAAATTGCGTACGTTCTTCCTGGTTTCAGAATTTTCTGCAATAGTCGTGTAGTTTCCTCTTTATCGAAATATGTTTTTGTAATTATTCTTCTAATTTTGTTTTTGAATGGGGTTGTTGTTATGAGTTTTGACTCGTTGCCGGTTTGAAATGTTAACTGAAGATTGTAGTCATTTATTGGTTTGTTTACTGATACTATTGTATTAACTGGATATACTGCTTGGCTGTTGAGATTTATTTCTGCTGGAATTCTACTGAGGGCATCAGCTACCATATTTTCAGAACCCTTTGTAGACGTTATTTCCTAATCATACTCCAGTAACTGAAGTTTCCAACGGACTAGTTTGGAATTTGGTTCTTTGAAATTCATTAGCCATGTTAGGGGTTTATAGTCGGTGACTATTTTGAATCTTTGAGCAAAGAGGTAGGAGCGGAAATATTTAGTTGCCCAGATTATGGCAAGCATTTCTCTCTCAACTGTTGAACAGTTGAGTTCTGTATCTGTTAGCGTACGGCTAGCAAAACATACGTTATTGGGTCACCCTTGTGAAAGGACAGCTCCAATGGCGAGGTTACTAGCGTCGCAGCATTGGGCCTCTGCTCGGATAGCGTTGCAAAAATCATTTTTTTCATGATCGCGTTCAGCAAAAATTTTATATGCAATCGATATTGAATACTTCAGAGATTATTAATCCAAATTTTTGAAATCGGTTGAGATTCATGGGTGCTAGAGGCGCCCAAAGTTGAGACATTTTTAGTAAATAGGAAAAAATGATAATTTAAAAAAAAAAAATCGCAACTTTAAAACTGAATATTGGGCGATTTCAACAATCGATCTTCAATTTTTTGGTTTTATCTGAAAAGTATGTTCTTTATGAATAGCATGTTTCATAAATTTTAATAATTACTTAAATCGTTATTGAACTAGAAGCATTTAAAAAATGTACTAAATATTGGCATTTTTGAACTTTGGTGGAATAAAACTAGCAAGGATCAACGAATATCAATACCGGACTACATACACTAGGTAGGTGAAATATTTACCTATCAGATGTATATGGTCCCAATATGCGGAGACCTGCGACACTGATGCGTAAGCCATAAAACTAAGGCAACCTCGCCTAAAAAATGCGCTGCAGGTATAAGGAAGAAGAAGAGCGCATGCGTATTGGCCTGAAGCTTCTTTGTATTTAAATGTGCTTTGGAAAAACTGACAAGACAGGTAAATGTTATTCAAGTTAATGAAAAATTCTCCCCCAGTTGTAGGTTGGTCGTTTTTATTACGTTTTTTGCCTAATTAATGCAACAAGGAATACCGATTTTTGGTTCTACCTAGTTAATTAAAATAATATAACATAAGGAGATTATTAGTCCTCGGAGAAGGAAGAAGGTAGGACTGAAAGTTGACTGCCAAAGTATGGATACGGAAACTCGAATGATGGAAACACTTCAAGGAGATTTTTTAAAAAATGCTGAAATGGCATCTTTAATAACAGGTGTTAGTCAAGAGAGAGGTTGGCTGTTACCTTGAATGTTATAAATACCAAGGAAATGGTAAATGATAAAAAATTGGTCGAATAATAGAATATCAGTATTTACCAAAACAATGACTACAAAAAGTTCAAATATACTAATATATTAAAAACTTCTCGTGTTAGACAAAAAGAAGACCATTTTAGCATGCTAGCAGCCCCTTCGGACCCACTTATTGCATCACTGAGACACGTGCGATCACGAAAAGATTTGGAAAATAGCAACTATAGTCCCGAAATGTTGAGTTTATTAGATATTGATGTAAATATTGAAAATTATTTTGAAGAAAATCAGACATCAATAGCAAAAAATTAACAAAATTTTATTTTTCTCTTTGTAATTATGTTGAAAAATATCAAAGAAGCTAACTTCGGTAATGTTGAAGTTTATATACCCTTGCAATCCTTGGCAATAATTTTTTTACATTTTGAAATTTCTTTCCCTGCAACTGAATTCATCAATACACAAACAAAACATTCAAATTATTTCTCTTTTTATAAACATTTTTCTTCTTCTTGCATCATTCCCTAAGCGAAGCACAACACGCATACACATACAGTTCTTGTAGCGCTTTACATATATCAAATACTATCATATTGGTAAATTTCATGGGGATACTCCAATTTTTGCAAAAATGTTTGTTCTAGAACTATATGATATAATGACCCGATCCTGACAATTTTCATATTTTATCTAACTCGGGTAATAAAAAGCCCACAAAAAAATTTCATCCCAATAGCTCTTAAGATGGCTGAGTAAAACGCGTACGCACAGACAGACGGACAGACGGACATGGCTATATCGACTCAGCTTCTCATGCTGATCAAGAATATATAACTTTATGTGGTCGGAAACGTCTCCTTCTGTGCGTTACAAACATCTGACCAATTTTATAATACCCTCTGCAAGGGTATAAAAATGTATAAAATATTTTCAAATGCTTGTATTTTATTTGATTTGGTATTTCAGGTCGACTTACCAAATCAAAGACAATCAAAGAATACCTATAAAGGCATATACATACACGCATAACTATATAAAATAAAAATAATTTAAAATAAAAAAAAAAAACGAATAAAATATTTTCAAATGGTTGTATATGTTTGATTTGGTATTTCAGGGCGACTTACCAAATCGAAGACAATCAAAGAATACCTAAAGGCATCTACATACATATTCAAAAAAAAAAACCAGAGGGCCGGGGTTAACTTCGACCGCGTCGAAGTTTGTATACCCTTGCAACTGTTTTGGTAATTCTTTCCTTACCCATAGCCATCAAAGTGTAAAAACGTTTCATCCAAAAAGACTAATGTTTGCGAAAGAACTGCCTTCAATCTTAGCATAGGATATAACGAACTTTTTTATGAAAGTCACTGTTTTCCACCTATCGCTTCTATGGGAGCTATGTATATGATAAAGTCACCCGATCTTGACCAAATTTGGCACATTTATAGCTTCAATAAACTAACGTTTACGTTACGTTACGAAGTTATTGAGAAAAGTCACTGTTCGTGACTTTGCCGTTTGTATGGGAGCTATATGATATAGTCACCCGATCTTGATCAAATTTGGCACAATCATTAATAAGAACATAACTTTTATGACAATAGCTATAAAATTAATGAAGTTATTGAGAAAGTCACTGTTTCGTGACTTTGACGTTTGTATGGGAGCTATATGATATAGTCGTCCGATCCGGCTGAATCCGAGATATACAATGCCTGCAGTATATACAAGCCTACGTGCAATTTCAGCTCTGTAGCTCTTACGGTCTCGGAGGAGTTCGCGTTGATCCAGACGGACGGACGGACGGACGGACATGGCTATTTGAACTCGTCTCGTCGTGCTGATCAAGAATATATATACTTTATATGGTCTGAGATGCTTCGTTCTATGCGTTGCACACTTCTGACCAAAATTCATATACCCTTTTTGCAAGGGTATAAATATATATGTATATATATAAAAAAAGAAAAAAACATTGCAAACAAAAAGATCAAAATAAAACAAGATTAAAATTATTGCCATGCTGTATTTATATGTTTTAATTTTGATTTCACATAAGACACATACATATGTATATACATAAGTTTTACAAACTAATAATCACCTATTCTTGATATATAACAAAACAAAAGAGTAAAGAAATCATTTGTAGTCGCTGTTAGGCGTTAATAGCAACATTAAAAAGGGTAAAGAACTTAATTTCAAACACTAGGAGCAGAACTCGTCTTAGTAATAGCTTATCCGAACCGACTGTTATATATGAACTACATAACCTTGGCCAAGGCTCCTTATCGCTACGCCCGTTATACGAAAAAAGTCTGCGAAATCAAATTAGCACTATTCAGATTGACAGAAACAAGGGAATCTGAACGTCTTCCTAATTAAATCAAAGAAAGACCTATTCGCAAATATCTGCCTCAATTCGTTCCTATCCGAAATTAGGGGTCCTTTAGGAACGGCAGTCAGATCCATGAGACCTACAAACCTTCGGCAGGCTCTGGATTGGGCCCTTAAAGAAAAAGAAATCTACTTTTCTCAAGACAATAAAAGGAAACAAACACAAAGACAAAATTCATACGGAGCACAAAACACTAGATATCGGCGTTTCGACAGTAGTAACGACTCGGACAGCCGTGTCGACAGACGTTTCACAAATAGGTATGACAGGAACGATTTTAACTCAAGAGAAAATAATAGGAACAATCTGGCAATAATGCAATGAGTGGTCAACAGGAACAATGCTCATTCAAATCAAAATAATAGAAACAATTTGGCAAGCATGCCAAGAGAAAACGACTTTAACCAACACAATATAAAAAATTATAATTATTCAAGAAACACACAACAAAGAAGGGCAATCCACCATATCGACCACCCACAAGGTGAACTACACAATTATGATGAGCAAGAAAATTTTCAACCAAGTGCCTCGACGGCCAATAAATAGAGACCCTAACACCCCGTTGCCATACATCGAATTGCGTATAGGCCCCTATAAAGATTTAAAATTATTGATAGATACAGGCGCAACCTTCTCTTTCATAAATCCAAAAATGTACAAACACTGGAACAGTTAGAACTTGAAAATCCGGTCATTACCACAGTCCTAAATTCACACCAGCTATACAAAAAATATGTGATCCCCCCTTTTCAAAGATTTCAATAACGATTCGTTATTCTCGCTTCTTCTATTCAATTTCCATTCTTTCTTTGACGGATTAATCGGAATAGATATCCTAAAAGGAATAAATGCAGTAGTGAGCCTTCCTAAAAAGATTTTACAACTTACAACTAGTAATATCGACTTAATAATGGAAGATAGATTGGTTTCCAACTTGTATACAGTGGAAGAAAATTAAAAAAAAAATAATAATTAAGGTACCGGTTAACCTCAAAGAAGGCATATTTTTGTACGACCCTACAACCCTAACAGAGGACCTATTTATTTCTGGAATATTTAGAAGTAAACAACTTCTCCAATGAAGAAAAAAATTTTTGCATAGATGCACCTTTGTCAGTAGAAGAATGCGACAAGAGGGACTTTTCAGAAACAGAACTAACGATGAAAACCAACCAATCTTAATAGATACAGACCATATGAATGAGGAAGAAAAGAAACAATTCATAGATTTCCCAACCTTTTCTATAAAGAAGGTAGTTCCCTTACCTTCACAAATTTAATTAAACACAGAATAAATACAACAGATGAAATACCAATCTATACCAAACCCTTCAGGTATAGCATCAAAGAGAGAGAGGAAATTCAAAGACAAATTTCGAAATTACTAGATCAGGACATCATTAGACACAGCTACTCCCCATGGAGCTCACCAAAATTTCTTGTTTCAAAAAAATTGGACAAGTCCAATGGCAATGGAGGCTGGTCATTGATTATTGAAAGTTAAATGAAAAAACTGTCAAGAATAAATATCCCATGCCAAACATAAACGAGGTATTAGACAAAATAGGCAGAGCAAAATATTAGACTAGGCCAGTGGCTACTATCAGATCGAATTAAACCAAACCAATAAGATCAACTCGATTAAACAATTTCCTTTACCTAGAACTATTAAGCAAATAAAATTCTTTCTTGGTCTTTTGGGCTAATATCGAAAATTTATTAGAGATTTTGCTACCATTACCAAACCACTTACACAACAGCTGAAAGGCAAAAAGACCGTTAAAATCAGCACAGATTTCATTTGAAACATGCAAAGGAGAGTTCTCCTTTGTAATGACCCAATTTTACAGTATCCAAATTTCTCTAAACAATTTATTTTGACCACCGACTATATCATATAGCTCCCATAGGAACGATCGGAAGAAAACAGTGACTTTCATCAAAAGTCAATCTTATCCTACGCTAAGATTGAAGGCCGTTCTTTCGCAAACATTACCCTTTTTTAGATTAAACAGTTAGTTTAGATAAAAGAGTTACTAAAAAACTTGCAAGGGTATACAAACTTTGACGCGGTCGAAGTTAGCCCCGGCCCTCTGGTTTAATGTTTTAATTTGATTTTTATACCCTTGCAGAGGGTATTATAAAATTGGTCAGATGTTTGTAACGCACAGAAGGAGACGTTTCCGACCCCATAAAGTATATATATTCTTGATCAGCATGAGAAGCTGAGTCGATATAGCCATGTCCGTCTGTCCGTCTGTCTGTGCGTACGCGTTTTACTCAGCCATCTTAAGAGCTATTGGGATGAAATTTTTTTATGGGCTTTTTATTACCCGAGTTAGATAAAAGTATGAAAATCGTAAGGATCGGACCACTATATCATATAGCTCTAGAACAAACATTTTTGCAAAAATTGGAGTATCCCCATGAAATTTACCAATATGATAGTATTTGATATAAAGCGCTACAAGAACTGTATGTGTATGCGTGTTGTGCTTCGCTTAGGGAATGATGCAAGAAGAAGAAAAATGTTTATAAAAAGAGAAATAATTTGAATGTTTTGTTTGTGTATTGATGAATTCAGTTGCAGGGAAAGAAATTTCAAAATGTAAAAAAATTATTGCCAAGGACTGCAAGGGTATATAAATTTCGGCATTGCCGAAGTTAGCTTCTTTGATATTTTCATATATATTAGACATTTGTATGACTCCATTCACTCAATACGCAAAATTGAGTACATTCGAATGGAATAGAATCCAAACCGAATAGAGTGAGAATGAGACATGCTGAAAACATGTTCATGACACTATGTACATTGTATTTCAAGTATTTATTTCGTGTCGGTAGCAGTCACAAAAATGGAAGGAGAGAAAAAACCCAAAGCGAAAATGTAAGTATTTAAAGATTACTTTGTTGGTTTTGTGTTCGTTTGTTTTGTTATTGTTTTATATTTTATGCGCTTTTATTAATAACATGTTTCCTTTACGATTAGTTTAAAAGCTTTGTACTTGTGACCTGTCCATAAATGTTTTTTTGTGTAATATCTTTCAGATTTAACCAAGTTTTATTAAAATATACAGGTAATGAAAGAAAGTGTCACACTGGAAATAAAGGCGAAGCTGAATAGTGGCATATACAGCTTAATAAAAAGAGGGGTCGAAGCGAAGTTTGGCAGTTTTTTTTTTCAAAAAAAAAAATGAAAATGGGCAGAAATTAGTTGAAGTTGTAGCATGCAAAATATGTTTTTCAGTGCTAAAGTTTACAGGTAGCACATATAATTTGGTTAAACATAAATGCTATGTAGTAAACTCCAGTAAAATTCAAAAAACTTCCCCAATTGAGATAAACTCAGATATTATAAAGAATTGCTTTCCTTTAAAAATTATTCCTGATTCCGGCACCTTAATAAATGTTGGTGCAACCTATAGTTCCAATGTCGATGTGGATAAATTTTTACCACATCCCGCTACTGTTTCCCGGAATATAGCAGCAATTTACGACTTGCATTTTGGGCCAATAAAAGATGAAATTGTAAAGTATAAAGCTTTTGGATACGCCATCACCAGTGGCTTATCGACAGATAATTACTTAAAGCTTCATATCTGTCCTGCACGGTGCACTACCTAAAGGAAGGAGTACTTGTTGATCGGCCATGAAATCAATGAAAGAAATGTCCTGCACTGGTATGTTAACTTAATCTTCAAGTGTATAACATTTATTTAACAAAATTTTGTAACTAGTTGCAAATATTCGGGCAAAAATAGAGGAAATGTTGTAAAACTTTGATTGCGGTCTCGAACTGGACAATCCAGTTATTGTAACGGATCGTGGATCAAATATGATAAAAGCTTTTCACGATTTTGAGAAAATCAATTGCGTCAATCATCTGCTGAACAAAGCTGTTGAAAAAGGCATTAATGCCGTGCCCGAGCTGGGCTCTATGGTCAGTGCGTGCACCAAGCTGGTGAAGTTCGTAAAAAATCTGAAATGAACACATCCTTGGAATTTTCTTTAAAAGTTTTTGCCCTACTCGTTGGAATACGGTGTACTACCTTGAATAGGGATTCCCGGAGAGAAAGAAAATAACCCAATCTTCATTTTTTTGGACGGCGTTTTGGACCTTATCTTTATAGTTAGTTGTCATATCCAAATTATTAAAATTATTATCATTAGTAAGAAAACTATTGTTAAAGAAGCATGACCAGTTACATGATGGACTTTGAACCTAGTCAATCTGGTGTTCCTTTACTGATTGTAACTGATTTCTTATTCTTACCAATTCTCCCATATGTATTACTGAGTTGGCTTCTACTAGTTTTTACACTATAGTTGGCATATTACCTCAATATTTATATTTCGGGATATCTACCCACTTCTGATGTGCATTACTGTGCTAACTTCTAGCCTTTTTTATACGGTGGTGAATTTAAAAAATAACTACCTTTACTTTTTGACTTGTTCCAATGTGATCTTCGCTCCACTATTTTAAAATATCGCTGATGGCTGAAGTGAGAGTGGCTATTCTGGTTACCATTAAATGTTGTCCGTTTATAATTATTTTGCCATATCTGCCTTTTTGGTACTATAGTTTCGGACACTTTGTTACCGGAATCTAGTTTGATATTATTTTTGAGGTAACCATTATCTAATTGACCCAATGGTTTAGTAACTGTTGCCGTCTGAATATTCTCATTTTGTACTGGCTCTGGAATATATACTTTTTCTTCCCCAATTTTCACTTTACCTCCAAAGTGAGGTCCTGCCGGGGGGCATAAATATATTTCTTGAGTTGTGTTGATGTATTTCTGTGGAATCGTGTTATTTTTATTTTGAAATTTTCCTTTCTTTTTCTCCCAACGTTGTTCAAAACCTGTGACATCTATTGTTGTTGCCACTACAGATTTATTCTGATTTGATTTAGTGCATTTAGAAGCAAAAGCTTCTGCTCTCTGACGTGACGGTCGTGTTTTTGCTTAGCTCCTGAGTTTTATTAATATATATTGTTTTTCTCAATTTTTAATTGTGCCTAGTTTGTTTTCGTTTTCGCTGGTGTCGTTTGCTTGAAACCCTTGTGTTTTATTTGCATAATTCGCCAAATTAAACAGTTTAGTTTTTTCTTTTTCGTGATTAGTGTTTGGTGCATTTAAATTGTTTTTATTTTTCTTATTGTTCTCTCTCGTCATTGCTTCGCCCCCATCATACCATCAGTGCTAGTGGTTTTGTTGTTCTCTCTGCTTTGTGCTTGTGCTCAGCTTCCCTCCCGCGTAATCACTTTTGTAAAGCCGCCTCACAAAGCTCGTCTTATAACTGTTCTTGCACTCTCTCTTGTGCTGTGTACTCTAGCTGTCTCTTTGTTTTATTTGTACTTATTGATTTTTTATCGATAATTATCATTGTGCTGTTTATTTAAATTTTTCTATATATTTTTTTTGTTGTTTTTTTTTTGCTATGTGTTTATTTTGGCTTTTAAATGGCTTGTTGTCTACCTACTTGCAAGCATTCTGATCGTTTTGACGATCAGTATAGAGCAATATCTTGTTGGCTCTGCGATAATCTTATTCACTTAAAATTAGACGTCTCCATGAATGGCAAAAAAACCACATTCAAATGTACAAAGTCAAAATTGAATTGAATGAATACTTGTACAAAACGAAATGAGAATGAGTGAGTGACTGAAGTCGTGTTTCACTCGGCTGCTGAAAAATATACCCGAAAAGAAACAAAGTGAGTGAGTGAGCAGCAGAAGTAATTAAATGTTGTATATTGAATACATTCGAATATTGACAGCTGTTTTCTGCTGTGTTATCTGTTAAAAGAAAGAGGAAAAAAATAAAGAAAATATAGAAATGTATTTTTTGTTGTGAATTATTTAATTTATATACATATTTATTACATATAATTTATATTTGAGTTTAAAAACATAATTTTATTGATGTTATCTGGATTAGAAGCTATTGAACATCGCTTTTCTGTTATTAAGTTTCTTGCGATTGAGAAAGTTCTCTCAGAAGCTGCGCTGCTGGCTGGGATACAAAATATTTGGCAGCTTGTTTTATGCAGTATTGGGAAAAATGTTTGTGCATGTTCCACCAGGCCAAAACGTCAAAATTGGTTGAGTATGGAACATTTATGTTTGTATAGCCAGCTATTTCCATTTCAATCTGATCTGTATTGAGTCAACCTGGACAGCTTCTATGAACTCATCAAATTCATCGCTAGCTGTTTGAGTTTCAAAAGTTTCACAACTTGACTCTACTAAAAAATTCTGCATTATAGTTTTGCAGTCATTTATTGTTGTTTCCCTTTCATTTTGAGAAAATTGCTTTAGCTTATTTGTTGGTGGAAACAGAAAAAATGCAATGCTATGATATTTTGATAAATTTGGAGTAATTGTATTCAAAATTTGAGATCGTAGTGAAAACTTCATTGATTCAATTAGTTCAATATCACTGTACTCGGACTGACATTTTTTTTTAAATTATATATATTTGGTAGAACCAAATGAATAGTCGGGCGTTTAACTGCTTCTAGTTTTTTGGAAACGTTTTCAAATGCTTCTAACAGACAGACTATGGCAGCTAAATTATTCCTATTGATTCCTTCAATTCTATATTCTTGACCTTTTCCTTTCAAAATTGAAATTATTTCCGTCCAATTACTATCTACTGACTTAAGCAAATAGTATACGGTGTTCCAGCGTGTTGGAGAAAAAGTTTTTTAGCGAGAGACCCAAAGAAGAATTAGCTCCAGACTTTTAAAATACTTCACCAGCTTTGTACAATGTGATACAATATTTGCAAGCTCAGGAACAGACTCAATTATTTTCTCGACGGCGTTGTTCAATAAATGATTGACACAATGAATTTTTCTAAGTTGCAGAAGGCTTTAACCATGTTGGACCCACGATCAGTAACAATAACTGGATTGTCCTTTTCGAGGTCACATCCAAAATCTCCTAAAATGTCGCCGATTTTTGCACGTACATTTGCACCTAAACAAAGAATAATGAATTTAAAACTTTTACATATGTACATATTAAATATAGATACATACCTGTGCAGGAGACTTCCTTCATTGACTTCATGGCTAATAATCTGTCAACAAGAGCTCCATCCTTAATGTAGTGTATGGTACAGGACAAGTAAGACGATTTCAAAAATTGTCTGTCCATATGTCACTGGTAATGGCGTATCCAAAACTCTTACATTTTTTAATTTCATCTTGAATCGGGCCAAAGTGTGTGTCGTATATTGCACCTATATTCCTTGATATAGTTGTTGGATGCGGTAGCAATTTCTCGACGTCGACATTACTGCCAAAAATTGCTCCCACTTTAATCAAAAACGATGCAAAGTTTTTTGAGTCCGGAATCTTCGACAATTTTAAACGGGCGACAATTTTTATTACCTATTCGGTAACAACATTAACAGCCTCATGCTTTGTTGCAGAATTTGTCTCGATTAGTGAAGTTTTCTCTGTTTTACGGGCGTTCACAATGTAGCATTTGTGTTTTACCAAATTTGATGTGCTACCTGAAAACTTCAACACCGAAAAACATATTTTGCAAGCAAGAAACCCATTCAACTCAATTCCACATTCGTTTTGGATTTTTGCAAAATATCGCCACACTTCGCTTCGCCCACTTTTATCAGTTAAGCTGTACAATCCACTTTGTAGCATTTTTTTATTTCGTCGCTTTTAAGCAACGCGCTCTCCTAAATTATATATATTTTAATCAAATAAATATTAAATCTGCAAATATCAACACAGAAATAATTTATAGACGGTCACAACTACACATTTTGTTAATAATACTGAAACACAAGCTATAAACAAAACACAAAAACAACACGCTGGCATTTGCCGACAAATACGTACATTTCTTTCTGCATCTTCGCCTTCCATTTCGCACGTCTGCACACAATTTCCCCAAAGCACAAAGTGAGTACACAAAGTATTCTGTGAACTACTTGAGTAATTCGAATGTTCTCGAAGTTTTCATTTCATTTTGCTCTCCTTTCGTGATACTCTCTTGTTCGAGATGAAACACAACATGTTCGTCTAGCGAAACAGTACTATACACATTCGTCTCATTCTGTCTTTTTCACTCACTCATATTCTACTCAATTCGAATGTACTCAATGTGGCTTTGTTTTGAATGCATTCATGCAGACGTCTACTTAAAATGTGCTGGCCTCAACGGCCGTGATTACGACAAATTTTCTGGTTTGTCTGTGTCTAAGCCTGAGCTTGGCTTAATGCGCTGGACTTGCCCAACTTGTGCCAGCCAGCAGCTTGATTTTAGCCGTAAACAATTATTTGTCTCTAGGCTTGCTCCAGATACTTCTGAATCGTCTGTGGCAGCTTACATTGGTAATATATGCCCTGCTAAGGTTTTAATTCAAAAGTTTAAGTTTTCTAGGCCTCGCGAAATCTCCTCTTTTAAAATTACTGTACCAAATGAGTATTTCTCAGCTATGGTTGACCCTAACTTTTGGCCAGAGGGCCTAGTTGTACACGAATTTGCGCCCAATAAGCGCTCCCGCCCTTTGCCTGTCCACCTTCCTAATGTATCTTCTGCTTCAAAAAACTAATAACGTCTAGTCTTTGCATTCACTATCAAAATGTAAGAGGACTTCTTACCAAGCTCTCTAAATTATTCTGTGATACCTTAACCTTTTCGGCTGACATATTAGCTTTCTCTGAAACTTGGCTTAATTCCTCTGTTTTGGATAATGAAATTCTTTCTAATAACTTTATTTCTTATAGGCTTGATCGTGTTGGACGACGTGGTGGTGGAGTACTCATTGCTGTCAACTCGAATCTGTGTTCAAGTGTTGTGCCGATTGATCTCCCCTTAGGTGTTGAGTTTATTTGCCTCGAAGTTACATGTTCTAACTTTAGCTTATATATCTCTTGTTCATATATTCCTCCAACTTCTGATATCATGATCTACATGCACCATGCTGATGCTTTGCGAACTATTTTTAGTCGTCTTAAAGATCGTGATTTTTTTATAGCTTTAGGTGATTTTAACTTGCCTAATGTTTCTTGGCTTGCTGATGATAATCTATCTTTCTTAATTCCTTCATCTCCACATGTTTTTTTTGATAGCCTACTTGAATGTCCGCTATATCAGTTGAATTCTTTTCTTAACTCTTCTAAAAGAATCCTCGATCTTGTTTTTGTCGCTGATCCCACTGTTAGTGCTGTATCACAAACACAGCCCCTAGTGAAGCCTGAAGATCCTTATCACCCTACCATTGAAATTACTATTTCTTACAATTCCGTTAATATTTCATTCAATAACATCTCAAATTCTCTTCGTAGATGTTTTCGTAAAACAAATTTCAATCTTCTTAACAGCCTTATTTTCTCTTTTGATTGGTCATTTCTATTTGAGTGCTGTGATATAGATTGTGCAGTAAATTTTTTCTACTCTGCTCTCAATTCTCTAATTGATAAATGCGTTCCTTATGTGAATGTCTCTATGGTCTCCATTGCGCCAGTCTGGTTCACACGTAGGCTCTCTAATCTCAGTAACATTAAATCGAGATATTTTAAAAGTTTTAAAAAACTGGTTTGTGTAGCCAAATCTCAATTTTGCCTTTTAAATACTCAATGCTACAATAATTATATCGTTCGCTGTAAGGTTGAATTTTATAAGAACCCCAAAAGATTTTATAACTTTTTTAATTCCAAAAGACGCTCTAATTTACTACCTTCCACCTTCAGACTTAATGACCAGACTGCTAATAGTGATTCAGATATTGCAGATCTGTTTGCTAAATTCTTTCAGTCGACTTATTCTTCTACTGCTTCGGATCCCACACCTTATCCCTTAACAATTCCACATTTAAATTGTATGTTTTTTCCTAATATTACTGAAGACTGTATTATCTCTAGCTTGTCATCTATGACGTCTTCCTTCGTACCCGGGCCTGATAATATACCTAGTTGCATCCTTAAAATGTGTTCGATTTCCCTATCCTAGCCTTTATCTCGGTTATTCTTTATATCGAGTGAGACTTGTCGCTTTCCTGATATTTGGAAGGAGTCTTTTATTATTCCGCTTTTTAAAAAGGGTAACAAATCGGATATTTCTAACTACCGTGGCATTGCCAAACTTTCGGCAATACCTAAGCTGTTTGAGAAAATTATTACGTCTTCCCTTCAACACCTATCCAGATCCACTATTTCTGCTTGTCAGCATGGCTTCATAAAATGTCGTTCGTCGGTTACCAACCTTTTAGAATTGACTACCCTTGTACACCATGGCTTCCGTAAAAAGTGTCAAACTGATGTTATTTATACTGACTTTAGTAAGGCTTTCGATACGGTTGATCATTTTATGCTTCTCATGAAACTTAACATCATGGGTTTTTCCCCGAAACTATTGGCTTGGTTAAAGTCGTATCTTATTGGCAGAACCCAAAAGGTGTCTTTTCGTTCCTCGATATCTAAAACTATTCGAGTTACGTCAGGTGTCCCCCAAGGCAGTCATCTGGGCCCATCGAATATGACTTCAACTTCATCGGACAAATTTGCTTTTATTTTAATTAAGTAAACTGACTCATTAACTATGTCAATCACTCCTTTAACACTTTTTGCGGATTCATTGTTGATCATCGGTAAATCAACAATCTGACTTAATTGTTCGGAAAATACCCTCCGATTATTTTCGTACCGCTTGGTTAACAATTCCCAAGCGGCACTATAATTGTCAGCTGAACCTGACAATAGATGGGCTACCATGCTCTTTGCTTCGCCCTTCAACTCGGATTTTAAATAATTGAACTTAAGAGCAGGACTTAATCCTCTCTTTTTTCAATCAGTTCCGCAAATAGTTCTACAAACAGGTCCCATTCTCTAGGTTCTCCAGAATACGTGGGTACCTGTATTTTCGGGAACACCGGTAGTTCGCGGTTACATTCTCAATCTTACTTTCCTTATTGTTTATTTTTATTTCTAACACTGATACAGAATTCCGGAAATCGAATTCTAAATCATCCAAAGTATTTTTAAATTTTGCATCTTTCAACACAACCTGGTACGCCTGTACTTTCTCCCATAAATAATGGATCTTATTAATATATATTATGCATGCCTCAATGCCTGTTGAATTATCTATAGTGCGTAAATATTTGGTTACCCCATCCAAATATTCCTGGAGCTGTAGGACTCTATCCATAAATAGCTCCTGGTTACCACTACCGTTTTCATGACTGGAGGTCGCATTCCCGCGCGATTCTCCTTTGCTATCATCAAACATTTCTTCTGCTTCAACTAACGCTGACTTACTAGTGCCTGATTTTTCTGACTCTCCTGTAGCCATTATTTTGGCAACTATCTTTAACACCTCTTCATGTATTTTATCTCTGAAATACTGATGATCGAAAGTCCCCTGCTGTAGCAATTTGTTATGATTAGGCATCCATCGGCTACTAATCTCTTTTACTCAATCACCGCTAGTTATCGTAGTCCTAACGGCATCAAAAACTTTGCAGTCTTATTAGTGAGCATTTTTGTCTTATGCGAATGCCGGTGCCGGTCATCGCACCAGATTTTTTTCGTATTAGCAGCCTCTTCTTTGCAACTATCTTGTTTCTCTGCTGCTGTTTGTAGTTGCCGACTTGCAACTACATATACACTTTTAACTTAAATTTTTTTTTATATTAGGGCTTCGAATACGCCACACACCAATTCTGTAATTATTTTTTTTACCGCCGCCGAAATTATTGCAGTTGCTCGACTAGCCAAACTGCCTTTATTTAACTCGGTCGCACGCACTTTTTATTTATTAAGCAATATTTTGCTTTTTATATTATACTCCGTCTCTTACTTTGGTGGGGAAAACAAGAGTTATTTTAATTTTGATACCTTTAGCTGATCTTAGCATTTACACTTGCATAAGAATTCAGACTTTAAGGAGCTGATTTAATCTCTGAGTCTCTTACCACTGGTGGGGAAAAACTGAGGAGTTCCTTTTTTTCGAAGGAACAAAATGAATAGGGATTTCCGAAGAGAAAGAAAATAACCCAGTCTTCATTCGTTGAATTCAAAATATGAACTGACTTTATTTAAAAACTCTTAAACTCTAAGAAGCGACAATTGTTCTTAAAAATACTTATTCTAATGCCCCACGTTTTTGGGGGCTAGCTGGTTACTTGATACCTCGCCGCTGTTATAATCTTAAGTGTTTTCCACAGAGTGTGGATGCATGTTTTGTTTGGTATTAAGCAATTATTGTCATATGTATTTTATGATTTACTTTTGTTTATGTTTCGTTTTGTATATTTCTTTGGTCAATCTGATTTGGTGAAGCCATTTCAGCTGACCACGATGTTTAATCTTAAACAGGCACATTGACGTCCACAAGTCGCATGTTATCGCTACATCCGACACATATTGAAGAATCTCTGATAACTTGCCTGAAGTAGTTAACCATAAGCACATCTCGTAAGTGTGTCTTACTTGGCAATCTATATCTAGGATCCAAAATATTACTGTAGTGTACAAACCCTTCGATTTCTACAATATTCTAGGGCTGCACATCTTTGGCAATCATCACTGTTAAAGCTTTGTCAATGTCGACCTTTCGTTTAGAATTTGTATCGTATATGACAGCTCTTTTAAAGTACGACGCACAGTTGGGCCTCTGCTCGGATAGCGTTGCAAAAATCAGTTTTTTCATGATCGTGTTTGGCAAAAATGATTTATGCAATCAATAGGGAATACTTCAGAGATTATGAATCCAAAAAAATTTTTGAAATCGGTTGAGATTCATGGGTGCTAGAGGCGCCCAAAGTTGAGACATTTTTCGTAAATAGGAAAAAATGATTATTTAAAAAAAAAACGCAATTTTAAAACTGAATATTGGGCGATTTCAACAATCGTTTTAAATTAATAGCATGTTTTATAAAATTTAATGATTACTTAAATCGTTGTTGAACTAGAAGCGTTTAAAAAAATTTACTAAATATTGGCATTTTTTGAACGTTGGTGGAATACAACTAAAAAGTATCACCTAGTATCACTACCGGACTACATACATACACTACGACATACACTAGGTATGTGAAATATTTACTTATCAGATGTATATGGTCCCAATATGCGGAGACCAGCGACACCGATGCCGCGCATGCGTATTGACCTGTAGCTTCTCTGTATTTAAATGATAACATTGCGTAAGGCATATGCCTTTCTACAATGTTAAATTGCTAATTACCTGCTTTGGAAAAACTGACAAGACAAGTAAATGTTATTTAAGTTGTTGAAAAAGTGGTCCTAGATATTGGATGTAAATATTAAGTTTTTACCTAATTAATACAAAAAGGATAATACCGATTTTGCGGTCTGCCTAGTTAGTTAAAAAATATAATATAAAGTGCTAAATGTTCCTCTCGTTTGCGACAGTTTATTTTTAACTCCATAAGTGGAAACACCTTAAGTCCGGACTGAATACAATACTTACAATTCTAAGACATGTTTTTATACCCATGCAAAAAGGGTATATTAATTTTGGTCAGAAGTGTGCAACGCATATAAGGAAGTATCTCGGACCATCTAATGTATATACATATATTCTTGAACAGCACGACGAGACGAGTATGGCCATGTACATATGTCCGTGTGTCCGTCCGTCCGTCTGGATCAATGCAAACTCCTCCTAGACCGTAAAAGCTACAGAGGTGAAATTTTGCATATAGGCTTGTGGATTCACCCGGATCGGACCACTGTATCATATAGCTCCCATACAAACGTCAAAGTCACGAACAGTGACTTTTCTGAATAACTTTGTTAGTTCTTAAGCCATTGTCGTGGAATTATATTCGTGAGTGTATTATACCTATAAACGACTGTGCCAAATTGATTTAGATCGAGTGACTATATCATATAGCTCCCATAGAAACGAGCGGTCAAAAAAGAGTGACTTTTGTCAATAACTTCGTTACTTTTGGCGCGCAATCGCGCAAATTAAACCTTTGTGAGTTTAATACATCTGTTAATGACTGCGCCGAATTTGATAACGATCGGGTGACTATATCATACAGCTCCCATTGAAACGATCGGTGGAAAACAGTGACTTTGATCAAAGTTTTCGTTATTTCTTATGCTAAGATTGTAGGCCGTTCTTTCGCACACATTAGCCTTTAAGTTTATCGTTAAATTATGTATAATTTAGATGAACGTTTTTAAAACAATAGTTTTATTTATTATTTATTTTTCGCACATTACTTGTGAATATTCTGTGCGGATTGGGAACATGTACCCTTTTCGTTTTTTTGTCCAGATAGGCCATTGTCCAACTTCATCCTGCCGCACCATTTGATTTAGTTTCAAGCTTCACTAGTATCTCAATTATTAGCCGAACGTCGGAAGAATCACAAAGTTTAATGATCAATCCATCCTTGCGAACGCGTTTTTATAAAAGCCTGGCATTGCTGCTAGCCAATTCGAGTAGATGGTGAAAAATAAGAATGTGCAACCGCAAAGGAACGGTCAATCTTACCATATTCGTTTTTGGCTTTGTTGAATCGACGGGCTTTTTTCCTTGGGAAGTATCCCGCCATATTTGAATGCTAATGATATGATTTGATTTTCCAACCACGATGTTATTAATTTGTCAACACCGTCGAAATCTGTGACATATTCAACAGACGTACCCTGTGGTAGTAATACTATCAAGTGCATTGTTGTTTGGGATTCTATTTCTTCATATAACTTAATATAGTACTCAAAGCTAAAATTCTTTAGACGACAAATATTTTAAAAGAGGCAATGAATTGAAATAATGGTCAAAATAAAGTCGAAAATTTAGATGCCTGGGCACTTCTCTGGTCATTCTTACAGGTAGACCTTATCAGAGTTTCAGATTACTTAGAAATGTTAATAAGAATGTGCTTTCAGCTAAGGCTTCCATAGAAAATTTGGAAATGCAGTCACTTTATGCAAAACTTATAAGAAATTTAGGATATTGGCTAAGGTTCGATGATTTAGCAGGCCCACAAAAAAACATTCACTCTTCACGTGATACTTAATTTATTTCTTCCACGTTTATTTCTTGTGCTAATGTAGTGTGCGAGTGTGTGTGTGTATGCGAGAGTATGGCGGCCGCTATAAATTAGTAACAAGCATAGAACCAAACATGTCAGCTTAAAGCGCAAGATGCAACGGTTAATTTCCCAGCACGTAGGCTGGCGCTTAAATATAAGTATGAAAATGAAAGAAAATGAGTAATATGCATTAACCCATTGGTGGCTGCGTCGGGTCTGCTGGGCAGTTAGCGGATTTCGGCGGCAACAACAATTCTTGTTTTTTATCTCGAAATTCTGAGCCTGATCAGGATCAGAACTACATCCATGCTGAATCTAAATTAACTGCATCGAGTAATCCTTTCCGCCATCAGCATTTCTCTTTTCTTTGGCAAACTTTGGAGGCCTTGAAACAGTCAGAAAAAATTTCATTTTTATTTGTATTTGTAGTTCTTTCCGTTATTAAACAAATTTTTTTAAAAAGGTCCCAAAAACACACTCACAAAAGAAATAGCAGCAAAAATAGTAGGTCACAGTCATAGAAACAGTAGTTATAATTAGTATGTAGTAGTATTAAGTAAATTAATAATCCAGTATTTTCAAAAATTAATAAAGGATGTGGTTAAATCTTTAAATTTGAAACTCTATCAATTTGCTCTATTTTCAATGAAACCAAAAAACTCAATTTTTAGCCTAACACATTAATAAAAAAGTTGTATCGTTGCAGTGCAAGGAACGAACAAGTTAATTAAAAATTTACTTATTTCAATTTTCCAAAATAGTTAATATTCAATCCTTGAATTTAAATTAATTGATATCAAAATAAATATTATTTGAAAGAATTTTTAATTAATTCGAATTTGAATGGCTGTCATTCTGACACAAGAAGGTTTCATAATAACGCCATCAAATTGTTAAACACCAGGCTTGTTTTCTATTCCCTATTTTTTCTTTTCAATATTCCATTTAGGTAATTACATATGTAGGTAAAAATCTTCAACCCTTTAACTTTACGTCATTGCCAATTAAATTAACCCAATTGCACTGAAGTATAACAATTTTTATTATTACCGTATTATATAGATAAAGTTCTGCCAATTGTATTTCGTAATAATAAACATTTTATTTTATCAACAATATATTTGAATTTGCCGCAAAAATTTGCAGAAAATTGGGTATCTGGCAACGCCATTTGGCGCGCTTTCCAACATTGTCGTAATATTTGGCCACACTATTTTAGCTGGTAACAGTTAGATTCAGCTATTAATCCCGCTAAAAAAATCAATTTTCTTTTGTTAATTACACAAAAACTACGAAAGTAATCGCCACGGCGCACCTGAGGTCGTACTCATGAAACTTTTCTCTTTCGTTTGATACCAAATTGATGTAGTTTAAGGCTGTTTTGGGCCCGAGTAACGTAAGTAAATATTTACCAAAAAAAACTTTAAAAAATAAAAAAGACACATTTTTACGCACAACAATTATTCGGACAATTTTCGGTTACTCGTTTTTCTTAGAAAATGCAACGGTAATCGGAATTTCTTTTCGCGTATTTTCGTTCATATTACTGCTTCTTGTTCTTTGTAATCTGATTTTTCTTAGTTTCGATGTTAGTTTTGCTCGTGGTTTGCTTCAGCGTGTTCAAAATGGGTCGAGGACAAGATTTGTCACTAGATTTGCGCAAAACTATTTTAAAACTGCATCTCGAAAATCGGGGTGTAAGGGAAATTGGAAGACTAATCAATAAAGCCCATTCGACAGTGCATGAAGTAAAACAAAATTACTTAAACACTGGTGATTTTGCAGCAAAATACATATATTCTGGAAGACTCAAGATTTTGACACCTCGAGAATAGCGAAAAGTCGTGTCGATCGTACAAAAAAATCCGCGGATTTCGTCGACTACACTTTGCCAAGACATTGAGGGAAGCACTCAGTAGAAAATTTCTGCCCAAACCGTACGTAACTACTAAGTATTAAACGCAGTAAAAATTTCAGATAATAAGCAAAAAGTTTTCCGAATAATTGTTGTGCGTAAAAATGTGCTTTTTTTCATTTTTTTGTAGGTTTTTTTTTTCATTTGCAAAAAAAGGTTTCTTTTGTTTTTATGTTTTAAATTAGTATTAGTAATATGAATTTTCAAAATGAAATAAAAATGTTTGTTTAAACTTAAATATATTTCAAACCACCTTAATTAACAAACTAGCACCCCATTTTCCCGACTTCGTGAAGAGGAACCTCTACATAAATTCTGCTCAGAATTTGAGTAGAATCTGAACAAATATCCTCCGATAATTTCTATAAACAAAAATTAAGACTCAAAGACATAACGCCAGTCTACACTAAAAACTACAGAATAGCGCACAGCCGAAAAAACGAAATCAATAAATACCAGTAAAACAAATTATTGTTTTAAGAAAAATAAAATAAATAATACAGTTTATTCGCGACTAACTTCTTTTTGAATTTCATCGAGTCATTGCTCTCTATTGCGCATCTCGTGAGAGAGTATACAAAGTTACATATGGGTATTTCCAGAGAAGTGTCAATTAAGGGCAAAAATTAAACTTGAAACTGTTTTTCTTTATAATCTATCTTTTGTAGGTGAGCTTTTACAAGGTAAAAGGTTTAACAAAAAATGTTTTTAACTTAACAATCAATTAAAAAAAATTTTTATATGAATTTTCTAAACTTTTTCCGTTCGACACTTTTTCTCCGTTTTATGTATTTAGTTCGGTGCATGGGGTAAACTGCATCGTCAAAAAAAATTTTTATATTTTTTTTACTTTAATGCTTAATTTTAAATATTGTTACGATACTTGTGCAATTTGTAACTACTTTTAAATTTAAGTGAAACGAAAAAACACGAATATATTTGATTTTAAAACACAACTTATCTGTATTACCCCGACGGAAAAAATATATTTTTCTAAAGCGTAATATGAATGTTTTGTAGACAAATTGATCAATGATGATATTATTGAACCATCGATGTCTGAGTTCAATAGTCCGATTTTATTGGTTCCTAAAAAGTCGCTACCTGGCAGCAATGAAAAACGGCGGAGATTGGTAGTTGATGGTAGAAAAATGTATTCGGTCGCGCTAAATACTTCTCCTGTTTAGACTTAATGTCAGGATTTCATCAAGTAGAATTAGAAGAAACTCTCGGGATATAACATCATTTTCCACAGATAAGGGCTGATTCAGATTCGAGCGATTACCATATGGATTAAAAATTGCACCAAACTCGTTTCAAAGAATGATGTCCCTTGCATTCACGGGTCTAACACCATACCAAACATTCCTTTATATGGATGATCTAATTATATGGATGTCTAAAAGTCACATGATTAGGAGCTTAAGGAATATATTTGAAACCTGTCGAAAGTATACCTTAAAGTTGCACCCTGACAAATACTCTTTCTTTAGACATGAAGTTACTTTTCTAGGACACAAATAAATGAATTTTACTAGACGAAAGCAAGTTCAAAACGATTCAAGATTACTCGACTCTCAAGAATGGTGACGAAGCCAAAAGATTTTTAGCATTCTGTAATTACTACCGTAGATTCATTCCAAACTTTGCATACCATGCACAATTTATCAATAAATTATCAAGGAAAAATGTAGAATTTACCTGGGATGCAAACTGTCAATCAGCTTTCGAATACTTAAAAAGCGAAGTTATTAAGTCCACAAATACTCCAATATCCAGACTTCAATAAAAAATGCTGTATCACAACTGATGCAAGCAAGCCGCATTTGGAGCAGTCCTCAGCCAAGAATATGATGGACTCCAATTACCCATATCATATGCATCTAAAGCATTTACAAAAGGCGAAAGCAATAAGTCAACAATTGAGCAAGAATTAACAGCAGTACATTTGGCAATTCAATATTTTAAACCATACATATACGGAAAAAAAATCTTATTAGAACTGACCATCAGCCATTAACATACCTATTTTCTCTAAAAAACCCATCGTCAAAGCTTGCTAGAATAAGGTTAGGATTTAAATAGAATACATTCAAGAATACATTCACTATAGAAAACATCAGGGGACAAGAAAATTTCGCAGCGTATGCTCTCTCCAGAATTGAATTTGAAAATATAAAAAACATAGAAACTAATAAAATACTTAAAGTAGCAACAAGATCAGAAACAAAAACATTAACACATAAGGAAAACAAAATTAACAATAACAGAATAGAAACACCAAGAATATATGAAATAATAAATCCTAACGAAGCCAAAAAATACGCACAAATTAAATTCAAAAAATGCAAATGTTTTATTACCAAAAATAAAGAAAAATTACTCTCCTTCAACGGGATTTGATCATTAATGGAAGAATAGATCTAGATCGATTCCTTCCAAGGCTTGAAAAAAGGGTGCTCAAAGAATCTATAAACTGAAGATAGACATGTCAGAAAAACTATTTAGGTCACTTACACTTAATGAACTAAAACAAAAAGGAAAAGACACATTAAAAAATTTAGAAATAGCAGTTCTACCTCAAGTAAAAGTAATAACAAATAAAGAAGAAATAAGAAATACATACATTAAATAAATATCATTGACCAATAGGGAGGTCACTGCGGTGTAAACAGAGCGCTAGGAAAAATAAAAAAATCTATCGGCCCATCGCTTTCATCCATGCGTGGTGAAAGTCCCGTAAAAGTCCTTGGCGCAGCCGGATCCACTTTCTGGACTGCTGTGCGCCCATTGACTTCTGTCCTTGTTTCTCTGCTGCACATAGCGCCTCTGCATCCTTCCATCCTTCTCCCCAGTCATTGATTTCTCCTAATCTTGTATGCGACGCTGCTTTTGCCCGTCGCTCCGCTTGCTTCACTCGTTCCATCAACTGTCAATTTCTCCTTCTCCGCCCCCCAAGTACATAAGTTGCGTGTTTTACTCGCACGATTAGTAATGGCAAAATTAATCATAAGTATGATACACAATAATCGATTATTTTGTTTCAATTTGCGATTAAATATAATCGATTAATGACATTTGATTAATCTATTCAATAATCGATTATTCGATCAAATAATCGCTTAGGTGAGTGAATTTCAGCGCGAATTTTACAAGCCAAGCTCATACAGCAAACTATTTCAATTACGAATTAAAAGCGAAAGAAATGGCGCCGACGCAAAGTAAAGTGTGGAAGTACTAAATACAACAAAGTCAATAACAAAGAAGTGAAATGCAATTTGTGTGGGAAGCAATTAAAATACTGCCAAAATACGAACAAATATGTTGCAGCATTTAAAACTCGAAAACGCTAAAGAGTTTGCGCCCCTCAAGGTTAGTATTTCAGCTTTTATTTATAATAAACATAAATATTTTAATTTGATTATTTTTAGACACCGATCACACGTATTGAAGATACTGAAGATGAAGAGGAGGTGGTTGCGGCTACGTCAACAGCGCAATATCCAAAGCCTGTGCAAAAGCAAACAAAAATACAAACAACATTTGCAAATGTAAATAGCTTTGCATTAGGGGGCTCTAAGCACGATGAAATAACGAAGATGATAATGGAATTTATGGTCACTGATAATTATCCATTTTCTATTGTTGAAATATTTCAAATTCAATTATACTAAATTTAATTTTAGGATCAGGATTTTTAAAAATTATGAAATAATTTTTCCCCTCTATAAAGTTCCTGCACGCAACTCCATTAAATCGGATATGGTTAAAATGTATGACCTAGAGGTTGCCAAGTTTAAAAAAATGGTGGGTCAAATGTCAGGATTGTCATTAACCACAGACATATGGACCGACAAAAATTTGACCAGTGTGATTGGAATTACTCTACATGGCCTTTTTGAAAGTAAGCAAATCAGTGCCACAATCGGAGTTTTCAAATTACCAGAAGCCCACACCGTAAATCACATCTCTGATGTGTTCATGGCATCGTTCAAAAGCTTTTTCATTGCAATATATCAAGTAACGGCAGTGGTGACGGATAATGGTGCGAATATAGTAAAATCCATACATGACAGCTTCGGAAGATCACGCCACATCCCTTGCTTCGCGCACACTTTGAACTTAGTGTGTGTGAACGCACTGGAGCTTCAACAAGCAGAGGAAGTAGTTGCCAAGTGCCGGAATATAGTACTTTGGTTCAAACGCAGTACTGAATCTAAGGAGAATTTGCTAAAGTTCCAATAATCTGCTGGTGTTCCAAAGGGAAAAGCACTAAAAGGTAATTTTAGATGTCACAACTAGATGGAATTCCACATTTTATATGCTGGAGCGCATCGTAAAGTTAATACACCACATTGGGCAAGTCGTATTAAATTTTTCGGAATCTCCAGAAATGATCTCAACAAAGGAAAAAAACGAAATAGTTGAAATAATTTCGTTGCTTAAACCAGTAGAGGCCATGACTACTTAAATTAGTGGTGAGAAATATACTACATTGAGCCTGGTCATACCGATGGTTCATTGTGGACGCCAACAAATAATGATAGGTGATCTGGAAATAAACTGGCACTGAGCAAAAAAAAACAAATTTACTGGCTCAATTTGATCGTCTGTTTGGAGCAATGGAACAGTCGTTTTGTTGGCTGCATCAACTTTGCTGGACACCCGATTCAAGAGAATCCATTTTCAGGATGCTCTTGCCTTGGCTTCAGTAATAAAAAATATACGGAAAGAAAGCCGCAAGGGTGTGGTGGAAGTGGCTCAGTTAGTGAAGTGGGGACTTATAGGCCCACCATAAATCGTTGGCACACAAACGGCGCAAAAAAGAAGCAGAAGTATTCCGATGTCCAAGACGAGCTGAGCTGTTTTCCTCAACTCTCCTGTTTTGGAGCTGAAGCGCAACGTCATTGACGCCTGGGAGGAAATGAGATCGGTATACCCAAAATTGCATACAGTTGCACAGCGCTACTGTGCGGCACGATCACTCTTCGAAAGCGGTTCGATCGAACATGTTGCGTCATATCGTAAGTTGCGGGTTTTACTTGCACGATCACTCTTCGCAACACGTTGCTTCCACTGGTTTGTGTTTCCGCATATGTATGAGGAATATTGTAGTATTTGGAGTGTTTCGTTCCTTGCTTATTGCTTGTTTGTTGTTTGGGACATTGCTATTATATATAATGTTGTAACGATCCTTTGTGGTCCTTCGGGATATTACCAATATCTCTTAGGACTAGGTTCGGCACAACAAAATTTATTTTGTGCCCCGGTGAAATTAGAAATCGTTTGTATTGTGAATTGGTTTCTAAATTGGTATTTATTTGTATTATCGTTGGGCTCGGCTAGGTGTGACTAGTTTCTCTGGAGAAGTGTCGAAATTGGGCAGCTTTGAATATTTATTGTGGGTCCCTCGTTGCTTGCTCCGGGTCTCTCCATTGCTTCTTGTGTTTCCGCTGTTTGCCACACCAGTCTCGTGATTTCGATGCTCTACTTGTGGTTCCCTCTTCAGGATGACTCTTGAATGTCGATTGGCCTTCTGATGGATCCTATGACCTTTCGTTTGCGTTCTTTGGCGTATCCCAATACTCTAGGGATGTTATTTCCACCTCAGCACCTTTTTGCTGCTTCTTTGAGGTGGTTTTTGCGTGCTCCCTCGCCTCTAGTACAAATCCCTGGCCGTTACTTTGCAGCAGTAATTAGTAAAAGTTGGTAAAGCCTACAACACCGAAAACCACCTTTTTGTGCATACCCTTAGGTGCTATGAAAAATTAGTGTAAGAGCTTCGCCCTTAGCAAACTAATATCACGACCTGTTATTTTATATGCGGTATATTGTACCATATAGAAAAAGGGTTTCGGTGTTGTAGGCTTTACCACACTTTTTTTCGCTTCATTTGGTTGCTGTAATTCCCAACTAATTCTAGCGTTGAAGACATGGTAAGGCTATTGCAATCCCGAAGTTCTTTAGCAAAGTCTGCTAGAACTTGGTAGTTCTTTAAATAGCTATACAGACAACCTGCTCACCTTTTTGTGTTGCCTTTGAAATAATCTTCTTTTGGAAGATTGACCTCAAAATAAGGCGGCTAAATTGCAAAGTTTGATTTATAAAAAAAAAAAAATAACAAAATAATGTTTTCCAAACAAATGAACATATTATAACTTAAATTAACAGTATTTTGATTTTTTCAAAACAAATTAAATTAATAAAATATTATTACTTAACTTAACAGTATTTAAAGCTTTTAAAAACAAATGAAATAACGAAAATATGAATAATGATAACTTAACAAAACAGTTTTGCGAGTTTTTCAAACCAATTAAATTATGAAAATATTATAATGACTCAACTTATCAGTTGTTTGAGATCCATTCATTTTTATTTAGGAAAACCAGCATATCCACATTTTTTTGGCTTTAGTGATCTTCGTTTTTCACTCACTATTAAACCTGCTATGCTGAACGTAGCCGGTACGCAGAGATATTTTGTTGAGCTCATCTTCAATGGCTCATCAATCATAATCTGAAAAAAGTTTACTATTAATTATAAAGCTAAAATCTATATAAAATCTATATAGCATGAATTACCTCCCAGTAGTCTAAAGGGTTCAAACTAGAGTTTATATTTTCCATGTTGAAGTATTGACGAAGGGTCAAAATCGAATCAACTCGGGAACTACGAATTTTTTGAGTTTTGTTTTTTTTTTTTTTTTTTTCAAAAAATTAAGAAGTGGCGTTTTATCGCATAGTGGTGTTGGCAGGCTAGATATCTTTGGAGGGTGATTTTCTTTGTAAATTGGCGAAAGTTCATTTTCTAAAAATTTTTGGGCTTCTATAGAGTTTGCATTTGAAAAAAAACCACTCCTTTTTTAAACGCGGATCCAGTAATGTCGACAATCGAGTCACAGTTCTTTCTTCATATGGCAGTAGTCTTTGCCGTATGCCTTCCATTAACAAGTTGCATACGTTACGGCCATCATCAGTTTCTAGTCGATTTCACACAAATTATGCAAAAGTCCGCTAACCAATGGTATAATTAGTGAAACTGTTACATTATAGCTGGATGATGTTTGTACCGTCGCGACGGTCGCATTCTCGAATAGTGAAAGAACCGGCTTTAAATCTTCCAGAACAGATAGATCATCCACTGATAAAGGTAGTATTGCTTTCAGCGTATCTAACAGGACTTTAGCAATAGCTGACTTTGTGGCCAAAATGCGTTCAATCATGTAAAAACCACTATTCCACCTTGTAGGGCACTCCTGTTTTAGACAGTGGCCAAAGGCTTCATTGGTTCGTGGGCTTGCTTAAATTTTGCATACGCTATTGAGCTGCTCTTGAAAAACGAAACGATGCTTTTGCACTTTTCAGTAATTGTCTTGATATTTTCAAGGGAAAAACAGCGTTGAACAATTAAATTAATGCAATGAGCAAAGCAAGGCACGTTTCGCTTTTGTAGAATCTCACATGCTTTTACAACGTTCCTCGCGTTGTCTGTAACAGTTGCGCTGGCTTTGTCACTAACTTGCCATTCCACAAGGAAAGCGCAAAGAATTTGCAATAATTTGCGACGTGTGATTGGTTTCCTCAATGAGATTTTTGGTTGTTCGTTAGCCCGTGACGTCCAGCAATCTGTTGTTATAGCGCAATAGTCCACTCGGTCCAGAATACATTTTAATTTTCTTTCATATTTGTGTAAAAGTCTTGCATGCATGTGTTTCTCAGTTTATTACGAGGAGGTAGCTCGTAGCGAGGATCCAATGTACTGACAAAATTACGAAATCCTTTGTTTTCAACAACTGAGAAGTGCATTAGTGAGCTATCAAGACTCTTTTTCTTAAGGGAAGATGCTTCGTATTTTTTTTTTACAATAAAGGACAAAATAGACCCTGAAGATTTGGGAAGCTCGCTAATAGTCAATCCTGGATGCATCCGTTTCAGGTGTCCAGACAAATTAGTCGTATTGCCACATTCCACACTGAATGCATTTAGCTAAACTGCCATCCTTTGATTTGTTAAAAATTGCCATACAGCTGACTGACCGTACCTTGTTCTTTTTCCCTGAGTTTTTTACTTCCTTTGAGCTCGTCTTTGAAACCGCAAAAAAAAAAAAAAAAAAAAAAAACTTATTTTTAGTATTATGTATATATATGTACATATGTATGTACAAGTACTCTTATACACCTAGTCATCACTTTGCGTTGGCCATACGTTCCCAAAAGTACGACGCAAAGCGACGTCTACGTGTAGATATGTATTTTGTATTAACAATACGCAGTCAGCTACATACATAAAACGATAATCTTACCTTTGCCACTAGAACTTTCTACAAACTGCTCCATTTCAATCACTGCCTGCCAACACCAAAAGCCTAAAATTTAATAATTTTTATATTAAAATGGTAAACTTTTTTTTTTTTTTTTTAACGTTGAATATATATTTGTTGAATCTACTCTTAAATTAGAGCCTTACAACAAGTTTGAGATATTTTTCTTAATCTAGTACTTATGATATATCCAGGGGATATTGCAGGCGGCCCTAATCATTTATTATTGGGTTGGTCTGTCATTTCTTTTAAGATGAGTTCTATTATTAGTTCGCGTAAGGGAATTGTCAAGAACATTAGGGTGTACATCCAGTTTCGCAGAATTAAGTTGTTGACTACCTATTTCAGATTTTACGCTAGGTATATTTAGATCATTTTGAATGTTGTCGTTCCGTATGTACCACGGAGCTCCAGTGATTGATCTTAAAATCTTCGACTGCGCCCTTTGTATAATGTCAACATTGCTGGTACTTACATTTCCCCCATAGTACGGCACCGTATGTCCAGATGGGTTTCAGTACGGAGTTGTATAGGAGGACTTTATACTCCAGACGTAGAAGGGACCGAGCATTGACGATCCAATGTAAGCTACTCGCTTTCAGTTTAAGCTGTGACTTTTTTGCTTCCTATCTGCTTGCGCCAAGTTAGTCTTCTGTCTAGGTGGATGCCAAGGTAAGTGACATCCACGGCTTGAGGAATTGGTACGTTGTTTAGCATTAGAGCTGGACAGTTTCTTCTGTTAAGCGTAAATGTAACATGTTTGCATTTCTGCTCGTTGACCCGGATACGCCAGGTTGCTAGCCATTCCTCTACCACCTTGAGGTGTTCCTCTAATTTTGCAGAGGCTTGTATTGGGCATTTGGATCTGCTGAGGATTGCCGTGTCTCCGGCAAAAGTGGACGTTGTAAGTCCTGAACTCTTTGGTAAGTCAGCAGTGTACAGCAGGTAGAGCAATTTCAAAATCAGCCGAGACGGCGCCATTACATCTTACAGCGAATTTCCTATTGTAAAGGTAAGATTCCATGTGGGTGTACTGTGGAAGTTTTTGTCGGATTTTGAACATCAGACCCTCCAGCCAAACTCTATCGAAAGCCTGGGCAACGTCGTTCTTAGAAAGACAGCGGTAGGGTTTTCTTTTAGTTTGAATGCTGTTCGTATTTCGGATGTTATACGATTGACTTGTTCAATTGTCCCATGTTTATCGCGGAAGCCGAACTGGTGTGAAGGGATTGTGTTCTCCTATGCCAGAAATAAGGTAATTCGGATCTGCAGGACCTTTTCAAAAAGTTTCGAAAGACATGGCCGCAAACTAATTGGCCCATAGGATGACGGCTGGGTTTTGTCCTTTCCCACTTTAGGAATCATACTAATAGTAGACCTTTTCCATGCTCTTGGGAAGTAGCCATTTCTTATTATAGCGTTGAACAGTTTGCAGATGTATTGTATGGCGATGGTAGTGAGTTCTTTGAGGGTTTAGGGGGTTTTAGTGGGTAGGGGGAGGAGCTTTGTGTGGATTTTTATAAAAAACATATAGGGAAAAATTATATAAAAAACCCAAAAAATTAAAAAAAAAGGAGGAGGAAGCTTCCCCCACCCAAAAAAATTTATTTTTTCTTTAAGAATAAAAACCCCCGGTTGATTTACCCCTTCCCCTCCCCCCGTAAGAACCCCTAAGTCCCGGAAAATAAAAAAGTAAGGCCCCCAAAATGGAAGTAGGCTCGTGTATTTAGAAGAGTGATGTTTTTTTTTTTAAATTTTGCCACGCCCCTTTCCGCCCACGCAATTCAAAAAAACGTTTATCTCAAAAACTATTGCAGCTAGAGACACCAAATTTGGTATGTATATTTGCATAGTAAATGCGCACATTTTGTATGTATAAAGTTTTTTGCCACGCCCCCTTTCCGCCCCCGAAATTTGAAAAACTCGATTATCTCCCGTAATTTTTTACCTTGTGCAATCAAATTTGGCACACTTAAATTTGATACTAATACCGAGCAAAATACCAAATTTGATGAAAATCGGACAAAAAAATAGCTGAGTTATGCATATAAACGTTTTTGCATAAGGCCTTGATGGCCGTTGGCGGGTGGGGGCGCTAGGGTGCTTATATGCATAAGTGCGCGAGATACTGAGATATGCTTGTAACAAGCATGTGAACAGAATTGTGGAAAATAGGCAAATGCATTAGTTATTACAAATTTGAAATATTTGTTTTACTGGTGTATGGTATACCTAAGTCGGCGAGACGACTTAC